>JAJJWW010008730.1:0-703190 GCA_023531295.1 Papaver armeniacum | reverse complement strand
TTTATAATTGTATATGAGAATTATAAATGAAAGAACAAATATAACTGACTAGAAATATGATGAAGTTTTGTCAAAAAAATTAGGTTTATTTGGATTTTGATTAGGTGGAAGAATTTAAGTTAATGATAATAGAAGTTTGGATTTTCATTTTAACTTTAACTTTGGTTAATAAATATGTGGACTATATTTAAGAGAAACCTTTTGTTAATCGATCATTATTTTTCCAAGTTGTATGTTGTATGATTGGTATAGAGAGAGTAAAAGTATGGAGTAACAACTGACAGAGAGAGCTATATTGTGATTAGAACCACCGAGTCGTATAAATAAATTACATGGAGGAAATTTTTTTGTACCCGTGTTTCTCAAGTACTAATGATATTACGAGAGCCATTTGTGGTTAAGGTCATGATTTTTTCTGCTAGCTTTGTGACAAGTGGTGCATTAGTCCTTTGATGGTTTTAGGTACAGTAATGCAGAACTGCAAGACTGACTTCCCTAGTTCTACAAGGCCTAGTGTCCAAATATATGTAACAAGAGTTGCCATCGACATGAAAATCTCCATTAACTTTATTGACAAAGTCAATCGGCTGTACCTCTAAATTTTTGGGCTTGAAAGTTAAAGAGTCACCCAAGTTGATACTATTGATACATGATAGTGCAGTAGTTACTTCAACAATACATGTTCTGTTTCCTTTAATAAACTAATGGGGTTATGAATGTGTTGCACTTGGTTTCAAATAAATCCATCCAAATCCACAAATACTCCTCACTTGTATTGTCCCAAAGTCAATTGATTCAAACTTCTGCACTTAATTGGGATTAGCTTGGACGAACTTGTACTACTCCAGACTCTAAAAGAAACAATGGAACATGAAGATAGGTAAAAAAGCAGTGCAAGCAACAATTTTAATAAGCTGCATATAGACATGTATTAAATTACTGTTGCACTCATAGACAACTGAGGCAAAACAAGTGCAAGCCAACAATTTTAATAGCAGCATTTCCTGTTGTCTGACCATCTTCGCTAACAAAACCATATGTTGAAAATTAAGCTCTCATTCAAGATTAAGGGTCATTGATAGGCAAAGGCTAGCATAACACCATGAGAGGCAAAGTAAATAATCTATTCAAATTACATAAGACATCACCAGTTTCTAGCTCAGAAGTTATGGACTCCGGTCTCGTTACATTATACACCAGCAGCAAATCAACAAGTAAGTCTAACTTACATACTATAATATATAATTGCGAATCAAAGAACAATATTTATAGAACTCGGTAAAACAAAGAATCTGAAAGTAATACAGGAATGCAGTTCCATCTCCCTCTGTAAACTCCAGAGCACGACTGATTTCCCCATCTCCCTAATAGATTCAGTTAATGTTTCAAGAAGTTTAACTTGCACTGGTTGTTCCGGTATTTAATTTCATAGATTAATCTTTTATGGTAGTACTGGATCCACACAAAGATGCATGAATAATAACCGTAGAGGAGTCATAAAGATCGGTCCTCTAGAGGGTTTCAGGTGAGTATCTCCCTGCACAAAAAATGAACCTAAAATCCCTGTGAAACGAAAAAACAAAAAAAAAAAAAAATTACAGAATTTTACCAAGTACAACTGGATTTCAAATCGTCCATATAATCAAGAGGACCGATAGTATCTGGGAAGAAATTTGTGTTTTGAGAGGAAATTAATGTTTTGAGAGGAAATATCATTATGCTCAACAAGAAGATAAGGTTTCATCTTCATTTTCTTCTCTAAGCAGTTTCGATGAATCAGGAGAGTAATACTAGTAAGAATTGTGTTCGGACTCAGAGAGATAAAGAAATTACTGGACAATCCATCGTTACATAAACAATTTGACAGAGGAATATTGAGATCTACAGGAGACGAGATGAAAATGAACGAGAAAGTGATTTTGGCCCGACGGCTGAAGAAATATATACTAGTATTTGGGTAGCTCAGATTTTTAGGCACAAAAGAAAACTATATAGATGATGATCCAATGGTCGAGACAATTTTAGGGAATATCATAACTTTTCAGTATTGGATACCTAGATTAGATATCCATTAGGATATTGGGTTTTGCTAGTGTTTGGTTCAACCGGGTGTAGTTTGGTTTGCCACATTGCCGCATGTGTTAGATACAAGATCCGGAATGTATCAATATATTTTTGTATCGGTTTAAATTGGATTGATATAACATGTACTCTAATATTTAACCAAAGTTTAAGATATTGATAGTCGATCAAGAATTCATTAATTTAATTTAACAATCAAATTTGCAATCTTGTCTTCTAACAAATTTGTAGTCAAAATTCATGATTCCCTTGCTGGAATTATTATCCAAAACATGATTCCTTCTGGAAAAGTCAATGCAAGTCAATATTACATGATCAAAAGTCAGTATTCCCGATCCATTCTAGCTTTCCCTATAAAAAAACTACCATGAGGCAAAGCCAATGCAAGCAACAATTTTAATAGCAGCATCCGGTTCCATGACCTGACATTGAAAATTAAGCTTCCTATTTTAAGTTAAGGGTCTTTCATAGGCAAAAGCTAGCATAAGACCATGAGAGGCAAGATACATATACCTGGGAAATTATATTAGAAATCACCAGTTTTTGGCCTAAAGTAATGGACTATGGTCTCATTTCATTATGTTGTGTACACCAACCGCAAATCAACAGGTAGTAAGACTTACTAATTACATCCTATGATATAAAATTGCAAATCAGAGAACAAAATTCACAAAACTCACTAAAAAGAACGAATCTGAGTGTAATTTATAAGTACGGGTTTATTCAAGTTGTTTTCAAATTCCACAAAGTCAAAGAGCTACAAGGATCACAGTAAAATTATATGTAACGTATGGTTGATCCGGTATAAATTTAATCAATCCGTTAACGGCGGGCATCGTGGAAAGAGCATCCAATATAAATTTAATCAATAAGTTAACCATGCTACTGGTTGATCCCGTATTTAATTTCACTGAGTCATATCATATTCTGGGTGCGCCTGCCATCAGCTCCACCTCAGACGAGAGGCGTTTGATCCGTATAGCTCCATCCACAACAACGGTAGAGGAGAATCATGGATATTCGGTTCCTGCACAAAGTACAAAACAGAAAAATAAAGAAAGAAATTAAAAGTCTACTAACAGATTTCAGAATCTGAAATTCAGATCTTCCATTACAACCCAAAAAGGGATACTAAAAAACTGAACACGACGTATCATGTCCTTGTAAACTTGAGTATTGAGAGAAGAAATCATTATGCTAGTGAATTATGAGAGTTAGATCGGTGTGAGATAAGGGTTTCATTTTCTTCTTCTGGCAGTTTCAGATGAATCATCAGAGTACTGGCAATAAGAATTATGCTTAGATCGGTGTGAGATAACCAAACTCTGGAAGAATCCATTGTTACCTGAAATCTGGGACGAAAAAAACTGAAGAAGAAAGTGATTGTGTAGCTGTTCCGACGGCTGAAGATATAAAAGAAAGATTGGCTGATGATCCAACGGTTGGATGCATTTTTAGGTAATGGATATCCTTTTCTAATTGGGATACCTAGGTTATTCACCAGGCCAGAGTATTGTGGGCTTGTAGTGTTTGGTTCAGACAGGTTTACTTAGGTTTCTCATCGTATGGTTGATATCATAGGTACCCCAAAAAGATCCTTGATATATGAGTATCTCTTTCTATCAGTTTCAGTTTGTATTGAATTTATTGACGTTTGTTCAAATGTTTAATCAAAGTACATGTAACTTAAACAATCAAATTTACATGATTATCGAAGTCGCAATTTTGTCACCAAAATAAAAATACCACCAAAATCATGCATGTACCCTTGACCTAAATGATGGATAAATTATGCAGCATAATTTTAATAGGTCATAAATTATGCCTACTCTTGATGCGTTTTTCAGTTTATGACTCTCTTATCTCTATTATTCATTATTCCTATTGATTTGGGGCATCTCTATTATTTGGGACATCATGCACTTATTTGACTCCCCCACAAATGTCAATTCTAAAACCACATGGCTTCAAAGCCCAGGAATATTGAACTTTGGGTAGTTCTAGACCATTTGTTTGATAATTCTTTTATACGAAGTCTTGACTATTTATCCAAAATTTAAATCATCATTGACATGAATACAGATTTTCGGCATGAACTTGTCTGAGTGGATTCTTTAAAACACTTAAACGCGACTCATGTTACTCACCAATCAAGCTGCACCCAAAACTTTAGATTTTACTAAGCGCAGTTATCTAAACCTTACCGGTAGAAGTTTTAGGAAAAGACTCTTCCAAAACAGCAGTTCTTGGCACCATATAGTGAGGGATATTCTCCAGCAGAACTCTGTGATATCCTTTTGTGCCGGCTTCAGGGTTTATTCCAGTTTCATACTGACATCAGCACAAGGTGTTTCCATAGAATTATCATCTGGCCGAACAAAAACGGCTTCATCAATTGCCGGGTGCAAATACAATACAGATTCAACTTCGGTGCACAAGAATAAACATGTGACACATGTATGTTAATGATTTATACAAAGTATTTTGCACTCAACAGACACGTACCTAAGTCAAAACCAGTGCAAGAAGCAACAATATCTTCTTCTTTTTTTTTGCGTTATGTTCTATGTCCATCTTGGGCAACCAAAACCCATACTCTTAATTAAATTAAGCTGTCATTCTAAATTAAGGGTCTTTCATAGGCAAAGCATATCAATTTAGGAAATTAAATTAGACATCACCAGTTTTTGGCTCTGGAGTTATGGACCCTGGTCTCATTTCATTAAATTGCATATACCAATCCCAAAATCAATAGATGGGTAGATCTTACTTGCATTGATTTAAATTTGCAAATCAGGGGTGAAAATTTATAGAATAAAGTAAAAAAGAAATCTGAAAGTAATACATAAACTGCAGATTAATTTAAGTTGTTTGCAAAATCTACTAATCCACTAATCAGTGATCATATTTGGACTGCAATTCCGGTTCCCCAATCCCCCAATTCTACAATGCCCAATGTCCCATATGTAACAGCAGAGTTGAATTCCCTCTACCAGTTAATTTTTGAACGCACAGCGGCCATCGCCCCATGTAAGAGATTCCAATAAATGTTTCAAGAAGTTAAACTTGCTCCCGTTATCTTGTTTTATCCGGTGTTTAATTTCATGGAGTATGCTGCACCTCCACGCCATGGGTGCTTCATGTACACACAGCTCCATCCACAACAACATTAGGAAAAGAATCATGGAGATTCCTCCTCCTTATGCTCAGTAATGGCGGGAAGAGTTGGAAATTCGTTTGTCCACTTTCCCTGCACAAAATAAATAAATTATGAGCCTAAAATAAAACTAAAAAGTAAAAACCTTAATTAAGATAAAATAAAATTAAGGCTTACCAAACAGCACAGGTTTTAGATCTTCCATTTTAAGCTCACAGAGCTTATGGAACAAGATATAACACCAAGTGGCAAACTTGAGTTTTGAGAGGAGAAATCATTATGCTAGTGAATAATCAATGAATAAGGGTTTCATCTTCTTCTTCTTGCGTTTCAGATGATCAAAGAGGAGTGCTAGTAAGAATTGTGTTCAGTCAGCGAGGGATAAAGATATTCTGGAGAATGCATCACTAAGAAAGAATTTTGGTACTGAAATTTTGAGATCTGGATGAGATGAAAAATGAAGAAGAAAGTTGTTTTTAATTATAGATGTTGCGACGGCTGAATAGAGAATTAGGGTAGTTCATTTGTTGGGGCACAAACTGAAAACTATATATTATAATCCAACGGTCGAGACATTTTTAGCAAATATCATCATGCCCTTTGCAGAAATGGAAAAGAATACCTAAATATCCCGATTTGATTGGGTGCCAAACATTTTAATTAGGGGCCATGAAATTTTATTTGCCCCCAAATTTTTCAAAGGGTGTATCAATCCGAATATGAAAATACTATTTTACCCTTTATTAAATCTAAATTTACAATTCAGCTTATCACTAATTAATCATCCTAATTAAGGTCCCCAAATTATACCCTAAACTAAAATGAGAAATCTTCTTTCTCTTCATCTTCCTCCCCTCTCTTCATTTTCTCCACCACCACCATTCACGACTCTCCTTGAAGAAAAAAAAAGGCTCCAATTAAAAGGTATGTAAACTTAAACGCACCTTCTATTCGATGTTTTGGCTGTGTTTTCATTGTGTAATCGAGTTTGCAATCAAAATTAGAAGTTTCAGGTGTGGGTCGTTAGTATCGAGAAACAATACCCTAACGACTCTATGGTTGCATGTCGTTTATGAAAATCGTTAACGCGAAGGCTGAATATGACGCACTTTTCTCGCTACTTCAACATTTTGTTCCCTAGAATAGAGTCAAGTTACTCCAATTAGGTTGAAGATGACGACTCTTGTGCGAATTTACCTTTGTTTATTGGTTTACCACTCTAGATGGAACTCGAACATCCTTCCTGTTCCAAAAAATTATTGTGTCGTCATCTTAGGTTTCATAGAGTCGTCATTTAGCTATATTCCCTAGAGTCGTCATCCATATTATAGGATTGTTATTGCCTTTTGACGACCCATTTTTACACTATAACCACTTTTAAGGACCAAAATCACCCTCTCTCGTCCAAATTTTTGAAAGGGTCGTTACCGTGGATATTTGAGTCGTCACATTGTAAAGAAGGGTCGTTTGTTTTGTAGACCATTCCAATGACGACCCTTTAACTGATTCCATAAAGTTGATGTCTTATTCGCTTTTTTTTTTCGTGTTTGGAATATAGTGCTAAGAAAAAACCAAAGACAAGGTTCCACACCGATAACCTCCTTCCAAAGCTCCCCGCCACGAGTCGTGTTTGTCACCGAAAGAGTCGTCATTGGTACTTTATCTTGGAAGGCACTATGTATAAACCGGGATCGAAATTTGTCAGCATTTCGTGTTTGTCAGCATTTCGTGTTTGTCAGCATCAACGGTTTACTTTCGCCGAACATCGAAATTTGATGTAACAAGAAGCATCGAACCTTTTTATTGTTGATGGAAGTGGGTGGTGGACACCTTTGACGTGGGTGAGTGAAAAGTAAAGTGGGTGAACGAAACCCCTGAAGAGGGTGAACTGATCTGACTGCATGTTGCCGCCGCCGCTGCTGCCGCCGCCGCCGCTTGTTGTCACGGTCCGCGCTTGGGCCCACTGGCCGCCGTCACGCCATTCATTCCTGGGAGTTGGCTGGCCACCAGGCCATTGGGTGGTGGCCGCCGGCCTTGGCCACCGGGTGGTTGCCGCCGCCTTGTCACCGGTTTGGGCCGCCACTTTTCCGATTTTTTTTTTTTTTTTTATTTTTTTATTTTTTGATTTTGAAACGTTTCGCCACGCTTTTCACGAATCGTTGCCTTTTGTCTTGAAATTTCGCAACGGCCGCATTGGTGGTGTTATCTTTCTCTTTGACCTTTTGCAACAAATTTCGGGTCTGTTGTCTTTTCCTTCACAATTTCAAAGAATGGTTTGTTGAATCATACTGCTTTCTCATGGAATTTTCACCATGATTTTGCCGCACTTTTGTGGTCTTTTCCGAATTTTCGAGATGCTTTTTCAAGGTTTTCCTCGGGTATTCGTGCACCTTGAGATGTAGACAATTTGACCACTTTGCGATCATAACAAGATTGATTTTGTCATACAAAAACTCGAACAGTGGATAATGCGTTACTTGAGGAGCAATTTTTTTGGACTTTGACTTGAACATGTCATGATCGAACATCCGACAACAACCTTGGTGGTTTTCGCAGAATCGCCTTTGATGGCTTCGCTGCGATGTCTGGGCTATAATAATTGTGATTAATCAATCACAAAGAACACGATCAACCGACAGGACAGGATAGAAATCGAATCGATTCACCATGTCGGGATCAATATCCTACAACAGTTTTGATGGTATTTCTCCACATCTTATTGCCGCGACCGAAAGGCCCCAAAGAACATTATCATCGATTTTGTAGTGATGTGATTTTCAGCGTATCCGCAGTAATAGCTTCAAAGAATCAAATGGCGAATCTTGATTGCAATGGTTGATCAACTCGGATCAGAAGATGTGCGATTATACTTCACAAGAACAAGCATGATCACTGGATCGCGATCGTTATGATCAAATCGACTACAGCAGTTATGTAATTAACCTGGATCGCACGCTGACTTTCCGTGACGCTTTTCAGATCGCTTTTTTCATGACACGATTTTGAAGCATTTTTTACAACTTTTCTCAATGGGAAAACACGATTTCTTTTCTCGTAATTCCCCTTAGTCGGCGCCAATGTTTGTACCCAAAAATACTTTTGGGCACGAAACACGATGAATTGATAGTTTGGTATGTATTTTGGGTTAGGAGATGAATTGAAGGACAAATAAGGAGACAAAGATTGACGCAGGTTTACGTGGTTCTACTGATGTGCCTACGTCCACGAGGAATCCCTCGGGGAGAAATGTTTTATTATCGTTGTATTACAAAGTATGTTTTTCTCCTATTCGCTATCCCCTTTGACTCGATTTCTCCTCTCCCTATTTATACAATGAAAAATATAATTCCAATGTCAACATAAATTCCATTAACTCGCCCATTTATGTTCCTATAATGAATTCTCAATGTAACGCCATTTATGCTCCTATATTGAATTCTCGTATGAAAATCGCTCCTTTATGTCTTCACCATAATTTATGTATGAAACTACTGATTAATGGCCGACAGGATTGGTGGAGACCGGCCGGGCCGGATGGTGGATGCTTGGCCGGGCAGATAGGTGGATGTCACGGCAGCGTAATGGGTTGGCTGACTGCATAGTTGGCTGGATGACTGGATGGACTGGCTGGCAGCATAATTGGCTTGCTGGCGATATGAGTGGAGACTGATAATTAGCTAGGGGTGTGACTGACTTTGACCATTGACCGGATGTTGACCGACTTTGACTATTGACCGGTCTGTGCAGACCGGTTGACTGCCTTGGCTGGCTGGGTAAAGGGCTTGGATGAGGACCCAAAGGAGGATTCAAGTATCAATTTGGCCCATTAAGTGGTATTTTTACTTATGGTACAAACAGATATATTGAACTTTTCACCTCATTTATAATGACAATTAAGCGCCTGTTTTATACGACATCATCTTGGCTACTAATCGAAAATTTAAATTATTATTGACATATGAACACAGTATTATGCACAAGGAATGAGCCAGAGAAGAAAACTTCTTATATTCAATATGATAACATTACATGTAAATAAAGATTTTCGCTATGAACTCCGACTAACATCACTCACTGACCAAACTGCACCCATTAATTTAGGAAAGACTCTTCAAAAACAACAGTGCTAGGCACCATATAGTGAGGGATTTTCTTGCAGAACTCTATGATATCCTTTTGTGACATAATAAATTACAGATTAACTTCAGTGCAAAAGAATAATCATGTTACACATGTATGTTAATCATTTTTATCAAGTCTTAGACATGCACTCAACAGACAGCGGAGGCAAATCCACTTCAAGCAACAATTAATTTTGCCATTAGACGTCGCCGGTTTTAAGCTCTCGAGTTATGGACCCTGGTCTCATTTCATTACATTGTGTACAAACCACAAAATCAACAGGTGGGGTAGACCTTACTTACATTGATCTAAAATCGCAAATAAGAGAACTAAAATTTGTAGAACTAAGTAAAAAACTTAAAGTACAATAGAAGTCCAGGTTTATTTATGCTGTTTACAAATTCCACAAATCAAAGAGGTCATATTTGGAATGCAGTTCATCCACATTATATTGTCCCACCTCAGATGGGAGTTAGTTCATCCGCATTAAGCTCATCAACACCAACAGTATAGGAGAGTCATGGAGATTCAATCTAGGAATACTAGGTTGAAGAAGAGTTGAAGATCCGTTTGCTTGCTTCCCATGCAAACACACAAAGTTATGAGCCTCAAATCAAACAAAGTAAAATCTGAAAATCCGTGTTACAAAAACAAAAAGTAAATAAAATAATAATATTACGGGGGTTTACCAAATCCAACAGATTTCAAATCTTCCATATTGAAGGCAGGGTGTTATCGGAACACGAAATCAGATTCACAAAGAAACTTGAGTTTTGAGAGGAGAAATCATCATGTTAGTGAATCATCAACAAAATGTCAAGAGTATCATTTTCTTCTTCTTATAGTTTCAGATGAATTAGGAGAGTAGTAGTAGAAATAAGAATTGATTTCAGATTAGTGAGAGATGAAGAAATTCTTGGAGAATCCATCGCTAAGAAAGAATTTTTCTAGATTTGGACCACAAGAAAAATGAAGAGAATTAGCCTAAAGATGTTCTGTCGGCTGAAAGATATATACTTAGGGCACTTTATGTTTTTAGGTCACGAGAAAACTATACATACTATATAATCAAACGGTTACGGATAGTTTTAGGATACTGGATATTGTTGGCTTTAAGCGTTTGGTTCAAACCGGTGTACTTTGGTTTGCCATATGGGTCGATGCGTATTTGTAAGTACTGACACAAAACCCTTTGTGTATCAGTTTGTAACCAAGAACAATTGCTTCATCAATTACCGGGTGCAAACCCAATACAGATTCAACTTCCGTGAAAATGAAAGACATGTTCAATCAACGGGTGCAGATACCATACAGATTCAAACTTCCGTGCAAAAGATTAAAATTTGAGTTCCTAAACAGCCGTGTGCAAATACAATACAGATCCAACTTCGGTGCAAAAGAATAAGTAATAAAAATGCAAATTACTTATGTTGATCTAAAATTGCAAATCAGAGAACGAAAATTTGTAGAACCGAGTAAAAACAAGGAATCTGAAAGTAATAAAGAACTGCAAGTTCATTTATGTTTGCCAATTTCACAAAATGAATTGAATTCCCTTAGCAAAGACCGAGTCAACTGCTATTCCATTTCGCCATCTCCCTTAGCAAAGACCAGAGCATGACTGAGTTGAATTCCCTTTTACCAGTTGATATTTCAAGAAGTTTAACTTGCCACTGTGATCTTTGTTGATCCCGGTGTATTCAGTCTCATATCCTGTCCCTCCACCTCAGAGGTACGCCACACACAATGGTGATTCATCCTCTAGAGGGTTCAAAATTGATGGATGATTTGAAGATTCGTTTCTGGATTACCCTGCAAAAGAGAAATAAATTATGAGCATATAATCAAATAAAAACTAAAAACCAGTATTAGTTACAAAAATCATAAAAATAAATAAAATGGAGGGCTTACCAAATAGAACAGATTTGAAATCTTCCATTGCAACCTCATGGATTATATGGAACCAGATATGAGAAATGAGGGAAATCTTAAGTTTTGAGAGGAGAAATCATTATACTATTGAATCACCACAAAGATAAGGGTTTCATCATCTTCTTCTTCAGGAAGTTTCAGAGGAATCAGGAGAGTAGTGCTAGTAAGAATTGTGTTCAGATGAGTGAGACATAAAGAAATTCTTAGAAAATCCATCCCTGATGAATTTTTGGACTTGAATTTTGAGATCTGGTCGAGAACAAAAATGAAGAATAAAGTTGTTTTTATAGATGTTGCGGCGGCTGAATAGAGAATTAGGGAAGTTCAGTTTTTTAGGGCACAAGAGAAAACTTATAAAGAGGATGATGATCCAACAGTCGAAACATTTTTAGGGAATATCATATCCTTTCAGAAATGGATACCTAGAATCCTAGATATCCATGGGTATTGTGTAGGCTTGTGGTTTTTAGTTCAAACTGGATTTTTTTTTTTGCAAGACAGATGGATCGGAAAATGCAAATTTGGACTAGGCCTGCACACGGTTCGGTTCAGTTCGGTTCGGTGCGGTGCGGTTATTTGTAAAACTGTTCACCTAACCCTGTATAGTGCGGTTAGCACATTTAAAACCGTAGCCGAACTCAGTAGTATTCGGTTCGGTTTTTAACCGAACCAACTCGGTTCGGTTATTTTGCGGTTCGGTTCGGTTTTAACCATAAATAAAATGTCAGAAATTCTGACAGATTTTGTACCTGTACCTGCACCTGCACCTGTATTTTCATTCCATACTTAACAAATAACAACTAACAAATAGATTAAACAGATTCATTCCATACAAGAGTCTAAACTCTAAAGATAAAAGACACACACAATGAAGTCCAAAAGCAAGGAGTCTAAACTATAAAGATCAAACACACACACCATGACACAATAGTATTAAAGTTTAACATAAGAAAGAAAGTAGCACGAAGAGTCGAAGAGACAAAGACAAGTAAAAGAATCCAGAGTCCAGTCTATCCAATTCTCAAGCCAATAATCCCCTTAATCCTCATCCTTGCCCAAAATGTCTGCAAAGAGAAAAGCTCAAAAGTGAGATCAAAATTCTTCACATCATGGGTAATGTAATTCACATGAACTAATCCTTCACATCAAAATTCCACAATACAATAACAACTTCTATGACCTCCAAGGTAATGAATCTGCCACTTTCTCTTTAATCTTCATATGCAAGCCCTAAGCAATTACAGAATCATAGATCCACTAGCCATGGGGATAAATCTTGATATGCAAAAGAAATGAAAACTATAAAAGGGTGACTGCATTCACAGTTCTTTCCCTCATTACCAAACAGACAAGCTCTCTCAAAAGTAGTCCAATTTAGAAACTCTAACTGGATTCATTCAAGTGACAATCAGTCCTTCTTTTTTATTAACAGAGACATGGCTATAGAAATAATAAATATAAAAACAAGCAATACAAATAAGATGAAATGTTGAAAAGCAATAGAAATTTTAAGTCAAAAAAGAAGAGAAGAGATTCCATTATCATCTTCAAAGCTGGCATTGTCATCTGGTACATAGTCACATATGAAATCAAGAGAGATTGGTTTCTATAACCAGCTTTGCGTACAGAGAAGTGCTTCAACTGTCCTAGAAGATATTGAGCTTTTCCATGGAGTAATAATGCGTTTTTCGGTACTGAATGCAGACTCTGAAGCAACTGAGGACACTGGTATTGCCAAAATATCCTTCGCCATAAGTGATAGTACCTTATACTCGGTACTATTAGCCTGCCACCATGCCAGAATATCAAAATCCCCGGCAGATGTTTCACAGTCATCAAGCAAATACCTTTCAAGTTTAGACTTTGGATGAGTAGAGTGAGCATTCATTCTTCTCCTTTTCTTCCTCGACTCAAGCATATCCTCAATGTTCTATTCTTGCACACAAACTATCATGTCATCTACACTGCAACATTTGTTGACCCGGACCTAAGACATCAAAGACAATCAATATTAGTAAATGATGATAACAAAATTTATAATATCTAACAGTAGAACAAAAGCAGATAACTAAAGTTAAAAAGCTGATGTCACCTTCATCTGCATTAGCATTTGAATACATGGTGTTGTACTCTTCATAAAGTCTTCCTATGTCTTGTTTCACAGCTTTCAAAATAGTCCCAACCCTGAAATCTTCTTGATCATACAAACATTCAAGATCAAACTTCAAACCAGACTATTTCTCTCGAGGATCAAGCAACTTAGCAAAAAATAGAGCAAAGTTCATATCTTCATAATCCCCCCAATATGAGTTGTACTTTTTGAAAATTACTTCTGTCATCCTAAAAATATGAGCATCTCAGTTTCCTATAGCTCTAAGACGAACCATTTGTTCATGAATCAAAGCCAACTGCCATAAAAACTCATGTATAGTGACTTGTGTTGAAGCAGAGAACTTAACAGTAGCATCAAAGAAGATTTTTAAACATTTTACAAGACTCTTAGCATATGACCAGTCTGCAGCATATGGAGCATGATGATGGGGCTTGTTCCTTTTCTTTGTATTCCTCTTTTTAGTTACATCTCCTTCACTTTCAGATTCACTAGAACTACGCAAATAATCTTCATCATCAATTACAACAGTTTCATCATCAGGATTAGGTAACACTTCACATTCAGATTCTTTAAAAATATACTTATCTCAAAAGCTCTTATCTTCTCTTTCTAACCTCTTAAAGACCTTCTCATATGGAATAGCAGCTTCAAGCATTAGATATGTAGCATTCCACCGGGTCTTCACATCCAAGAAAACCATCTTCTTACAATCAATCTTCTCAAGAGCAGCACATTATTTGAATTTGGCCAACCTAGAGGGAGATCTAGTGACTTACTTGATAACTGATCTGATCCTGCTAATTGACTTGTGATACAAAACACAGCATCTTTAATAACAATCGCAAGAACATGCGTAGCACACCTTACCTGATAAAAGAATGAAACAAGGAAATATTAATAAATTGTTCTAAACTGAGTAATACAAAATGTACAAGCAAACATGTTTACAAAGTGTACAAAGTGCCATCTTCTTGAATGTTCTGTTGTTTCAAATGTGACACAATAATAAGCAATTACTTCCATGGAAACAAAAAGCAAATACAAGTTGCATATACAAAAAGCTAGAATATAAACATGTTTCTTCCATTTGACATATAGCTCATACAATTATTGATAATGATGCCACTATGAAATCCTGTACAATTTAGTAACTTCTGGAAAATCCCTAGATCTGAATACTTATTTAATGTAAAGAAGACAGTTGAAAAAATACAATGAAAATGAAAAGAAATCATAAATAAGCAGTGATAACAAAAGAATTGATTTTAATAAGGATAAACAAATCATCAGTTCTTAAAGCAGATCTAACATCCCTATATCAAGATATAGAGAGATGGTTCTAGTAATGAACAAAGTCATGAAAGTAAAAAGCAAAAAATGATAGTACAAAAGCGGCAGACCAACTCACTTCTTTTCATTCTCCATTCCATACAACATGACTAAGCAAAATAGCATCAAAAATACTCTACATAATTAATACATTTCATGGTTGGTTGTTATCTTCATGTATTCAGCTAAGTCTAAATGAAACAATTAAACTACTGAAGAAGAAAAGCAATCTAACCTGCATGTATTCAGCTCTAACTGTTCCTCCTGTCCAATTGATGACACTGGTTTGAAGATACTCGATTGCCACAGTATTTGCATTGATATTTTCCAAATTCACACCAAAAAGATCTTCCAGCCCCCAATCCAGGAAACATTTCTCAAGTGTTTTCCCAATATCTACACCAGTATGACCCTTGATCTGGCAAAACAGGATGATTCTCTTTTGGAGCTTCCAATGAATATCAATGAAGTGCACAGTCACATACATATAGTTGAAGTTGTTTGAGATGTCCATGTATCAGTTGTAAGAGAGACTCTTTGTTTACTTTCATTGAAATATTTCTTCAACTTTTCTTTCTCATCTTTGTAGATTGTTAATAGATATCTGTATATGGTCATCCTGCTTGACACCTTGAATCTAGGTTCCAACTGTTCACTATATCTTCTAAACCCTTTTCCTTCTATAATTCTAAATGACAGTTCATCTATTATGACAAACTCATCCAATCTCCTTCTACACATATCCTTGTCATAGATAACATCAACCAGTTGGGATGACTGTCCCTGACATTGGTGGTGGAAACACTAAACTTTGTTGACCCTTCAGCTTCGTGTTTGGATTCTTAGGACATGTTCCTAAATGTGTCTTCATGCTGGAGGTTCCATTTCCTCGACTATCGGCTTGCAACTTCTTCTTGCAATGCTTACATTATGCTTGTTTGTCATTGAGCCTTACAAAATCATTCCATACTTTCGACCTCACTTTTCCCTTCTTATTTGGTTCACTTTCAGGTGCAGGGTCCTGCGTAACCTGCTGTGTTTCTTGTGTAGCATCAACTTGAGGTGTTGCAGAAGATGTCACTTGAGTAGACTCAGCTGCAGGGGATTGAGAGGATGGAGATGCACCTTCCATCTTGCAGCTCGATAATGAAACTGAACTTGATCCAAGCATTACCACTTACAGCCCCTGCGAAATGTAAACAAGTTAGTTGAGTTGGAAATGGCTAGCAAGTTCTTAATACAAGCACACATATCTCCGCAACATACATCATTCAACCATTTAGTTCTTAATACAAGCACACATATCACTACTCAAGAAGATAAGGAAGAACAAATGATTCTACTTAAGCTCAAGCAACAATTTTGGAACAAACCAGCATTACAGTCATGGATTTCATCATCAAACCCTAGCCGATGTACTAATTGGTCAGGTATAATTTGTAACTCATTAAAACCCTTTTGCTCATAGTCACTGACTCACAGATCACAAATCACTTCAAGGATTTGACATCAACAAAACCTTTTTTATAATCAACAAAACCTCATAAACACTTAAGATTGAACAAAAATCAAATAGAACAAGTCAAACTGAAGCACTAGTTACAATACTCTTTTAATGAAGAACTCCAGCTGTTGGTCCTGCTCTTCAAGGTATGAGAACATAAAAACAAAAAAAAAAAACAAAAAAATAATTATAACCCTAAATCGATTGATAAACAGTAATCGATTGAAAACACAAATCGATTGATAAACAGATTTCAAACCATCTCGAGAATCAAAAGAAACCCTAAAAAAGAAAAAAAAAACTAGAAATTGATAAAACAAAGAGAAAACACATACTAGATCAAAGAAGTGGTGGTGTTCTTAAGTCTTGAATCTTGATGGAGGTGGAGGAGGCGACTGTATGCTACTGGTGGTGAATCTGGTGATGGAGGCAACTGGAGAGAGACAGAGTCGGAGAGGAAGTGAAGAAGAAATGAAGAAGCTGTTTAGGGTTTCCACTAAAATGTGATAAGATCCTACTTATCACATTTTAGTTTTGTATCGGTTTTTAGGGAATATCATATCTTTCTAGAAATGGATACCTAGAATCCTAGATATCCATGGGTATTGTGTAGGCTTGTGGTTTTTGGTTCAACCGGATTTTTTTTTTTTTTTTTTTTTTTTTTTTTTTGCAAGACAGGTGGATGGGAAAAGTTAAATTTGAACTATGGTAAAAGTATTGTGCGGGGGACCAAGAAGCGGGGAACAGAAAACACTTAAATACCCTTGAGCTATATTTTTAGGAAAATATGATACCCTTGCAGAAATGGAAACGAATACCTAAATATAATGTTTGGGTGTAGTTTGGTTTGCCACATTGTCGTATATGTTGAGACGTATTTGTATCAGTAGGGTTTAAGTAGATAAGATCCTTATTGTAACAGTACATTTTGGTTTTGTATCGGTTTTTATTGGACATATACTAGATGACAGCGCACGGTGGGGAGGCCGACCAAAAGTTTTTTCTGATTAAACATGTAACAACAGATTGAACAGCAGATTGAGAGAGGTTCTATTTGTTTTGTTTTTTAATTAAACTCCGGGTTTGGTCGGGTCGGGTACCCACATCTGGGTTATATACCGCACCCATAAACCGTCGTCTTCTTCACAGACCTGGACAGTTCAATATATACTCTGTTTTTTCAGCAAAAATCGATTTCCAAAGTGTCAAATTTGCAGAAACTAAAACTAAAAAGATCTAAATGGGTACTATTATGTTGCATTTTCATTTAGATTTATATTTTTATTGGTTTCGTAATTCTTTCAGATTGATTAAGAAAATGAGAATTGATTTTTTTTTAATGAAAACGAACTGAATTCGATTGATTCCAATCGATTGAATGGATATTTTGATAATCTTTGAATTGTTAATTCGCTTGTTTGATTCAATTGGTTTGATTTCCTTATATCTAACCTGAATTTTGTGAAATTGAGAAATTGGAAATTTCAATTTTAAAAGTTTGGAACATTCTTTGTGACTGACAAAGTGCAGATTTGTCATCACATAGAAGGCCTCCCTTAAGGTCGGCCAACAAGATATACTAATGTTTAACATGTATTTCAATTTTAATTGAAGTTTATGCTATTAGTAGATCTGATCAAGACTTCATAAATGTAATTTAACAGACAAATTTGCAAGATTATTGCAACAAAATCAAAGCACAAACGTATGCGACAACCTTGTCTTCTGTCAAATTATTAGCACTCAAAAATAGTCAGTATCGCTGAAAACAGATATCAGTATGTCTACACGATTACTTTAGACTTGTAGTGTTTCGTTTTGCAATGTTGCATAAGGTCCCCAACTTACTATGACATAAAATTACAATCAAAGAACAAAATTATAGAACCAGCAAAAAGAAAGAATCTGAAAGTAATATAGAAATGCAGGTTTATCCTAGTGTTTTCAAAATCCACAAATCAAAGAGGTATAAGTGATCACAGTTCAAAATGCAGTTCCAATCCCCCATCTCCCTCTACAACTCCAAAGTAGGTTTGACTTCCCCAGTTATGCAATTCGAAGTGCCTCAAACGAAACAGCAGAGTAAAAATCCTTTATCCCTTTGAACTTCTTGCAAGCCCATCCCTTTTTCCTCCTCTCTGGGATTGGTATTTTCTGGTAGATGTGGAGATCCGTTTCTCCAATTTCCCTGCACACACATAAGATTATGAGCCTAAAATCAAACCAAGTAAAAACTAGTAACCCACCAATTTTTTTTTTTTTTTTTTTTTTTCCGAAGAGTTTACCGTATCCAACAGATTCAAATCTTCCATTGCAACCCTAAAGGCGTGAAACTAAATATTAGGTGCATGGGCTAAACTTTTGTTTTGAGAGGAGAAATCATTTTGCTTGTGAATTATCAGTAGCAAGATCTTCTTCTTCTACCGTATACACATGTTTCAGATGAATCAAGAGAGTAGTAGTGAGAACTGTGTTCAGATCAGTGAGAGATAAAGAAATTCTTGGAGATTCCATTGTTGAGAAAGAATGTTGGATAAAAAATTTGAGATCTGGAAGAGAAGAAAAATGAAGAAGAAGATGCTCCGACGGCTGAAACATGTGTATTTAGGGCACCTAATGCTTCTAACTTCTAAGTATAAGGAAGAAAGTAAGATGTAATCCAATGGTTGAAGATATTTTTGTTGGCTTCTTTTAAATATAGCCCATGGTTTTATTAACCACAACCCATTTAAACTAACTGTTTTATCTAGCCAAACAGATCTTTAAAATCATTACACATGGCCCACAAAATTACATGATTATTATTATACATAGCCCAAAATATTAAGATGATCATTAAGTCCCTAAATAAATAAAAAATATCTAATTTTGCATAATTATTTGACATGATTAATATTTTTGAAGAACAATCAATATCCTTAATCAAATTTGGTGCAACAATGATTGAGAAAAAAAAACATCTTAATGAATTTCTTTTATAGATTGTGTTTATGGAGTTTTAATTAGGAAAATAATCAAATACTAAGTTAATTCCGTTTTGATTGATGTTGTTGTGTTTTTGAATGGAAACAATTAGAATATACAATCCTATTAATGTTAATATTTTATCATGATTAATAAAAAAGAATATCAAAGAGAATTAAGAATGGTTTTTATTTTACCGAGAAACATACAATGCTTTAGTTGGTGAGCAACAAGCTGGGCACCAACTCCTTTTTGAATAGCAACTCTTATCTATGAAAAATAAAACTGCCAAAACCACAACCGGCATCATTGCTAACTAAACAATTCTTCAAACGCTTAAAAATAAATAGTATCATCACCAAGCTCACCCAAGGTGGTGAAAGCTAGAACACCCAAACCATACCCGTGTGAAGCACATACTTCCAAATATTTAGTATGTTTACGCGCATTAGCTTTCGCGATGGCTTGACCTGGAACGAATGTACAAACCCCTCCCCAAGAAATGGAAAAACTCCAAAGACTTCCATACACACATCTTGTCCATTTTCCCGATTAAGGACAAGGATATCCGCCGGGCTTAAGTCCTCGTTAGCATCTCAAAAAGGCCCAAATCAACTTCTTTACGCACAGGCACTCTAGCTTTCTAGCGAATATCCACAATTACATCACGAGCAAGATCATGGAGAAACTTGCTACCTACATCTTTGGCACAATGAAGAGCATGGTCACCAAAAATATCCATAGGCTTATTGAAACTAGAGCATAAACTATCCTCACCAAACAAGGGAATACCAAGCCGATAGCAAACAACCGCTCTGAACTGTCTAGGCCCAAGACATTGATCTAATTCACTAATGGGGACATCTAAAAGATAGTCTTGTGCATGCTTAACCCGGTTACATTTCCACAAAATAGAGTCTCTTGCAGACAAGGAAAATTGGACAAGGATTTGCTTCTTAACTGCATCAAAATAAGTGACTGCCAAGGAGTGCATGGAAGGGGGGGCAGTATTATCGACACAATAAGTAGAAGGCAAACTGCATACCTGAGGGAAGTTCTGAAGAGCAAGTTGATACGCAAAGCCATTATCTGTGGAGAATAAGCTACCAAGTATCGCTTTACGCACCGTGGTAGTCTGACTCTGAGAGGCAAGATAACAATAAGTACGAGTGTCTGTTATAGTGTAAATACCAAGCCCACCATCCTTGATAGGCAAGGTAGCCAATCTCTTTGTAAGGGCCCAAAACCAAAGACCATCACACGTAATTAAGAGTCTTAAATACTTGAGTAAATGGTCATCGTATAGCTCGTAAGCTTTATGTAGAGTCAGGGATTGGTAGTACGCATTGCAAAATATAATCTAGACACACCAGCGCAATTGCGAAGCAATAACATCTCACTTTGAGGATCCTTGAGTTTTTTCATAGATTTCATAAGTTAAATAGTCTTGTTCACCCTACTCAGTACCATGTCACTCATGAAATTCAAGTCCAGACTCAGTACCATACCTTCATCTAAGCTTCGAGGATCAACTGAGGGCTAAAAGACCTCAGTCTTCTTAATATTAAGGTGTAGACCCTACTCGGCCCTTCAGACTCTATTATGCTCAAAGCCTTGGCCACCTCAAACGTTTCTCCAATAATTGTACCATCATCAAGGTACCAAGCATGAAAATCAAGTGTACAACGAGAAGCAATAGACTTCACAAGGGGACTAAGTGTAAGAGCAAACAAGAGGGGACCGAAAGGGTCGCCTTGTTGAACACCGAGTGCGGAAGACAAAATATATTGATCATAATAAAGTCTGGCCGGCTTGGCATAACAAAATTCAACCCAGCGAGAAATACCTGGACACTGAAGACGAAACTCTTTGATGAGATAGGATCTGCACACCATGTTGAACGCATTAGAGAAGTCAATAAGCAACATTGACATCTTATCTGAGTGACCTTTCAGCTCTAACAACCCATTTACAGCATGTAAAATACCCTCACCGCCAACCGGCACACCAACACCAAATTGATGATCTCCTAAATAAGACGACATAGACTTACCAAAAGCGAAGGAGGTCACCTTAGAGACCAAACGACGCCAAACAGTTCCAACCGCAATAGGCATGAGGCCTCCCTCGGGTTTGAGCAAAGGCGTAAGAGGTGCACTAGCAATGTATTCGCCTAAAACATTAGGGCATTTGCCTTCCATCCAAAGGTTGACAACTCCCATAATTGACGACAACAACTAATCCTCCACAGCCTATGATGTCCCACTGAGTGCATCAATAAGATGCTGAGCACGCATGCCATCACGTCCACAACAAGTCCCCTTTGGAAAACTATTGATAGCTCCAAGAACCGCCTTCGAATCAACCATGATGGAGTCACAACTGACTGCCTCAGATGGAATAGAAGTAAGAGGAGCAGAGGGGTGTTTGGACTGCAGTTCAATTAAAGTATTCTCGTCACGGGGAGAAACACCATTCAAGACAAAGACCGTCTCTTTGCAGCAGAAAGATATTGTCCACAACAAATCTTCTTTTGGCAGGCGATTAAGGTACCCAAATCCTGCTTTTTTTCCCGTCCCGAGTAGTAGTCAAGCCATCCAGTTTAGAAGCCCTTGACGAATCGGGGATTTCAAAGAATCAGAAGTATAGCAACCATTGGGCTCTTTCCATGTCGCAAAGCTTGCTCGAACAATAGCTATCTCAGAAGGCGTTTCCTCTTACCGAGATCTCGCTTCAGTCGAGTTCTAAGGACAGATAGAGACAAGCTGCAAAACAGCAAGAGAATAAGTCAATCAAGAAGAAACATTGGTCGGACTAGCTAAAACCTTGTCCAAGCAGGTTTTGAGCTCTCGAGAAAGAAAGTCTCTGCGGCGATGAGGGACAGAAGCCACATTTCTCCGATCGTCTTTGGAAAGCGAGTTAAGCAAATATCAAGAGAGTGAAATCGGCTTAGTGCAACATACCTCCTTTCCCGTATTACCTCCATCAAGACTCTCCCTACACGACTGAAAACTAACCAATGTACTTCCAAATGAATTGCTGCAGTCTAATGTCGTTGTTGGTTTCTTCAAGTCGTGAATAAGAAAATCTGCAGATTACTGTGCCCCGCAATGATGTCTCTGTGGATTTTTCCTTCCTGTCCTTTACACGGCATCTTCCAGGTGTAAATTTTCATGCATTGACCACATAACCAACTACATAGACGTAATAGACTCGCTCCCGTGCAAGGTAAACATGAAGGTCGAGGAGATCGGATTTATACACACAAGCTTTGGTTATCGATAGAGAAGAAGTGCCTGTCTTGCGGATGACGGAAAAAAGGATCCCTTGGAATACCCTCTCGCCATTCACACCATTGCTGCAGTCATCTAAGTTCTTTGTAAGAGCATTGGCAATAAGCATCATTAGTAGCAGCGACTTCAACAGTTGAAAAGGGACCTTGCAAAGAACTCTGAGAATCTACATTATGAAGAGAAGGAGTGGGTAGCGACTGAGAAGTGGAAGCCGTGGTATGTCTTGGCATGGAAGTAAAACCGAAACCCTAAAATATTTAGAGAGAAAATAAAAAAAAACTAACAAAAGAAAACGCAGGAAATCAAAAAGTAAGAAAACCAAAAGGCCTAGGTTGTGAAAACGGAAACAAAACCATCGAGAATCAAAAACACGAAAGGAAAACATGGGAAATCCGGTGATGAAACCTGGTTTTCATTCGCCAGGGTACTCACCGGAGAAACCATCGAATTTGTTTTGTTCTTTGTAGGAATTAAGAATTAAGATTTATTTTATTTTTGAGGAAAAGTAAGAATTAGGGTTTATAATTGTATATGAGAATTATAAATGAAAGAACAAATATAACTGACTAGAAATATGATGAAGTTTTGTCAAAAAAAAATTAGGGTTTATTTGGATTTTGATTAGGTGGAAGAATTTAAGTTAATGATAATAGAAGTTTGGATTTTCATTTTAACTTTAACTTTGGTTAATAAATATGTGGACTATATTTAAGAGAAACCTTTTTGTTAATCGATCATTATTTTTTCCAAGTTGTATGTTGTATGATTGGTATAGAGAGAGTAGAAAAGTATGGAGTAACAACTGACAGAGAGAGCTATATTGTGATTAGAACCACCGAGTCGTATAACAATTACATGGAGGAAATTTTTTTGTACCCGTGTTTCTCAAGTACTAATGATATTACGAGAGCCATTTGTGGTTAAGGTCATGATTTTTTTCTGCTAGCTTTGTGACAAGTGGTGCATTAGTCCTTTGATGGTTTTAGGTACAGTAATGCAGAACTGCAAGACTGACTTCCCTAGTTCTACAAGGCCTAGTGTCCAACATATGTAACAAGAGTTGCTCATCGACATGAAAATTCCATTAACTTTTATTGACAAAGTCAATCGGCTGTACCTCTAAATTTTTGGGCTTGAAAAAGTTAAAGAGTCACCCAAGTTGATACTATTGATACATGATAGTGCAGTAGTTACTTCAACAATACATGTTCTGTTTCCTTTAATAAACTAATGGGGTTATGAATGTGTTGCACTTGGTTTCAACAAATCCATCCAAATCCACAAATACTCCCTCACTTGTATTGTCCCAAAGTCAATTGATTCAAACTTCTGGCACTTAATTGGGATTAGCTTGGACGAACTTGTACTACTCCAGACTCTAAAAAGAAACAATGGAACATGAAGATAGGTAAAAAGCAGTGCAAGCAACAATTTTAATAAGCTGCATATAGACATGTATTAAATTACTGTTGCACTCATAGACAACTGAGGCAAAACAAGTGCAAGCCAACAATTTTAATAGCAGCATTTCCTGTTGTCTGACCATCTTCGGCGAACAAAACCATATGTTGAAAATTAAGCTCTCATTCAAGATTAAGGGTCATTGATAGGCAAAGGCTAGCATAACACCATGAGAGGCAAAGTAAATAATCTATTCAAATTACATAAGACATCACCAGTTTCTAGCTCAGAAGTTATGGACTCCGGTCTCGTTACATTATACACCAGCAGCAAATCAACAAGTAAGTCTAACTTACATACTATAATATATAATTGCGAATCAAAGAACAATATTTATAGAACTCGGTAAAAACAAAGAATCTGAAAGTAATACAGGAATGCAGTTCCATCTCCCTCTGTAAACTCCAGAGCACGACTGATTTCCCCATCTCCCTAATAGATTCAGTTAATGTTTCAAGAAGTTTAACTTGCACTGGTTGTTCCGGTATTTAATTTCATAGATTAATCTTTTATGGTAGTACTGGATCCACACAAAGATGCATGAATAATAACCGTAGAGGAGTCATAAAGATCGGTCCTCTAGAGGGTTTCAGGTGAGTATCTCCCTGCACAAAAAATGAACCTAAAATCCCTGTGAAACGAAAAAAAAAACAAAAAAAAAAAAAATTACAGAATTTTACCAAGTACAACCGATTTCAAATCGTCCATATAATCAAGAGGACCGATAGTATCTGGGAAGAAATTTGTGTTTTGAGAGGAAATTAATGTTTTGAGAGGAAATATCATTATGCTCAACAAGAAGATAAGGTTTCATCTTCATTTTCTTCTGGCAGTTTCGGATGAATCAGGAGAGTAATACTAGTAAGAATTGTGTTCGGATCAGTTAGAGATAAAGAAATTACTGGACAATCCATCGTTACATAAACAATTTGGACAGAGGAATATTGAGATCTACAGGAGACGAGATGAAAAATGAACGAGAAAGTGATTTTGGCCCGACGGCTGAAGAAATATATACTAGTATTTGGGTAGCTCAGATTTTTAGGGCACAAAAGAAAACTATATAGATGATGATCCAATGGTCGAGACAATTTTAGGGAATATCATAACTTTTCAGTATTGGATACCTAGATTAGATATCCATTAGGATATTGGGTTGGCTTGCTAGTGTTTGGTTCAACCGGGTGTAGTTTGGTTTGCCACATTGCCGTATGTGTTAGATACAAGATCCGGAATGTATCAATATATTTTTGTATCGGTTTAAATTGGATTGATATAACATGTACTCTAATATTTAACCAAAGTTTAAGATATTGATAGTCGATCAAGAATTCATTAATTTAATTTAACAATCAAATTTGCAATCTTGTCTTCTAACAAATTTGTAGTCAAAATTCATGATTCCCTTGCTGGAATTATTATCCAAAACATGATTCCCTTTCTGGAAAAGTCAATGCAAGTCAATATTACATGATCAAAAGTCAGTATTCCCCGATCCATTCTAGCTTTCCCTATAAAAAAAATCTACCATGAGGCAAAGCCAATGCAAGCAACAATTTTAATAGCAGCATCCGGTTCCATGACCTGACATTGAAAATTAAGCTCTCATTTTAAGTTAAGGGTCTTTCATAGGCAAAAGCTAGCATAAGACCATGAGAGGCAAGATACATATACCTGGGAAATTATATTAGAAATCACCAGTTTTTGGCTCTAAAGTAATGGACTATGGTCTCATTTCATTATGTTGTGTACACCAACCGCAAATCAACAGGTAGTAAGACTTACTAATTACATCCTATGATATAAAATTGCAAATCAGAGAACAAAATTCACAAAACTCACTAAAAAGAACGAATCTGAGTGTAATTTATAAGTACGGGTTTATTCAAGTTGTTTTCAAATTCCACAAAGTCAAAGAGCTACAAGTGATCACAGTGTACCATATGTAACGTATGGTTGATCCGGTATAAATTTAATCAATCCGTTAACGGCGGGCATCGTGGAAAGAGCATCCAATATAAATTTAATCAATAAGTTAACCATGCTACTGGTTGATCCCGTATTTAATTTCACTGAGTCATATCATATTCTGGTGCGCCCGCCATCAGCTCCACCTCAGACGAGAGGCGTTTGATCCGTATATAGCTCCATCCACAACAACGGTAGAGGAGAATCATGGATATTCGGTTCCTGCACAAAGTACAAAACAGAAAAATAAAGAAAGAAATTAAAAGTCTACCAACAGATTTCAGAATCTGAAATTCAGATCTTCCATTACAACCCAAAAAGGGATACCAAAAAACTGAACACGACGTATCATGTCCTTGTAAACTTGAGTATTGAGAGAAGAAATCATTATGCTAGTGAATTATGAGAGTTTAGATCGGTGTGAGATAAGGGTTTCATTTTCTTCTTCTGGCAGTTTCAGATGAATCATCAGAGTACTGGCAATAAGAATTATGCTTAGATCGGTGTGAGATAACCAAACTCTGGAAGAATCCATTGTTACTCTGAAATCTGGGGACGAAAAAAAACTGAAGAAGAAAGTGATTGTGTAGCTGTTCCGACGGCTGAAGATATAAAAGAAAGATTGGCTGATGATCCAACGGTTGGATGCATTTTTAGGGTAATGGATATCCTTTTCTAATTGGGATACCTAGGTTATTCACCAGGCCAGAGTATTGTGGGCTTGTAGTGTTTTGTTCCGACAGGTTTACTTAGGTTTCTCATCGTATGGTTGATATCATAGGTACTGCAAAAAGATCCTTGATATATGAGTATCTCTTTCTATCAGTTTCAGGTTGTATTGAATTTATTGACGTTTGTTCAAATGTTTAATCAAAGTACATGTAACTTAAACAATCAAATTTACATGATTATCGAAGTCGCAATTTTGTCACTCAAAATAAAAATACCACCAAAATCATGCATGTACCCTTGACCTAAATGATGGATAAATTATGCAGCATAATTCTTAATAGGTCATAAATTATGCCTACTCTTGATGCGTTTTTCAGTTTATGACTCTCTTATCTCTATTATTCATTATTCCTATTGATTTGGGGCATCTCTATTATTTGGGACATCATGCACTTATTTGACTCCCCACAAATGTCAATTCTAAACCACATGGCTTCAAAGCCCAGGAAAATTGAACTTTGGGTAGTCCTAGACCATTTGTTTGATAATTCTTTTATACGAAGTCTTGGCTATTTATCCAAAATTTAAATCATCATTGACATGAATACAGATTTTCGGCATGAACTTGTCTGAGTGGATTCCTTAAAAACACTTAAACGCGACTCATGTTACTCACCAATCAAGCTGCACCCAAAACTTTAGATTTTTTACTAAGCGCAGTTATCTAAACCTTACCGGTAGAAGTTTTAGGAAAAGACTCTTCCAAAACAGCAGTTCTTGGCACCATATAGTGAGGGATATTCTCCCAGCAGAACTCTGTGATATCCTTTTGTGCCGGCTTCAGGGTTTATTCCAGTTTCATACTGACATCAGCACAAGGTGTTTCCATAGAATTATCATCTGGCCGAACAAAAACGGCTTCATCAATTGCCGGGTGCAAATACAATACAGATTCAACTTCGGTGCACAAGAATAAACATGTGACACATGTATGTTAATGATTTATACAAAGTATTTTGCACTCAACAGACACGTACCTAAGTCAAAACCAGTGCAAGAAGCAACAATATCTTCTTCTTCTTTTTTTTGCGTTATGTTCTATGTCCATCTTGGGCAACCAAAACCCATACTCTTAATTAAATTAAGCTGTCATTCTAAATTAAGGGTCTTTCATAGGCAAAGCATATCAATTTAGGAAATTAAATTAGACATCACCAGTTTTTGGCTCTGGAGTTATGGACCCTGGTCTCATTTCATTAAATTGCATATACCAATCCCAAAATCAATAGATGGGTAGATCTTACTTGCATTGATTTAAATTTGCAAATCAGGGTGAAAATTTATAGAATAAAGTAAAAAAAAGAAATCTGAAAGTAATACATAAACTGCAGATTAATTTAAGTTGTTTGCAAAATCTACTAATCCACTAATCAGTGATCATATTTGGACTGCAATTCCGGTTCCCCAATCCCCCAATTCTACAATGCCCAATGTCCCGTATGTAACAGCAGAGTTGAATTCCCCTCTACCAGTTAATTCTTGAACGCACAGCGGCCACCGCCCCATGTAAGAGATTCCAATAAATGTTTCAAGAAGTTAAACTTGCTCCCGTTATCTTGTTTTATCCGGTGTTTAATTTCATGGAGTATGCTGCACCTCCACGCCATGGGTGCTTCATGTACACACAGCTCCATCCACAACAACATTAGGAAAAAAATCATGGAGATTCCTCCTCCTTATGCTCAGTAATGGCGGGAAGAGTTGGAAATTCGTTTGTCCACTTTCCCTGCACAAAATAAATAAATTATGAGCCTAAAATAAAACTAAAAAGTAAAAACCTTAATTAAGATAAAATAAAATTAAGGCTTACCAAACAGCACAGGTTTTAGATCTTCCATTTTAAGCTCACAGAGCTTATGGAACAAGATATAACACCAAGTGGCAAACTTGAGTTTTGAGAGGAGAAATCATTATGCTAGTGAATAATCAACAGAATAAGGGTTTCATCTTCTTCTTCTTGCAGTTTCAGATGATCAAAGAGGAGTGCTAGTAAGAATTGTGTTCACTCAGCGAGGGATAAAGATATTCTTGGAGAATGCATCACTAAGAAAGAATTTTGGTACTGAAATTTTGAGATCTGGATGAGATGAAAAATGAAGAAGAAAGTTGTTTTTAATTATAGATGTTGCGACGGCTGAATAGAGAATTAGGGTAGTTCATTTGTTGGGGCACAACCGAAAACTATATATATTATAATCCAACGGTCGAGACATTTTTAGCAAATATCATCATGCCCTTGCAGAAATGGAAAAGAATACCTAAATATCCTGATTTGATTGGGTGCCAAACATTTTAATTAGGGGCCATGAAATTTTATTTGCCCCCCAAATTTTTCAGGGGTGTATCAATCCGAATATGAAAATACTATTTTACCCTTTATTAAATCTAAATTTTACAATTCAGTTATCACTAATTAATCATCCTAATTAAGGTCCCCAAATTATACCCTAAACTAAAATGAGAAATCTTCTTTCTCTTCTTCATCTTCCTCCCCTCTCTTCATTTTCTCCACCACCACCATTCACGACTCTCCTTGAAGAAAAAAAAAGGCTCCAATTAAAAGGTATGTAAACTTAAACGCACCTTCTATTCGATGTTTTGGCTGTGTTTTCATTGTGTAATCGAGTTTGGTAACTGAAAATTAGAAGTTTCAGTGTGTGGGTCGTTAGTATCGAGAAACAATACCCTAACGACTCTATGGTTGCATGCTGGTTTTATGAAAAATCGTTAACGTTTTAGGTTGAATATGACGACCCTTTTTCTGCTACTTCAACATTTTGTTCCCTAGAATAGAGTCGTTACCCAATTAGGTTGAAGATGACGACTCTTGTGCGACGACCTTGTTTATTGGTTTACGACTCTAGATGGAACTCGAACATCCTTCTGTTCCAAAAAATTATTGTGTCGTCATCTTAGGTTTCATAGAGTCGTCATTTAGCTATATTCCCTAGAGTCGTCATCCATATTATAGGATTGTTATTGCCTTTTGACGACCCATTTTTACACTATAACGACCCTTTAAGGACCAAAATCACCCTCTCTGTCCAAATTTTTGAAAGGGTCGTTACCGTGGATATTTGAGTCGTCACATTGTAAAGAAGGGTCGTTTGTTTTGTAGACCATTCCAATGACGACCCTTTAACTGATTCCATAAAGTTGATGTCTTATTCTTTCTTTTTTTTCGTGTTTGGAATATAGTGCCAAGAAAACCAAAGACAAGGTTCCAATAACGATAACTCCTCCTTCCAAAGCTCCCCGCCACGAGTCGTGTTTGTGAGCTGAAAGAGTCGTCATTGGTACTTTATCTTGGAAGGCACTATGTATAATTACGCCATTTATGATTAAGTGTATAAGTGCACCGTTACTATCTATTGTATTTCATTTCCTTCAATGTATCGCTATGAAAGATGTATGCCTTTTACGATTCAATGAAATGATTCTATGAAATCAAAGTTATGATAATCCAAATTAAAGGGTCGTTAGTATTTTAAATAAAACACCGAACGACTTCTACATAAAATTTGAAATGGCGGGATAGGGTCGTCATCTTCTACTTAATACATATATGACGACTCTAAGTGTTTTATTTATCGAGAGTTCTATGTTTAGAGTCGCTTTGTTTGTAAAAAAAAATTAACGACCTTTTTTTGACCTAGCTAAAAGAGTCGCCGGTGTTTATCACACCAACCTAACGATTTTTCATAACCTGAAAAGTTGCGTGTTTAAGTCGTCATTGGTAGTTCCAATTCACCGACGACTTTGAAGAGTCGTTAATGAATCCAAACCCCGACTATAACGACTCTCACACTGACTAGTTCCATAGTGACCACCAATCGACCCCTTGGAGCATCATTCAGACAATTTCAAGAGTATATGAGGTTTACCTGATTGTTTTGAGGTGCGGGTTCTTCATTTGGAGTATCGGTTCATTCATTTTGAGCAGTAGGATCTTCATTTCCACCATTATTCATGGCTTCCTCCATTAACATATCTTCATCAAACATCCAATCCATAGGATTATTAGAGACAATCTCACCATCAATACAATCATGGTTATTGTTTGAACCTTCACCAACCTCATTCCCTCCACTTGAATCACTCATGTCTAAACAACCCTAGTTTTTCCTCCCAAAACCCCTCTTCTTCTTCTCAAAACAAAAATACCCAAAACTTAAATTTCCCAAAAATTTAATCCCAAAACCTGATTTTAAACTAAACTAAATTAACACACTAATCTACTTCATTAACTCTTAATACTAATCACTCAAGGCTGTTTTAGGCATTTAGAAAATATTTTTATAAGGGGTGACCCAAATTAGGATTGGGTGACCTTTTTTGTCCTCTAGTGCTTGGCCCCCAATTAAAACGTCTGGCCCCAATTAAACCAGGCTAAATATCCATTAGGGTATAGTGTTTGGGTGTAGTTTGGTATCAATAGGACATAAGATAAGATCCATAATGTATCAGTACATTTTGGTATCGGTTTTTATGGGATGGATACAATATATACTAATGTTTAACATGTATTCCAATTTTAGTCAAAGTTTATGCTATTGATAGAATATCTGATCAAGAATTCATAAGTGTAATTTAATAACCAAATTTGCAAGATTATTTAAACAAAATAAAAATAGTGATGTATGTAGCAATCTTGTCTTCAGTCAAATTAGCAGTCAAAATTAGTCAGTATCACTATAAACAGTTAGGGCTGCACAAGACCGACCCACGATACCCATACCCACCCGTACCCGTTAAACCCGTGAGTTTTTTGTCCATACCTGCCCGTTGTGGGTGCGGGGTTGGTTAAGGAAAAAAAAACCCGCTATTTGTGAGTGCGAGGTTGGTTTTAGGTCATACCCGCCCATACCCGCCCGAAAAACCCGCTCAATATACACCGTTGATTACAACTAATCCTTCACCGCCTTGAGAAGTTCAAATTTCGCTCCCTAGACCACCTCTTTGTCCCTTTCTCCGAGAGACTTCACGTTTTCAATGGTTGTTGGTGTCTTGTGTGTGAACATATCCACAAAGGTGCCAATTTAAGAGTCGGCCTTCTTAACGTTCGTAGATTTCTTTACCATCAAAAATAAAACAAGCGTATTCGATTTGCTATCACTATAATTAGTCGCACGCGTCATGAAATATATTAAAGCGGACTCCATGGATTGTAATCTTGAAAATTTCAATGTGGAGCAAAGAGATTATAGCGAACTCCTCCTCGTCCTGATCAGTATATCTAATTTTTGGATTATATCTAATTATTGCGGGTTTAAGCGGATTTAAACCCAAACCCGCCCTACCCGCAGCGGGTGGGTAACAAAACCCGCCCACTGTTTGTGGGTGCGGGGTTGGTTATGAAAAAAAAAAAAACCCGCAGCCTGTGGGTACGAGGTTGGTTTGAGCTTATACCCGCCCATACCCGCCCATGTGCAGCCCTAATATTAAACACCAATCAGTCAACAAGATCACTTTAGACTTGTAATATTTGGTTATGCAATGTCTTTCAAAGAACAAAAATTAGCTCTCATTTTAAGTTAAAAGTCTTTCAAAGAACAAAAATTATAAAACCAGCAAGCAGCAATAACAAAGGAATTCAAAATCCAGAAATCAAAAAGGTATAAGTGATCACAATTCAAAATGCAGTTCCTCTGACTTCCCCAATTCTACAATTCCCAGTGTTCCAAACCAAACAGCAGAGTTAAATTCCCTTTTACCAGTTAACTTCTTTCAAGCACAGCCCCTTATTGATCCAGTATTTAATTTCACAGATTAATATCCACGAATTTATTCAACTTATGCCATCAGCTCCACCTCCGAAGGGAGGTAATCCACTCCGACGGCACAGGAAAGCCATGGAGATTCCTCCTGTTTGGGATCGTTTTTTTCTGTTAGATTTGGAGATCCGTTTGCCCACTTTACCTATACACAAAAGATTATGAGTCTAAAAGCAAACGAAGTAGAAACTAGTAACCCTAAAAAAAGAAAATTAAAATAAATAAAATATTAAGAGTTTACCAAATCTAACAGATTTCAATCTTGCATTGTAACCCTAAAGGCGTCAGCAAACAGGATGGATATCAGAGAAGGATAAAACTTGTTTTTTTGAGAGGAGAAATCATTATGCTAGTGATGAATTATTAAAGAAATTGTGTTCAGATAAGTGAGACATAAATAAATTCCAGGATAATCCATCGCTGAGAAAGAATTTTGGTTTTAGATTTTGAGATCTAGATGAGAAGAAAAATGAAGAAGAAGTTGTTTTTATAGATGCTGCGGCGGCTGAATAGAGAATTAGGGTACTTCAGGTTTTTTAGGGCACAAGAGAAAACTTATATAGAGGATGATCCAATGGTCCAGAAATTTTTAGGGAATATCATACCCTTTCAGAAATTTAGCCACATTGCCGTATGTGTGTTTTGTTGAAAGGCAAAGCGGACAGAAAACACTTAAATACGACTCCCGTTGATTTAGCATTTCAATTTTTGGGAAGCACAAATTTCTAAGTCTTACTGGTAGTAGCTGTTTTATGAAGAGACTCTTCAAAACCAACAACAGTTTTAGGCACCATATGGTGAGGCATTTTCACCCTGGAAAACTTTTATAAGTAGAATTATCAAACAATGATATATAGCATCGTTTATTTGCAAGTCGTGTAATCGGTGTTGATAGGGATGGAGAGCAATGGTTTAGAACGCAGGAGAGGTTTGCAGTGGGGGTAATTGCAAATCATTCAAATTCATGTTAAAAACGAAAAGAAAAATAACAAAAATGAATATAAGTACTTACTATTGGGTTCATCTTCTTTTTTACCATGAGATGACTCACTGCAATTGTCTTGAGAGTCCGGGTTTTGTCTTTGACCCTCGTCAAAAAGGTATTTTTCCACCCAACAGTCGCACTGCACACCACAACAGTTATATTACATGGATGACCCACAGCCATTAATTTATCTTTTGGGAGGACAAATTGTGATCACTCTTTACATAGGCCAAGTTATCCAAATTGTGCTATGTATTCTAGATAATTGTACTAATTTGTAAATGTGCAAATCGAGTATTATATATTAGGGTTCAAAATTAGCCGATCCTGGTTCCGGTGACCGTTGGAATAGTAGCCCCTTGCGGCTTACCGCGCGTGTTTCCTTATATTGTGCACCATCATCCAGTTACCATAGTGGAAAAATCCACTTTGCCTATCCATGGCTTAACAAACAGTTCTTTTTGGAGATTCCCATAGGAATTGCCCTTAGTCGTGGTGTCATTTTCCCATAGAGAAATTCTTTGAAGATGTGTTTCCCTGAACTTGTTTAATTTGTTGTAGTTTTGAATTTATCCACGTATTCAAGACATGATTCACGTCCTGGGGAAAAAAAAAATGGGGAGAAACGAACACACCAATTTATGACATTGACTTCCTTTATACATGTTATCCTGTAACACCAAGTCATGAACTTGTAGTCATGTTGTGCACAAGTTCTCTAGTAATATTCATTCTTTAGATGGTGCTATTTGTTAACCAAGTTTAACGATGGTGAGCCAAAACACTTTAAAGTACTTCCATCACAGGACACAATTAGTTGCAAAAGACTCGCAATTAGCATAGTTTCAAAGTGTGCTCGATGAACAATATCAAATTTCACTGCCAAATAACTGGGAAATTTGACATTTGCCAAACTTGAACTTTTCCGTTGCGCTTGAATTTGCGAAACTGCTACATTGAATACGGATGATTGATTTCAAAGCTCATGCTGCTCTCTCTAAAAATTATAGTGGGGTTACGGGTGATGAATTTTCCGCACTTGGTTCCAACAAATCCTTCCAAACTTACTAATAGTCCTTCACTAGTCCTGTTGCAAAGTCGATTGAATTCAAACTTCTGGCACTTAATTGAGATCACCTTTGAATAACTTGTACTACTATCTGTAAAAACAAGACTTTATAACTTGCAATGTATTTGCACTCATTGAAGATAGGAAAGAATGGATGAGCAATTTGAATAATGTGGAAAATCAGTTACATTTGCACTCATGTGTTAAGTCACCTTTGCACTTAATTGACAAATGATGCATAAAACCAGTGCTAGCCAACAATTCTAATGGCAGCATTTCCTGTTCTTTGACCATCTTCGGAAACAAAACCATATGTTAAGAATTTAACTCTCATTTAAGATTAAGGGGTCTTTCATAGGCAAAGGCTAGCATAAGACCCATGAGTTGCAAAGTAAGTTATGCGGGGAATTGCATTAGACATCACCAGTTTTTAGATATGAAGCTATGGAACCTGGTCTCATTTCACTGTATTGTGTACACCAACCACAAATCAACAAATAGGTCTGACTTGCATATTATGATATAAAATTGCAAATCAGAAGACAAAAAAAAAAAATTGCAAATCATAGGCAAGGCTAGCATAAGGATTCGAAAGTAATACAGATTTATTTATTAAGTTTTTTTTTTCCACTTCCACAAAATCAAAGAGGTACAAGTGATCGCATTTGAAATGCGGCAATGCTCATCTGGCCTAGCAAAAACGGCTTCATCAATTGCCTGGTGCAAATACAATACTGATTCAACTTAGGTGCAAAAAAATATACATGTCGCTTCATCAATTGAAAGATGGAAATACTAAACAGATTCCTGAATAGCCGGTGCAAAAGAATAAACATGTGGCACATGTATGTTAATCATTTTTTATCAAGTATGTTCATATACAACCAGTGCAAGAAGCAACAATTTCTTCTGGAATGCACTATGTTCTATGTCCATCTTCGCCTACCAAACCCACACGTCCTAAATTAATCTGTCGTTATAAATGAAGGGTCTTTCATTGGAAAATGCTAGCACGAAACCATCAGGCTAAGTATATGTATTTCGGACATTACATTAGGCATCACCAGTTTTTAACTCTGAAAAGTTATGGACTATGGTCTCATTTCATTAAAATGCATGCACCAACCTCAAAATCACAAGTGGGGTAGATGTGATTGATCTAGATTAGCAAATCAGAGAGAAATTTTATAGATTAAGTAAAACAAAGAATCTGAAAGTAATACCAAACTGCAGGTTTAATTTAAGTTGTTTGCAAAATCCCTAAATCAAAGAGGTACAAGTGATCACATTTTGACTGCAATTCCATTTCATCATCTCCCTTTGCAACTCAAAAGCAAGACTGACTTCCAAAGTTCTACATTGCCCATTGTCTAATATCTAACAGCAGAGTTAAATTCCCTTTTCCTGTTAATTTCTTGCGAGCACAGCCCCTTGTAACTTTATTAACTGGATGCTATATGGGAGGTACTTCATCCACAACAAGATCATCCAAAACAATAGCAGCGGAGAGTTACAAGATTCTTCTCTGGCAGGGGATTATTATGGAAGGAAGAGTTGGGTTCGTTGGTCCATTTTAGCTGTAGACACAAAATTATGAGCCTAAAATCAATCAAAGTAAAAACTAAAAGAAAAACAATAGAAGAGTTTACCAAATACAACAGATTTCAAACCTTGCATTGCACGGACAAGTGATATAAGAAACAAGACATCAAAACAGGGAATAAACTTGAGTTTTGAGAGGAGAAATCATTGTGCCAGAGAATAATCAACAGAAAATTAAGGGTTTCATCATTTTCCTCTTCTTGCAGTTTCAGATGAGTCAGGAGAGTATTAGTAGTAATAATTGTGTTCAGATCGGTGAGAGATAACTTAATTCTTGAAGAAATCGTTGTTGGGAAAGAATTTCGTAGTGAAATTTTGAGATCTCCAGACAAGAAGAAAAATGAAAAGGAAATAATTTTGTGGCTGTTACGACGGCTGAATATATAGATGATCCAAGAGAAAACTATAGATGATGATCCAACGGTCAAGACATCTTTAAATTTTGAGATCTGTTTTAATAGATGTTTCGGCGGCTGAATAGAGAATTAGGGTAGTTCATTTTTAGGGCACAAGAGAAAACTTATATTGATGATGATCCAACGGTCGATACATATATAGGGAATATCATATCCTTTCAAAAATAGATACCTAGATATCCATGGGTATTGTGTAGGCTTGTAGTTTACCGGATGTAGTTTGGTTTGCCACATTGCCGGATTTGTTGACACATTTTGGTATGGGTTTCCTACCGGCCTATTTTTTGAAAAACCATAATTCGTACCAGCATATTTTGGTAACGGTTGCACATGAAAGCAGAAACTTGATAAAGAATTCATATGTGGAGGAGTATTATTATGCTATTGTTAGTTGATCAAGAATTCATAAAGAGTAGAATGGGTTCGTATATTTTCCCTAATATGCTTTGGCAGAAACTTGTTCAAACTGAAGGAATTGCTATGTGGTTCTTATGGAAAAGGAGATGCAGCTGATTTTTGGAAATGTGCAAGTGTTATCAATAAACATTGTACATTACTAGTAGACAGATCAGAATGCTAGAACAAATGGAAATATGCAATGGAGCTCTCCTTTATCAATTTTAACAAGTTTTTGTAATGAATCGAACATATGTGGAATTGGACTAATTTCACGTTTCATGGCTTCAAGTCCTCTGGGCCATTATATGGGTAAGGGAGAAAAGCATACATAACTCCGTAATTGGAGGGTGATAATAGCACCATGGCGACAGCTATAAATGAGAAAGTAAATGTAGTCATGTTCCAAGTCAAGCAAATAATGCACAAATTTCCATGGTAGCATTTCATGTTCTATGACCATCTTTAGCAACCATAACCAGATTTTGAAAATTGAGCTCTCATTTTAAGTTAATGGTCTTTGAGTCTTTCAAAGTCAATTGCTAGCATAACCCCACCAACATACTATGACATAAAATTACAAATCAAAGAAAAAATTTATAAAACCAAAGAACAAGAAATATTCTTAAAGTAATACAGAATCTGCAGTTTAGTTAAATGTTTTCAAAATCCACAAATCAAAGTGGTATAAGTGATCAAAATGCGTTCCATTCCCCCATCTCATGCAATGAATTTTATAATCGAAATTTCCAATTGTCTCATCATTAGCATAAATGTAGATTACAATTTGTGAAATTGTGCCGGTCTGAATCAAGTTGTTAGGAAGTGCTTTGACTACTTGAAATTTTGTAGATATAATCAGAGGTATAACTCGATTGCATTGGTTTACAAAGACCAGATCTAACCCGAATGCTTCACTCATTTGTTTTTTATTTTTATTTTTTGTTTTATGCGAATGTAGAATCATGTGTAGGTTCATTCCATTTGTGTAAAGACAGATTGAATTTCTTATGTTTTTTTATATATTCACTTGAGTGACATATATAGAACGAAGATTCTCTTATGAGACATCGGATTTGAAACGGATTATGAGTTGAAAAATGATATAGTGGGTAATGGATATCTAAGAAACATTTTTGACAAATCGTTATATCTAACTTCAAGTGTTGTTTATGTTTTATTGAGGCTATTTGTTTTGAAGTTGATGGTTACTAAGTTGATCAATCTATTTTTTTATGCACAGAGATGTGCAGTTTGGGAGAATGGCGGGTCTCATATTGGAGGGCTACATTGTATTATTAGCACCAGTTGTATGGTGAAGATTACCATGTTGAGTTCCCATTTTGAAGCTCGCCAAATGACATGTCTCTTTGAGATGCTTTTATTGCTTAAAAGTATCACTTGTTAGCGCCTTATATTGTATAGGCATCATTTCAAATACACATTGTTGATGGTGGTTTTTAGACAAGGGGTAAAATCGTAAACCCCATGACCTAGTGTTACCCGCAACACATTAAATAAGAGCATTTAACTCAGTGTAATAATTAATAGGGGTATTTTTCAAAATACTGATTAGGGTTTTCAAATACGTAACCCTAATTCCAAAACTAAGCCGCACTCGTGCACCATGGCAACAATGCTAAAACCAAGCCGCATATCAAGCGCACCATGGCAACAATGCTAAACCAAGTCGCATATCGCGCACCATGGCAACAATGCTAAAACAAGCCGCATATCATGCGCACCATGGCAATAATGCCAAACAAAGCCGATATCGCGCACCATGGCAACAATGCTTAAACCAAGTCGTGACATCACGCACCATGGCAATAATGCTAAAAACCAAGCCGATATCACAGCACCAAGTGGCAAACAATGCTAAACCAAGTCGCATATCATGACCATGGCAACAATGCCAAACTAAGCCGCATATCGCGCACCATGGCAACAATGCTAAACCAAGTCGCATATCACAAGCACCATGGCAATAATGCTAAACCAAGTCGATATCATGCACCATGGCAATAATGCTAAACTAAGTCGATATCACACACCATGGCAACAATGCCAAACCAAGCCGCATATCAGCACCATGGCAACAATGCCAAACCAAGCCGCATATTGCGCACCATGACAACAATGCCAAACCAAGTCGATATCGCGCACCATGGCAACCATGCTAAAACCAAGCCGCATATCATGCGCACCATTGCAACAACGCTTGAATTCCAAGCCGCTATGCCTTGGGCCCATGCCCAACATAGCGCCCTAGGTTTGCAAGACTTGCAACTAGGTCAACATGGCCGCACGTGCCATTGGCACATGCCAACACGTGCCGCAAGCCATATTTCTAAGCCGCTATGCCTTTGGCCCACGCCAAACATAGCGCCCTAGGTTTGCAAGACTTGCAACTAGGTCAACAAGGTCAACATGGCCGCACGTGCCATTGGCACATGCCAACACGTGCCGCAAGCCATATTTCTAAGCCGCCATGCCTTTGGCCCACGCCAAACATAGCGCCCTAGGTTTGCAAGACTTGCAACTAGGTCAACATGGCCGCACGTGCCATTGGCACATGCCAACACGTGCCGCAAGCCATATTTCTAAGCCGCTATGCCTTTGGCCCACGCCAAACATAGCGCCCTAGGCTTGCAAGACTTGCAACTAGGTCAACATGACTGCACGTGCCATTGGCACATGCCAACACGTGCCGCAAGCCATATTTCTAAGCCGCTATGCCTTTGGCCCACGCCAAACATAGCGCCCTAGGCTTGCAAGACTTGCAACTATGTCAACATGGCCGCACGTGCCATTGGCACATGCCAACACGTGTCGCAAGCCATACTTCCAAGCCGCTATGCCTTTGGCCCACGCCAAACATAGCGCCTAGGCTTGCAAAACATGCAACTAGGTCAACATGGCCGACGCGCCAATGGCACATGCCAACATGCTCGCTAGCTAGTTTCCCTATCAAGGTCACGGCCCTAATGGCCATGCATGCCATTGGCACATGCCAACATGCTTGACGCTGTAGCCTAATCCTTGGCAAACCGCGGCAACCTACTACCAAGGCATTCCAGACACGCTATCGCATATGCCAAACACACACGCCGTAGCTCTAACTTGCAAACCGTGGCAACCTACCACTAAGGCATCTCAGAGCATGCCATTGGCACATGCCACACGCGCCACTAGCAGCGCCACGCACTCAAGATGCAACCAACACCGAGACATCAACACAAACTGGGATGCTTCTTTAGGGCTTTGGTTTGGATGCACAAGATGTGCAGCCGCATACTACTACGCTCACATTAGCAAGCGTGAAAAGGAATAAAGTTTGCCCAAATAAAAGAGGAAATAATGGTGAAAACAAGCTTTCACCCATTAAACCAGGCAAGGCTTACCACCTCCTCCCATTATTTCACACCTTTACTCTCTTCCTTCATGAGGCCAGGCACGTTCCTCTGACTCGTATAAATGGAGATCTTACTCATTTCACCCGACAACACGCCTTGGCCACAGAGAGAAAAATACCACACTCCGTAAAGGCAACTTTGCAAGCTCTCCCAAAAGCTTCCATCTCTTGGTGCTTCCTAAGCTTTCACTTTCGATATGGGTCGAGATACTACTCTCCCCAACACCTTCTTGCTTCCCCTCCCCAAATCAACCCTTCTCCTCCACTTACGCGACCAGCAAGTCCTGGAACGGCCATTTCTTGGTTTAGCCTGACTTGCACGTATCGATCTCTCGACCCATAGTGCTCACGTGCAAGTACGACATTTGTTTAGGGTTTGAACCAAGCTCACTCACCCACCGAAATTACCAAATCGCTGTTAACGATTTCTACCCATAAACACTCCAAGCGATGTATCTTCCCGACGGCTCGGGAAACCAAGTCGTGGAGGCCAAGCATTTGCAACTATTGGATCCCTACATGAGATGCGTAGGTTCTGGGCACTCGCGTGGTTGCCTTCCCCAACAATCGAGTTGACAAAATCTTCAGGGCACCTACTATCAGGCATAACTAAACACAGTCTCTTCCGGTATCTTATTCTGTTTAAAACATTTATATTTGCAAACTTCTAAAGATAAGGGTTCTTACTAAACTTTTCTTTGTTTTTGCAATAGGTTTGATACATGTAACGCCTTCTTTGTCAAAGACAACCTCCTACCAAAGCGGATAACAGGAACTGCACTCATTTGCCAAGAGCCCAGCAGGCAGCTTTTAAGGGTACCTGCGGATAAGGATATGCCGTGAAATCTTATGCAACTCCGGAGCCACCATCGACAGATTGATCGCGAAAGAGGTGATACTTGATCTACGGGTTCGGAGATAGAATCAAGGCTTAATCCCGCTGAGAAATGAAGTTGTTGCGATTATACTATGGACCCTTGATGATCGTGGCTCGAAGGATTTTTCACCCATGACATCCACATCTGCAATGCTGTCGAATTGTTATCGGCCCAAGAAGAATCCATTTCATGAAGAACTGCCTTTACGCGGAACCGGATGACCGCACCACCTCCCAAAACCTATTAACGCCTTCTACGATCCAGGCCAACTCAAGAACATTGGGACAATGGACGGGTCGCTAACGATCGATGTGAGTCTTGGACGAAGTGACTCACCCGGCCATGAAGTTACCGAGAAATACATAGCGCGGGTACTTGGATTGGGTCGGCCTCACTGGATTAGGGCCACGACTCACCGGAATTGGCTCAGAAGAAGTAAGATGGAATCGAAGACCCAACAACAAATGCTTAAGATATTTGTAAGCATTTTATGCCAGTTGCTCTTACTATTTTAAGATTGATTGCATATACCAGTAAACTCGCATTAATTGTTTGCATTGTTAATTGAATATAGAAGGATCAGCCGAAGACCTTTGTCGTGGTGTTATGTTGCGCTGTAAAGATGAGTAGAGAACCTCGCAAACCAAGTCATCGACCATGCTCGCGCAATGCTGACAATGAGGATGCCCATCTATTGTTCAAGCAACCTCAAGCTTAGGCAAGCGTTGAAGAAAAAGCTTAGTTAGCGATGCACAAGCCAAGACAAAGGTACTGATACAAAGAGGACCTCAGCAGTGTTCCCGGCGGTGAAGGTAGCAAGAGGGGTCGTGGGTGGTACGGGCAGCTAAAGAAGGTCAGTGGGCGGTGCAAAAGTGGTTCCAAACGGCCGTCAGTGGTCGTACCGTCCAATGAATTCTTTCCTAGTTCATTTCTTTTATGTTGGGTGGACAAATGTTTAAGTTAATGGTGTGGACAAAATGTTTTTTTATTGGTTTATGGGACATGTTTCGATTTCAGGACAAGGAATGTTGGATGAATGAATGGTCATGCTATAGAGTGTCATTATATTTGGCCTTATGCTTTTTTGAGCTACCCCATCACGTGCTGTCCCAGGTCGGCAAGGTTGTGAAGGCTGACCATCGCCTCATTAACAAAAATGTGCAGCTAGCCAGTGGTTGCCAAGGTGGGCATGCCCATTCTACCAAGCTCAAGCAGTGGTGTCAGAAATTTAAAGTAAGATGAAAATAGATACCCGTGTCGGTCATATATTGAAAAAATCCATTCTTCTCGATGCCTAAAATCATGTAAGGCTCTGGAGGGAAGCAAAACAATGAAATGCCAGCATTTTGGCTCAGATGCTAATGAACCCATACAATTCCTCTGGCTCAGCTTTGGGACCCCTAGCATTGTAGCAAATTTACGACCATGCCCAATGTTCAACTGTCAGTTTTGGCAAAGTACAACTGCATTGATTGACTTGTACTTTGGGCACTATAACGGCCAAATTTGAAGCACCATCCATAAATCCACTACTTATCTCCAACAAAAGAACATACAACTATTTGCATATACTTCCAGCTCATATCATCAGACACTCCATCTAACTCACCTACAGCTCTCTACATGACAAGAAATGGCTTCATTTGATTCTAATGAAGATCTTGGCAATCACCAAAGCTTTGTGGTATGCTGGAGACTTGCAGTTCAAGGTGCCTTCTCCGTAAGGGTGGATTCCACAACCTGGTGTACAGGCCCCACAACACTTTTAGCCAAGAGCCAGTGGGAATCCTAACTCAAGCAGTGCTCAACAAGTGGGCACGCGAGTAGGCACATACAGTTATCGAAATGCGGTACTTGGCCACGAGGCCATTATCCAAAAACCAATTTTCAACGTCCTCTCTCTTTAACTTGTACAAGCCTGAAACAATTTGTAAGTATTTTTTGTGGCGGTTTATTTTACGTGGATCCATGGCGTTGCTTCGATCTTCCAACTGAAACCGCACTTAACAAAGTAAGTTTGTGGTTTTGTCAGAGTACCCAGCCAAATGCCAGCGCTACTTGAGGATAAAGGGGGAAGCATTTATTCCGACCCACGCTTATCTGACTCCATGGAATCCAAAATCCCTAATATGTCCCCCGAGATTGACAGAGGGTGTATCAGCCTTCGTGATGGAGTGAGGATTGATGGCTTTAGGAAGTTTTAGTGTAGGTAGTTTGTGGGTGTCTGCTATATGTCCATTTAAATTTGGGTATACCCCAATCTCGCCAGGATCATAAAATAAAGTAGGAAATACCATTAGGTCCTAGGAATAATATATTAAAGAGAGTCTAGTCCATTTGACCAAGTCAAATGTCTGTTTGGTCCTATTTGGTAATATAAATTATAGTTTGGTCCTAAAATTATTGTTTGGTCCTAGGCCGATGTCATGGATGATGTAAATGTCACCTTGTAGTGGCGAAATACCCTTTTGGATAAGGACCATATATATATAGTCAAAAGTCAATAGAAAATATCTTATTTGATTTACTTTCTCTCTCCTTCCGTTTTTGAGATCTAGTTTCTCTCCTTTTTCTCTTTTCTTTTTTCTGTTGATGCTCATGAAAACGATGAAGAAGGATGATAATTTTTTGTTTTTTTCTTCTATGTAGCTACTGTTGATGTTGAAGATGATGATGAAGACGATGGAGATTTTTGTGTTTCTTCATCATTTGTTGATTTCTTTCTTCTTTGTTGAAGAAGATGGAGATGATGAAGGGCGATGATTTTGTGTTTGTTTCTTCACCTTTTGATACTTTTGTTGAAGATGATGTGAGCGATGAATACGATGAAGACTATGAAGATTTTTATGTTATTTGGATGTATTTTTTTATTTTGATGTTGAAGATCTTGATCTTGATTTCTTTGCTTCGTGTTAAAGATGATGTTATCTTTTCTTTGTTAAAGGCGATGATGTTTAGGTTTTTATATGGACTTCATTTTACGGAATGAAGTCTGTTTTTTAGGTTTTTATATGGACTTCATTTACTGGAATGAAGTTTTTTTTAGGTTTTATAAGGACTTCATTTACTGAATAAAGTCTGTTTTTTTTAGGTTTTTATATGGACTTCATTTGGAATGAAGTGCTTTCAAGAAAATAAGTAAAAATTAACACGGAAGGGTATTTTTGTCAGTTTTAATATTTTTAAATAATTATGGACCAAACAGTAAAGGCGTTTGACCAAAGGACCAAATAGATATGGGCCCACCAAAAAAAGGACCAAACTATATTTTTCCCAAAATAAAACAGTCATGATTGACGCTGGGGTTTTTGACAAGAATTCATGGGGTTTGATATTTGCTGTTGAGTTGAAGAACGAGAAGATACAGAAGGGTTTTGGCTGGATTTGGTTTTGAGAACGAGAACTAGTGAAGAATGAATGCAATTGATGTGTGTTCTCGTGGGTGTTTGGAATCTGAGATGAACTGATTCATGTTGCAGCTGTTGGAATTATGGAGCTGATACTATTGGTGATGTTGGAGATGGTTGCATGGGAGAAAGCACAGATGGAGATGAGATCTGCTAGATACTGTCTTGGCCAGAATGAAGCAGGAATTGCAGCTGCAGTTGGTGATGCTTTACTCGAATTGATGCAGGAAACGGGTTTAGCGGAGGTGTTGTGCAATGGCTAGTTAGGAAGTGACAGTGTTGGCGTTGAGTTGGTTGTTGCAGTGGTGAAAGAACTAGTGCTCAAGGAAATCAGAGCAGGTGATGGTGGATTGAGTCGAGGGAGGTGGAGGTTTCAAGTATTGGAGTAGATTTGAGAATCTAATGGAAGTGCTGATGTAGGGAGAAATGGCTCAAGAATGGTTTCTGTTATGTGTGTGATTTGCAGCTGTGTTCGTTGTAGGATCAAGAGAGTTAGAGATGAATTCAGTGGTGTAATGGCTGAGTTTATATGCTTTAGATGATTGCTTAGGACTTAACTGCAGTGGGAATTGATTGTGAGCAGATGGTGGTGCTGATATTGCACTGATTTTAGCAATGGAATTGATGCTGCCATGGGTTGTAATGATTTTGATGCGGCAATGAGATGATGGTGTTGTCAGTTGATGTTCGGAATTGGAGTTGTGGCTGTTGCTGTGAATTGATGATGCCGTGGGTATTGTTAGCAGCTGGTATTGAATGGCCTTAGAACTTAGATGTATGCTAGGAATTGAATTGCAGGAAGGAGATATATCTGAGTTTGGTTGGTGTTCAAGGCTGTAGCTGTTGCGGTGAGTGGATTGTGTGATTTCTGGTGATAGAAGTAATAGGTATGGTGGAAGATAACCCGAGTTGTGCTTGAACTGAAATGAAGAAGAGCTGAGTTGCAATGGGAGTATGCATATGATGAATTGAGTTGGTTGTGCAGGCATCTGCAGTGAAGCGGGAACATGGAAATGAAGTTGTAAACGGCCAAAATGGCGCAACAGAGCTTGGGCCAATGCATATGGCCTAGGCCCTAGGCTAAAACCATTCAGCCGAGTTAGCATCTAACTCAGACGTTACCTTTATGACTAGCAGCTGACTGAGTTATGACTCATTCAATCAGTTGACTCGATGAGTTGACTCGGCCTGACTTTTCAATTGTATACGATTTTAGAAATTATTTTAAAACTCTTTACAAAGAAATATGATATCTTTGTTTGAACATCTATCGGAACTAAATTGTAAGTACAAAATTTAGTTTTGCGTCAATTTTTTCGGTCGACCGTCCCACCGTGTCGGTCATCTAGTACAATATACGAGTTCTTGACCCAAAATGATCCAAAATGAACTTTGTTTCTTATTTTAGGGCTTTTAATGCAAAATATATAAAAACATGTCGGTGTCCGGTAGCAGTACCAAGAACAAATCGTCAGAAGAACTCAAATCATATCTAGGCATTCCTTCCCATTGGTCTTGCTCAAGCATTTGACCCACAACGACCATCTTTACGTTTTGGAAACTCCAAGGAATAGGAACTCCGACAAAATGCTACTTCTTTTTTTAACACAAGCTACCGGAGTATCATTTTGACCATCAATATTTATCATGTTAAAGTCTGCGGGCATCCAACTCAAAACCAAATGGTAATTAATCGGATTATAGCGATGTGGGACTATTTGTCCTTTCACACGCCCCCTCACGTGTAAGGCCAGTCACTGGGTCACACACGTGGACCTACGTACGAGTTACCAGTCCATCGGTAACAGGTGTACACAATAACTCGGCCTACACCCGGCGTATGCAGGTCTGGATCTGGGGCTTGGCTCTGATACCATGTTAAAGTTGCGGGCATCCAACTCGAAACCAATTGGCAATGAGTGTAGCGGCCCTTCTATATTATATTTAATTAATTAATCGAATTATAGCGATGTGCAGGGACGGGCCTAGCAAGGGGCTAACCCGGGCTATAGCCCGTCCCTATTTTTGGTTAAATAAAATATTTATATAGGAAATTTTTAAAAAATTAATATTTAGCCCACCTCTATTCATAATTAGTCCTTGTGGTTGTAGCTTAAATAATTTCTAGCCCAAGATCTTGTTTAAAACATGAAATTGTGATTGTTGCATCCATTTTCTTCCCCATTTTTCTGCTATAAACTATAAATTCCTTCATCCGATCACTTTTCGTGATTAAAATTTGTGGATTTTGATCTTAAACTTGTCTATATATCTAGTTTTATAGGCAGATTTTTGTTATGTAATTCGTTCCAAAAAATTTGCCGCGGCCTTCGGCTGCAATGATAACCATTGATATTCTAGTCCTATCCTAGGAAAATTTCTGGGTCCATCCCTGGCGATGTGGGACTATTTATCCTTTCACATATCATAATTTAATAAAGAATCAAAGATTAATTGCAGGTACTCAACAAATCCAAAACGAAATCCTAAATATTTATCCTGGCACTTTTAGGGGCGACCCCGAAAGAATTAGGGGCGACACAAAAGACAAAATAGGATGAAAATACTTGTATGCCCCTTCATAATCGGTAGTTTAGTTAGCTACCGATTGCAAAATCTCATTTTTAGGACAACTCTATATTCGGTAGTTATATGAACTATTTTGACTACCGATTATAGGCTCAACCAAATTAGAAAAAAAGAGGATTTTTGCAAAATCTCTTTTTGGGGCAACTCTATATTCGGTAGTTATATGAACTATCTTTGTCTACCGATTATGCTAGGATTATAGGAAGTCAGGATACCTTCATTTGCTACTGATTATAGGCTCAACCAATGCAGTTGAAAAAACTCGGTACGGGCATGGACGTGGTATGAATACAATGTCGGTACGCTATACAGAGTGCGAGACAGCGTCTCGTAGAAAATTTTTTTTTCTACGAGAAAATTGAATTTCAGTCTGTTTTGGATTTTTTTCTGGTTTTCAGTCCGCTGCCGACACCGTCATTTAATTCTCGAGAATAATTGAATCGGGAGTCAAGATATAATCGGAAGTCATGATAACTCTTCCTATCTTACCGATTATATGCTCAACCAAATTCAAAAAGAGGATTTTTTGCAAAATCTCATTTTGGGGCTACTCTATATTCGGTAGTTATATGAACTATCTTGACTACCGATTATGGCCGGATATTTGCAAAGAGAAGCGATTGTATAATCGGAAGTCATGATAGCTCTTCCTTTCTTACCGATTATAGGCTCAACAAAATTCAAAAAAGAGGATTTTTGCAAAATCACATTTTGGGGCAATTCTAGTTATGTGAACTATATTGACGGATAGTTAAAGGAAGCCCTCAGGATGAACTATAACTTGATTATATGCTCAACAAAATTCAAAAGAGGATTTTTTGCAAAATCTCATTTTGGGGCAACTATGATATGAACTATCTTGACTACCGATTATGGTAGGATATTTGCCAAGAGAGCCACTCTATAATCGGAAGTCATGATAACTTCATTTACTACCGATTATATGCTCAACCAAAATTCAAAAAAAAGAGGATTTTTGCAAAATCTCATTTTGGGGCAACTCTATATTATATGAACTATCTTGACTAGTTATGGTAGGATGAACTATCTTGACTACCGATTATAGACTAACCAAAATTCAAAAAATTGGTTTTTGAAAATCATTTTGGCAAAGAGAACTATCTTGACCCAAAGGAAGTCATGATAGCTCTTCCTTTCTTACCGATTATAGGCTCAACCAAAATTCAAAAAAGAGGATTTTTGCAAAATCACATTTTGGGGGCAACTCTATATTCGGTAGTTATGTGAACTATATTGACTACCGATTATGGTAGGATATTTGCCAAAGGGAAGCCACCTGTATAATCGGAAGTCATGATAACTTCATTTACTACCGATTATATGCTCAACCAAAATTCAAAAAAGAGGATTTTTGCAAAATCTCATTCAGGGGCAACTCTATATTCGGTAGTTATATGAACTATCTTGACTACCGATTATGGTAGGATATTTGCAAAGAGAGCCACTCTATAATCGGAAGTCATGATAACTTTATTTACTACCGATTATAGACTCAACCAAAATTCAAAAAATTGAGGATTTTTGCAAAATCACATTTTGGGGCAACTCTATATTCGGTAGTTATATGAACTATCTTGACTACCGATTATGGTAGGATATTTGCAAAGAGAGCCACTGTATAATCGGTAGTTATATGAACTATCTTGACTCCCGATTGTTGATTAACTACCGATTGTATAGTTACCTCCCGATTGTAAAGGGCAGTTTGGCCATTAAAAAAATGGGATTATGGATTAACCTTCCGATTATGACCTATTTTTTCCTTTTGTGTCGCCCCTAATTCGTTTGGAGGCGCCCTTAAATTTGCCAGGATATTTATCACAGCTCCAAGCTTAGACGTCTCCTTGGTAAAAAAAAAAAAAAAAAAGAGAGAAGGGCGTCTGGTCTGGGTCTCTATCACGTGGGGTAACTTGTTGTTGAGCATTAAAAAAAACTTATGAGATAATGGTGGAGAGGAGACTTTCCAAAATTAGAATTGGGTGGGAAAGGTAGGTTTATATGCTTACTAGCTAGGTGGTGCATCAACAAATTAAATAACAAGCTTGGTAAAGGGGCGGCATGAAATGGTAGAGGGGCGGCAATTTAATAAGACAAAAAAGGTCATTACAAGGAAATTCAAGTGCCCCTTATCAATGAAAATCTGGAAATGACTAATTAGCCCTTATTGTTAATAATCAAGATTAGTAATGATAATCAAGATTAGTGTTGATAATTAATTTTCACTTATTATAACTCTAAAATCAGATTTTTAGAGTTATAAAAAAAAAAATTAGAGGAGAAGAAAAAGAAAACTTATGTGATATTTGTGAAACCCTAGATTTTGATTCATTCAACCAAAATGAGTGATTCTAGAGACCCGATATACTTCTAAATTAGTTCCAATTAGCTTTTTCTCGCTCAAAATTATCTAAATTACATAACAAAATCAAAACTTTTGAATTTTCAGAAGAACTTACGGTTGCAATTTTGCTTGTTACCAACCGTAACTCTTAGTTACTGATTCGTAAGTTATCGAATACCAACCGTAAATCGGTTAAATTTGGGGAAGATCCAATCGTAAAACCAGTTACGGTTGGTAACTAAATGCTCGATACCAATCGTAACTCAGTTACGGTTGGTAATTAAATGCTCGAAACCAACCGTAACTGAAGAAAATTCTCAGATATAAGAACATACGGTTGGTAATTGAACTATTACCAACCGTATGTTCTTCAAATCTCCAGTTACGGTTCGTAATTGAGTTATTACCAACCGTAACTCACATAAACCCAGAAATTTCAATTTCAATTTTCATATAAAACCCTAATTTTTGATACAAAATTAACTTAAATCCAACACGATAAACTAAACCTTAACTGGGTTTTTCCAAATATTTTTCAAATCGCCGATTAATCGAAGACGATGAAATTTCGGTTTTAATGGAGGTTAGGGTTGATGGAGGAGAAGAGAAGATGAAGAAGAAGATGAAAAAAAAACTGATTTGATTTTTTCTGATTCATTAGGTTTAAAAAATTTTGATTTGATTTTGGTTAATTTAAGGTGAAAAGGGTAATCTAGTCAATCTACACCCCCTATAGGACACCCCCAACCAATAAGAGCAAATTAGTTGGAGCCGAAATAAACCAGCAATTTTGATGCTTGTTATAAAGATATGGACTATAAAGTTTTGGAAGTCTGGAAGTGGAAGAAGATTATGACATGTTATTTGTGGTCAGAGAGGAAACTTCCTATGGTATGTGATAAGAGAGGAGGAGACTTTCTAAATAATTGACCAATTGATAATCAAACATCATTACTTCACCTCGAGTTTGTTGCATTTCAGTAATTAATAAATTTAGGATGTTGGGTATTAAATTATAGATGCTGATAAATCAAGACAGATATGTGTATATAGATATACCATTTTTTTTTTTTTTTTTAAGATATTGCATAAAACAGCTAGGACTCAAAATGAGTCGCAGTTACAAAAGAAGTAGAGCCATCTAATATGGGATGATGAGAGTTCCCAATATTAGATTTATCTATTAGAATTTGGTTTCTACTACAAATTAGAGGATAAAATCCCCATTCAAGACTTGAATTTAAAGACCTAACATGTTTGCCAAGATATCCGCTACTCGGTTACCTAGTCTAGGAATAAAAGAAAATCCCAAAAAATTGTCACAAGATTGAGCTATTCTGTTAGCCTCCAAAATATAAGCCTTAGCTTTCCAGGAAATGTCTATATTTTTGCCATTTATGTAGTTGATGATTTTCTCACAGTCTCCTTCTATGCTGAAGTTTTGAAGTTGTTTTTCTTTAGCCCAAATTGCCGCTTGAAGGGTACCTAAAGCCTCTGCCTCTTATGGATCTGAACTTGTTGCTTGTCATGCACTTCCTCCTTCATTGTCACCTGTGTTTCATTTCTCAAAATAAAGGCATACGTGGATGGTAATAAATCAGAGATCCAAGTAGCTTCTACATTGATCTTTAGTGAATCCTTATTTGGGGCTTTCCAAATAGGAATAGGTTTCTTCTTTCCAGCATAATTTTTCTTAGATGTTTTTTGTTTTCCTGAGAACCAGAATTCTATATGTCATTGTATTTCTATAGCTAAGGTATTAGCATTCTTAGTTTTATTCTCAAAAGTTCTATCACACCTTTCTTTCCATATAAACCACATTGTAGTAAGCAAGAGTTCAATAGAAGTATCATTTCTGGTGTTAGACATCCATTTTTTACAGAAATCTAGAATAGAATCTGAAGCATCTATATTAAGATTGACAGGATTAGGAGAGGAAATCCAGACAGATTGAGCATAAGGGCAATGGAAAAGAAGATGCTCTGTTGTTTCGATTTCAGTCTTACACATAGTACAAAAAGGGTCAACATCTTTAACTTTACCAAAGAGTTTAGCATTAGTAGGCAGAGCATTCTGTAAACATTTCCAAAGAAACAATTTAATTCTTTCAGATATATTTAGTTTCCATAACGATTTCCAGAAAGATTCTGGTAAGAACAGACTCGTCACATCCTGTCCGATTTCATTCAATTTCTCATACATGAATTTGACGGTAAAATTACCAGTGTTTGCTAAGGACCAGTGTATTTGGTCCTTCTTAAGCTCATGGTTATCATCTTTGAAGAGATAAATTTGGCTAATTTTGTTAACTATGTCAACAGGAAAAAAACAAGGAAAGTAAGGGAAAATTCCAAGAGCTAGTTTCAATATCAATTAAATCTGAGACTCTAATCAGATGGTTATTACTAGGAGTAATAAATTGTTGTAAGGTTTCTTGTAGTCCTGGTATCCAATTATCCTTCCAAATGTTAATATCCTGCCCATTTCCAACTTCCCAAATACTGTACTTTTGCACTAAATCTAATCCTTTTCTAATGCATTTCCAAGTCCAAGAGCTTTTAGCACAACATTTAGTTCTCAGAGGTGATTTGTTTCTGAAGTATCTAGCACCCATAGTTTTTACCCACAGAGCATCAGGCTCTTTTACCATTCTCCATGCTAACTTGGCCAGCATAGCAAGATTGAATTTTCTAGCATCCCTAAAACCTAGTCCTCTTTTAAGAATTGGTTTACAGAGGGATGGCCATGTCTTAGGGTAATATCCTTTGCCCCCAGCATCCTTACCCCACCAAAATTCTCTTTGAATAGCATCTATTTTATTAGTTATTTTCATTGGTAGAAGGAAGCACCCCATAAGATAAGTAGGTATACTAGCTAAAACTGCTCTTCAGGGTTGAGCCAAAATTAAACTTTTCCATCCTTTTGACTTAGATTCCATTCTTTCCAGTATTGGGGTAAAGGTTTTTATTCTTGATCTTTCCATAAAAAGAGGGGCTCCTAAATAAGGGTCTCTAAGGATTATATGTTTTATCTGCAACATTTTTGACTTTATCCTTTGGTGTTTTGTTTCTACTTTCCTACTAAAGAAAACTCCGGATTTTTCAAAATTAATCAATTGCCCTGAACCTTTATTAAAAATTGCAATAGTATCTAGTAAGTTTCTACACTCTAACAGGTCAGCTTTAACAAAAAGTAAGTTTCTACACTCTAACAGGTCAGCTTTAACAAAAAGTAAACAATCGTCGGCTAACAAAAGATGTGAGATTGATTCACTTTTATGGGTGATTTTGACTCCATGTAAGATTTTATTTTGTTCCTGAGCTAGCAGAAGCCTAGAGAAGATTTCCATACATATAATAAAGAGATAAGGCGATAGGGGGTCTCCCTGACGCAACCCTCTAGAAGGGTTAAAGGCTTCACCAGGTGACCCATTAAGAAGGACTGAAATAGAATTCGTTGAGATACATTGTTCGATTAGTTGACAAACTTCGTCATTAAAACCAAAAGTTTTGAGAGCAGTTACCAAGAAATTCCAGTTAACTCTATCAAAGGCCTTTGACATATCTATTTTAATTCCTAGTCCTCCAGTTCTTGCTTTTCTCTTTTTAAAAGAATGAATTATTTCATGGGCTACTATAATATTGTCTGAAATTTGCCTAGAGGAAAGAAAAGTTGATTGAAAGGGTGAGATGATCTTTTCCAGAGACGGTTTTATTCTATTAGCTAATAATTTCGCTATAACTTTGTAAACTGTATTACAGAGACCTATGGGTCTAAATTGACTAGGATTTTTAGGGTGTTTGAGCTTAGGGATAAGAAATAAATGTGTATATAGATATACATGTGAGTGGAATTGATCTGCTAGCTAATTACGTTCCACTTGCACCACATCCATAGAAGAAGGTAGGTCTTGTGGTGCTCATCGAAATAGTAATTTCTTGGAATATATACGGATGGATCGATCCTCAATAGGTAACGGTTATCGGATATCAGAGAGAAAATTGTATTTGGGATTTGCGTTTGCATTCTGTGATGGATCCCAAATCCGGACTTCGCTATACACCCTACTGTTATAGAAGACGAAATACCTATGAAATTAAGGATTTGGTTATAGGTAATGCAGTAGAACATTAATATTCTAAACTACTACTATTTTGTACTAGATATGGTCCATAAGGTTTTTCGCTTCACAAACTTGGGCAATTAACCCAATAACGATAATTCCTGGATAAAAACAATATGTAAAATTTGATACTAATTAAATGGACGAGAATGTAAAAATAGCCAGGATATAAACAGTTTCATCCTACCAATTTTCAAATATCTTTTTTTTATTTTTAATTTACATCAGGATGCATCCAGTTTCACCCTCGCTATTTTTTTAAGTTTAAGCCAAGATGAATCCAAATTCATTCTTGCTATTTTTTTGGTGTCCATTTCACCCATACTAATTTTTACTTGTCCATTAGAACCATGTTTTAAAAATATTTGGGCAATTGACCCAATTTCTCTTTTTATTTTACTTATGCTTGAAGTTGATGAGCTTAAGTGGTTGCATACTAAGGATAGCGTGCCAAGTGTTAAATTTGTGTACAAGACTTTGACTAGGGAATTGGGTGATCCAAACCCAATTTGGAAAAAAAATCTGGAAATTAAAGTGTCGGCCTATGGTATAGTTGCCGGTGTCATTGTAGTACAATGCTAAAGTCATTAGGTGATGATACCAATTCTTTACTGACCTGAGTTCGAAAATCGTTAGCACCAATTCTTTACCAATAAAAAAAAACACCTATAGGATAGTTATTCCTTTGGAAACTTTTTCCAATGCTTTACCGTTTAATAATAGACTACCAACGTTCACCAAGAAAGCTTTTCCCTCTTGTTGCATGTGCAATTGCGGTCGGAATGAGGACAATATCCATTTTTCTATGAACCATCTCTTTGTTATTGTCGTGTGGTTTGCTTTTGGCTTAACTCTCTTACTTGCAGATTTTAATTATACTACTATATATACATTGATGAATTGCTTATCTTTTCATAACCATGGTGAAAGTCTGGTTGATAAAAGCTACGTATGTGGTCTATTTGGTATACACGGATTTTTTTCTAGCAAGGTTTTGACGAGGCAACGAGCTTTATTGTACTCTAATTCCTTTATCCAGGTTTTGTCCCCAAAATCTTAACGAAGCATCATTATTGCTCTATCAACAAGGTTAAATGCATTCTTAAAATCCACCAGTAACATAGATATTTGGAACACACGATGTGAAGTGAACTTTCAAAACTTGAAGGTTCAACCTCAATCTGTTGCAAAAAAGGCTTTAAGCTTCTCAGCCTATCTGGAAAATCTGTATGGTAGATCTAATAGTCGAACAACTTAGTGCATCCTCCACGCCCATTGAAAGACATTGCGCACCCCCTATTTCCCTTTCTTTAAAATGAATTGTGATGCTTCATATGATTTAAACAATGGTTTCACAGGCATTGCTTTAATACTTCATGATTGTGCAGGAACATGGAGGGGTGACGCCGCAAAATGCTATGCAGGAATAAGCAATTCGGAGCAGGCGGAGTGCTTAGCTTTCTATGAAGCCGTTAGTTGGTGCAAGGAAATGCAGCTTACTCACATCATTCTTGAGACAGATCTCAAAGGCATTGAAAGCTACATTAATAAAACTGCAACAACAATTGCTTGGGAAAGTGAAACCCTCCTTGATGCAATGGATAAGCTTAGTTATTTTGTTAGTTGGGAATGTAGTTTTATCCCGAGAAAATGTAATAAGTCTGCTGATACTCTTGCAAAGCACAGCAGAAGGCATAGACTTTCTAGAGTTTGGTTAGATCATCCTCCTGATGTTATCGAGTCGCAGTTATTGTTAGACGCTTCAGTTTCAAGTTAATATTAATCCCTTTTTCGCATCATAAAAAAAAAAACACAGATATTAGGGTTACTTGTTCCTTTTTCTTCTAAAATACGATTAACTAAGTGTAATATAGCTTCATTACCACAAACGACACCAACACCAAAATGATAATCACCTAAATAAACATTTGTATGCCTACCAACAGATGAAGCAATCACTATACAAACAAATTTTCGCCAAATTGTACCCGTAACAATTGGTCTCATATCCCCTCAAGGTTTAAGTAATTGGGTCAACTGAGCACTTGCAATAAACTCACCAAGTGAGGGAGGACATTTACCTGCAAGTAGAAGATTGACAATAGCAGTAATGGAAGTAAGGAGATTATCAGAAACAACAACAACTGGTCCACTCAAAGCATCTAAAAAATGTTGAGCATGAAAACAACCATCTCTTCTATAAGCAGTGTCTTTGGAGAAGTTCTTTTTTTTTTTGATGCAAGAAACCAAACTTCGATTACTTAAGATATTTACATAACTTAGAATGCAAAGCTTGCTGATCATCCCTGATTGCTTCATAGAATTTTTACGGGATGTTAACATAGTAGTCTAAAAACAGCCTGTCAGTTCTAGCAGTTTTGGCAATTACATGAGCATCATTATTAGCTGATCTCTTAACATGGTTTAACTTAAAACTAGAAATTGAAAGAAGCAAATGCCTTATTTCATCTACAACTCCCTGGTTCATCCAGTGAACTGAGTGACTGGCATGCTTGATAGAGTTAATTACATTAAGGTTATCACTTTCCAACACCACTGCACTTAAGTTGCGTTGCTTAGCCCATATAATAGCTTCTTTCATGGCCAGACATTCCGCATGTTCAGGATCTACTCCTCCATTGAAGTATCTGCACCTGACTCCATGGCAGCACCCCGTAGAATCACGAATTAGTAAGCCAATTCCAACAGTCTTGGTTGTATAATCAAAAGCTGCATCCATATTTATTTTGACTTCACTATGTTGAGGTGGATGCCAAGTTTCCTGTTGTTTTATTTTCTTTCTAACTACTTCAGGAGAGCAATGCTTGAGCATGTTATTAATCGAGTGAGTTGTGCAGAGTACATTTTGATTTTTATTTTGGAACAGTTTTGAACATCTGTTCTTCCAGATATACCAAGCTGAGATCATGAGCTTCAAAATCCAAAAATCTCTATTTTGGTTATCTAAATCAGTACCAGTCTGAAACCAACTGGAGATCCAATCAGAAACCGGAACTTGTTGTTGTTGAAGTGTTGCGACATTTACGTTCATTGATAACCATACTGTTCTTGAATGATCACAATCTAATAGTAGGTGTTGTAATGTTTCTTCTGCTTTAGAGCATATAGGACATAGTGTATCTAAAGAAGGATTGTACCTATTTAGAATTACTCTAGTTGGCAGAATACCTTTTAGACACTTCCAAATAAAAAGTTTGACTTTATGAGGAGCAGAAGATCTCCACAAACCTTTCCAGTTGATATTAAAAGTTTGCCTAACATTAGGATTCATGTTTGATAAGGCTTTGTATGCTGACTTTACTGAAAATTTCCCATCCCTACTTGGTTCCCATATAAGCCTATCATTTCCTTGCTGAACTAAGTTCATCTGCAAGATCAGATTTGCTATATTATCTGGAAAAAGATCCTAGAATAATTTAACATTCCATCTTCTTGGATTATGCAGCATCAAATCCGAAACAAACACAATCCTAGCTGGTTCTCTAAAAGTATCCCTAGGGGAAGTTCTTAATTTTGCCAAAAACTATATCTTTATTAGCAACCAAAGCATCAAACTCAATGGGTGCAGTGGAAATTACGGGTGGTGATGCAGTGGGATGTTTAAGCTTTAGAACTGCGATAGTACTAAATTAGGGTGGGACCCAATAATTGTTCATACGCGCACCAAATTGTTTTATTGCCAACATGAAGGATGAGATAGAGCCTTAATTAGCTCTTTCATAGGCTCGTCCGTGTTTGTAATTGGTGTGATATGATACTACTTAGAAGTTTGATGTAAACTTAAAGTTGTACATGGGTTGGGTGGATCGGGTTTCATAGAATACCAACCCAAGTATAGCGGGTTTTAATTTTCATAGCCAACCCCGCCCGCCTAATTTTCGGTTCGGGTTTTAACCCGCCCGTTACGAGTCGGTCGGTTCCGGGTTTAAACCCACATTAACCCGATTGAATTATCGGTTATTAGTGGTAGAGCTATTTTGATTTGGGCTAATGATAATAGATATGATGGTCAACGGGGAAATGGTGTTCGTAAAGGGAATGGTACTTTTACTTGGCCTGATGGGAGTTGTTATGTTGGTTGTTGGAATAAAGATTCGAAGAATCAGTTGCTCAATAAAACTTTTTATCTTGGTACTACTAATCATTGTGGTAGTGTTGGTGATATTAAGGATTTAATGGGTTGTAATGGTGTTGTTAATGATCAGAGAAGGTCATTGAGTGAACGGAATTTTTTGTTGGGTACTAATAGGAAGAGATCTTCTGTTAATGGAGGAAGAGGAAGTTTAGATGAGAAGAATTTTCCTTGGATTTGTATTTGGGAATCAGATGGAGATGCTGGTGATATTAATTACGATATTCTTGATAATGTGGAAGATTCCATTTTTGATAGAGATGGAACTCATGTGGATCATGAACTAGGAGGCGGTGCTACACAAATTAGAAGAAGTCATGTTTATATGCTTAGGGTTTCAATTAATTGGAGGGCTAGGATTAGTTTCTAAACTTTATATCAACGCTCTTTATTTATCGGGTGGGTTTTAAATCATAACCAACTACCAACCCCTGGCGAGTTCGGTTTAAAAACCCATGAGTTCATCGGGTACGGGCGGGTTCGGGTAAGTTGGACGGGTCTTGTGCAGCCCTATGTGAACTTGAGTTTTTTTTTTGTTGCATTTATTATAAATTGACAAATTAGAATATTTTGCCATGCAAACTTTTCTTACGTTTTTGATTCTCAAAAGGACTTCTACAGCTTGAGACTTCTTGTTAATGGGGTTTTGTTTTGTACGAATTTGGTAACCCATATATGATACCTTGTAGCAATCTTGCCCTTTATAAAAGAATTAATTCCCAAGTCCACTTGCTCACCATCAAAATAATTACTTCAAAAAAAAAATTATGCTTCAAATATCTTTTTTTACTGTCATGTAATATTTTGTATCAAAATATTTGCTTAAACACATTTCTTGTTTTGGCCTTAACCAATTAAGCAAAAATTTTGGGGACAATACTCCCAAGTATGTCCTGCACTACATACAAGTATAATGAAAGCACAAACAAAATCACGTAAATCAAAGTGTTGTATCTTAGTTGGACGGACCATTAAAATTAAATATTTTAGAAATGTCAAGTTTGATGCTTTTGTGTTTGATTGAGCAAGTTTGTTTAGAGAATAGTTTCTTTGTTGTAAGCTTTTGAGTTTGGATACAAATTTGTTTCTAACTTATGCTTCTCTAGAAATCGAAATCAAAAGCAAAACCATTTTGCTTGACAAAAAGTTAACTTTTCGATTTTTAGAAATCGTTTTCAACTATGACATCCAAACCGAATTCTGACCTTTCGACTTCTAGAAATCGAAAAGTCATGTACACCATGAAAAGTATCTTTATCTTTTCCAAAGTTCCAAACAGGCTATAAGCGTTTTTCTCATTTCTTCTTGTATCTTTATGAGGGTGTTACCTATGGGGGTTGGATAAACCCTCCATTTGCCATGCCAGCTGGCCTGGCAAATTGGTCGCGCCACTATAGGGAATAAGTTAAGTGATCGAGTCTCCACCGAACGGTTGAGACTAGACCGCTAGCGGTCTTCATAAAACCGGTCGGTCTAGTAATCGTCGCTTATTAAATAGTGAAGTAACGGCTAATCCCCTCCCCCCACACCCACACCCACACACACACACACACACGTCTCCCTATAAATTCACCCCGTTCAATTCAATTTAATCACACCTCATTTTCTCATTAACTCTATCATCTTACTCTTTCGTACCTTTAATCATCTCTGTTTAATTTTTATTTTCAACTCAATGAATTCTTCTGACGAAGAAGTGCGTACTCATATAGATCTATTTGAAGAACAACAACGAATATTCATTCAGGCGTTGAAACAAATTGATGATGATTCAGATGACGATAAAGATCTAACCAACAACTTGTTGCATCTATATTCATCGGGGCAAATACCTAGAGATCCAGAGCCAAAAGAAGTGTTCACAAGAAGATATACGTACCGGGGTCGGGATGAATGGCACGAGATGCTGATGCAAGATTATTTTCTTCCCGACTGTGTGTTCTCTGATGAAAATTTCCAAGGTTGATTCCGCATGCCCCGACATTTGGTGCTAAAGATTATTGGTGAGATTTGTCAGGTAGAACCTCAATTTAATTATCAGTATGATGCATTGAATATTAGGGGTCATAGCCCTGAACAAAAGGTTACTTCAGCCTTAAGTATTATAGGATATGGCATACGTACAGATTCTAATGATGAGTACCTTCGCATTGGCAAAACAACGGCATACAAGTATCTTTTGTTGTTTTGCGAAACAATGATTAATCATTTTGGCCCAACCTATTTACGAAAGCCAACTGATGCAGATGTTAGAGAAATATTAAAGCAAAATCAGGAAAGGGGATTTCCCGGAATGCTGGGTAGTCTTGACTGCATGCATTGGGTATGGACCGGATGTCCTACCTATTGGGCCGGTCAGTATAAGGGTCACTATGCAAAACCAACAGTTATCCTTGAGGATGCTGCTTCTTATGATTGTTGTATATGGCACGCTTTTTTGGTTTCCCGGGATCTCAAAACGATATAAATGTTTTACACAAATCGCCTTTATTTGAAGATTTAAAGTATGAAATTTCTCCTCGGGTAAATTTCAGTATCAACGGGAATCACTACACTCATGGTTATTATCTTGCAGATAGAATTTTATCCAAAATGGTCAACTTTAGTTCAATGTTACCGTCAGCCACCTTCCGGTGAAATGGGTCGTTCATACTAATATTTTAATAGTAGACAAATGGATCTGAGAAAGGATGTGGAACGGGCTTTTGGAATTCTGAAGCGGAAGTTCGCAATAATTTGTGGGCCTTATCGTGGTCTAAGTGCTTGTGAAATGCATAAGACTATGCTGACTTGCATCATTATGCATAACATGGTAATCCAGGAAACCCGCCGTAATAAGAATCGGACTAACCATCGAGATGAAGACTTAAGGCCTGAGATTATACCAGCAAGAGGATTACCTGCAAGAAACTATGCGCAAATAACCAGTCATATTGAGAACAGAACTCTGTATAACATGTTAAGGTAAGATCTCAGAGCGAATATGTGGGCTGAGTTTGGAAGAGATGGAGGACGAATTTAGTAATGTTGTTTCATTTGTTATTTTATAGTTTTTTTTTATTTTTTTTTTTTTTTTTGAAATTGTTTAATTTTTTAAGTTACATTTGTTGTTCCATAGTTTTGTTTTGAAGTTGTTTAAGTTTAAATTTTTTAACGGTCATTTAAAGTAGCGGTCTAGACTCAATCGCCAACATTCCTTATAAATATACCTTCGCTTCAACCATTTCAAAATCACACCTTCACTTCTCTACACAAACACTTCTCTATTTTCTGGTTAATTTATGGATGATCCTAGATTCATTGAAGATGGAGATTTATCTCTTTGTAGAAATTATGTAATATACTACCCGAAGAGAGGTGAAGAACGACGGATGCACGGTTTACCTAGTATGAGTTATTTGGGTAAAATTCATGATGCCTTCTGCACAGAGACAGGTAATCCTCAAAACCGGGATCGTGCTGCTTTGTTTTTCCGATTAATGACTATCAAAAAAAATTTGTGTATTTTATAGCTATGAAAAGGATTGTCACTAAATATCGTCTTAGAGGTGAAACCAATGCTAAATTGGGAATAGGAACTCGAGACGAGTGGCGAAGATGGAAAGGAAAAAATTTCGAATACGAAGCGCATTACCAAATTCTTAAGTAGTTTCTAATAACTCGTATGGGATGTTAGGCTTAATATTAGTTTTCATGGAAGTTGTCAAGGTTAAGTTTTAATGCAATGAAAAAACTAAAACAATTTGTAATGAAAAAACTAGAACAATTTCATTCACCATAACTACTATATCTTCATTAAAATTAATGATGATACATTAATTAATTAAGTGGCACCACTTCGCCGTGGTCTTCATCTTCCTCATCTTCAGCTTGAACCCCAAATTGTTTTTCCAAATTTCTCTTGTTTCATTTTTCTTCCAACTCCTCTGCTAACCTGTCCATCTCCATCTCTCATACCATATATTGTCTGGGATTCATTGTTGTGGTGTTTCCATTTAGAATCTTATTCTTGTCATAGTCTGAAACAAATTTCTCTTGAGTTTGTCGGTGTTTTTTCATCTCCCTAGTCAAGTACTGCCGGTCTACAACTCTTTGTTTTTCGGCAATCTTCTGATGCTCTATTAAAGTATCCAAAGCACCTCCTTCACTTGCTTCTCCTTCTTGGGCAGCTTTTCTTGTTGTTTTTGCATGGTTTCTTCTTAATAATTTCCTCTTGATAGCAACATTGACATTCAAGTTGGAATTGTTGTTTGTTGTGGTTTCTGGTAAAGAAAATGGATTATCTGAAAGGGGATGAGATGATTGAGATGGTTGTGAAGCTGGCGTTGAAGGTGAAGAAGTGTATGGTGAGCTTGCAGGTATATTTTGCATGTTTGTTAAAACTTCTGGATTATATTTAGGCAACACTTTCAAAATATGATAACAACTTTCATAAGAAATTTTTTCCCCATGTTTATGGTGCCAATCAGTTCGACACTTTCGTTCGACGTCAACATCGACAAGACCGCTCGCTCGAGCACGAGCAGCTTGCATTAGAGAAGCGACATACAAGGCAACTTGGGCGTTGATTATAACGAAGCGAACGGACAATCCATTTGCATCACGATCGTTGATGTTCATAGTTTCTTCACGAAATTTAGCAAATATGTTATCCCACAACTTGGTAATAGTTTCTGCAAATGCTTTCATCTTCGGCTACGGTAAATTTTGCACCCCTAATCTTCTTATTTTTATTAGATTGAGTATTCACTATAGGAAAAATCAACATTAACATCTCCAGGTTAGAGTTGTAGTACCCCTATGACAACTCCATTTCATACATTGTGGAGGGGGGGTACAAAGTCCAAGTTTTTCTACAATGTTTGGCTATGAGTTGTAAAGGGTGATGTGATTCCTGTTTCGACAATATTTTGCCAAAGTTGTGATTCTCTTTCGATTTTTTTTTTTTGAAAGCCTAACACAACTCTTGCTTGTGTTGTAGGACTACCTTGAACAATATAGGTTGTGTATCGTGGAAATGTATGTATCAACACTTATTAGTATCATGAATAAGATTTGCACGACACTTATATGAGTTGTCGAACTATCTTGGGCAACACATAGTTATGTTGTAAAGATACTATTTCACAATATCTCGTTTGTGTAGTTGAAAAGTGGAAGACAACATTTATTAGTATTGTGAATAATACTGTCACTACACCTTCTAGAGTTGTAGAACTTTCTAAACTACTCCTACTTATGTTGCAAGATTTTATTTTACAATACCCTTAAAGGTTGTAATATTTGAAGTAACAACTTCTGTTTTCAGTAGATGAATGTGTAACTACAACTTTTATAAGAAGTTATGTGCATAAAACTATTTTGAAAAAAAAAAAATTATAGCTGAAACTGGATTGCCGAAAGTATTTCACATTCACATTAACTTGCCATTGCAACGCACTTACATTCATTCAAGTTAACATACTAATGTTAAACACACACATTCAAAAAAATGGATACAAAAGTTAAGTTTCTCAAACACACTCCAAAAAGATTATGAAGATGTCTACGAGAACACTAATCGATCCTTGGGCCATGTAATAAAATATCCGACAACATTATTAACATACTTGAACTCTGAAGTTGGCATGTCGACATAAGCATCATCCACATGAGTAGTAATCACATACACAGTGTATGCCAGATCATAATGAATCTAGAAACCACATCACATTCAAACTACTATCATTTGTATGGGAACCTGCCATTTTGATTTCGGTAGGAGCCATCATTGAAGGCCTGACAAAGTCTTCTTCAAATTTAGGTTGGTGGATGGTAACAACATCAGGCAATGGAGTCATTGGACCATTCTTTCCTTTAGGATCCCAATCCAACATGTTCTTGACCTTGATACCAATAACACCCTGCTCAACAAATCCCAATCCAACTGCAGCTGATAAGTTCTTGCTCCCCCCTGGCCTGGACGCATCAATAAATGCACGAATATCACCGACAGTGGGACGATAATGGAAGCGTGCAACCATTCGTGTTCCATCTGCTAGCCTCAGTTGAATAGAGGTTGATGACAACGTATCGTCTACAACTAGGCCTATTGGAGCGACTGGGGTTGTGTTGAGGGTAATGGGAGCTGCAGTTTGCTCAGAGGCAACAGTATTGCTGCTGCTACCTAAGGTTCTTCCCACCCCTTTAAATGCAACTTTCTGCACTTTACTGCTCCCTGCATAAATAAGAGAAACAAAAATTGATAAGCAAAAGACAAAGAATCAAACAGGGAGAACCAAGACAAAAAGAAGAAGACAAGAATAACGACCTTGAAGATATTTGTTTTCCATGAGCAAACTAGCTCCATAATGAAATGGGTGGCAGAAATATACGATCGGTTAAACCTAAGACAATAAATCGGTCCATCCACCGAAGTCTAAATGAATATACCCTTGTCGGGTCCATCAATCATGTGTCCATCAATCATGTGACGTGAACAAGAAAGTGAAATCTTGAACTTTCTCTCCCTAATGTCTTATCATATGCTTAAGTTTTAACAATGTCTTCATGTGCCCATTACATTTTAGTTCTCTTCCCTTCGGTATTCATCTCGCGAGCCTTGTATGTTTGCACTCAAGTATTAGATGAAAAATCTTTGGTCTTCGCTGACGAAGCAACTCCCAACGTACTATTCTTCTCGCCTGTTAGGAAATTATAGAACTAACATCTTTGTAAAAAAAAATCAATAATAATGATGTTGAATACTAGATTCGGTTGATTTTGTGGTTGACTTCAAAATAATTCTCTTTATCATTGTTGTTTAATGACGGAAAAATCTACTTCGTACATAGATCATATGCCATCAATCAAATTTTAAGTGTTAGAGTTTAAGTTGATATTACCTCTAAAAAAATCTTCGGTGCATTTTCCAATGACAATATTTCGGTCATCTAACCTCCTAAAATATCCCTACTATTTCTCCAATCGGACCATCATCCCTCTACCCTTTAAGGTTCTTTCGAATCCATTATTAAAGAAAATGATACCATGATTGGACCTCAGAAGTAGCTGTCCATCAATCATGTGACGTGAACAAGAAAGTGAAATCATTTCCATTACCTTCCCCAGATCTTATCATATGCTTAAGTTTTAACAATGTCTTCATGTGCCCATTACAATTGGTACAGTCACTCAAGTATTAGATGAAAAAAGCAACTCCCAACGTACTATTCAGTTATAGAACTAACATCTTTGTAAAAAAAATCAATAATAATGATGTTGAATACTAGATTCAGACTTCAAAATACAGGAATGACGGAAAAAGTACATAGATCATATGCCATCAATCAAATTTTAAGTGTTAGAGTTTAAGTTGATATTACCTCTAAAAAAGGTGCATTTTCAGGGTCATCTAACCTCCTAAAAGGACCATCATCCACTGTGAATCCATTATTAAAGAAAATGATACCATGATTGGTAGCTTCTTGCTAACGTCTTTGAGTAGGATTAGATCTTGGTGTTAATGGTTCCTCAGAACAGTGCAGTCGACCTGTCCCTGTAAAACTCCTTGAGCTAGAAGAAGTTGGATGAAGGTGTTCAGTAGATCCTTCCATCGCTCCCAATTGCCTAGCTTGGTCGAATATCGAGTCAACATCATTACCACCTCTCCCTCCTCTTGCCTAATCTTTCCACTCACAATAACCTGCTGGTCCTAAATTGCTCATCTCTAGCAAGCTTAAGAAGACCCCTGAGTGCCGCTTTTCGTACATCTATATCTTCACGGGAGACAAGATGCATCATAGTACGAGGAAATCCTAGTTCCGTTATCACAGTGTAATCTGAACTGTTCTCTTGTACCAGGTACTCAACTAAGCTGAGAGCTTTCCTGGTTTTCATGAAATTAGCTTGGGTTAGCTTTAAATACAACATTCGGATAAAGGGTCAATTAACAGTTTAACCTTCACAATCTTAAATAGTTAACTAACAGTTTAATCTTAATTATCATCTAAATGTTAAAACGGGATTTTCCATTGTGCAAGCAACAAAAAGAAATGAAATTAATCAAGTGTCGAAGCAAATTACCTTTGAAACCTAACATTGTCTGAACTCAATGCATCCCTCAATGCTCCATAACCATTTGCCAGCCTGAATGCAGCAACTCCAGGCTTGTTGTTTCGAATAGACAGTATACATTACTTACATGATATTGCACCAAGAGATTTAGTTCGAGCGGTAACATATGGATCTGAGGTGAGATTAACAAGCAGAGGTTCTAGACCATTGGCTTCCATTACAAGTTGTTGAATCTTAGGATTGTTCTGAACTATGGTAGTTATAACCTCGGCAGCCTTTGTTGAGAAACATCTGAGAAAATAACATCAACCATTCCAACCAACACCAGTTCAGTAGTGCCAGAAGCAGCCCCAAGATACAAAACTCTAGCTCCAGGTACCTGAAAGTGCAAATCAAACACCATTATGTTAAAACAATGAAAAAAAAAAGTAAAAACACAAAGTGAAATCCCAAACATTATACAAAAATAATACTTACAATCCAAATATTGTCAACACCACCAAGTACAGAAGCAGCAAGCTTTTGTACCGTAGTTCAGCTCGCCACCATTGTCAAATCCTTGCTCAGTTTCTTCTAGCCATACAACCTGAACTGCAGTTGCAAATGTCTCAGCTTCATTGCTCAATATCATTACCAATTTCAGCTTGACCTCAAACACATTGTCGCAGCCATTGTGACCACCGGCATCTGCAATTGCTCTACAACTTCATCTCTGCATCTCCACTGCAATCCATTCATTCATACAGTTCCAATTTCATGTCAACTCAATCACCAGCTCAAGCTCAGCTTACAAGCCTAGCCTGCAATCATCACAAGCTCTCAGTAGCAACATCAGACCCCTTGCAATCTCCATCAAGCTCACTGCAACACACCTGCAGTTTCATTGCAACAAAACATCAGCATCAGCCTTAGCCAACCAACACAACTCCATCAAGCTCCTTTACAACTTACAAGTTTAAAAACAAGAAATCCCCAAATTCCAACCCAACTCAAAACAAATCAGAAACAAGAAAATTCAATATAATTCTAACTCAATCAAAAACCAAAAATCCCCCAAAGATTTTAACGTAATTCAAACCAAATCTGATACGATAAATCCCTAATTTCAACTCAATCAAAAACCAAAACCAATTAAAAAAAAAATCCCCTAAAATTTTAACCTAATCTCGAAAAACGAATTACCCATCAACAATTTTAAAACAAATCCTTAGCTGAAAAACAAATCCTTAGCTGAAAGAGGAGGAAAAAAAACAATCTTCAAAATTCTAAACTCCTAAGATCATCATTGGAGTTAAAATCAGTTACAAGTTTAACTATTTAACAGCAAATAAAGATAGATCTCAGTAAACATCGAAATAACAACGAATCATACTGAAATTTAAAGAGAGTTAAAAAGAGTGATTTCGTGTTACTGGTGTGGTTTAAAGAGAGAGAGAAACATGTAGGTGGGTGAGTTGTTAGTGTGAGAAACTGGCTCTAGTTTAGTAAAAGATGCAGGAGAAGATGAAATGGAGATGGGATAGTGAAAGGAGGCAGAGATATAGATTTAGGGTGTTCACTAGAACCCATGAATTTCTTCACCTATATACCGATAGCAGCGACTGCATCTCCATCTTCATTTCCAATCCATTTATCATCAATTAATCGATGTGAGATTTGGTTTCGTTTCTTCAGATGTAAAATTTGAGTTAGGGTTTTTTTTCTGAGGGAGGGGAAGATGAGAGACGAGAGAAAAGTGAGTGAATGAAGATAAGTGAGAGAGAAATAAAATCGTTTTATCTAAAAGAATTTGAAAGGATAAGATGTGGTAGGATGGGGTCATACGGATTATGAAAATATTTGGACGTTATAGATTTAAGTTAAGAGTGTCATACGGATCAAGGCAAGTGTGTTTTCTTTGTGCTTTCTCTTTGTGTTAATACGAACTCATGTTTTCGGTTTAATTATCAACCTTCGACATGAAAAAAAAATCCAAAAAAAATATTAATAAATTTAGGACATTGTTATCGACATTCTGATATAAAAAAATCCAAAAAATGTATAAGAATGAATCGGGAAATGAAAAATGAATTCGATAATTGGTGTGTTTTTTTGTGCATTCTCTTTGTGCTTCCGGTTTGAATTTCGACTAGACGCATGGGTCATGAAGTAATTTTGACAAGTCATACAGGTCATGAAGTAGCTTTAGTTCACACTGGTAAACTCAGGTTATAAGATTACTAGAGATGGACCACGAAATTCAGGATGGTTCTGACTTCAAACTTAGCTGGTCATCAAAATCGATAAATATGAAGCTCAGTGTCCATTCGAACTTCAAATGTGGTATAACAACATACAAATTATGAGCCAAGAAGCTCCGAAAGGGTTCTGACTTCAAACTTAGCATGATACATCATCGAAATCGATAAATATGAAGCTCAGTGTTGATTCGAACTTCAAATGTGGTATAACATCATACAAACTATGAGCCAAGAAGCTCCGGGACGGTTCTGACTTCAAACTTAGCATGATACATTATCGAAATCGATAAATATGAAGCTTAGTGTTGATTCGAACTTCAAATGTGGTATAACAACATACAAATTATGAACCAAGAAGCTTCGTGAGGGTTCATACTTCAAACTAGTCGGAAAATTTGTAAGAACGATGAATCTAACCAATATTCATAGGTAGGATTCCATGGAATCTTCTCTGAAACCGTAACACAAACCCTTTTCTGGTGACTTCGAGAAAGAAAGTGGCTCCGAGATCGAACCCTTAACTACTATAAGTCGGAAACTTCGTAAGAACGATGAATCTAACCAATATTCATAGGTAAGATTCCATGGAATATTCTCTTAAACCTTAAACAAACCCTTTTCTGGCGACTTCGAGAGAAAAAAATGGCTCCGAGCTCGAAACCTGGCCGGGAGTTGACTACTACAAGTCGGAAACTTAGTAATAACGATGAATCCATCCATTTACAGGTAAGATTCATTTGGAGTATTCCCTCAAACCTTAAACAAACCGTATTCTAGCATATTGTATGCATACCCTGGCCCCGAGCTCGTAACCTAGTCGTGAGTGGACTACTATAAGTCGGGAACTTCGTAAGAACGATGAATCCATCCATTTACAGGTAAGATTCATTTGGAGTATTCCCCGAAACCTTAAACAAACCCTATTCTGGCATATTGTATGCACACCCTGGCCCCGAGATCGTAACCTGGTCGTGATGGACTACTATAAGTCGGGAACTTCGTAAGAACGATGAATCCATCCATTTACAGGTAAGATTCATTTGGAGTATTCCCTAAAACCTTAAACAAACCTATTCTGGCATATTGTATGCATACCCTGGCTCTGAGATCGTAACCTGGCCGTGAGTGGACTGTTATAAGTCGGAAACTTTGTAAGAACGATGAATACATCCATTTACAGGTAAGATTCCTCCGGAATATTTCCCGAAACCTTAAACAAACCCTATTCTGGCATATTTTATGCATACCCTGGCTCCGAGATCGAAACCTGGCCGTGAGTGGATCACTATAAGTCGGAAACTTCGTAAGAACGATGAATCCATCCATTTACAAGTAAGATTCCTTCGGAATATTCCCCAAAAACTTAAACAAACCCTATTCTGGCATATTGTATGCGTACCCTGGCACCCAGATCGAAACCTGGTCGTGAGTGGACTACTATAAGTCGGAAACTTGGTAAGAACGATGAATCCATCAAAATCGATAAATATGAAGCTCAATGTCGATTTGAACTTCAAACTTGGTATAATGGCATATAATCTATGAACGACGAAGCTCTGAGAGGGTTCTAACTTCAAACTTGGCATGATACATCATCAAAAATGATGAATATGAAGCTCAATGTCGATTCAAACTTCAAGTTCGGTATAACGACTTACAAACTATGAACCAAGAAGTCTGAAAGTTCACAAAAACGATGAATCCAACCATTCACGGGTAAGATTCCATAGGAATATTCGCAGAAACCTTAAACACACATAAATTTGTCAACTTCGAGAAAGAAAATGCCTCCGAGATCGAAACCTGGTCAGGAGTGGACTACTATATATGTCTGAAAGTTCGCAAAATCGATGAATCAAACCATTTACGGGTAAGATTTCATGGGAATATTTTCAGAAACCTTAAATACACACAAATTCGTCAACTTCGAGAAAGAAACTGGCCCCGAGATCGAAACCTGGCTAGGAGCGGACTACTATATAAGTTTGAGAGTTCGCCAAAACGATGAATCCAACCATTTACGGGTAGGATTCAATGGGAATATTCTCAGAAACCTTAACCACACACAAATTCGTCAACTTCGAGAAAGAAACTGGCTCCGAGATCGAAACCTGACCAGGAGCGGTGATCGAATTTAGAATAGTGGTAAGTAGAGTTGTCGTTCACTCGGACTTGATGAAATTGATTTTAGGGTTTAATAAAGAAAAATAATAAAAATAAAGAATATATACAATTTATGTCACAAGACGAAGAGAGTTACTGGGACTCGGGATTTCACCGATTCTCACATTCATGCGGTTCATCTATTAATTCCGGACAATTAAAGCTCATAAAATAACAAACATCGACTCTAATTCTTTGCCAAGGTAGATTTTATAAAGAATTATATGTAATTCACAAGCATGACGCATCTAAAGTACCTAAGACTAAGCATGCGACATCTAACAAATTCACAAATAATCAAGAAAAATCATAAATAAATTATAATAGTGCAAATAGTCATAAAGGAATTAAATAGAATTACCACATGGGTGCAAAACAGCTTCCTCCGTCGTCCCAGTGATGAGTTCTAGCTCCGCATGGTGAAAACACTCTCAAAGGATTTTTTCATTGCTCAAAAAGGTGTTTACAAATGATGAAATGGAGAAAATGATAAAATCGGGTGTTTGCAACGATTATAAGTGTTGCAAACACTGTTACAAAGAACTGTTACTGTTGCTTTTAAGTCTGCCTTCCGTATTACGACCCTCGTTTGTGAGTCGTAAGCACTGTAGCAAAAACGACGGTCCGGCGTGCGTTGAATGTTCTTCGTGTTCTTCAATGGCAGCAGCAGCAGCAGAATTCTCCAACTCGATTTTTATTGCTCTGTGGTTGCTCCAAACTCTCCCAAACTCTTCGTCCCCCTTGTACGCATCCCCTACTCCTCTTTTATACCCAAGAGGACCAAGGAATCACACGCAATAACTCCAAATAATCTGTCATCACTCGGCAGTAAAGAAAATATATTTTCTTTCCTTTTTGTTTCCTGTACGTATCTGCAGCTGTCAATTCGTGCTTACTCACTCCAAACACAACACGGATTCAGTAAAGTCTTCTCCCAACACAAGCCAACCACTGAGAAACACGGGAAGGAGTAAAACAATCCCGTGAAACTCTCAATGCCTCTGTTTTCTCCTCGCGAGTTATCTAGCCAATTTTAGTCGAGCCAAAGACCCAAACCAAGCCTGTTAGGCCCAAAGGTAGCTACCCAAACAATCTCAGCCATTTAGTCTCCCTGAAACAACTTCGAAAACCAATTCCAAAATCTGCATGCGCCTGTAATATTTTCCCGCCTAAACTGAATTTTTGAAATGAAGAGGATGAAGTGCCTCGATCCAAAATAGGGGCGCCTTTATCAGCTGGGGTGCCTGGGGTGCCCTTATCCAAAAATGAGGGTGCCTTTTATCACTTTTCTCTCGGGGGTCCAAATAACACTTTTTGAGCAACTTTTTCCACACAAGTGTATTTCTCCAAAAACACCTACACACACATAAAAACACCAAAATTAGTACAAGAATCGAGACTAACAATAGAGACAATGAGGACAATTCAGACACAAAAATGTGTCTATCAAATACCCCCAAACTTATTATTTGCTAGTCCCGAGCAAATCTAATCTAGAAAATAAAATGACTACACTTAGCACGTGCAGCAAGCCGTTAAACCGCTAGGTGGCCCTAGTGGCGGAGTGTTGTCTCCTGAGGGTTTACCAGAGGTGTACCCACAAAACCTTTACTCCAGACCCTAGCTATCTACGCAGAACCTTGGAAGGCACTAAAGAATCTCCTTGGTTGGTATACTTATTGACTACAGGAGGAAGTACCCTGATACGAAATTCCAATTGATGTACACGAGTTTGCACTCAAGCATACTAAAATTCATATAAAGTGACAAAGCTCTACTCAGATAGTTTCTGGACATCATAAACCGGAGTCAACCAATCATATGGATAGATTAAGAAGATGGATGTATAAAAACGTGGATGATGTTGACTAAGGTGAACCTATCCTAATGGACTGAGATACTGGTCTGGACTAATATCAACACACTGGCATATACAAGGGAACCAGAGGCCGATAATCCTAACTCTAGGTCAACTCAGCTGGCATATACAAGGGTACCAGTGGTCGACTTTATTGTATTTGTTCCGGTTGGTCTAGTGGTCTAGTCTCAATTTTTTTTTTTTTTTTTTTTTTTTTTTTTTTTTTTATCTCAGTCACTCTATTTCACCCTAGCAATGGTAAAAAGAAAAAGAAAGAGAAGTGATCAGGATTCTTTCGATGTTTCCATCACGAGGATATGGCGAAACTACCATGTTTTCTTTTCTAACACCTGAGCTCTGTGATTTTATGAATAGACTCTTCTAGATGTTTCCATCTAATCAGATTGGTTCCTCAACTCCTACAACCAAGATGTTCCCATCCACTTAGATTAGTTAGTGCCGACCTTAATAAACATAAATTTCTAGGCTCTGGAGTTTATTTATTAATACTGCAACTAAAAAGTTTCTCCCATACCCCCAAACTTAAATCTAACATTGTCCTCAATGTTCTAAAGATGAAATTAAAAACATGAACAAGGAGAAACTGTTACCATTTAAAGCAAAAGAGATAAGGAAAGATATTACCGTGTTGCATGAGCATGGGTTACCTCCCAAGAAGTGCTAAGTTTAAAGTCTTCAGCCAGACATTGGAAGGAATTAGTCACCTCGTAGAATCATAAAGTAATAGCCGGAATAACTGCGGATCACCAAAACCAAATAGGGCTATCACAAGTAAAAGGAATCTACAACATCCCAAGAAAATTAGCAAATAAAGCACACCCTTGTCTAGTTTCCTGTTTAAGACAAATACAATTAGCTGTGGTTCAGGTTCAGGTTCCATAACTGGATCTAGATAACATATTTTCATGGGTTGCATTTCCTCAAAAGTTAGATCCGAATGTTCAGGTCCTAGAGTCTGTAAAAACTCGAATAAGAACTTAGAAGCACATAACATTAACCTGAATAATTGGGGATCCTCTAAGTCAATCAGATTTGACTCACACAGTTGACCACGGTGGTGGTCATTCATAGAAAAATGTGTCGACCCTAATCTCCTAAAGTAATTAGGTTTAGTCTCAAAACTTAATAACTAACACATTTGTAACTCATATGTTCCCACAATTGAAAGAAAATTTTTTGGTGGGAAAACAAAGTCAATTTTGGTATCATAGCCTGGGTTAACCACATCAACCGGAGGATGGGTTTCTAACAACTGAACTTCTTTATGGACACAACTAGGTTCAGGAAAAAGTGTATGAAGATAATCTTTTAAAATGGTTGAGGCACATATGTCAAGTCCCAAGTTAGGGACCTTTCTAAGAATTAAGGCACATGGAGAATGATAATCACCCCCAAACTTAGAGTTTTCAGTGTCTCTAGAAAGACTAGTCACAACTTCCCTAATTTCAAGGTCATCCGATTCCTGAAAATGGTCAATTGATTCTTCTAAGTCAGGTTCATCCTCACTTATCTCTACGAGTTCATTTTCTTTTTCTAAGTCTAATGTTTCTAAATCGCTAGACTCTAAAACAATATTCTCATAATAAACTCGTTCCTCAAAACTATCATCGGCTTCGTGAAAAGGAAATACTACATCGTCTAAAACGGGGGTATTTCTAGTCAAATCCTTATCCTTTTGAATAGGTGAATAATTATTAAAATTATTTGGATTTAAACCAGAAATATCATTATAAATCTCAATTGGAGTAACAAATTCCTGATCACTACGCCTAAAAACTTCAAATTCTTCATCAACACTATCATCATCATCATAGTAATACGAAGATGGTCGAACCTTATCTAAAGTATTTTTTTCAATTCTAACCTCGTCATCTTGATTATGTAAATAGAAATTTTCCTCATTTTCAAGGGTGATTTTTGAAGCAATGTATTGGCAATTCAAAGTAATTCGAGCAATTCTTTCTTCCGTCTCTAACTCTAACCTACGTGTTGACTCAGCAAACTCACGTGTTGACTCTGTTAACTTACGCGTTGACTCAAGTATCTTACGCGCCTTATCTAGAGAGGAGGAATTTTGCTCGTACGACCGGTTGGCGTGTGGATAGTAATTGGGATCACCATGGTATGACCCATAACCTTCAAAAGTTTGGCGTTCCAACCACTATTCACACTATGGTCATAAAAAGAGTGATGTCCATATTGTTCAGTTGGATATTCATATTCATTGTGATGGCTATTATAATACCAGTTTGACATCCTAACTGCAAGGGAATTCTACACAAGCACAAACAAGGCTGACTCGACCACAACAAACCTACTGATTTCTAGCAAACAAAAAGCATGATGGCTCCACATAGATTGTTTTCTAGACCAGCTTCTAATCCTTCGAAAGGGAATTCGTTACAATCTGAGCAAACCCCTCTGGAATCAATCCGAGTTTAAGTAAGCTGAATAGAGGCGAGGGAAGCTGCGTGGAGATTTGATACCCAAGGCCTCACCGCATTACAAGGCGGCGCAGTCACGCATTCAACTTACAGAAACTATCATGAACTTTGAAGTATGCTCAAAAGAATAACCAATATTTTTCGAACGATTTTCCTATTAAGCTCTTTACCCTATCAGTCTCGTTCTAGTCCAAATTTTAAGGCTTAGGTTCGCGTAGGTTACGTTTTCCTAAGGCGGGCAAGAAGAGATGGTGATGAAATCCGAACTCTTATCTTGATATGGCCAGGCCTTGCCCTTTACTAGAAAATTAAATCCGATTTCAGGTCCTCAACATATATTCACACGAAATCATCCAGTAAACCCGCTGACAGGGGATTCGCGGGTGTTTAGAATTCTTACCTCCCGTTCCAGACGAGGGATGAACCGTTGAGGTCGACTCGGGTCACGACTCCTATGTCGTGTGCGAACCCGAGGGGCCGAGACGAGATCATAACTTGTCGTCCTTCCCTGTGCAGTTTTTATTTAAACTAACCCTTCCTTAGGGTTTTAAAAATAATAAATGTCCAAAAGTCCAAAAATAAAGAAAAAGTCCAAAAATAAAAGATTACAAAAATAATTACCTAATTACAGTTTCTAAAAAAATAATAATAATAATTACACTATATACAAAATTTTCTTCTTTACTCCATTCGGATCTCTCTTTTCTTTCGTATTTTGGCTTTGCTTTTCTTTTCAGCACTTTCTCTTTTTCTTTCGCTCCACTCCAAATCTGAAAGCAAACAGAAATACCAAAACGCGTAAAGAAGAACAAAAATAATAAAAATAAAAATAAAACCTAAAAACAAATCTATACACAAGTCCCCGTCGGCGGCGCCAAAATTGATCGAATTTAGAATAGTGGTAAGTAGAGTTGTCGTTCACTCGGACTTGATGAAATTGATTTTAGGGTTTAATAAAGAAAAATAATAAAAATAAAGAATATATACAATTTATGTCACAAGACGAAGAGAGTTACTGGGACTCGGGATTTCATCGATTCTCACATTCATGCGGTTCATCTATTAATTCCGGACAATTAAAGCTCATAAAATAACAAACATCGACTCTAATTCTTTTCCAAGGTAGATTTTATAAAGAATTATATGTAATTCACAAACATGACGCATCTAAAGTACCTAAGACTAAGCATGCGACATCTAACAAATTCACAAATAATCAAGAAAAATCATAAATCAATTATAATAGTGCAAATAGTCATAAAGGAATTAAATAGAATTACCACATGGGTGCAAAACAGCTTCCTCCGTCGTCCCAGTGATGGGTTCTAGCTCCGCATGGTGAAAACACTCTCAAAGGATTTTTTCATTGCTCAAAAAGGTGTTTACAAATGATGAAATGGAGAAAATGATAAAATCGGGTGTTTGCAACGATTATAAGTGTTGCAAACACTGTTACAAAGAACTGTTACTGTTGCTTTTAAGTCTGCCTTCCGTATTACGACCCTCGTTTGTGAGTCGTAAGCACTGTAGCAAAAACGACGGTCCGTCGTGCGTTGAATGTTCTTCAATGGCGGCAGCAGCAGCAGAATTCTCCAACTCGGTTTTTATTGCTCTGTGGTTGCTCCAAACTCTCCCAAACTCTCCGTCCCCCTTGTACGCATCCCCTACTCCTCTTTTATACCCAACAGGACCAAGGAATCACACGCAATAAATCCAAATAATATGTCATCACTCGGCAGTAAAGAAAATATATTTTCTTTCCTTTTTGTTTCCTGTACGTATCTGCAGCTGTCAATTCGTGCTTACTCACTCCAAACACAACACGGATTCAGTAAAGTCTTCTCCCAACACAAGCCAACCACTGAGAAACATGGGAAGGAGTAAAACAATCCCGTGAAACTCTCAATGCCTCTATTTTCTCCTCGCGAGTTATCTAGCCAATTTTAGTCGAGCCAAAGACCCAAACCAAGCCTGTTAGGCCCAAAGGTAGCTACCCAAACAATCTCAGCCATTTAGTCTCCCTGAAACAACTTCGAAAACCAATTCCAAAATCTGCATGCGCCTGTAATATTTTCCCGCCTAAACTGAATTTTTGAAATGAAGAGGATGAAGTGCCCCGATCCAAAACAGGGGCGCCTTTATCACCAAGGGTGCACAGGGTGCCCTTATCCAAAAATGAGGGTGCCTTTTATCACTTTTCTCTCGGGGGTCCAAATAACACTTTTTGAGCAACTTTTTCCACACAAGTGTATTTCTCCAAAAACACCTACACACACATAAAAACACCAAAATTAGTACAAGAATCGAGACTAACAATAGAGACAATGAGGACAATTCAGACACAAAAATGTGTCTATCAAGCGGACTACTATATAAGTCTGACAGTTCGCAAAAACGATGAATCCAACCATTCACGGGTAAGATTTCATAGGAATATTCTCAGAAACCTTAACACACACAAATTCGTCAACTTCAAGAAAGAAAATGCCTCCGAGATCGAAACATGGTCAGGAGCGGACTACTATGTAAGTATGACAGTTCGCAAAAACGATGAATCCAACCATTTACTGGTAAGATTCCATAAGAATATTCTCAATAACTTCGAACTTCCGGGTTCACGAATTTGGTCCTGGAAAAGTTTTCGGATATTTCTACCCAATCTCAATAACCCTAAGTTAGTGATTTAACCCTTTTATTTTATTTTATTTTTATTTTTTTTGCAGAAGTGAGAAAAATTTTGCAGAACCGGATAACAAAATATTTTTTTGCTGAAGTGAGAAAATTTTTGCAGAAGTAAGAAAAATTCTGCAGAAGTGAGAAAAATTTGTCGTATCCTTACGACGACTTTTCTTAAGAGTTGTGGAAGGGGATGTATTAAAAAAAAGAAGAAGCCAAAACTTGTGAACGGTAAGGATGGTTGATGAGCTACTAGACTTCCATGCAGTAGATTCATGTTCGAATCTCCCCTCTAACCTCATTTTTTCCAACATTCTATATTTTTACTTCAACAACACTTATAAGTGTTGTTATACGTTCTTATTAAAAAAAAGAAAAAAAACCAAAACTTGTGAACTGTAAGGATGGTGGATGAGCTAGACTTCCATGCAGTAGGTTCATGTTCGAATCTCCCCTCTAACACTATTTTTCATCATCATATTTTGGTGTTCTTCAACAACTCTTGTGAAAATTGTGATAGGCTTAGTCACTACCTTTATGGAACAGAGTTGTTATAGCTAAATGTCATCACAACTCTTTTGCTTAAGGAGTTGTCGTTTGTTTTCTTAGCGCAACCCCTTGTTTCCTAAGGGTTGGAAGTGATGATATACGACAACTCTTCCTTTGAAACTAAGTTGTAAAACATAGGACTTTCTACGATGTTTAGCGAAGAGTTGTAAATATCCAGTTGTAGATGTATATTTTTCCCGTAGTGATTAGGGCTGCACATGGGACGGTACAGTCCGGGTTTCTTATGAACCCGGTACCTGTACCTGGAGTTGACCGGGTCTTTATTTTGAGAACCGGTACCTGTACCTGTAAGACCGGCCTGGTTCCACTCCGGTACCGGTTTTTTACCTGAATTTTGAAACACATAGTATGACAGTAACATGCTAAGACTAAGTGACTAACAACAAACCCAACATATAAAACTGACTATTCAAAGTTCAACATTACAACTTAAGTTCAAAATAACAAAGGTTTAAAACAACATCACGGTATCAGTGTTTCACACAATTAAGTTCGAAGTTCAACATTACAACATACTACTAAAAACAACATATAATCCCCTGTCTACCTTCCTGTAACCCTGTTAGGATTTCTAAGGCATATCTTTAAATGCTTTCGTAATCTAGCAGTTCCATGTACGTTAGTTTTAACAGCATATATAATCCCTTGCAATGATGACATTGAGCTTGAGTGTCATTTATCCTTGTCATCTCCAACCAAACTTCAGATCTCACTTTGACATGCTTCTTTTTGTTGTGACCAACTTCAGTTGTACTTGTTGGCGTAGGGTCAGCTCCATCTGTGTTAGATGCAGTTTGAGAGGATGATCCAACTTCTGCTTTGCGCTTCCCCATTTAGCACCTCAAAGGCCTGCAAGAGAACATATGTAGTATATTAGCCTTCAAGACTTCAAGCACTAGTATACTAGTTTAAGTTAAATTGAGGCATGCAAGAGAACATAATGATGAACATGATTCCAGACAGTATTATCGAAATTAAACTGAGGCTAGGTGTTTATCCACCACTGCTGGTCCAATTACAGGTAAACAGCTAATCAATCTCTTTTGCATTATAAACTAGTGAAGCTAAACAGCTAAACCTAGCTTATGTCAACATGAGATTCCTGTAGATTCTGTCAATTGGTCTACTTTCTCCATTAGGGTATCTTAGTAATACCAACAACATATTATAAGAAAGTGATATATTCAACATTTTAAAGAAGATATATTAGCCATGCCCTACGAAAAGATATACAAGATACAAAATTTATCTGCACCAACTTAAGTCTTCAATGGACAAGTATTTTCATCACTTGGTTTACGATCAAAGGTTAATGTCAATCAAACACTAACAACATAATTTTAGAAAAAAATTTCTAACAGTTGAAATGAAAGCTTTGAACTAATCTTTCTATGCTCATAAACCAAAAGTTAGAACAACACTTCCCAAATCAGATATGAATAAACCCTGAACTTTTACAATGTTAAATCAATTGAATACTTTGTCCTGTCCCAATACTATGATAAATTAAAATGGGTGAAGAAGCCTCACCAGTAACGAGAGCAATCCAGATGGGAGCTGCTTCAAGAATGCAACCCTTTTACCCTTGAACCTTCCAGCTAAGATAATCAAAATTGTTCCAGGAGTAATACTTCCCTAATTTTACCATAAACGAAAAACAAATCAGAACATAAACACAAGAAAACACAACAACAACAGTCACAAACAATGAGGATTCATGAATTTGTACCAATAGGCAACAACTACCCATTTAACTCAACCAACACAACACAAGATAAAAACCCTAATTCAATCTCAAATCAAACCCTAATTCAATTTCAAATCAAACCCTAATTCAATCTTAGATTCTTAATAATAACAGAAAAATCGTTAGTTTATTCCTAAATCGATTTCAAATCCCAGTATCAGTGTATCACACGATTCAAAGTTTCAAACCCTAGTTTATTCCTTAATCGATTTCAAATCCCATGAGAGTTAAAGTAACTTACAAATCTAAGCAGAAGAAGAAGAAGAAGAAGAAAAAGAAGAAGAAGAAGAAGAAGAAGAAGAAGAAGAATTACCTAGGAGATGCTGAAGAAGAAGAAGAAGAACAAGTAACGAATCGATGATGGTGGTGATTCAGGTGAATGGTAGTGAGCGACTGCTTCTCTTCAGAGAAGAAAAGAAAAAAAAACTGAAATGAAAGTCGATAGGAATTAGAGATATGCTATACCTAGGAGGGAGAGGGACGGTCAGGATGTAAGCTTCCTAAAAAAATCTAAGGCTATAATTAACCGGGACTTATGGGCCGGGACAGGCCGGGACTCACCCCAGAACCAGTACCAGTACCGGCCTACTCCGGTTTTCTATTTTAGGAACCGGTACCTGTCCCGGCTACTCCGGTTCGGTACGAGTCCGGTTTTTCCGGTTCCGGACCGGTACACCGGTTCCAGACCGGGTCTTGTGCAACTCTAGTAGTGATTAGATTGAGACATATTAAAGAAATTACACAATACGAGTAAATGAAAGAGTTGGATGATGAAATTTGTTTTAGATTAACAAATGTGAAGAGTAGAGAGGAGAAGGTGTGAGTTAAAATGGTAGAAGAATGTGGTATTTATAGGGGGGAGATTTATGGTCGTTGGATCAGAATCTACTTAGCGGCGTAAACTAGACCGACCGGTCTTATAAGAGCCGCTAGCGGTGTAGTAAACACCAAACGGTGTAGCCACTTAGCCAGGCCGGTTTGCCAGCTCCATAGTGGGTTGATGAGTGCCAAATAATGCATATTTATTCACCTTTTTATTGGCATTTTACTCATCTTTTGTGCTCAAGAATTAGATATTATCCCATATTCTGTATTTTCTTTGTTTTCAAGAATAAATATTTGTATTAATTAATTTTGTGTTTTTAGGTAATAAATAAAGTCCGGAGAAACTGAGGAGCTAAAGAGCGAAGAATTGAAGTCAAACATCTATGGAGCAGAGATAGCCAAAGCCCGCGCGCAAATCAGTTGCAACCCAGCAAGGAAGACTTGGGATAGAGCTACCCATGACCCGGATCCGAGCCCGCTCACTCTGAGCCATTGAGATCTCCCTCAGCTACATCCAACGGTCGCTCCGCCTAGCACATCAACGATTGATGCTCCCGCTCAACACCGCCTTACTGCGAGCCTTCCCTCAGCCGTTCAGATCATAGCTGCTACATCCTACGCTCGCTGAGGCCTTCTCATCAACTTTTGCTGTCCCTGCCTCACAACGAAGCGACCCATACACCTATACCCCCTATCGAGCAACCCCATTCCTTTCTTCTTCTTTCTCTTTCTTCCTCTCCCGTCTCCATCACGAGGCGAGCTCGCTCCTCCACCTTCTTCACCCATACCACCACCGAGCCTCCTTCGCCACCAACTCCATCATCTCCCGACAACCCAACAGCCGCACCACCTTACCTAAGCGCTTTCTAGTTCTTTCGTAGCTTCTTTCCTAGGAGCTAAGAGAGAAATAGACGAGGGGTTAGGTTAGGGTTTCATTGATAAATCAAAGGAAAATCGGTATGGTGTTCTCGAGCCGCACGACAAGAGGAGAGCGAATCAGAGTATGGTGAGAGTGGTTGCAGTTTATTTTAATTTTGATTTCGATTTTTGAGAATTAGGGTTTTAGGGTTTGCTGTGCATGTATAAATAGCAGTGAAGGGTGTTGTGTAGAAGTTATGCCTGGACTAGCCAGTGTATCATTTAGGTTTAATTTGTATTTCTTGTTATTAAATCATGTTCTAAGTTTTTAGCCAGGGTGTTGTTGAAACCCCCATGTTCTTATGTTGAGATCTCATGTCAAAATTGGTGTCTTATTGTGCTTAATTAAGAAGAGTGATTTCATGTTTGTATGGATCAATTGCATTTGTGATAATTTGTACTGTGATAAGACAAATTATACTAGGAATGAAATAGAGACAACAGTTGAATTACTTAGGAGTAATTAGTTAGCCAACAAACCTAACGAGCTTGTGATAATTTGTACAGTGAAAAGACAAGTTATACTAGGAGTGAATTAGGATAGTTGCTGAAAAATTCCTCCACCTGAGGCCTTCAAAGGAAGGTATAAGACATGAATGGAGTATGTTAGCCTTAGCATAGAACTAGGGTGGATTCACCATCCTGGTGCCTCCCATTTGTTACATTCCATTTAATTTCCTTAGTTCATTGTCACAACTCAACCTCAGTCGTGTATCAACACCAAAAACCAACAATATTGTGTTACATTTCTAGAACTTCAGTCGAGTAAGCCTTGATCACATAAGCATCCCATTTCCCTGTGGATCGACCCGTACTTGCTACGTCTCCGATAGACGCCGTGCACTTGCGGTTTATCACTGTAGGTCATAATTTATACACATCCCAAGGCCTACCATGGGTGCAAAAATGGTAAACTCTCAAGTTTACCACACCCATAGGGTGTTATCTTTATTATATTATCTTCGCCTTTTTCGAAGAAAAAAAAAATACACACACAATCATGTACACCATAAAAAGTAGATGAATAGAGAAGAAAAACAAGAATCCGAGGAAAGAGTTTTATCTGTAAGCTTGAAATTGTTACATGAGTTACTGAATCCACAACTTATAATGGCAGATTATGAGAAATTATTTTTGAAGCGTGGGGCTTTTATTTAATAATAATTAACACGCATACAACCTTGATTTTACAAAAACACAAAACATATAGAAATCAATAAGCAAATGATCGTGAACATTGAGCGATCCAATACTAGATATAGCACTGGTTAACCAACATATAGGTCTCAATGATCTTATTAACAAAGTGATAATAGCTCGGTCGCTAGAAAAAAAAATACATAACCAAATTCAGCCCCATACCATCATTAACGTTGATACGATTTAGTCATGTACACAGTTCCCTGTAATGGGTGCAAACGTACCAGCACAGTGCCACCCATCACAACAAGGGTGAAGAGCTCCACAACTTTCACCGCTATGGAAACAATTCCTTTCACAGACCCCAGACCCTAAAAGGCCATCCTTGCAACTAAAGCCTCTACCACAGCAATCGACATTCTGCAGCCACAGAGCGCCCGTACATGATTCACCCTCAGGCGCACAATATGAACGAACGGAATGAAAAGATAGGGAAAAGATCATAACAAAAACAAAGAACAAACTCGCAATCTTCTTGCTCTCCATCTGTTACTGTTAGTAAATTTCTTGTATTTGGTTGAATTAATACATAGTTTGCTACGATGTACTTGTATATATATAGCTTTCGAGGCCGTTTTGGTTCGTAACTGAGAATGCTTTGATATTAATCTCATTCAATAATTAAGGATCGGATTGATTCAAATTATTAATTAGCACCCTTCTTATATAAAAGTTCTTTTTTTTCTTTCTTTTTTGGTAGTTAAAGTATACCAGAGAAAATAGTAAGCCGAGCCAATACAAGAGAAAATCGAGTCCAGAGAGCTAACGAAGAATTAACTACTGATGTGGTAAGTCTTTAATTACGTTTTAATTATACACACTGGCCACAAAACTGATGCGCAAGTCTCAGGAGGCTGCAACTGCAATGCAAGATTTGGGATTTAATATCATGTGGATAATAGGTTCATAAGTTAATTACGATTTTAATTTTTCTTTCTTTCTACAGCTAGCTGTTTCATTCATTCGACGGAGTCCTACAATCCATGATCAGGGCAGTTTAACGGGAAATGAATTTCAGCTTTATTTAAACTCATAGTAGTAATTCCAAGATTTAGCTTTTTAGAGCTCAACAAACAAGAAATTCAGAAACTAACTAAATATTTTGACTACTGCATACTTGAATCTTAAAGACTTAGAAACTTACACAACAAAGTAAGATTAATATCCCAATCTCATACTTATATGACAAAGGCTTTCATTCCACTTTCACCACTAGCTTCTTCATATAATTTCTCAAGAAAGTCTGGGTATTCAATTAAATCATAGGGTTTCAACTCTGGCCCCAGATGACTGAAATCCCTCGCTAACAGCTCCGCTGGGATGTTCCTGTGTGATCCAATCGGGTTGAATTCACAGTATGCATGATCATCCAAACGGCTTATAACATCAATCTTCTTTAGAATTTCAACCATAACAGCATTAACCTTGACACGGTCCCTTCCTTGCCCATCAAAAAAATCAATCTTCTTGAAACATATTTTGCATGGAGGATAATCAGTTTGTTGTGGACTTCCATCGACACAAAAACAAACACAGCTTGCAGCCTGACAAGACCGAATAAAGTATACAGCATCCTCAGAACCACAATGGAGATCAACATACTTGATTCCATATTTAATAGCTAATTCCAAACCTTTGTTGACAGATTGTAATTCTTCGTCAAATATTGAATCCGGAGGATCTAACAACTCAGGAGAAACACACTCAGAGGAACAAACTATGGGTCTACCCCGTGAATCACGAATAATGACTGAAATTCTAATACTTGTTCCATAATATACAGCAGCAGTATTTATCTTTAGAGTTTTACCTTCCTCGGTAGTACTTTCGACCCAGTTTTGAACATTGACATCTTTAACACACCAGGAATCAATCCATTGTTGCTTCTTATAATCTCTATAAAGGGTGGCAAAGAATTTCAGATTTTTGTGTTCAGTTGTTTCAATCCTCTTATCATGATCATCACCACTATCACTATCACTATCCGAATCAGAAAACACATAGGGTTTATCTTTAGTATCTTTCACCAAGTAAGGTAAAACAATTTTATTAACTTCCATAAGAGCCTCCATAGCGAATGTGTAAATCAGATTAACCAAAGGGTTGTGACTCTTATTTATAGGCGTAAATCAGATTCCTAAACAACTCGAGTTGGTGCAAAACTAATTTAGGAATCATTATGTTGTTTCCTAAAAGCGAACCACAATATACCCAGTGTTTAGAAAACCGGCCCGGACCGGCCGGTCCAACCCAGACGGTGACCCAATAAGAAAAACGGGCTGGTTCACCCTTGACCCAGTAATTTATCCCAAAACCGTGCTAGAATTGTTAAACCGGGTGACCCGGCCGATCCAACCAATGAACCAATTAACCCAGCTGGGTTTTTAGCCGATTCACCCTGTTGCTTCCCATCCAATTTTTTTTTTTTTTTTTTTGAATTTATTTCGTCTCCGATTGAGATTCAAACATACAATCTGAGAACCACTGATTTTTAAGTTCTATTACCTTATCACTCAAACAAGAAAGTTTCATAAGGAGAAAGAAAAGTAAAATACAAAATCATTAAAAAAAATACAAAACCTTGATTGATTATATAAGTTACAGAGAGAGATAATCATAAAATTTAATCTTCCAACATTTTTTGTTGCAAACAAGGCTTTGGGCTCATCAAATAGAGATGGAGATAGTGGTCGGTGTGATAAAGGAACAGGGTCTTCTTCAATTTACGGGAAGTAACACATTGTTTTGTTTATCAAAACGAAAAAGGAACAAAGATAGCGGCTAGGTTAAGGGCTTTTTGATAAAGTACCCCTACTTTTAACATTACACTAAAAAAATGCCCCCGTTTTTTAAAAATTTGTTAAAGTACCCTTTGCATTGACCGTTTTATTAAAAAAACGGTAAACGGCAGTTAGCAACTGTTAACGCTTAGGTGGCATTGTCAAAATGTCCAAAAAGCCCTTCCTCCTGAGTAGAGTTGGATTTTTTTGAATCGCAGACTTGAAACGCCGAGTCGAGTCGAGTCGAGTCAACTTTTCTTATTTGTGCTGTGCAAAATACAGAATCCACATTTTTTGCTTGAGCTTCATTGACCATCTTCTTCACAGTCCACATGCAGTATAGCCAACAACAACATCATGTTTCTTACCAACTGCTCAAACCCATTTCAGTTCAGTTCCTTTTCCGCAATATACAGATTAGACCCATACATCCATACAAAACCAACAGATTAAAGATCCACTTGTAGTTCAGCTCAATAGCAGCTCCTGCAATTCTAGCCAGCAAACCAACACCCATCAACCAAAACAGCACCAGTCTCTTCTAACAGCTCAAACTATCTCCCAGTGCTGACCGCGCCTGCAATCTTACTCATTCACAATACCAACAACAACTTGAACTGCAGCTTTCTGCCACACACCTTCAATTACAATTGCCTGTAATACCATCGCCACGGCATTTTCTCACTGCACAACCCATTTCTGAGCCAAACACACAACACTACCAGCTTCATGTTTCTATCTGTAGTAGATCAATACCACCATGCCTTCTACAGTTCTGCAACAGCATAAACTTCCATTTACTTTGCAACTCCATTACTCAGCTTCACCACTGCAGCCAACCAACACAACCATTTGCCATTTATCACTTCAAATGCATACAGCCATTACCACCAGCATCAGCTCATCCAACATCTTCTTAGCTCCCATTTCTTCTCTACATTCCCAGCCTGCACCTACAACTGCAGTGCCATCACTATGACCCTGGCAGTAGCACCAAAATCAATCCACTGCATCCATTCTTGAAATCTCAGTGGCAAGCAACCATCAATGGCCCATTTCTGCCTACAATTTCACTTCCTTGCATAGCATCAACACAAATCCACCAACTGTGACCTAAGCATACATCTAACCATTACAGCAATTCAATACTTCCACCATCTCAGACTCAAGTCCGTTACAGACCCATGATAATCACTATTTCCACCTCTACCAATTCAACAGCAGAGACAACCCCAGATTTCAATTTCTTCTCGGCTTCTCAATCACCAGCACAAGGTCTTCTTTGTTTTAACTTCAATTCACCAACAGAACCTTCTTCATTTGAATCTCCACCTCCATGAGCCATGTAAGCACAGCAGCTGCAACCTTGTTCTCCACCACAAACCTTCATTAGAACAGCATTACCAACTCTCACCATCATTAATTTGAAACTGAATTTGAGATTACATTAATTTGAATTGAACAATCAAATCATTAAAAAAAAAATACAACTGCTAATTTCATAAATTAGCAAAAGAAGTTCATAATACTAGAAAACCCCCAAATCTTCAAGAACCCTAATCAATAAAAAAATCCCCACATTTGACATTGATGATGAATTCAAGGCTCAAGTTTAAACAAACATGCAGAAGATGGATAAATATGAACCCATTCTTTCAAATTGAGAGAATTTCAAACCAACATTCATCAAAAATCATAATCATTTCCATTAACAAACCACTTTTCTTCTTCCTATTAGTGTTGTTGTGGACTGATTCTCACCACAACCCATTGCTCATAATCCATTCAATTCTAGTACTGCAGAAATCTTCTTCTCTTCCATCACGAAATCAATGGAAGCATCACACCTTCACCGCAACTCTGTTCATTCACGCCAGCCACATCACTTGCAGCAACTAACGCTGTTTTTGAGATTCATCTTCTTCCCCAACTATTTATTTTATAAAACCCTAAAAAACAGTTCAACCCCAAAAATATATATACCAAAATATGATTCTTTTTCCCTTCAAATACAACCCGAATCTCTATCGAAATTGTCTTCGTTTAGTTCCAAAACCCTAATTAAACAGAGCAGTAGTAGGAGTATTGATTTCATTACAGAAAAGGAGATAAATAAGATAAGAAGAATGCGGTTGTTGGAGAGAAGTGACGGAAGAGGGAATATAAGATTTACATGCTCTTACTCGATTTAGGTTTAGTGTGGGGGGTTTGTGGTAATTTGACCCAGTTTTTGACTAGGTAAACGACCATTGACTTCATTATGCAGGCCCAAAGGGTGAAAGTAAACGGTAAGGGTATTTTAGAAAGTTTCAAAAAAACGGGAACATTAATTTTATGGATATAAAAAAACGGGGGTACTTTATCAATATTCCCCTAGGTTAATAAGGAGGTGAGGTTAGTGAGAAGACTGTTTTAAGAGTTAGGGTTTTGGTGGCAAAAAAAAAGGTAAATAGTTAAGATAAGAGAGGCAAATTTGGAGTTAGTCTTACATAGGCAACCCATGTGTTTGTATCCACAGACGTCACAAGTAATTTTTTTTTTTTTTTTGAACCAGTCACAAGTAATTATTTCCGCATCATCCCTAATATTAGGTATTTGCAAAGACTTAAATTAAACTAAATGGTATCTTATATACCGACTCAGTTAACCCGGGTTGAACCACTGGTTGGACCAATGAACCTTGACCCAGTAATTTTTCCGGTTCGATGCCCGGGCCGGTTTTCAGAACATTGAATATACTTCTAAGGCAATATTGTAACGGACGTAAAAAGAAATCAACACACAACTTTTCTATACTAAAGGAAGAAAAACAAAGAGACGAAGAACATATCATGCATTAATATCATGGTTAACATTAATAACCTCCAAATTACATAGTGCAAGCAACTTGAATGTCATCCTTATTCATTTTTATTTACTTAGATTTCATACATTTTAATCATATATCCCTTGAAAGATTTCTTCCAAAATTTTCATCTTCTCAGTTCTCATTGAACACTGTCACACCAAAATGAAAATTGACAAGACAAGAAAAGTTAGATAAACTCATCAGTCATCAGTAGAAAAAAAAAGACAAGAAATATGTGATGAATTTAGACTAATTACCTAGTTGGATGATGGACTTACTTGTCGCAGTTCATGTCAGGAGAAATGAGTGGGAATTTATAAAGTGTCGACCCACAGTTGTTTGTGACGTCTTGGACGCGAGTATTGTTGACGGTACCGATAATAGGAACAGCAAGCTTAATGCATTGACACATGCTTTTTCTATCTTGCTTCTCTGGCAGCTGTTGGTCGAGTACTCTGACATTGTCGCAGCAACCTGTTGAAGGGACCAAATCAAAGTTTTTCAAGTATGATAAACAAGGAGCGAAGCTAGTGATGACAGCATCACATGAAGGTGCAACACTCATGGCTGGTTTTAAAACCAGCAAGAGGGTCATTAGAACACAGGCAATGAACTTAGAAATCATGATGAGTATGTGAAAAAAGCAACTAAATTTGTGTTTCAATTGGTAATGGGATGTTGAGTTTGTGCTTCATGGTGATGATTTATGATTACATTTATATAGATTTTTATTCAATTTCAGTTTGGGTCATGCTTAAAATTTGGTCATGCTTGTTACCATTTTGAACTGTATCCCATTTTTATTGCGGCTTGATTTGTGTACCCATGCAACTCTTATGAACCTTGAATACTTGTGTGTTGATTTTATTTTGAGTCACTAACTTGTAGTCTGGCCACCTAAAACTTGAACTCAACAATATTGTTTGTGCAATCTGCATTTGAGAAAATTCTCTATACCTATGATGTCTGGCCGCCTAAAATCCAAAGGCAACTCTTTGCACAAAATCGGGTCTACTTGACATCTGAAGCAACCCTGTAATCAGTAGCTTTGTCACTGCTTTACAAAACCTCGCCTGAATTGAAGCTTCACTAATGGATTCAACCACTTTTAAGCTTTTGGATTAGTCTAAACATGGGGTACTAATAATCGCCACATTCGAGGGGCAAAAAATCTTGCCATCAGTTCAAGAGATGGAAAGCATGTGAGGTCTAGGACCTGTAGGACTTTTCCTCGAAAATCCTTGTGATGCGAATAGAATGGTCCGAGATGCCAGGAGGGAGGAATTAAGCCTCATTGAAGTTGTCAAGCCATTTCATGTTTATCATTGCCCTGTCGAGCTTGGAATTTGGAAGTCATATATGCCTGTTTCCGCTTGTTGAGTGCACTTGAGGAAGTTTTCAAAGTGATAATTTCATGCCTCGCCATCAATTCTTTCCGGAGCAAAAAGAGAAACTCATGTAGGTCAGTCTTTGTCTCTTGAATATGTCTGGCTAGGAGAAATCTCTAATTGATCACCAGCCTTGGTTCATACTTTTTCTGAAGAATAAGAAGAAGATGTGCTTACATGCAATATTGCAGGAGGATTCAGTGCTAAAAGTTGTTATAATTGGTTAATTACACAAAACAAAATTCTCCAGCAATGGTCCCTATCAAGTGTTCACCACAAGTGCAAGTGTTTATGTGGGCTGCAAAGCAAAATGCCATACCAACAACAGACAATCTGCTATGGAGAGCGTGTCAGATCAAAAAATTGGAAGTGCTCAGTCTGTAGTCTGTATCCTGAAACAGTAAATCATCTTCTACTACATTGTAGTATAAAAGCATCAGTGGTTTCAAGATCAGATGGGTTCAACAGGTTCTGTTACTTCACAATTACGGAAGAGGGAGAAACATTGAAAAGAAAATTTGGCCTCTGGTAACGTTTGCAATTTGTTGGGCTGTATGGGGTGAGAGGAACAGAAGATCAACAGCTTGCAAACAAGCCAGACCTGAAGGTACAAGAATAAATGAAGTTAAAGCCAACATTTTTTAAGAATTAATAGCCCACTGGAAAGTTATACTCGTAGTAGATAGATTCTAATTAAATTTCAAATTTGAATTTGGGAGATTAGGCGTTGTAAAATGGAGGCTTGACCATACTTTTCCAAATAACCTTTTTCCTCAAAAACAAAATACTTTGTTAAATTTTCATCGTGCATGGTATATGCTACCTCGTGGGCAGAAACGTGCATAGTGCGTGCTACCTCGTGGGCGGAAAATAAAATAGTAGTTCAATAATGACGATATTGATTAGGAAAAACAGACATCCTTTCATTCATTACTTGAAGCCATCTGAACACAGCCCCAGCAATAATCAGCGACCTTAAATTGTTCCAGTTACAAACACTTGCGGGTGGAGTTGTAATTTTTCAAAAGCGGGTGGAGATGTAATTTTTTTGAAAGCACAGTTTGTAACTAGACCATTAAATTTGCACTTAGATGTAAGTAGTGCAAACTGCAAACCGAACGAGAGAGAAGGAGGAAAATGTTGAGAAGAAGTTTTAGTTAAAAATTACAAAAGTGACTATATGAAAATAAAATACAAATGATCCTCCAATTCATGTGCAGTTTAGCAAACCTAGTATGTGACTCGGATCATCTAAGAAGAGGTTTAAATTACAAACTACAGATAACAAAAACACCCCTTCCGTCAAGAAAAAAGAAGAAAATTCTTGTTCATATCATTCCTTCTAGGTAGTTTTCGCTTTAGGACCCTTCTTCTTGGCTGGTTGTCTCTTTGGGATGGAGTTCTTCATCCCAAGGAAAAAGAGCAAAGCGCCAAAGACTGCAATGACCTGCAACGAAAATGAGATGAATGTTTAGCGGAAGAATTCCATATGGAGATCAAATAAAGGTTCTGCCTTACTTAACCTAATTTTAACATGGGTCAACAACACAAGACCCAACCAGGTGCTCTGTGTAAGATAAGCAAATTCAAAAGGGCATTATCATGCATACTAGTTTGATCCTTCAGGCATACCTGTGAGTACTTGAGGAGAAGTTCAACAAAATCGATCTTGGCAAGGCCAGTGTTGCAGATGGCATGCAAAACAGGAGAAGCAGCAAGTTGATGCAAAAGCTGCAAGATATAAACATAATCATTGCATAAGATGCTACATATTACTATTACAAAAGAACACTACAAGAACTTAAACCGATAAAGAATACAAACCAGCAAATAAGCTCCAAGAGAGCTACCAAAGATGAAAAGAACACCTCCAATACCCTTAAAAGCTACTGATGCTGCAACCAAATGCTTAATCTGCGAATAACATATGCCAAGGTTGCCAAATCATACAACATCAGTAGTCAAATATTTGAATGAAAAAACAAACTGCGGTCAAGAGTTTAAAAAAAACGTGATGTTCTTTTTCTTACTTCGATATCTGGAACTTGAAGCCCAAGATTAGAAGTCAGATGATTTGTGAACAGTTCATACTTTGGTTTGAGAGCCTTTGCTGCTGGCCCACCATCAACTCCGAATTCACTGAATCTGCAAACATGTAAAGGCAATGTCAATTCATATCAAAGGCAATCCCATATTTTTTGTTCAGCAGTAATAAGAACATATAGAAGTACCATAGTCATACAACAGGTTTACACTCAGTGAATCTCAAATTAATTAAAAAAGAGAACACAGAAAAGGCAAGTATTTCTGCTGGCCCAACCAAAATGCTTTGGGTTGATGTAATCATATGAGTTCGCTACTGCAAATACCAATGTTTAAGTATATGAAAGGATTTTTATAATATGCAACAACTAGTGTCTGCCACAAAGCCAACCAATCACTCAACACATTAGAAACAACGTCAAACAGGATCATGTTGAGGGGGAGCACACCACCAGCTACAAATAGAGTATACAAACTCCTGACAGCACTAATGATCCACACCCACAAATAGTAGATTTTTCCTGAAAGAAAGCTACTAAAAGCATGACGAAGAACACTTATTCATACACACTTCAACCAATTGACCCGAAGAAACAAAATTCAGTCGGGTGTTTGTTCTTCCACAGCTTTAACAATGAGTAGATAAAAGATTCAAGATGCAAAAGTTAAAGTTAAAGAATAACCACCAAACATTAAGCCTTGGAACAAACTCGGAAGAATTGATATCAAGCATACCAATTGCTGCAGCTACAGAACAACTAAAAAGGAATTAATCTCTTCCAATTATGTAACTAACTAGATCTTTTAAGATTAACTAGTTGTTTGATTTTCTTTCCTTTTTTGACACATACTTGTTTTAAGCCTAAGGTTGGATCTGAATTTAAAAAGCAACCTAAGACCATAACATGAACCACAGTGAAGGCCAAAAAATGATAATGTAGCCACAATCAATACTCTACTCTAACCTTAAGAATATCTCACGAATTGCTAATCTCATTGACAATTGAACTAATCCATCCTCACACAATTCCTCGTTCTCACAATTCCATCATAACAAACCCTAGCATCTATAACAAACGTTAAGATCCCTTCTTCCGTTTATCATTATCGACACAAAACAGATCAAGAATAACATTACAACAAACAAAGCCATGACTAGATAGATCTGGTACAGATTCAAATAATTGAACCACAGCTATTGGTTAACAGAATTCCAAAAACCTAAAAACACCAGATCCAAGAATAAAAAGATAATGTGAAGATAATCTTTCAAAACAAAAACTAATTGAAAAAACAAAACACATAAAAAAAAAAGTTGTAATGGAACAGAGATTGAAGAAACAAGAACAGATCTGAGAAGAAAGCTTACTCTTGCCATGCAGCGAGGATGAAAACGGAAGCGAAAAGAACTCTGCCTGCAAACGAGATGAACCCCATATTTTTTTATGATAATGCTAATGGAAACTCTGTTTTTTTTTTCTCCCTCTCACAGAGAATATCTCGCTTACAAATCAGAGAAGAAGAACGAAGGAAGAACGAAGAAGGAGAAAGGAACCTTGTTTGTAGGGAGGCTTATAAGAAGAAGAGACCCAACAACCCACGAAATTTGTCCTAGTCTTTTGTGTTTCCCTAAATACCCTTTTGTGAATTTATTTACGAATAGTGCCATTGAAATTCAAATTTTGAAAAGTTCAAATGGTTGACGACGTGAAAAGCAAAGATGATTCCAAAATATGAGGTGCTATAGTCGTGGGTACGCACTGTATTTTTCTAAAGAAAAATCAATGTGATTAGATGGTAGGATTGGTTTTCATCGGAGGGGACCTGCACCTAACGCATGTGTTATTTTAGTCGAACATGCCATTGTACAAATTTGAGGGAGCGAGCTCCGCAATTCGGATTAAATCGTTAACTGATGTTATTTTCGATTCCCTTTTTTCGATTCCCTTTTTTCTCAATTTTTTACGATCCTGATGTTATTCTATTTTATTCCTACAATACCAAATTTCTTTTTCCTTCTGATTAAATTTTTCGCATCTTTTAAAATGAATCCGTGTTTTAAATCTAATGATTTTACCTAAAACAAACTTTTTTAAGATTTTATTTTGAGAAATCTTCTGAATCCTTGTCCCATCCTCATTTTTTTAATGATTTTAATCTTTAACATATATTATAATCTTATAATTAACAAATTTTAATTTGATTTCAATATACCTTTCATTGATTTCATCGAGATAAATTTTTATTTCCTTTGTTTACCAATTCTGCAGTGCATGAATTTCTAAATCGTTTTAAGATACTTAAATTTCTTGTTTTCTCCTTTTACATGATTTATCCTTTCTCGCCTCCCAAAACCTGATTGGTTGGTGCTCGGGTTTTTGCACAGCTCAAGAGCGGAAGGTGCGGGATCAATTTGGGTTGTTTCTCAAGCAGTGGCAGAAGTTCTGACATTCTAGTCCCTAAACTCCACGCTTTGTCTCAGTTTTGAGGATTTTTTTTCATCTATTAGAAGTAAATTATGCATAATATAGTTCAAATTCTTTCTTCCCAAGTAATAATCATTACTTTAAATCCATTTTCGTATCAAGACCAGTCCAAGTTTAGTCCAACACTTAATCTCAATGTATATCAATTTTCCTGCATGTTAAACACTTGGCGAAACATTCTTATGAAGTGGTTAGTTCTACACCTCCATATTTGTTATAAATTTCATCCTCTGATAAAGGAGATTCCTATCACAATGAAACAAAACAATACCATCTCTTTCATTCTATTTCTTGCATTTATTTTTTCTTTTATTTTATCCATTCTCAAAGAACAGAAAACATGTCAAGTGTTGCAAAAATTTCAGCTCAACTAGCAAAAAGTTGCTTTGTGTCTCAAAAAACCACTAAGCCTGTCACTTTTGAAAGAAAATGAAAGTTTGTTAAATCTTTTGCTCTTATTGATCGATCTGCAGAGAGGATGGAGTAATATCTAGAGGTGCTCTAAACGTTACTCTCAGAGCTATTGGGGTTTCGATCATGAAGTCATAATAATAAGCACAAATAGGAGGAATATTTTTATTTTCAGACTCCATAATAGAGAGATTTATCAAAGGATTTTAAGAGGAAGACCACACTCAGTTCAGGGTCATCTTATGTTGCTGATGCCATGGGAGTTTCACATGAATGTGCATCAAATTATTTTCGAGTTTGAAGTTTTTTACATTGAATTCAGAGTGAGAGTTGATCTAGACAGAGACAACATTCCTTACAAAGTAGCTTCTCAAGCTGGAAAGGTGATGACTATTTTCAATAGAGACTCGACTGGAGTTGTCAAGGCTAGAGTTAGAGTGGATGTAAACCTACCAATTTGCAGAAAAGTTAAACTTACTTTAGAAGATTGTGAAAATATGAACTTTGCAATTTTCTATCTAGGGCTTCCTTCCTCAACATGCAAAAATTGCTATGTTTTTAATCATAGCCAGCAATACTGTGGAATAGTAACAAACATTGCTTGGATGAATGTGCATGTGCTTTCTCTACGAGGTGTGGACCCTTTTAATGAGCAAGAAATGGAATGATCAAGGTGAAGTTGAAGTCCTTCGGAATATGCAACAAAATGTTCAAGTAAAGAACATGCAACAAGATAACCAAGTTCAACCTATTGAGATTGATCAGGTTCGGGGAAATGAAATTAATGCTGAAGTGGTCAATATTTAAAAGAATGAAAATATTGAAAGAGATCTACCAAATTCACCAGTTACTAGACAAACTTATGCATGCAATTTGGATATTTCTTCTGAGGAAAATATAGGTGTTAAAAGAAGAAGTATTATTGATATTGTTGAAGAACATATGGATTTGGATAACCTAAATAGAGATATTAATGAAGCTCTTCTAAAACTTGTTGAAGAGGTGACAAATGAAGGTGAGGATAATTCTAGTTAAAAAATGGATTTGGATTGAAGCACTAGATGGATGTTTTGCTGGAACTCAATTTGAAAAGGGTGAGAGTTCAAATACTTCTGTTATAATGGAAGATGCTACTGCAAAGTCAGACAAAAACAACCAAGTGACTGATCATGCACCAGATGCAAAAGATGTTATTGCGAAAACCCTAGACAACTTCACTAATCAAGTTAGTATCCTAGTTTTATTTTTTAGCCTAAATTTGCTTGCATTAAAATTTAGTCATACCGCTCTCTTTTTATTTGGCTTATTCTTGTTAGAAAGGTTTTTGCAACATTTTTCTCATAATCTTTACACTAGTCTTTATTATGCCATGTACTTTATTCCTTTCTTCCGTAATCAAGTGATTTATATCCCCGTATTTTGCTTGCTTTTTCTACGAGCTTTAATCATGAAGTTGCTTGCTTGGAACGTTCAAGGGATTAGTCCCCCAACATCACTAGAAATCATTTAAATTTCTTATTAAAACAATCAAACCCCAATATGATTTTCCTTTCTGAAACTAAAGCTAAATGGGAAATATGGAAAACTTAGCTGGAAATTTGAAGTTTGTTGAATGGTTCTTAGTTCCTATAATGGGTGTGAAAGGTGGAATGTTGATAGCCTGGCATAATAATTTAAAGATAAAATGCATATCTTTTAAGCATAATCTTTGTTTTTAATATCCATGATAATTTTGGCAATTTTTGGAATCTTGTTTGCATATATGGTGCTTTGTCTGCTGAAGAAAAATATAAACAATGGGATATCATTAGTAGGTTTAGTGCTACCAATAATTCTCTTTGGATCATTATAGGCGACTTAAATTTCATCATGCATCTAGATGACAAACATGAAGGAAATAAGACTAATTCTAGTTCTACTAAATATGTTCATGATATTATACAAAACTAGGACTGATTGACCTTAGATTTCAAGGGATTCCTTTTACTTAGTCTGACAATAGAGAATGTTATGAAAATATTAAAGAGATTTTAGATAGATTGTTAGCTTCAACTGATTGGACTAATATTTTTTCCAGATGCTATTGTTAAACATTTGGTTAGGGTGGGATCTGATCACATTCCCATCATTCTTGAATCTAAACCTCTTAAGAAATTTAATAATGCTAGGCCTTTTAGAGTTATGAGAACCTGGTTAAGTCATGATACTTTTCCTAAACTTATTGAGGAAAACTGGAATAAGCCAGTTAAAGGTTCTAATGCTTACTGTTTTAATAAGAAATTAAAAGACCTTTCTTTTTAACTCACCATCTGGAACAAAAGAGTTTTTGGAAATATTTTCAAAAATATTGAGGAACTTAACATGAAAATTAATGATCTTCATAATATAAATCCTTTACCTATAAATGATATTAAATCTTTACAATCCCATCTTGATGGATAGTATGAAAAATAAAATGATTATTGTAATCATCTAGCAAAAAGACAAATTCTTTAAAGACTATGATAAAAATACCGAGTATTTTCATCAGTCTGCCTCTAACAGAAGAAGATCACATCACATACATACCTTGAGGGATTCTTCTGGTATTTGGATTGAAGACCGGACTCAGCTTGACGATCTTATTGTTAATCACTTTAAGGAAATAGGAACCTCTAAAGGAATCTACCATGAAGATTTTATTTATGATCATATAAACCAAGTCATAACATAAGTCGATAATAATTTTCTTACCAGAATACCTGAGTTAGAAGAAATAAAAAATATACTTTGTTTAGCATGAACCAATGGGGATCCCCTGGACTAGATGGTTACCCTCCTGGTTTCTTTATAACCCATTAGGATATTTCCTCAAAAGATATATGTAATTTAGTTCAAGATTTCTTTAAAACTAGATTTATGCTAAAAGAGATAAATTATACATATATTTCTCTGATTCCAAAGTACAGAATCCTTCTTCTCCTAGTGGCTTTAGGCCAATTAGCTTAAGTAATACGATTTATTAAGTTTTTTTCTAAAATACTTGCCAACAGACTTAAACCTTTTTTAAATAAAATTATTTCTCAAAACCAATCATCTTTTATTCCAGACCTTCAAATTATTGATAATATCATAGTAGCACATGGAATCCTTCATACTATGAGAACCTCTAAAAATAAGAATGGGAACTTTGCTTTATAAATAGATCTTTCAAAAGCCTTCGAGAATCGAATGTCCTTTTCTGGAAAAAAAAATCATATTGTGTTTGGTTTTAATGATATTTGGTGTCAGCTTATCATGCAATGTGTGTCTACGACCTCATTTTTTGCTCTTCTAAATAGCAGACCTGGTCAGAAGCTTATTGTTTATAGAGGCTTAAGACAGGAGGATCCTTTATCCCCATGTCTCTTTATTATTTGCATGGAGCTTCTTTCTAGACTTCTTTATAAAGCTGAAACACATAAAAAAACTTGTGAAATTAAAGTTTCGAAATATGCTCCTCTTGTATCTCACTTATTTTTTTTTGACGATTATTTCCTTTTCTGTAAGGCAGGAACAGTTGCAGCAAAGAGTTTGATAAACATCCTTAACCTTTTTGGTGAGATGTAGGGTCATGTGATTAATCTTCAAAAATTTGGGGTTTATTTTTCACTAAAGCTTCATAATAAACATTGCAAAATAATTAGCAAAATTTTAAAAGTTAGACTAATTTCAAAAAATTATAAATATTTGGAAACCCCTTTATTCTTCAATAGGAATAGAACTAACAGCTTTGAACCATCACCTAGTAAATTTTATGTTGCTTTACAGGGCAGGAAGGCTAAGCTTTTATCCGAAGCCAAAGCTATCCTCCGTAGGTCTGTGCTTAGTGCCTACCCTAACTATCAAATGCAGTGAATTGGTTTTCCTAAGTTTGTTCTTGATAGGATTGAAAAACTGCAAAAAAAACTTATGTTGGGACAAGAAATATGCTTATAAAGGAATCTATACAAAAGATTGGGTTAGTAATTGTACTAAAGTTAATTCTGGTGGTTTAGGCATTAGAGGGCATTAGAAATCCCCATAGATGGAACCTATCTATGTTAACTAAGATTGCGTAGAGATTTTTGCATAATCAAGATCAACTTTGGGCTATTACTCTTAAGTACACGTACTTTCCCAAAACTGATCCTCTGATTCATTCTAGAAAATATAATAATTTTTGGATATGGAATAGTATAAAAAGGGTCTTATTAATTCTATTAATTGTGAATGGCAAGTTAATAATGACTCAAAAATAGTTATTTGGTTTGATTTTTGGTTTCCGAACCAAGATGCTCTTTTTAATCCAAATGTACTAGATGAGAATATCCCAATATTTGTACACCAATTAACTGACCATCATTGGAACTAAAATGATGTTTTGTTAGATAAATATATTCATCCAGATATGCATAATAAAATTAAGGCCATCACTCTTAATCCTGATAATATTGATAGGATAAGATGGAAATCTACGATTTCTGGAGAATGCACTACTAAATCTGCTTATAATTAACTTCCGATCTAATTATGATAGTAATAATGCAGACGTGAGTTTCTAGAGATCCCAATGGAAAATGGATTGCACTCCTAGGATTAGACTTTTCTGTTGGAATTTTTTTTTCTAATGTTCTTCCTTTAGGAAAAAGAATTAATGTCCCAATACAATGAGAAAGCTTACCCTTGTTGTGGCCTTTGTAATGATACTCAACTGGAAGATGAACTGCATTTGTTTCTAACTTGCAGATTCACAAAATGCATTTGGTTTGCTTTTTCTTATTTGAATTTAGTCAGTAGTTGTAGTATTTATGATGTTAAAAGATGGTTTTCATATGTTTTGAATGATGATAATCTTAAAAATGATGTTCCAAAGATTGCTTTTATTCTCTGGTCAATTTGGAAATTTAGAAATGATGTTGTTTTTAAGCACTAGTACAGAAATGACCTTTAACCACGCCAGATATAAATTTCCCTGTCACGCCTTTTTGGTTTTGGCGTGTCTATAGGGTATACTTCTACCCTATAGACACGCCATGTTCTATGGGCGTGTTAATATAAGTGCTTTCAGCCACCCCAGGGCTAGTAGCGTGTCAAAATATCAACCGTTTAGTCATGTTAACTTTAAATTTTTGATTGGGCGTGTTTATAGACCAGTCTATGGCCACATTATGAAGTTGTGGCGTGTCCAAAAGGTTAGTCACGCCATTTAAGGTGTGGTTTTAAAGTTGGTTCATTAGACACGCCAGTATATGTGTCCATAGTGTACGATTGATAGACACGCCAGTATATGCGTGTCCATAGTGTACGATTTATAGACACGCCAGTATATGCGTGTCCATAGTGTACGATTTATAGACACGCCAGTATGCGTGTCCATAGTGGGCATTTTATAGACACGCCAAATTCAAAGTGTGGCCAAAAAGTTCTTTTTTGGACACGCTAGTATATGTGTGTCCATAGTGTGCGTTTTATAGACACGCCGGTTTTATAGCGTGGCTAAAAAGTTCGTTTTGAAAAAATTAATAAAAAGATATTGCCCATATTCGAACGCATGACCTCGAAGGAGTTAGGTAACGAATCAATCCACCAAGCTGCCAATCTTTAGATGTTTAAAATTAGTGTTTTGAAAAAAACTAAACTGGTTCAACTACTCAACATTTTATAGACACGCCAAATTCAAAGTATGGCCAAAAAGTTCTTTTTTGGACACGCTAGTATATGTGTGTCCATAGTGTGCGTTCTATAGACACGTCGGTTTTATAGCGTGGCTAAAAAGTTCGTTTTGAAAAAATTAATAAAAAGATATTGCCCATATTCGAACGCATGACCTCGAAGGAGTTAGTTAACGAATCAATCCACCAAGCTACCAATCTTTAGATGTTTAAAATTAGTGTTTTGAAAAAACTAAACTGGTTCAACTACTCAATATTTTATAGACACGCCAAAGTCAAAGTGTGGCCAAAAAGTTCCTTTTTTGGACACGATATTATATGTGTGTCCATAGTGTGCGTTCTATAGACACGCCGGTTTTATTGCGTGGCTAAAATGTTCGTTTTGAAAAAATTAATAAAAAGCTCTTGCCCATATTCGAACGCATGATCTCGAAGGAGGTAGGTAACAAATCAATCCACCAAGATGCCCATCTTTAGATGTTTAAAATTAGTGTTCTGAAAAAACTAAACTTGTTCAACGACTCCACATTTTAGTGCTTTAAATGCTTAAACTCTAATAATGTTAGCATACGCAAAATTTCCATATTAAAGACCAGAAAACTAACATTAAGATTAAACACCATCATTATGTTTACCAACAGTGGCTAAAAATATGGTTTAGTAGTGTAATGATGGTACGTATCTAAAGGGTTGAAGATACTCTTTGATAGTCTGACATTAGACTTTCAAAAAAGGGTTTAGTAGATTAATGATGGTAGATAGAGATTGGCACACTGATTTCATATATTTGGAAAGCTTTTTGAAAGACCTACACAACGAGCATAAATACAACTATCAAATTTTCATTTCATGAAATTTTGTATTCTCTAAATAATTTTTAAAATTTTCTTCATATTTTATAGTGTGCAAATAATATGCACACTGATTTTATGTGCAGGAAATATACACACTGATTTATGTACATAAGTTATTAAATTTTCTTCATATTTTATAGTGTGCAGGATATATGCACACTGATTTTTGTAAAAAAAAAAAAAATTTCTTCATATTTCATAGTGTGCAGGCAATATGCACACTGATTTTATGTGCAGACAATATGCACAAGGGTTATTTTGTTAATCCTGCTTCCTATAATATTCCAGGGCCACTGGAATAATTAGCAAATTTATTAAATAACCCTGGGGCCAAAAGTGTAAGACCCATAATTTCCAGGGTCATAAGAATAAATTTCTCTAGATATAATATATATTTTCATTATTATATTTGAAGATAAATACTAAAATTACTCTATATAAATAATAATACCAATTATAAAAAATAGTTTTATATGACTATGTCATAGTTCTTCGGGTTGGGAGGGTTACTTGGGTTAGAAATATTTGTGTCCATGCTTGCCCAATTTTAGCTCGGGTTTATAAAATTTATGCCCAAACTTGCCCAAAGTTCTGAAATACGTTGCTCATGTCCGCCCAACGTTTGGGTTGGGCATGGGTTGGGCAGGTCAACCCAACCCAAGTCCCACCCCTAATTAAATTAAAGCTACTTTAATTAACCAAAATGCCATTTTACCTAGGTTTATCACGTCATTATGACATAGTGGGCTAGACTAGGGAACGTGTTTGATTAAGCCTTTATCTTTGGAACAGACGTGACCCTCCAAGAATTTATAGTTCCTGATAGAGTAGATAGAGTAGTTTATTAGGGGATTAACAGGGAAACCAAAGAGTTAGAGAGAGAGAGCAAAAAATTTCAGAGTGAAATTTGTAGAGGGAGACTACTTTTTACTGAGTTTTTCTAAATCAAATCAATCAAAATGGCTGGTGATGATGATCAACACAGACGAAAGGGTAAAGCCCCCATGACTGAAGAGCAACTATTGAAAGAGTTGGAAGATAAAGAAAAACGAGAAAGGTTATCAGCCACTATGCGGATGATTGGGCAGATGACCAAGGATGATATGGAGAAGGTACAAAAGAGAGTAAGTGACTTGTTATATGATATTGAACTCCAACCTCTCTGGGAAGATATGCATGCCTTAATGGATGAAAACAAAGCGAAGAGAAACCAAGTCTGATTTTTGCCAAAGAAGCGTCATCATGATTTTTTCATAGATGAAGAAGAGGAGGAAAAATTCTGGAAGTGCGAGGTAAAAAAGATGAGGTTGGCTGAAATGGCAGTAATGAAGAAAGAATCTGGGCCGCATGACAGTGATGCTTCCGAAGATGAAGAGCCTGCTGTTTTTGTTGATCATCGAAGTGATACACATATTGTTTCTGTCTTACAAGAGATAATTAAGGAATTTCGCCAAGATGAGAGATTTGGGATTAATGATTAATTGTTGGACCAAAAGACCGATTCCGAAGCGGACGATGCAGATGAAGACGAGGAGGAAGAGGGGTTTGATGAGGAAGAGGGGTCTGATGAGGAAGAAAAGGGGTCTGATGAGGAGGAAGAGGAGTCTGTTGAGGAGGAAGATGAATCTGATGATTCTGATTCCTAGTGTTGGGTATGACAATGAGTAAGCCTTATCGACATTTGAATTCTTCTGTAGAGAGATGGTGGATTTTTGGGTAAGTGCTCGAATGGAAATGATGACATAATGTTAAAAAATGGTTAAGAGATAGATATTATCATCAAAGTACAGAGAAGAATTCAAATGGAGATGGGTCTAATGCAAATGGTAAGTCACTGAATCATGTGTTTCTTTTTTGGTTCTGGCAATGGAGACTGAAAATGCAGGGTAATGTTATATTTATTTTGCTTTTTTCATTTTCTTTTTGGTATTTGGACGTTTTGTGGGTAAGATGGTAAAATACTTGTAAATGGGTATGTTTTAGTTTATGAACATGTAAGTGGATATGAAATGATAGTGTTGCTGCTAAATGTTGCTCAAGACTGAATGAACAGAACGGTTGTAACTTTTTTAAATGCAATATGATGAAGTCAGCTTATTTATATTGTCCAACGATTGTGTGTCGATAATGTTGGAGATGCAGGATGTATTCCAGAAACTAAAATTACAATCAAAGAACTGGAACATGTACAAGACTAAAATGTATAGAAAACAAATGCATACTGAAAACAAGTCACTTTAGTGTTTCTCTATGCTTGATCTAATTCACTTGGTGGAGAGGCATATACACACCTAGTCTTAATCTACAATCACTAAATAAGTCAAGCATATCAAGTAAACTCACACCTAGTCTTCTGTCAAATACATGACTAACAAAAATTGGCTTGCGTTGGTTGCGTGTATTTGACTTGCACATAACTAACATGAACACTACTTGGTGGAGCCTTATGCACACCTAATTTGATTCTACAATCTGACAGTAAATACAAATCACAAAGACTCCTGAGATGCTGCTTCTCAAAACAGAATACAAGCTTTATTCACCAATGCTGACATCCTACAACCAAATACTATGTCCGAGTTTAAGATCATCTGTCAACTGACATATAAAACTACTTGGTGGAGGCATAAATCATGCAATTGAGATGTTCATAATCACCAAAACATTCTAAAAACAAGATACAATTCACAGCAACATAATAAACCTAAAATTTAAAAGATAAAGATGTTCATAATCACCATCAAAAATTGTACCATTCAAAATCAGTAGTGTGTAACCTCCAATTCGTAAAATCATTAAACCCCCAAATTAATGAATGAGAAATACCTTAGATGAAGATGACCAAGATTTGCATTTCCAAAATTATGAATCACTATCAATACTTTTATGAGAGATCGATTAAACTTAAATCTAGGCCTGAATCGATCTTTCACGGAAGAATCAATTGATTCATTGTTGTTGATGAAGTTTTCAGCAGATGAAGTGTTGTGCGGATCAAATGAATGGAATTAGATGAAATGATAATGAGTTATGTCTCAGGCGCTGTTGAAATAGTGTTGGTAGATTTTTGTGGCTCATTTGAGTCGTTGGTCAGGGACCAGGGTATTGAGATATGGCATGATGCACGAGCCAAGCCATGTTTGCAATACAAGATATGGCCCATATGTTTACTAATTAAAATTAAATGAATATACACGACCTATTATGTTTGACCATTTTTTGATTTTAATTGTTGGTCACTTGGTCAGGTACTTGAGACATGGCATGATACATGAGCTAAACTTGTGAACCCTGGTGAACCATAATGTTACAGTTATGGCCTTCAAATTAGGTAACCGCCATGTGCAATTAAGAGATGAGACAAGTCTGGAGAGGATAATAATGATGTACTCGGCCTATTTTGAAAAATTGCGTCTTGAGACTAAAGATGCGTGGTCTGCCAAGGGACTAGATGTTTAACCATGCGCCATAAATGGACATTTATGGTTAATCTAACCACTCTACAAAAGGATAAGAAACTGATATACTTGCAATTACTCTAAATCAAACCAAAAGAATAAAGAAAATTTGCAGAAAGAAGAAGATTAAGAGATGGCTGAAAATCAATCGCCAGCATTAGAAAATGCAAAACAAGCAACTCATGCATTAACCAGTAAAGAGCTGGCTGAAAATCAATCACCAGCATTAGAAAATGCAAAACAACAATATAAAAATAAACCTAAAATCTAAAACATAGAGATGTTCATACTTCATAATCACCATAATAATTTTGCAAAAATTCAATTATGATTGTAGTAATAATGTAGCGTCTGAAATTCAATAAGGAAGGAGTATTTTGTTAAATAAGGAATGTAAAATTTTAATTTTAACAAGTGTTGACATGCATGCTTAACGTGTCAGGATATTTAGAGATATCTTTAGGGTTACGACAAGATTATAGGCGTCTAATTAGAACTGACAATCGTAGTCTAATCCTACAATCCTAAATGCAATATTTTTCTCGCTCGGTCTCAAAAATCCGCAAAATCGCACTTTCCATATATCACCTTGATTTTCGTTTGTTATACATGGTAAACATAACCCACCCACTATATTTAGATTTGCATACTAGATATGTATAGATAAAAAAAAACACTATTTTAGCTAGATTTGGATCCTAGAAATAAGAAATTAGATACCTCGTTCATAAGTAAAAGAAATAAGGAATTGAGAGGATGAGTTCTAATGAGAAATGTGTTGTTCCTGTCAATGGTCTTATTAATAATGATCCTCCTCCTCCGAAGGGCTTTGCTTCATGGGATGACTTTGTGGAAAGCATTGGTGATATACTAGAATATTTTGTCGATGAAGAATGGGAATTGGTTCATATTAAGAAAATGATCCATGTTGAAAATGATCCTCCTCCTAAGGGTTTTGCTTATTGGGAGGCATTTGAGAAAAGCTATGGTGAACGTTTGGATAATGATTTTAATGAATAAGAACATGGGAAGCCACAAAGACGAGCAAATTTATGGCTGAGCACTCGGCAATGACTAAATTCAAGTTTTTTACATTATTTTTAGTATGCTAATTCTATTAATGTGTAAGCAAAATTATGTGGCAGTCAAAGGCCTACTGTTCAATTGTGCTCTCAATTCGGATTTTTTTTTTTTGGTTAAGTTTGTCAGATTTGGCATTGCAATTTATGAAAAATTTGGCTATATTTTTCAACTTTGATACAAGACTCAATATACAGTCCCTATCATATTCATGATCCTATCACTTTAACATCAAAGCCACAACAAAATCATGGTTAACCCTAAATCTTCAGTTCCAAATCTCTAAGCCAAGCCCCCTTAAACACGTTACTAGTTCATTCTGTTTTGTCAAAAGATTGATACTCCAACAGATGAACAATGGACAGAAATTAAACAACATATGCACTTGGAATCTATACACAATATTGCATCCGTAAATATTAAACATTCACAAAAAGTATACATCCAAGCAGCTTTACAAACAGACTAATTAAACATCCAAAAAAAATAATCATAAGATACACTAATAACACAAAAAAAGAAAGAAATATATATATATATATATAACTAAACAAAAGATGATGGATCAAGATGTGATTGGATACCATTCTTGCATAGCAGAACCATGAAAACAGAGGACTAGATCAGTTAGAATCCCCTTCTTCTTCTTCACTGCTGCTTTCGACAATCGTAACCACATCTTTGTATGGCCAATCATCATCGTCATCATCATCATCAACATCATCGTCTTCATCTTCATCCCCAGGCGCTGGCCCAAACCAAAAGAAGTGTTCTGGATCATCTAAATCATCATCATCCTCAGAATCATACTCATCATCCTCTTCATCGTCCTCCTCTTCTTCATCGTCAATAGCATCATAATCATCCTCCTCTTCATCTCCAAAACAAGGAACAACCTTACAACCAAAATAACCAACGGTCTCTTTGTCTTCATCAAGAAGAAGAAAACGGAAGGAGGTTACAACTAGAGCAGTCATTTTGTCTGGTTTGATACTGAAACCCTAGGTTCAGTTTAGAGAGAGACTTGACGGAGATAAAGCCGAGTAGTACTCTCCTAGTCTCCCTTGCTCGTGTTTTATACCGTGACACACGTTTTCACCTTAATATTCAACCTCTAGCTTAGCCACGTACAAGCATGCTAACTTGGCTAGTGAACAAGTATAGCTTTGGAAAATAAATAAATAAAGTATAATATAAAACACTTAATGAACACTAAAAATATTACAATACAAAATATTACAATATAAAATAAAAAAAAATTGGGTGGAAAATTAACATCAAGTAATTTAACTTGGAAGAAATATAAATTGGTTTACAAGTTCGTCCAAGAGTGACATTGGTAAAAATGGAAAATTAACATTAAGCAATTTGTCTCGGTGGAAATACTCCCCGGAAACTTAGATTTGGACGAAAAATTCTTGCTAAGATCGTGACATCGAAATAAATAAAAATTGGTTTAGAAGCTCGTCCAAGAGTGACATCAGTAAAAATTGAAATTACCATAGATCGTGACTTTGAAATATAAATTGGTTTACAAGATCGTCCATGAGTGACATCGGAAAAAATGGAAAATTAGCATTAAGCAATTTGTCTTGGTGGAATACTCCCCGGAAACTTAGATTTGGACGAAAAATTCTTGCTAAGATCGTGACATCGAAATAAATAAAAATTGGTTTAGAAGCTCGTCCAAGAGTGACATCAGTAAAAATTGAAATTACCATAGATCGTGACATCGAAATATAAATTGGTTTAGAAGCTCGTTCAAGAGTGACATCGGTAAAAATTGAAAATTACCATAGATCGTGACATCGAAATATAAATTGGTTTACAAGCTCGTCCATGAGTGACATTGGTAAAAATGGAAAATTAGCATTAAGCAATTTGTCTCGGTGGAAATACTCCCCGGAAACTTAGATTTGGACGAAAAATTCTTGCTAAGATCGTGACATCGAAATAAATAAAAATTGGTTTAGAAGCTCGTCCAAGAGTGACATCAGTAAAAATTGAAATTACCATAGATCGTGACATCGAAATATAAATTGGTTTAGAAGCTCGTCCAAGAGTGACATCGGTAAAAATTGAAAATTACCATAGATCGTGACATCGAAATATAAATTGGTTTACAAGCTCGTCCATGAGTGACATCGGTAAAAATGGAAAATTAGCATTAAGCAATTTGTCTCGGTGCAATACTCCCCGGAAACTTAGATTTGGACGAAAAATTCTTGCTAAGATCGTGACATCGAAATAAAAATTGGTTTACAAGCAATTTGTCTCTTCAGTACTCCTCTTCTTCTGTTTTGCCAAATAATATAGAGAAGATTATTTTTTGTTTCTAAAATGTCTGCCACATTTTTTTGGCTCGACCCAAATTTGGCATTGGTGCCAAGATCCCTTGTGGTCCAGTCTTTCCATAAATTATTGCTATATTTCTTCCATTTGGTCGAGTCTAAATTAAAATTAAAATCTGATAACTATCATAAGGGCTTATGTTTATATAAGAACACGCAATTGGGGGATTTAGAAACTAATTGGGGGATATGAATTACTTCCCCCAACCCATGGTGTGTGCTAAGGGGTGACTTTTGGGGGTGAAAATACTAAAACACCCTTCCCTCAAAATAAAAATCAAAAAACTTAAAATCAAAAAACAAAATCATATTCCCCATTTCCATCTCCACTTCTTATTAATCTTTTTAGGGTTAAAACTTTGAAACCCAAATATTCCCCATTCTCTTTCAAATTCTAAATTTTCCCCATTTCCTTTCAAATTCTCTTCTCCTTCTCTGTCGGAAGTGATGAAGACCATGTCGGAAATGATAAAGAACATGCCGGAAATGATGAAGACCACGCCGGAAATGATGAAGACCATGCCAGAAGTGATGAAGAACATGTCGGAAATGATGAAGGTCACGCCGGAAGTGATGAAGACCATGCCGGAATTGATGAAATTCAATGCCGGAACTAAATTCCGGCATGCTCGATATAAATCTATTAATGCCGGTAGTCAAGTGAAAAAAAAAATCAATTTTCTGAATACTTTTCATCATGTGCCGGCATAGAAATTTAGGATGAAGACCACACCGGAAGTGAGTTCCGGCATGGTTATTTAGGATGAAGACCACGCCGGAAGTGATGAAGAACATGTCGGAAATGATGAAGACCACGCCGGAAGTGATGAAATTCAATGCCGGAACTAAATGCGGCATGCTCGATATAAATCTATCAATGCCGGTAGTTAAGTGAAAAAAAAATCAATTTTCTGGATACTTTTCATCATGTTCCTAAGATAGAAATTTAAGCAAAAACCATGCCTAAGTAGTTCCGGCAGATGCTCGAAAATCAGATAACTACGCCCCCCCCCCCGGATAGTGGCAAACAATTTATGAAAATTTCCAGCAATGCCGGCATGGTTTTTTGGTTGAATACCATGCCGGCACCAAGCTTTTTCAGCTGCAACAATGGTGGATTCAAAGAAAAAAAATCAAATTTTCAACCTCTTAGCAGCAATTCTCTCATCACAATCATCTTCCATTTTCAAAAAAAAATTTCCACTCAAAAACCAATCTCCCTCCTTCTACTCTCAACTAACCCACACAAATTCAAATAAAAATAAATACGCACTAATTTATCCCCCAAATACTTAACATTTTACTAATTATAATTAATCAATAATCCTGATTAGTGGGGGCTAGATTAGGAATTAAAAAAGGGGTCACCCAGAATTGCTATTGGGACACCTTTTTTATCCTGTAGCTATATCCCCCAATTAATTCCCATATCCCCCAATTAATTGTTCTTATATATGGTATATTATGGAAAACTGAATTGTGTTAACTCAACGAGTTAATTACAAAATTGATCGATTAACAAACAAATATCAAGCAAAGAATTTAGGGAACCAATATTTTTATAAAACTAAACGAAGCAAAATAATACCAACATCCTCAACATTTTAAAAAAAAATAATCAAAATAAACAATTTCTAAAAACAAAAACCACATTATTTGAAAGTTTCTTTGACTATCTGCTCAACTAAAACCATCGCATCTGGAACTCGTGTTGCAGCGTTAGCAGTTTCCATATCGATAAATATATGGTCATATACGCGAACAACACCACATTGATTTTAGTATATATATATATGATTTATCTAAATACGGAAAAATAGGGAGGCATTTTTGTATTCCAGTTGTATTTATGGTTATAAATTATGCGAATCTATAGGGAGACTTTTATGTGTTCATTAAAGTAAATCCGAGAGAGAAAAATAAAAATGTAAAAAGAAGTGAGAATTTGAGATGCAAAAGGTATAAGTGATTGATAGACAAATCAATGATGATATTCTTGAAAATGCACACGAATGAAAAAGATTTTTGAGAAGTCGAAAAAAAAATGTTGATTACGTGACTAATCGGGATTCTTTTTGTAGACGAAATCCAGGAAGACCCCTTCCCCTTGATGGACCTAGTCTTATAGAATCCATGTAATTTCAACAATCCTTTGTGATTTCAATACAATGTCAAATTTGTTTAATATTGTGTAATTAAATTAGGCGTGATTTTTCCAAGTTTTCAACACAGTACTTGTGCTTTCTATATACTCTTATCCAGTTCTTTGGTCATAGATTGAGTTTGACAATGCAACCAACAACTCCAACACCATTCAATCATACACAAGAAAACAATCATTAAACAATAAGATTAATCCATTAAACAGTCATTAATTAAGCAACTCCAACACCATTCAGTCATTAACATTACAAAAAACATGAAAATAAATCCTAAATCCAAAACATAAATTCCAAAAAAAACAAGATTTAGTCGTCCACAGTCCACAATTTCCCATTAGACCACTCTTAATTCCAATTTTTCTCTGTACTTTGATGATACCTATTTCTTCAAAATAATAACTTGTATAACCATTTGCAAAATCTGTATCATCATTTCCATTAAAGCAACTGAACCCCAAAAATTCACCAGCTATAAGAAAATTGGAATCGGTAGAGCCTTACCTGTTGCCGGCCATCACTTGGAGTCGTAATCCGACTTTTCCCTATCCGATCGCATATCAGTTCAGAATCAGTCACTATGTTGAGTATGACCTCATTTTCATGTGTTGTTCGTGATAGGTACGCCTGATACTCATCCTCTGCACTGATTTCATTCACAGGGTAGTCTGTATAATCCTTATATCTTCCATCATAAATTGATGCTCTTCTAGCCCTAATCCTTCTCATTAAAAACACACCTTGTCTCCTTTCCCTTTTCTGCAACAATTGCAAAAATTCTTCCGGGTATTCTTCATCTTTTACTTTCTCTATGCTTCTCTTCTTTGTCTCTTCATTTTCTGCCTCACATACTGAATTTGCATGATCAAACTCATTCCACAACAGATCCATATCATCATCTTGGTTATTGTTCTGCAAACCTACTTCTTCCTCTTCTCTCATATTCCTTGCCTCTTCTTTCTTCTTCTTTTTATTCAATCTTATTGCTTTCGATATATGGTACTTAGCTTTCTCTAGTTGCTCCAAATTTATTTCACATACTGCTAATTTGAACCTCATCATCACTTCTTTTCTCTTCAAGCACTCCTCCTTATCAACTTCTTCCGTTGTCATTGGGGTCTTGCCTTTTGATGGTTTGGAACCACTCCCTTTTTCTGGGTTATTCGGAGCCATTGTTATCTCTGAAACTTTTTTTCTTCTTCTCCTCTCTTGGCTTAATTTTCTCTCTGGAAAATGAATATAATCCCTAATTCCTCTTTCACATTAATTATCTTTTTTTTTTCTTTTTTCTTCTGAGACCTATTCCCAAGAGACACATGCAGCAGTTGAATTCAAAGAAATAATAACACCCTACTAAAATGTCATGTCCTTTCAGACCTACTTCATGACGTAATAATTATCCTTTAGATTTTGTTCCCTTAAATCCAGTTATAGATTTTGTTCCCTTTTAACCGCTTATAAGATAAAACGGGCAAATATGCGTTACTTGCCTGCTCATTAAGGACGCGACCATTCAAATAATGCATGCTCATCATGGACGCGACCATTCGCCAACAGGTGTATTGGATGTATATATAAGCTTTACTTGTACCTGCTTGAAGCATTCTACAATATTAAGAAAATCCTAAAAGCTTGTAAAAAAATTTTTTTTTTGATATTCATCAGTATAATAGTGATGGATATGTTGCCAGAATTAACTACCAAGATACTACAACACCTCCAAACTGCTGAAAGCATTTTAAAAAGCAAATGTGTTTCCAAAGAGTGGAATACTATCCTCGGGGACAAAAGAATTGGACTCTTTTTTGGTGTCACACCAAGAATAGGGAAAGAAGTTACTCAACTCTTTTATAGAGAGGAAGATTTCAGCCCGATCGTAACAACCAACAATCACGATGCCCAGAATGATGGAACCCATGAAGATTTGAGTAAGTTGCACCCAATAGTTGGATCCTGCAATGGTCTGGTATGTTTTTATGTTTCACACCATGGCATACAAGATCCTGTATACGTTATGAATCCAGAAAATGGTGAGCACCTACATCTTCCACAACTATGCATCCCAATTGCACGAGATCAAGTACTTTCGTGGTATCCACGATACAATGTAATTGGGGGTTTCGGCTACTGTCAATGTACCAATGGGTACAAGGTTGTTCAAATTCACATGGATGGTAAAGTTCAAATACACACTCTAGGAGACAAGAGGGATGGAGGAACATAGCGAGAGGAGATTCCTTATACTTTTCGGAGTTCGGTGTGTACGCACATGGTTGTATTTTTTGGAAGGATTGTTGTCAGCGGGATATTGGCATAATATCTTTCAATTTACACAACTGAGACGTTCCATCAACATTCTACAATAAGAAAATCCTAAAAGCTTGTAAAAATTTTTTTTTGATAATCTTTCATCAGTATAATAGTGATGGATATGTTGCCGGAATTAACTACCGAGATACTTGAATACATCCAAACTGCAAAGCGTTTTAGCAAGCAAATGTGTATGCAAAGAATGGAATACTATCCTTGGGGACAAAAGAATTGGATTCCTTTTTGGTGTCACACCAAGAATGAGGAAAGATAAAGTTACCCAACTCTTTTATAGAGAGGAAGATTTCAATGGGATCGTAAACCAACAATCACGACGCCACGAATGATGGAACCCATGTTGATTGGACTATGTTGCACCCAATAGTTGGATCTTGCAATGGTCTGGTATGTTTTTATGTTTCACACCATGGCATACAAGATCGGGTACATTATTTATATGTCCCTACCTTTGACACCCAATAAATATGTCCTTATACAACAATAAATATGTCCCTACTTTTTATAACCTTATCCATTTAATATTAGATTACCTTACTACCCTCAACTATATAATATTTTTCTTTATTTCAAAATACAACAAATTTCTTCCTCTACCACTCCACCACCACCACTAACATTCAACTACCATTCCACCACCACCGTTCAACAACCACCACCTACCAATCGCCACCACCACTCCTTCACCGCCACCATTACACCACCACTAGTCCTCCACCACCACTAGTCTGTTGCCGCCTCCACCACAAGTTCGTCGCCGCCGCCACCACCGTCACCGCCGCCCACCACAAATCACCTTGCCGTGCCGCCACCACCGTCACTCGCCATACACCACCACACGTCACCGACGCCGCCATCAAGGTTCAAAATATTTTTGTATCAACAACAATAGTTGATCCAAATAAAAATAGAACCAAAAGTAGAAGTTTATCTAGTTTAGGGGATCAACAATGATAGTTGATCCAAGAAAAAAGGATTAACAGTAGAAGTTGATCCAATTTTAATGGATCAACAATGGAAGTTGATCCATGTAAAATTGGATCAATAATGATAGTTGATCCATGTAAAATGGAGTGAACTTGGCGTGAGTCGAACACGCATCATCTGACATGGAGTCAGTCATGCTACCATTGCACCACAAGTTCAACATTGGAAGAAAATTACATGATTTAAACTACAAAGCATGAGTTCAAAGGATCAACAACAGTAGTTGATCCCATATAGATGGATCAACAACCATAGTTGATCCAATATCACTGCCTGCTTCAACCCAGATAACCACCATATTTCATTACACATGTAGCTTCATAAACACCAACCGCTCCAAGACCGACTTCAAAACCAATCTCGATTTCAACAACAACCGGAACCACCATTCTACTACTATTTCCATGACTAATTTCTCATTTGTACCTCTCCACCATTACCGCCACCAACAAATCATACATCTCCAAAGACCACCACCACCACCAAAACAACGAAACCAAAATCCAACACCAACTTCATCATTCCAACCAAAACCACCATAGTTGATCCAATAAAAAATTGGGTCAACAACAGAGTTGATCCAAAATATATGGATCAACAACCATAGTTGATCCAATATCACTTTGCTGCTTCAACCCAGGATAAACACCATATTTCATTCAAGAACATGCTTCAATCTCGTAACAACAACTCATACCAATATCGCCACCACTTACACAACAAACATCCAAAGACCACCACCGTAACAACACCTTCCACCACCACCACCACCACAACAACAACAATACCAAAATATTTCTATCACCACCACCACCACCACCACCACCACAATAGTACAACAAACTACATTTGCTTGGTTTAGAATGAATCACAAATCAAGAGCTCAATTTAAAATCGAAATAAAAAAACCAACAACTTAGAATAACAGTAAGAGATCAAACTTATCTTCATAAACACCAACAACTTCAAGATCAGCTTTCATCCATTTCTTGCACAGCAGTAGATCCATCTCCCTTCTTAATCACTCGAAATCAATCACCGCAGCTTAAGAACAGCTCATATCATATAACTTCGATTTCAGCGCAATATTGTTTTTGAATCTTCCAATTAGCAAAACCCAACCTTCGATTTCATCTACAAACCATGAAAATCATCATTCACCATAACCTACACGATTCAAACAAACACTGGTCTCATAATCTCTGAGATCGACATCAACATTTCTATTTCTCGATCTGTTCCCTCTTCCTGTGGCTTAGTCTTCACAGAAATCCCATCTCAGCTTTGTTGCTTTGTCTCTCAACATCTTCTCGATCTCTAATTCAATCACAGAACTCTCTATCTCTCAAATCTTAAATCGAAATCAAACTCATCGGATCTGAATCTTTAACTCGTAATCCACTCGAAACTATCAAATCGAGATCCAAAATCAAGTTAATCTTTGTATCTGGTTTGAAATCATTTGAAATCAAAGCATAATCGTAATAGATAGATTTCTAGAGACCGACGGTATCATCTAACGGCGAGAAGATCGTCGGTGGTTGCTCGTGTTACTGTGGTGGTGGCGTCGATGGAGATCGTGGTGGTGGTGAGAGGCGATGGAGATGATATGGCGGTGAGAGCGTTGATTTTTTTCCTTCGGTGATAAAAATTAAGAATTGAAGAAGAAAGAAATAAGAGAGGGAGGTTAAATAAGGAATTATAATAATTGTGTTTTTAAAAGTATTTTCAATTATGCCATCAGGGACATTTGTAAAGTCTGTTAGGGATATTTGTGAAGACCCACCAAAAGGAGGGACAATAATTCAATTACCACTACAAGATCCTGCATATATTATGAATCCAGAAACTGGTGAGTACCTCCATATGCCACAACTATGCATCCCAATTGCACCGGATCCAGAAATTTCGTGGTATCCATGATACAACATAATTGGGGTTTGCCTCTTTGTCAACGTACCAATGAGTACAAGGTAGTTCGAATTCACATGGATGCATGGTAAAGTTCAAATACACACTCTAGGAGACAAGAGGGGATGGAGGAACATAGCAACGAAGATTTCTTATACTTTTCGGAGTTCAGGTGTGTACGCACATGGTTGTATTTTTTTGGAAGGATTGTTGTCAGCAGGATATTGGCATAATATCTTTCAATTTACACACTGAAACGTTCCATCAACATTCCCCACCCCTGCATCATATTACTGGGAGTGAATTTTGGATAAATACTAACCCATCACTTGGGATGGTCATGTTCGGAGTTCGCATTTTATTTTACTACATCCATGAGGGGATTGATCGGCCCGGATAGATTTAAGGCTCCCATTTCCTAAGAAAATATGCATACATGGGCACTGGCCGGGAATGGAATTGGAATTATAAGATAAGCATTTACTTTGATGAGGATGAATGGCCGACTTATAACCCGATAGCCTTTGTAAATAACAAGGACCTCTTATTTTGGCAAAATACGCGTTTATTGTGTTACAATACACTCACCAGAACTTGGACGGAAATTTGGGGGGCACTACGATGGGAAACAAGGGTTGCAATTATTCCTCACATGAGAGCGCTCTCGTTGAAGAATTTTGGTGGACAATCGGAAACGTGTACTCACGATGTCCATGCCACTAACACATTCCTAGGCTTATCTATGTAGCTTTTTTCTTGCTTTTTTTTTTTTTTTTTTTTGGTATTTGGATTTTTTTTTTCTATCTTTGAAATGTACAATTTATTCCTTGGGTTATTTATGTTGCTTTTTTTTTTTCCTTGTATTTTTTGTTTTTGTTTTGGTGTTTGGATTTTTTCTATGTTGAAATGTTCAATTTCGTGCATCAACATGAAAGTGTTACCACTAAATGTTGGGTCATTGTTTAACTAGCCAACATTTGGTTTTTTCCTTTTTTTGCGTTACACCTATGGTCCAAATGGTAAGGCCACCCCAACCGACCTAGGTAATTAATTAAAAAGGAAATTAGATAAATATGTAAATATTCATTCCATATATCTCATGAGATCATAATTTATTTTAGTTTGTTATGTTCGTTATGTATATTAGATTAAAAAGAAATTAGATAAACATGAAAATATCCATTCCATATCTCCTTATATTGCTACAATATTCGATGTAAATACCAAAGAATAGGTGATTTAAGATAATAATGGAAAACCTAAGAAATTAGGGTTTTCCTTAGAAATATATATAAATTACACCAAGCATAGAAACAATTAACATAGAGCATTAAGAGGAAAATGAGTTACTGCTAAGAGGGATCAGAGATGAAAATCAAGAGAGGATCCAAAAATGTCCTCGATCGATGGTTTAGTCCTCGTAAATTGAGGATTATCATTACTGTGACGGAATAACTATTGTTCCTGGTGTTCCTCTCAACGATGTAATTAGTTCTGTTGTCAGTAGTGTTGACAATGATGATGTTCCTATTTATACGATGTTATTCCTGGTGTTCCTTTGGGCCGCCTGTAATCGCAGCGATGAGGATGCTTGATGTTCCCGCCTTAGTTGATGTTCCCTCTGTGAATGATGATGCTCCCGATTCTATTATTGAAATTATTGATGAAGATCGTCCCGATGTTCCGGATATGGCAGATAATCCAAAAGTTAACAAGCATGATCTTAACAAGCATGTGGAGCCTGATGAAGCAGAAGATGACAAGGTGCCCAAGCCTACTGGTTGGAGTGATCAGGTTCACCTCAGCATTGCAAGAAGAATTGTTTGAAGATGGGGATGGTTCATTTGATATGGTTTTTTTTTTTTTTGATGATATGGTTTGATTTATCGATTTCATTTTGTGGACGCTTTGAAAGTTGTTTTTGTTTCTTGTTTCGTTTGCTAATTTTGTCATTTAGAAGAAGGTGATGTTTATGAATTCTTTTATTATTTAGGTATTGGAATCATGAAATAAATCAGATAATTATTTACAAGTTCATATACTTTACAGAATGTAATATACTCTTGCAAATTTATTTATTTATTTATGAGGTGTGCATTCTTTTGGAAAAATAAATATAATTAGGCGAAAGAATCGGAGGAAATGTAGAAAAATACGGTTTTCCCCACATGTAAACAATAAGAATCAATTTATCACTTTAGGTATGATCTTATTATCTCCTTACAAATACTTTTAACAAAAATACGAGTTTGAATAAGTAAAGTGATATTGAAAGTAAAGAAATTCTTGCTATCTGACGATGTTAATGATAATGATCTTTGCGTGGAATTGGATGAGAATGAGGAACCCGGACTAATCGACAAAGAACCGGACTCATCTAACAAGTTCTTTGCTTTTTAAACAGGGTTTTTGATGACCATTTTGTTTTCGGTGGTGGTTTTATTTATTTTTTAAGTCTTGCACTAGATGGAGGCTTTTTACGCTGATAGATAGGTTGACATTTATGTGATGAATGATTCACGTTGAACTTTTATGTTTTCTGGAAATGATGAACATGAAAATGGATGAGTTTAGTTTATTTATCTTTATTAGCTTATTGTATGATTAGAATAATACGTTTTCTACATAGGTGCCACTAATAATTCATACGTTTCCTCCCTAAACCAAGAATAATACAGGAGACAACCCAGATTAAAATTATTAAGGTAAATATTATTCGAAATAGGAAAGTAATTTTTTTCTATAGCCTCTTCTCGAGTTGGTTAGAGATCGGAAACAAAATTTCGAAAATTTTGGGAAACAATTTTATCATAACTGTCTACGATATATTCTCTCATAAAATAAGGAAACTAACCATATTGGTTACACATCAAAAATTTGGAAATAAAAAAAAAGAAAAACACCAAAAATCTTTTGTTTGGCGGGTGATGAAAATGGATTTTACTGGGCGAGATGATTTCAAAAGGAAAATCAACTCCCGCCTGATGGTTTGGTTAAATTCCAAAAAGAAAAAGAAATATGAGTTCGATCTACTTTTGCAGTTTTTATTACTCGATTCATTCTCTATATGAAATCATAATTCTACTACTATCTTTAATCTTTACAAGGAACCTACCTATTCAGACTCGATCTTTGTTGTTGGTATTATTTCTACAACCCATTATCGTATGAATATTAAATTGATGTTAGATTTTTTGTTCGATCTCATGGAATCAGATGTTAGATCTTATAGGTTTAGTAGTTAAAGCATAATTGTGGTTTTTATTCTATCACTTCTTATAGGTTTACTAGTTAAAGCATGAGTAGGGTTTTTATTCTATTATTATCTCTACTCTAATCTTTACAAGGAATCTACCTCTTTAAACTCGATCTTTGTTGTTGGTATTATTTCTACAACCCATTATCGAATGAATATTAAATTTATGTTAGCTTTTTGTTTGATCTCATGGAATCAGATGTTAGATCTTATAGGTTTACTAGTTAAAGCATGATTAGGGTTTTTATTCGGCTGTATCAAAGAACAAGTTAATGACAATCACGGGTTGTACAATGAGATGTGATTTCATTTTGTTACAACAATAATATTTTAGGCTTAAGTTACATGCATGAACTATTATAAGCTTTAGGTAAGGATTTTTCTTTCATGTTACTTAGTTAGGATTTACTAGTTAGTTAGGTTTTACAAAATAAAATAAAATAAAAACTTAACGATGCTAATTTTTTTCTAGGGTTTTTGTTATTGTTTGGGTTGGATTTTGATTGAGAGTTAATAACTCTACTTTGATCGACGATGTTGTGTCAATCATATTTATATACAAGGCTTCTCAAGATTTAATCATTTGAGTCTTTGTTACTTGGCGAGCCTGTAACGTCTGCATTTTAAGTTGCCACTTTTAATAATACCATGTTGTTGGTTGGCCAATTTGACTATATCTTCAAGCTAAAAATGGATAATCATTATCTGGTGCTTTAATGCTATTGGCTTTTGTAACAAAAAGTTATATAAGACCGTTTAACCAATACCTTTCGCTTTGTGGATAACACAATAATCATGAGGAGATTTTGTGTGTTGCAGTGATGTTTTAGCCTCAAGTTACATGCATCAATGAGTTCATGTTTGTTTTCTTTTCATATAATAGAAAATAGGTGTAACACATGTTGCCTATCTGTTAGGTTTGGCTAATATTTTCCAAAATAAGCTCAAATTCCTAACTAAGATGCACGTACCTACACAGCTTTTGTCATGGGAGAAGATGATGATTACGACCAATGGAGGGCATCGGATGATGAGGTTGATTTACGATGAAGAAATGATGGATTTAGATGAGTCATGATGACATTGTACAATCGGATGGCGATGATGGTGAACATATTCTCCACCTTTGCTAGATTTGAAGACTTAACGGGTAATGTGTGAAACCTTGTACTTACTTCTTTCTACTTAAACATCACATGGTTTCATATGTTGCCTCGGTTATTTCCAGTCGAAAGATTACGAAAATGATGATTTGGAGGTGTTAGAAGAAAAAAAATTGGAAAATGCTCCAGAAGCAGAAAAGCAGCCACAACAAGAAGACTCTACAGAAGTGATCATAAAAGAGAGGGGAATGACAAGAATGTTGAAGCTGCATAGAGACTTCTCGAAAAAAGATGCCAAAAGAAGGGATATTGAATTTGACAAAATGTTCCGGCCTATTGGTGACCATAGAATTGAATTCAGTAGTTACCTAGGCTATTTGGTTCGTGATATGGTTGGCATAAAACATTTATGTTGGAAGGAAGTCCCTTCAACAAAAAAACAAAATAATTTTGGTATGCATATGCGGTTACCAATTCGTCGTTTTTGTTGTCTAACTGTGAGTCTGTGATTAACATACATTAGATGTTATAGCGACTTCATTAAGAGGTGCCCCATGAGTTTGAGCGAGTGGTCATGAAGCATCTACTGTTCGTGCGGGACTCCGAGAAGGAAATTGTACAAGAATCATGTAAAACCCTTCCCAGGAAATGCCGCACAAACTAAGAACTTTCCCCAAAAAGTACGAAACATTAATGGACCAAGAAAAACTGGGACAATTACCTTAATCATGTACTAAAATCGCCTATATTTAAGGTATGGAATACACATTGCTTTTTCTAATTTGTGTTTCGTTCTTATTGTCTATCCCAGCATACTAATGAAATTATTTTTATTTCCTCTGCAAGAAAAATTCGGAGAGGGGAAAAGAGGCAATATCACAATCCAAGTTCCCACATCGGACGGGACGAGGAGGATACTCGGGATTAAAACTAAAATTAGTAAAGTCATTTGTCTTATTTATTATACACTGCACGTAAAACCAACCATAACGAGATACTTGTTTTGTATGTCGTGTTGCGTGTCTCATATATGCGAAACTTATAATGGTATAGGGATGTGTCCTCTTACACCAAATCTGTAATTTTGTCACATTAGATGCTTTGGAATAGGTTTTACATTTTGACACGATTAATATACGTGCGGATGTAAATCCTTACTTGTTTTGGTAACTACTAGGTCCAAAGCGGAATTGTTGCCGAAGAAGATCTTGAAGACCGGTGCTTCATGTGGGCAGAAACACGCGAAAACAAATACGGAATTGTTCCCAGACGAGTTTGTCGGGAAGAAGACATCGAAGTTGTGAGAAAACAGAAACTTTACAGTCCTCATGTTTTTAACCAAAGTAAGTTCAAAGTAATTGCGCAAGGTTTAAATCATAATTTAACACATTATTTGAACAGGAAGAGAAGCGGAAGATGATTCAAGAGGTAACTCTAACGGTTGGTCATAACGAGGATGCCCTAACAGCTGAGATCGGCCCGGATAAGGGTGAACGTGTCAAGGGGACTGGCTTTGGAGTAACGGCAACCCTTTACTTTATAAATGGAAGAAAACCAAGACACTCGAAAGAGAACGATGAACTGCGTGAAAAGCTGAAAGCTAAGGAGAAAGAATTAGAGTCTACTAAAAATGCGTATCAGAGATTGATAGATAACTTGTTATCTCAAGGAGTCGACATTGCGAAAATTGTAGGCAACAATATTAGCAAGTCTGGATGAGAGGTAAGTGAACCGAGTTTTGATTAGGTTGTGTAATTTTTTGAAAAAATTGGCAGACAGTATTTGATTTTTTTCAAATAATGTGTTCAACTACAATCACAGGATGCAGGACCTATCAACGCCTCCAATCGATCTAAGAATAACATAAGTCGAGAATCATTTAAGCAACTTCCAAAAAAACATCGGAAATCCGGTCCGAAGTCATCGAAAGCACCAAAGGGTCCATGAAGCGGTCTCTCCTTGTACTAAAAGCCGAGCTTTTCTCACTGATCCCATGCGTCTTTAGTATAAAAGAAGTCTTCGTCTCCTCCATCCAGGGAATCTCGAGAATGTGCCATCGAAAAAGTTACCATTGATGTATGGTTTTCCAACGCGTTTAAATTTTCAATCTTCCATTTACTATCTCTCATGCGCCTTGTGTTTACGGGGCATAGGATGCAAAATTTGGTTTGGAGAAAAGGACAACATTGTTGACATTGGTAGAGCTTACTCTTCAAAGAAGGTATTTTATAAAATGAAGTCGGGAATGACGGGTGAGGTTACATGCTATAGCGTCATGGTTAGTGAAGTACTAAATGAAACCATCAAATTACCCTTTGGCACATCTTAAGGATAAAAACTTTAAAAGATGTTGGTGATGCTGAAATTAGTTGGCCATCAAATCAAACCATCTTGGATCAAAAGGTTGGTTGATATGCTTGTTTGCTTTATTAACTCATTGGAGACGAATATGTTATCAGCTATATGAATCACGGACGTTAGTGTATATTTTAGAGAACCTTATAGAACGAGATATGTGGTTAGCTATTTGATTGTGAGTCGATTTGTGCATTTTGCTTAAATGGTTTCACTTTGCAAAAATAAGGTACAACTTTCATTTCAATTTTACGATGCGGGTAAGTCAACCAAAACATTCTCGAGGTCAGTGAAATCACCGGATCTACTCAACGAAATCCAATCTCGTATCGCAATATATAAGAAAAAGTTCCGAAGGTATGTGTTTTAAACCGGTTACATGATCTTAAGACCATATGAGTCGAAATATGCTATCAACTACTATATGAATCACGGATGCTAGGGTGTATTTTGGAGAACCTTGTTTATTTTATTAAATAATAATATTAGCCGATTGATTGGCATATTTTTACCTATTCATATGTGACGTGTCTTCGCATTCACGGTGGAATTTGGCATATTTGTCACCCGAATATGGAATATTACTCTACTTCCAAGCACTATAATGAATCTTTGCGGGTAAGTCAACAAAAATTTGGGAAACATACTCTGGATGTGACATCAAAAGATCCACCTAGTCGGAGCCAATTTGAGATCGCGACAACTAAAGCGATTTCTCCGTGCTCTGTTTTATTTTTACATGCATTTTAAATCTCAATTTTTTTTTTGAAGTTTTCGCTTGAAGATGTTCATATGCCATATATTTCCACAGGGTATAAGGTGCAACCTTTTTGATGAGTTGTCTAAGGCAAACGTCCTTGCTAGAGGTAGAGATTTTTCATTATTTACATGGAAAGGATGGGTTGGAGGTTGATTGCCACAAAATCTGATTGATGAAGTAATAAAACCGAATTTGTCTACCCGCACGATTTCTTTGGTATGGAAACATTAGGGCAAACTCTTGGAAAAGCGATTCCTTGGCCAAAGTTTGGTGTTCAGTTTATCAAGCCTGCTAAGAAGGTTAGTTGCTTGGATTGTTTGATTTGTAAGTCGAATATACATAAACCAATCTATCAATTATATGAATCACCGATCCAAGTGTAAATTAGAGAACCTAGAAAAATAGAAACATGTGTAACTTTCAAAAGTAACTAATAACTCTTTTAATCTTATGTAGAACCCTACCAGTAATTCACAACCAACTACTTCTCTGCGGAAGTCTCCTTCACGTAGCAACCCTTCTGATGGATCTAAGAAGCAGTTTCCTAATCTTATGCAGAACTCTACCAATTCCCAATTCCTTGAACTCGAAGTCGTGCACATCTACGGCAGAACCTCTGGCTAAGACATCTAATGGAGTATGTTTTTTTTTTTTTTTTTTTCTTCGTAAATCTATATTGCTAATTCTAGCATCTTCTTTTTATATGATGTTCATATGCCGTATCTCCGCAGAAAGCAAAATACGACTTTTGGAATGGATCTAGGGGAAACGTCGTTGCTAGAGCGATATTTTTTACGTTGCCTAAATTGAGAAAATACATGGACAAGATCTTCCTAAAACCTGTTATGTTGTCAATATTCAGGAGGTTATAGTTCCATCGTTCGTGTTAACCGAACCAAGTGGTGAGTTTAAGTTATTAGGGGAAGCTAAAGATGGTTTTGTGGCATGGCCGAAAGATAACTGTTCCATCTCTGATGACAAGGTTAGTTTCTTAGCTCATTTGCTTTGTTAATCAAGTATAAATAGTTTTACATAAATCGTGTATTCAGTTTGATTAAAGAATAAGTACGAGATAGAAATATATTAACACCTAAATGGAACATGAATGCCAAAGTGTAAATTTGAAAATTGATATTTGGTTACGGATTTTTTTATAGGCGTCGGCTATGAAAAATGCCACGGCCTTGATGAAGTTGGCTTTATTACATTGGTGGAAAAATGACTTTTTCTCTGTCTTTTGTTGAGAATTCACATGATGCATTTAATTTGCCTTGGATTTAGAATATATATATATATAATACATTTAATCTCTTGCTGTAGGAAACTCCACAGCATGGAAAACCTCATAAGCAACCAGAACCAGTTTTAGATTCTGAAAAGAAATTGGACAGTGACCTAAGAACAACAAGCGGCCTTGCAGAAGATAAACTGAATGAGGAGCACCTAGCAGTCAATCCACATTCGGGGAGTCATGCAGCCTACGACAAGCTTCCAAAGAAGATTAAAAAGCGCGAGAGAAAGTTATATGTACAAAGTGTAGATCGGGCATACCAACTTCCGGATGGGAAACAAGAGGATGACAAGGTTTGCCGCGTCGAGAATGTCACAACTGATCAATTGCTTGAAGAGACACCACCATCAAAAAGTTGAAGAAAAAGCGATGATTTTTGGATAAATGCTCTTTAATATTTTCTTTTGCAAACTGTTAGACCAAAGCTCAACATTTTTCACTGTGTTATTAAAAATTATATGAATTTTTGGCATATATGAATTTCAGATTTAACCATAATTTATATAAAGTATAAGAAAATTTGGATAGTGCCAGGTGGATGGTTTAGATGCGTCATATCTGAACGGCTTAGAGCGTCGCACGCGTAATACACACACTTCGAGATTAATTGGTGTGGATAAACATAACATAAAGACACATTAAGCAGATATAAGCTGGCGTGGCTAAATATCACATAAAGCCACGCTATATGGCGTGTCTATAGGTTCTCCGATGAACGTCTCCCAACGTTACATGTGGACGGTCAACGTTACATCTGAATGGTCAATATTGCATCATCTTAAACGAGATCCAATGGTTCCTAATACAGCCACGTGGATGAAGGTAATTGTAAATTGGCGTGGAAAAATATCACATATAGCCACGCTATATGGCGTGTCTATAGGTTCTTCAATGAACGGCTCACAACGTTACATGTGGACGATGAAGGATGCATATAATTTAACGGTCAATATTGCATCATCTTAAATGAGATCCAACGATTCCTAATACGGCCACGAGGAACAAGGTAATTGGAAATTGGTGTGGCTAAATATCACATATAGCCACGCTCTATGGGGCGTGTCTATAGGATATCCAATGAACGGCTCACAACGTTACATGTGGATGGTATTCAACGGTTCCTTATACACCACGTGGATGAAGGTAAGTGAAATTGGCGTGGCTAAAACATAACATATGACCACGTTTAACCTATAAGGCGTGTCTATTGGATAACCAATGGCTACACCATAAAGCAATTTGCGTGTATAAAGTGAACCAAATAGCCACGCCAATAAGCAATTTGCATGTCTATAGTGAATCAAATAGCCACGCCAAAAGCAATTTGCGTGTCTAAAGTGAACCAAATAGCCACGCTAAAAAGCAATTTGCGTGTCTATAGTGAACCAAATAGCCACGCCAAAAAGCAATTTGCGTGTCTAAAGTGAACCAAATAGCCACGCCAAAAAGCAATTTGCGTGTCTATAGTGAACCAAATAGCCACGCCAAAACAATAAATCGTGTGTCTATAGAGTACCGGTACTTAAGTTTTTGGGACACTATATAGCAACGCCTATATGGCTATGGCATGTCTATTTCATGCAGAAATAGACACGCAAGGCAAGCGTGGCTATAAGCTACCTAAAACCACGCCGTGTTACCTAAAACCACGCAAACAGAAGTCACGCCAAGTCCAAACCAAATTGGCGTGTCAAAACCCCTATGGACACGCCAATTTGGCGTGGCAAAAGCGTATGTCTGTACTAGTGAAGGTTTTAAACCTGATCTTACTGCACTAATTGCCTATAAGAAGAAGAGACCCAACAACCCACGAAATTAGTCTTTTGTATATATTTACGATAGTGCCATTTGGATTCAATTTTTTTTTAAAAAAATCAAATGGTTGACGTGAAAAGCAAAGATGATTCCAAAATATGAGGTGATATATATGTCACAATGTACTAGTTAGGGGCTTTCCCTTTTGGATGCCATTAGTAATCGTGCGGATGTATTTAGTTATTTTGCTTGCTAGCTATTTGGTAGTTGTTGACCGTTTGATTTAGCCCACGTGTTCTTCATCCGTTGGGCAAGGTTAGTGTTAATGATTGGGTACTTAATGTGTAAGAGAGGCTTATTTTCCTCTCATCTGAATTTTATGAAAACAAAACCCATTTGGATGCATTCATTAAGAACCAGATTTGGCTCATTTCCTTATGGATTTGAGATTCTATCTCCATTTTTATCATCAATCCACCTTCCTGATTGTTAATCTGTTGTGTAACCACAACAATTGGCATCAGAGCCGTTAGTATCCATCCAAATTTTTTCCCAATGACTATCAAAGATGTCAACGATAAAGTGGAAGCAAATTAACACCGCTGTCATTACCAGATTACAAGCAAATTTCACAAGCTTTTCATCAGATCTGACTTCTAAATTTGATTTACTTATGAAGAAGTTAAATTCCATACCAGAACCAGCTAGTACTTCTAATCCAGAAACTCACGGCGATACTCGATTTTCAAATCAACATCAAATTCACTATCAACATCATCGTCTTCCAAAGCTAGATTTCCCACGATTCGATGGCGAGAATCCTAGAGCATGGATACAGAAAAGTGAAAGATACTTTGAGTTGAATGATATTTAAGAACATAAGAAGGTGAATATTGCTGCAATTTATCTTGAGGGTAAGGCTGAAACTTGGTTTTTAAATTTTCAGGTTAATAGACATAGAATTACTTGGCAAGAATTAGCTATACATCTGTGTTCTAGATTTGAAAACCCTGTTGAAGAAAATTTTGTTGGCAGTTTTAATAAATTGGTTCAATCTTCTTCTGTGGATGATTATTATGAAGAGTTCGAGATGCTCAAAACACTGATGTTGAAAATGAATCTTACTCTTAGTGAAGAATACTTTTTTATGAGTTTTCTTAGTGGTTTGAAGGATGAGATAGGTAAATCTGTCTCTATGTTTCATCCAAAGACTCTAGCAGATGCCTTCTCCTTAGCTAGATTACAAGAACAAAAGCTTACTCTAACAACATCTCTTACTAAACCAATTACAAGGTCCTTCAACAACTCTTTCAACTCTACCAGACAATCTTCTTATAACAATTTTCCACCCAAACCCATTTTGACTTCTCCAAAATCTGCACCCATTACTCCTAGATCTTCCTTTACCATTCCCAAACCCAACATCTCCTTTTATTAAGAGACTCACACTTGAAGAGATGAATAAAAGAAGAGCACAGGGCTTATGTTATAATTGTGATGAAGTGTATAGGACATGACACTTTTGTAAAGGCAAACATAAGATTTCTGCAGATGGACACTGCTGACTCACCAAAAACTGAGGAGGAGGATTTTTTTTTTTTTGAGAAGACTACTGAATCTCCAGTTCAATCTGATGTTGAAATTTCATTACTTTCTCTTACAGGCACTTCTACAGGTGACACAATTAGAATTCCTGGAATTCTCAAAGACAAAATAGTTTCCATTTTAATTGATTCAGGCAGCACTACCAGTTTCATTGATATTGCTTTAGCAAGTTCACTACAATGCCATATTGAATCCACTGCTCCAATGGTAGTCACAGTTGCAAATGGGGAGAAAACTTTCAGTACTGGTGTTTTCCCACAGGTTACTTGGACCATGCAGAACAACAAATTTGTAGAAAATCTCAGAGCCTTACCATTAGGTGGTTGTGACATTGTGCTTGGTGCAGACTGGCTCAGAACTTTGGGTGATGTTCTTTTTAACTTCTCTAAGTTGTGTATTTTCTTCAAGTACCAAAATAAGAAAATTACACTTTAGGGTACAACACCAAAATATTCACTATCTATGATGAGCAGTGATGCAGTCAGCAAATTCCTTGCAACCAATTCTCATGGCTTGGTGGGTTACTTATTCTCCATATCTACCTCTACTACACTCACTCCCACACCTCCTGAAATACTTCCTTTACTTCAAGAGTTTAATGATATTTTTGCATAAACAAATCAGCTACCTCCTCAGAGGAGTTTAGATCACAAAATTCCTTTACAACCAAACTCAGTCCCTGTGAATCAAAGAGCTTATAGGTGTCCTTATATCCAAAAATATGTAGTATCAAGGAGATGCTCACCACTGGCATCATCCAACCTAGCCATAGCCCCTTTGCATCACCAATACTTCTAGTCAAGAAGAAAGACAACACTTGGAGATTCTGTGTTGACTATAGAAAACTAAATAGCATCACAGTCAAAGACAAATTTCCCATACCCATTATTGAGGAATTATTGGATGAATTAAATGGAGCTACTATTTTCACAAGAATTGATTTGAGAGCTGGATATCATCAAATTAGAGTGCATCTCTCAGACATTTTCAAGATAGCTTTCAGGACACATCAGGGCCATTATGAGTTTAAAGTGATGCCATTTGGCCTCACTAATGCTCCAGCTATATTTCAAGCTTTAATGAATGAGGTATTTCAACCTGCATTGAGAAAATTTATTCTGGTCTTTTTTGATGATATTCTAATCTACAGCAAGAACATGTCTGAACATATAAAGCATCTCAAGTTTACCTTCTCATTACTAAGACAACACAAGCTGATCTCTAAATGTTGTTTTGGCCAATCTTCCCTGGAATACTTAGTCCACATTATAACAGTTGCAGGTGTTTGTGCTGATCCAAGTAAAATTACTTGTATGCAATCTTGGCCAACACCCTCCACTCTAAAGGATTTAAGAGGATTTCTTGGCTTTACTGGCTACTACAGGAAATTTGTCAATAATTATGGGGCCATTAGTAGACCTCTCACTGACCTTCTCAAGAAGAATTCTTTTCTATGGAGCCAATCTGCTACTACTGCTTTTGAGAACCTCAAAGCTGCAATGAGTAACACTCATGTATTGGCTCTGCCTGATTTCACAAAGCCCTTTGTAGTTGAGAGTGATGCTTTCATTGGAGAAGTTCTACTCCAAGAAGGGAGACCAATTGCTTACTTCAGCAAACCACTAGGCCCAAGAGCTGCAGCAATGTCCACTTATGAAAAAGAGCTTCTTGTTATAGTTTTGGCTGTGTAAAGATGGAGACAATACCTACAAGGCACTAAATTCACTATCAAGAGTGATCATCAAAGCCTCAAATACCTACTGTATCAAAAGATCACCACAATATTCCAACAAAAATGGTTAATCAAACTCTTAGGGTTTGACTATGTTATCCAATACAAAAGGGAGCTGAAAATACTGTTGTTGATGCTCTTTCTAGAAGACCCTCAGATGTTGATGTTTGTAACTCCATAACCACTTCTACTCCAAATTGGGTCCAAGATATCACCAACAGCTACATCAATGACTCCAAGGCCAACCAGTTGATATCTCAGCTTCTTTTAAATCCTGACAGTGCTCCACATTATACATACACAGAAGGAATTTTGAGGTACAAAACTAAACTTTATATTGGAACTGAAGGCAATGTAAGACAATCCTTATTAGAGTCTCTACATGCTTCTGCAATTGGAGGCCATTCTGGGATACAAGCCACCTCTGTAAGAGCAAGGAATTATTTTTATTGGAAGGGCATGCACAAGGACATAGTCTTGTTTGTCTCTCATTGTGATGTCTGCCAGAGAAATAAGAGGGACACGACCAATGCTGCAGGGCTGCTTCAACCCCTCCCTATCCTAGACCAACCATGGCAGCATATCACTATGGATTTCATAGAAGGCTTGCCTGTCAGCAATAAAAAGAATGTGATTCTTGTCATTTTAGACAGACTCACCAAATATGCTCATTTCTTGGCTCTTCAGCATCCTTACACAGCAGCTTCAGTTGCTCATGCCTTCCTCAATGAAGTGTTCAAATTACATGGCTTGCCTTCTTCCATTGTATCTAACAGAGACAAGGTCTTCACCAGCAATTTTTGGCAGGATCTGTTTAAGGCCTTGGGCATAAATCTCAACCTCAGCACTACTTATCATCCCCAAACAGATGGCCAAACTGATAGGGTCAATGTTTGTCTAGAAACTTACTTAAGATGCCTCACTGGTCATAAACCAGGCAAATGGAGCCAATGGCTATCTCTTGCAGAATGGTGGTACAATACAAGTTTCCATACAAGCCTAAAAATATCTCCATTCCAAGCACTGTATGGGTATGTGTCTCCACACCTTGCATTTCTTTCTTCTGTCACCACTTATGTTGATGTTGTTGAAACATATTGAAAAAAAGAAACTCCCTACTAGATATTCTTAAAGAATCACTCCACACAGCTCAGGCAAGAATGAAGTTTTATGCAGATCAGTCTAGAAAAGACAACTCTTTTGAAGTGGGTGATCTGGTGTATCTCAAACTACAACTATATAGGCAAGCATCTCTATCTCTAAGAAAGAATTTCAAGTTGTCCTCAAAATTCTATGGGCCTTTTCCAGTTTTACAGCAGGTGGGTAAAGTGGCTTACAGGTTGGAACTACCCTCTCATGCATGCATACATCCAGTCTTCATGTCTCCCAACTCAAGAAACACATTGGTCTCAAGCACACTCCAGTTCCAGACCTACCTATGGTGGATCATGAAGGTGCAATAATCATGCTACCTGAAAAGATTCTCCAAACACGATAATTTCAACAGGGTGGCAGGATGGTCAAACAGGTTCTACTATAATGGACAAATTCATCTCGAGAAAATGCCACATGGGAAGCTCTATCGGATGTTAAGGCACATTACCCTAAATTCATCCTTGAGGACAAGGATTCTTTTGAGGGAGAGGCAATGTCACAATATACTAGTTAGGGGTTGTCCCTTTTGGATGCCATTAGTAATCGTGCGGATGTATTTAGTTATTTTGCTTGTTATCTATTTGGTAGTTGTTGACCGTTTGATTTAGCCCACGTGTTCTTCATCCGTTGGGCAAGGTTAGGGTTAATGATTGGGTACTTAATGTGTAAGAGAGGCTTATTTTCCTCTCATCTGAATTTTATGAAAACAAAACCCATTTGGCTGCGTTCATTAAGAACCAGATTTGGCTCATTTCCTTACGGATTTGAGATTCTATCTCCATTTTTATCATCAATCCACCTTCCTGATTATTAATCTGTTGTGTAACCACAACACTATAGTAGTGGGTACGCATTGTATATTTCACAGAAAAATCAATTACCATTTGATTTGATAACATCCTATTCAAACACACTACCATTTGATTTGATCACACCCTATTCAACCAGATTAGGAGTGGGTATATGTGTTGTACGTGTTATTTGAGTTGACCATGTGACACATAAGTACCACTCGATTCCAATGAAAACAAAATTATTATACGCAACTGTTTGTAGGTGAAAACCGTTTCTGCTGATTTTGGTAATTTCGGGTGTGTGGGTGAGAAACGAATCTAAACCCTAAACAATGTACTGCACGGGAGTACTTTTGATTCGAGAGATCAATCTGTACAATCCTGGCCTAAACCAAGAAACGGCCGTTCCAGGCTTGCTTCGGTTACAAAGTGAAGGAGAATAGTTGGTCTTAGGGAGGGAAGCGAAGAGAGTATTAAGACCAGAATCGTTGATTCTGAAGGTGTGATTTGTTTTATGACTTGTATCGGAAGTAGAACCGGGTTAGCGAGAATGGAAAGCTACCAGGTGATTTCTAGATACTGTATTGTTGCCGACCCAAAACTTGTTGTCTGGTGAAAATAGGTAAAGCCTATTTATACAAGTCATATTGAAACGTACCCTGGTCTCGTAGGAAGTGAAAACGATTGAGTGGTGGAAGAATAGAGTAACGTGTAACCGTCAGACAATATGCTTCCATGATGAGGGAAGTGAATTCGTGTAACCGTCAGTCATTACGCTTCCATGATGAAGGAAATGAATTGTTTACACCGTTACTTTTCACCACCACTAATTTTCCTACTTCATAACACTTTCTTAATAATAAGCGTATTGCCACGCCGCATGTCATAAACCGCCAGACCAATACCCTGATGAGTATCCCCCAGTTTGTGACATGTTTGATGTCTCGAGTGTTTTCGTGGAAACCGTGTAACAGGTTGCTATATGTGTCAAGTCAAAGTCAAAAGACTTTGCCATAGGAAAATAACATGTAATGCTAGGCTTGCCTTGGTTGGCCGCCTAAAACTTGCCACAAGTCCGTCAGTTTGGTGGCGAACTTGAATGGCTGAGATTACATCTCATGAGGATGGGTAGCCGTTGATTATGGCCACATCTTTATTGTGTAACAAAGTGGCGCCATTAGCATAGCGGCGCCTGGCGTAGCGGGTTGCTTGGGACTTGCCGCAAGTCCGTCAGTTCAGTGGCGAACTTGGATGGCTGAGATTGCATCTCATGAGAAAGAGTGGCCATCGATTATGGCAGCATCTTGTTGTATAACGAAGTGGCGTCATTGGCATAGTAGCGCCTGGTGAAGCCATGGCATAGTTGCATGTCAGTGGCGTAGCCATGGCATAGCGGCATGCTAATGGCGTAGACGCGGCATAACGGCATGCTAGTAGCCGTGGCATAGCGACATGCCAGTAGCCGTGGCATAGCGGCATGCCAGTAGCGTGGCATAGCGGCATGCCAGTGGCGTTGTGGCATGGCCACGCCTGTGGCGTTGTAGCATGGCCAAAGCTAAGGTTTGGCTCCGTGGCCAAAATTAGGGCTTGGCGGCGTGGCCAAGGCTAGGATTTGGCGCCGTGGTAAGAATTAGGGCTTGGCGACGTAGCCAAGTCTAGGATTTGGCGCCGTGGTAAAATTTAGGCTTGGCGGCGTGGCCAAGGCTAGGTTTTGGCGCCATGGTAAAAATTAGGGCTTGGCGGCGTGGCCAAGGCTAAAGTGGCATGCTACCGCGGCAGAGTGGCATGTTGGCATGCCGATCAATATGTTGTTGTGGTAAGGCGCGTTTGGCTTTCCAGTTAGTATGGTGGCGCGGCAGGGTGCGTTTGTCCTTTAATATATGGTGGCAAGTTTGGAGCGACTTGATTGGCCGAGGAAAGGGGTCGGCCAAATATAAGGCGCGGCTACACTTCTGGTGAAAGTGTGGCGGCTTTAGAGCGACCTGATTATCGATTAAAACAGAGTCGGCCAAGCATGGGCGTGGCTACACTTCTGGTGAGAGTGTGGCGGCTTTAGAGCGACCTGATTGGTCGATGGGAAGTGGGGCCGGCGAGTATGGGCCCACCCAAAACTTATGTGCGCGTGGCTAATTTGAGGCGACACGATTGGTCGAGAGAAATAGGGCCGGTTTTAGGAAGGGGCGTGGCCAATGGCAAGTGGCGCCAGTTGGCCTAAGGCGTGGCCACACCTCCCTTTGCTGCTGCAGCTCCCTGTTTTCTGATTCTGGGCAAGGTTTTTCACCTGTTAATCCATGGCGGATTGATTACCTAGTTCGCCTAGGCTTAATTTCGAAAAGCAAGGTCTGATATACTGCGCGAGGCGCAAAACCCTAACTTCTGCAAGTTAGTCAGGGCAATTGATTGAACTCTATGTGTTGACACAGAGTTCTTTTAAGTTCATAGCCAGAGTGCAGCATGCTTTTCTGATTGAATACCTTATGCAAAGACCTTATCCTTGATATTTGGAAATTCGTGCTACTTTGCTGCGAGCGAACACAAATCATCATGCCATATCAACATTAAGGGTTCATCCGGAGAACATAGCATAAAAGGCATTCAAATGAGCTTATATTAAGTGAATATAAAGCGAGGCGCCAAATTTCTACGAACATCTGGGATGGTTGCTACATTCACGGCCTGGATAAATTTCATGTAAGTACACTGAACGGCTCAATAAATATGTTGGTGGAGAGGTTAGCACTCACGGCACCGTTTCCTTACAGAGTGACGTCACATCAGATGCAAGGTTTTACGATTTCAACCCTAAAAACCACCATCAACATTAAGTACCCTGCTTAGCACGTAACAGTAGCATTGTTGTGGGGTAAGCATGAGATGGTGACAGACAAGAGTAAAATCGAAAAGGCAAGACGTGAAGATATTTCCAAGGAAATTCAACTAACCTTTAGCGGAAGGCATGAGGAATCCGTGATCTCTGTGTTGGTGGCTCTGCGTAATTCTGTCTTGGCCATAGGGTGTTGGCGTCGGCGCTGAAACTTTTGCTATTGATCGGCAGAGGCGCCATTGCAACTTGGCCAACGGAACGAGCACTAGTTGGCTTGGGAAGGTAGATGGCGCGGCTAGCTTGATGTGGTTGATGGTGCGGCTAACTTGGAATGGTGGATGGCGCTGCTGGCTTGGATGCGGACTTCTGGCATGGGTATGGTGCTGCTGGCTTAGCTACGTTCATGACATGGTGGATGGCGCGGCTAGCTTGGAGTGGCGGATGGCGCGGCTAGCTTGGAGTGGCGGGTGACGTGGCTAGCTTTGCCGTACAGAGATGGTGTCGCTGGATTGGGCCACGAAGCGCTGGCGCTTGGAGTTGGCGTGGCGTTGGCTCGGTCGTGGAGATTTGTGCCTGGGGCGTTGTGGCATCGCGGGCCAAGTTTCCTTCTTCCGCACATGGCCCAAAAAGGAAACCTTCTCCTACTTAAACTCCAAAATGCTATGCATATAAAAGACGTTCCCATATTCTTTATTTTTGTATCGTGGTTTTGGCTTTGTTTCCGCGTCTTCGTGTTAGCAGCAAAGGTGCATCATTCGTGAGCGTTGGAAGGAAAAACAGCAGTAAAAGGAGGCAAGCATATTTCAGGTATGTGTTCCAACTTTTTTTCCCCTTTTGTTTGCTCGTCTGTTTTGATGTAAACCCTAGCCATATGCATGTCCTCCACAAACTCGTAGAAATACTCCAATATGAATGATTCCTATCTTCCGGTAGTATTGTAGTAACGTTAGCCACAACATCAATAGTAGTGGAGCCGATTATTATGTAAAGCAAGCATATATGGATGGCCGTCGTAGGCTCCTTTTCTCCGTAAAACCTAGCTTTAGTTTGTGTTTGGTCGTGAGCGCCATTACCGCGGCAAGACACGGTTTCGGCCAAGCGCATGTTTTCCACGGCAAGTATTTGTTTGAGTGAGCACCAGTCTTCATTCCACTTGACCGCGAGTGCCGTGACATGTGGTCAAAGAAAAATTTCCCATAGAAAATTTGTTGTTGGCTCTTAATCATTGTACCCAATTTCTTGGCAAGATCCTCATGTGTGGTTTCCTTCAAAGTAGTAACCTTTCTATTTTGTTCCGTTGTAGTTACTTCGAAAGTAAAAGTAGCATAAGGACCTTTGTTAAGATGTCACCTGAAAGCAGTTCTATCGGCGCCTCAAGAAATGCTAACAACTCCAAGCCGAACGTGGATGATGAATTCTTCAAAAAGTATGCCACAGTTACAAGGACTCATCCCAAATTTGTGGCAACCCTTCTGACTGAATTAGAGAATGATGGATAAGTACAATCAGTCTACCCAGGGCGTATGATGAGGTTTATCTTCAAAAGAAAGAATATCTGGCTTCTCCCATAGACTTCAAAATCTCCCATAGTCCATTGCTCTCTAATGATAAATGGATGAACTTCAAAATAAGCCGAGACCATGTAAGGGCTAATCTGGCTGGGGCGCAAATCATGAATGCTGTCATGGCATCTGCAACGCTTCAAATCAGGAAAGATACCGCAGGTTTGATTACTTTCATCTCTAGATGGTGTCCCGAAACTTATACGGCTATATGTAGATGGGGTGAGATGACCATTACTTTGGAAAGCGTAGTCATTCTTTTGAGTCTTCCAATAATGGGGAATCTTGACGTCGTCTTGTCTGAGGAAGAAGAAGAAATGCATGACATTTTGGTTACGAAATCAGCAGGATATGTCCGGAAGCATCATGAGGAAAAGTGCTTCTATAACTGGTGGGTGTCTGAATGGTTCCCTGATGAGCCGGAGCCGAATCAGGTGTTGGATGATACACTCCATGTTGCTGCATTTTTAGCTTTGTGGTTATCCAGGGACATTTTTGATGATGGCTCTGGCAAGAAGGAGATAAGGCAAAAACTCATCAAATTCGCCATCAAATTGGCGAAAGGCGTTGCTCTTCCCATCGGCAGTTTGTTCCTTGGATCTTTGTACACCCACCTGGATCACTTAACATCAGATATGTATGTCTCTAATGGGTATATGAAAGTAGACTCGTACGTCCATGTCGCCTTTCTCCAAGCATGGTTGTGGGAACATTTCAAAGATTACGCTCCTAAACCGAGGACCTCATTTCCTGATACATATGGCGGCTCCAGGATACTCCGTTGGTTGGATAGGCGTCCAAAGCCTGGCTCGGAGCTCATTGATTTTCTTGACAACGCGCATGCGATTAACTTTCGTCCCTGGGCTCCAGTCCACACCTCCATAGTTCAGCCAAACACTTTTGCTTCTGCCTCAAACGTGATGTTACATTCTACCGAAGAGAATATGAGCATTGGAGAAATTGTGTTCATGTGAAGTTGTATTCCTGGATATGTGCCATCTTTTTTCAGAGGGTCTTGTAAAGTGGTTCCTTACAACATCGACAGGGCCGCTCGTCATATGGGTTTTTATCATGGGGTTCCGTTCCGCCGTCCATTCACGGCTTCAAAAGAACTGTTGCCAGCCATTTTCAATAGCCGTGTCCTTGCGTCTCATAAAAGTCTCCCTTTTCTGCTCCCAGAAAGAAAACCAGTGACGACCTCCAAATATAATGTTTTCTGGCAGGAAGAGTTCCTCTCTATTTATTAATTCGTGCAGGATGTTGTGACAGTTCCACGCGGCAAGCCCTCTCCTAAAGCTCTGGAAAATCACGGATTGTTGAGGTTTCCTTCTTCGGGTAAGCGGAAATCTGATAGTCCCCAGGTAAAAGAGCAAGGGTCGAAAAGTCGTGCGAGTTGCTTCCAATTGGATCCGACGGCTCTTGTGACTTTCAGTTCCTTCAACACACAGGTGTGCATGGTTCCCTCACTGACTTGGCTGAATCACACAAATTTTCCATTTCGTCACTGACTCCTCCTTTTTTTTTGTCTCGGGGTATTTAAAACTCGAATATCTTTGCCAGACTTGCCCACGGTCAAAAGACGGTGCCTCTTGAGAAAGGAGGCGACGAGACTGAATCTCTTGAAGAAGAATCCGAAGAGGAGGAAAGCTTGAGATCTGGTGACGAAAGGAGCACTTCTGAATATAACACCGAGTCTTCTTCCAGTGGGCCCACAAATGAGTCGGTGAGTTTTCCACACTTTTCTCTTGGATTATTTATTTATACCGAATGAATGCTCAATTGATGATATTTTCAGGAAGAGGCCGCTTCTGAAAATAACTCTGAGATGGAGATCCATTACAATGAAGGTGTAACAGTGTCTCCAGTCATGAAAATTGTACCCGCCGGTAATCTGGAGCTGGAGGTTGATCGTCATGAAGATGTTGATGTATCTCCAATGGCAGAAAACGCTGTCGTGACGACGGGCGTGATTGCTCCCAAAGAATTTATGCTAGTCGCATATCCAGCCACAGGTGTCATTTTCGATCCTCCATTTGAGGCTCCTTTTGAGGGTCATGTTTTGATTGGAGGATTCAGCGTGCCACTGAAGTATGTGGAGCTATATACCAAGATATGGAAAAGGTATGGGCACATCGCCACGACAGGAAGGTTGATATTCGTTTTGCATTGGTTAAGCGCGTGGAGGAAACCTTATCTTCAATTCATGACATTTGCGGCGTGACTGGACACACTGTTTCTGGAGACGTAGTCAAAAGCTGGGAATTCCATCGGGATATGTGTGTAAAATTTAATTTTAACGCCCCCTGGTTCCGTGAGGGATTTTCCGAGATCCAAAGGTCATGCAGGCTGAAGAGGTTGATGGTCCTTCCGCGGATTTGATTACTCAACAGGAGGCAGAAGTCGAGAAGTTGTCCCAGGAGTTGAAGCTGAAGCAGGCGGCTCTTCAAAGCATGAAGGATATTTTCTCCAAGAAGAATGAGTCGTTGTTAGGCAATTTTCCTTGAATACTTTTATTTTCTAAACTTCCTTTTCTTAGTTTTTTTTTTGAAAGGCAAAAGAAACGCCTAGTTTATGGTTTGGTTTTCTGGTTTTTGGATTGATAGATGATTGATTCTTATACGAGTTTTTTTTTTTTTTTTTTTTTTGGATAATTTTGGAATAATGGCCCTTTGATCAATCAATATGTCAAAATCTTAATTGTGAATGTAAGTAGCAAAATCATTCGGGAAAATTGTGAAACCGTGAATGTTGCGTGAGAAAGGGAGAGATATAAAATCTTGGGATAATTGGGTTACCGGCTTCCATTGTAAATGTAAAAACCCAAACAATAGATCGTGTAAACATTTCCGGGCAAAACTTACTCGCTTTAGGGTCTTTCACCAAAATTGAATCTTCAGGGAGTGAATCCGAGTCTTTATATGACGCCCTCCTTGCCGCGATAAGTCCCCAGTCATTCTTTATTGTCGGTGGAACATCTTTTTGTCGATCCATGGTAAGGTAGAGAATCTCTAGTCCCCAGACGCAATTCTCCTGAACCCATCTTTTCTTGGACGATGCACTTCAAAGCATGGGATTCACTGGTAGGATGATGGAAACGAGAGTTGAATTTGCAACCGAGAGATTAATCTCCCACCGTGGTCGCCAATTGTTTGTGGGTGAAAACCGTTTTTGCTGATTTTGGTAATTTCGGGTGTGTGGGTGAAAAACGAATCTAAACCCTAAACAATGTACTACACGGGAGTACTTTTGATTCGAGAGATCAATCTGTTCAATCCTGGCCTAAACCAAGAAATGGTCGTTCCAGGCTTGCTTCGGTCACAAAGTGAAGGAGAAGGGTTGGTCTTAGGGAGGTAAGCGAAGAGAGTGTTGAGACCATAATCGTTGATTTTGAAGGTATGGTTTGTTTTATGACTTGTATCGGAAGTAGAACTGGTTAGCAGAATGGAAAGCTACCAGGTGATTTCTAGATACTGTATTTTTGCCGACCCAAAACTTGTTGTCTGGTGAAAATAGGTGAAGCCTATTTATACAAGTCATATTGAAACATACCCTAGTCTCGTAGGAAGTGAAAACGATTGAGTGGTGGAAGAATAGAGTAACGTGTAACCGTCAGACACTATGCTTCCATGATGAGGGAAGTGAATTCGTGTAACCGTCAGTCATTACGCTTCCATGATGAAGGAAATGAATTGTTTACACCGTTGCTTTTTACCACCACTAATTGTCCTACTTCATAACACTTTCTTGTAACGTGCATATTGCACGCTGTAAACCGCCAGACCAATACCCTGATGAGTATCCCCCAGTTTGTGACATGCTTGATGTCTCGAGTGTTTTTGTGGAAAACGTGTAACACGTTGCTATGTGTGGCAAGTCAAATTCTAGAGACTTTGCCATAGAAAAATAGCATGTGATGCTATTAGGCTTGCCTTGGTCGGCCGCCTAAAAATTGCCACAAGTCCGTCAGTTTGGTGGCGAACTTGAATGGATGAGATTACATATCATGAGGAAGGGTAGACGTTGATTATGGCCACATATTTGTTGTGTAAAAAAGTGGCGCCATTAGCATAACGGCGCCTGGCGTATCGGGTTTCATGGGACTTGCCACAAGTTCGTCAGTTCGATGGCGAACTCGGATGGCTAAGATTGCATCTCATGAGAAAGAGTGGCCATCGATTATGGTCGCATCTTGTTGTATAGCGAAGTGGCATCATTGGCATAGTAGCGCCTGGTGGAGCCATGGCATAGCGGCATGCTAGTGGCATGCCAGTGGCGTAGCCATGGCATAGCGGCATGCTAATGGCGTAGCCGCGGCATAGCGGCATGCTAGTAGCCGTGGCATAGCGGCATGCCAGTGGCGTGGCATAGCGGCATACTAGTAGCCGTGGCATGGTGGCATGCCAGTGGCGTTGTGGCATGGCCACGCCCGTGGCGTTGTAGCATGGCCAAAGCTAAGGTTTGGCTCCGTAGCCAAAATTAGGGCTTGGCGGCGTGGCCAAGGCTAGGATTTGGCGCCGTGGTAAGAATTAGGGCTTGGCGACGTGGCCAAGGCTAGGATTTGGCGCCCTGGTAAAATTTGGGCTTGGCGGCGTGGCCAAGGCTAGGTTTTAGCGCCCTGGTAAAAATTAGGGCTTGGCGGCGTGGCCAAGGATAAAGTGGCATGCTACCGCGGCAGAGTGGCATGTTGGCATGCCGATCAATGTGTTGTTGTGGTAAGGCGCGTTTGGCTTGCCAGTTAGTATGGTGGCGCGGCAGGGTGCGTTTGGTCTTTAATGTATGGTGGCAAGTTTGGAGCGACTTGATTGGCAGAGGAAAGGGGCCGGACAAACATAAGGCGTGGCTACACTTCTAGTGAAAGTATGGCGGCTTTAGAGCGACCTGATTGTCGATTAAAAGAGGGCCGGCCAAGCATGGGCGTGGCTACACTTCTGGTGAGAGTGTGGTGGCTTTAGTTCGACCTGATTGGTCGATGGGAAGTGGGGCCGGCGAGTATGTTCCCAGCCACAACTTATGTGCGCGTGGCTAATTTGAGGCGACACGATTGGTCGAGAGAAATAGGGCCGATTTTAGGAAGGGGCGTGGCCAATGGCAAGTGGCGCCAGTTGGCCTAAGGCGTGGCCATACCTCCCTTTGCTGCTGCGGCTCCTTGTTTTCTGATTCTGGGCAAGGTTTTGCACTTGCTAATCCATGGCGGATTGATTACCTAGTTCGCGTAGGCTTAATTTCGACAAGCAAGGTCTGATATATTGCGCGAGGCGCAAAACCCTAACTTCTACAAGTTAGTCAGGGCAATTGTTTGAACTCTATGTGTTGACACGGAGTTCTTTTAAGTTCATTGCCAGAGAGCAGCATGCTTTTCTGATTGAATACCTTATGCAAAGACCTTATCCTTGATATTTGGAAATTCGTGTTACTCTGCTGCGAGCAAACACAAATCGTCATGCCATATCAACATTAAGGGTTCAGCCGGAGAACATAGTATAGAAGGCATTCAAAGGAACTTATATTAAGTGAATATATGCGAGGCGCAGAAATTTACAGAACCTGGTATGGTTGCTACATTCTCCAGTCTGGATAAATTTCATGTAAGTATATTGAAAGGCTCAATAAATATGCCGGTGGAGAGGTTAGCACTCACGACACCATTTCCTTACAGAGTGATGTCACATCAGATGCAAGGTTTTACGATTTCAACCCTAAGCTAAAAAACACCATCAACAGAAACATATCCAGAGGCTTAAGCAATTAGAGTCACTCTTGGATAAAAATTAGATTTAACGAAAACAAAATTATTATACGTAGCATCTCCAGTGGCTTAAGCAATTCGCGGCACACTCATATTAAAATTAGACTTAAAGTGCATGTTCGACCAATAGCTTCGAACATGACTGCACTCAATATAAATGGAAAATGCTCAACTTGCAAGTGAATCAAAATATTCATACCTGACTACTTTCATTGTAGACTTGAACTAAAGTTGATCAATGTGGATAGATACCATCAGCATGATAATACTTCTAAGTGTAGTTATTATTGTTGATTGTGAAATTACGATTAGAATCGAGTCCGCGCTTCAAATCTTCAAATAATGGTGATTGATGTTAAACATTGATGTCATTTTGAACCCTAAAGTCCAAAAAAAAAACATGTTAAATTTCCTTGCCCGGATCATAGGGTCGGAAAAGCCAGCGAAGATTGTCATCGAACAAATTCCTCAGGTTCAGTATGAAATGGCAAACACCGTCGATGCCAGGATCATAAGGTCGAAATCGTTGACGAAGATCATTAGCTATCAAATACTTTGAGTTCGGTATAACAAAATAAACACCGTCGCCACCATGGTCATGAGGTTGAAAACGATGACGAAGATCTTCATGCCTACTTTCATCACTTTCGATCTCGGGTCCACAACCCAATCTTTGTTAATGCGTTTAAGGGTACCACATTTTGGAAACATCTTTCCCCCGCACTAGTTTGATGATTTTTATGCTTGAATTCAGACCATAGCTTAAATAAACTCTGAATAAAGATCCACTTGTATACTCACGGTCATCATTCAAATACCTTAAGTTAGCCATAATAGCACAAGCATCTTTTCCGAGGATCATATGGTAGGAAACGATGATGAAGATCATCATTTATTATATTCTTAGCATCACTAGCTTGTAGAAACTTACGTAGAAGGCACGATGCTCTCAATAAGCTAGCATTATAAATGCATATGTTGAAAACATAATCTTATCAAATCCTTTCGAATGAGAACTTTTACGCCCATTTGCCGAGGGGATGTCTCCGCGGTAAAGTCTCTTGTTAGAAATGAAGACACAATAGTTGGCGTCGATTGCCCCGCGGGGTAGTAATCAACTTCTCTTGAGACCTTGAACCATATTTATACCGAAGACAAAGAAGCCCAGAACGGTGTGCGTAAAGATGCGCATCATCGGTAGAACCGGTTCCTTGTATGCAAGTTAGAAATCCACGATCAATTTTCATTTCCCATATATCCATCTTACGATCTGCATATCCAACCATATAAGCGAACCGATTGGGACAGATTTAGATTAAATAAAGACGCCCGCAATGACATAGAAGCATACTTGGTTTGGTCCACTTGAAAATTTTTAATAATAACGTCTCCGAGATCCTTATAAGATATGTTTAAGCAATTGGTTGCTTCTTGAATTAAACGATGGAGATTACGATTCGCAACTCTCAAAGCATCAAAGAGACAATCGGTTATGTCTTTCTTAACTACGAAGAGTCAGTCATATTTTGAAAGAGCAATCTACTCCCTTGTGAAGAAAATGTACTCCAGGATGCGTGCACTCGCTTGACCTGAGAACTTGTACCCGAGCACATCTGGTATACCAATTTTGCCAGTTTTCTATATAATATCTCTTTACGCAGGCCATACAAACCAACTTAGGAAGACAAGACAACATACTAATGGTGTTAGATAAGGATACCTCATTCCAGGAATCTTCCGTAGTAGATAAACCAGTAATTCTTAGAATTCCTACAAAACTTCGATTTAGCTTGCGAAAACCAACATGAATAACAAGGAGGTTTCGTGGAATCTCATAATCTTGGTTAGGAACACCATGATGAATTTCTTACACCTCAAAGAAATCACAAAAACACTTCAACCAATTCAATATAATGATTATTGGTTTACTTGGATTGCGTACCTTTAATATAGTTATAAATCGCTGATGAACAGTGGGTAGAAGGTATGGTTTCAAGGAATGCTTTGAAAATGGTAGTGTCGAAAATAACTAACCTGGTTCATCTATCATATGGCTCTTAAGAGCAGCTACCTTGATTGGTTGGCAATCAATCATTGCCTCGGTAACATGCGGCTTAGGCATCCGATCAGTGAACGTTTCCTGGGCGTGTCTTCCGTCACCTCCTCCTTTGAATCTCTCCATCTGGAAATAAACATTCTACGTGTGCATTTGCCGTTAACGGCGTGCAATATCTTCTTCCTTTTGAGAAAAAGATTTAGTAATTGTTGTGGTTAGGCAGGATTAGTGTGAGCGATAGTATCTCCTTTTAGTATTCTTCTCCTTGGGGATCCATACAACAAAAACACAAACCAAGGAGGTTTTGGGGAATCTCATAATATTGGATGAGAACACCATGAGAATTTGCAGCTTCTTCATATTTGTAGGGAATTTTATGCGCCGTTGATGAAGCTTCATAGTTAGCGGCCCAGGTTCAACGCCTTTTGAATTAGTGATAGAGTGCAAGTATCCGGTGAGGGTTTAACTTGTTTAAGCTTGTTCACGAAAGCGACAAATATTGAATTTTGCGAAATGAGACAATTAAAACATCGAGAAGCATGAATGAGAAGGAACATACTTCTTGAAGAAAACCAAAATCCCTTGTCGGAGGAGCACGATTAGTGAAGTTGTTATCATCTGAGTTTGAAACCCTTTCTTAGCTTTCTTCCTCCTAATCAAGTTTTTAACATCGCTCTTTCCTTCTAATTAATTTTCTTCTCGTATTATCGATGCCCAGACATTCAACATCATCACTTAAATCTTTTGGCAGTAAAGCGGAGATCTCACATACCCTTGCCAAAATATCATGGGTGACCCATGAAGAGCCATGATAACTATATTTCTTAACGAAATATCTCAATACCTCTATCTTTTGGCGGAAAATTCCTTCGTATTAGATCATTATCTTCTCTTCCGTGCAATTACAAGCCCTCAACCAGTAGGTGTTCCTGCAATTTTCTATATATAGTAACAGGTTGATCTCTCAAAGTAAGTATGCATGACTCTTCCATAGCCATGACAACCTGTGAAATCAGTTTTGAGATATACTTCCGTTTTGGAATCGGTTCAAGTGATCCATAAGGTGTATGCCCGCCATCTTTCAAAGAAATATTTCCCGAACCTAGGAAGTATTGCGGCGCCCATCCCAATAACAATGTACTTCGATTGCTCTTCTAACTTCAATTGTTTATGCCATACAATAGGAATATTCAATGGCTTAACATGACAATTGATGTTATGGAAGCCTGACTTCGGCATAACAAAATCGATGGGAGTACGAGAAACATCAACAATCTGAAAACACTTGAGGTGGATTCTTGACGGTGAGTATTTCATGAGTATGCACATCCTTAGGAACAGAAGTAGCTATGTCGGAAACAGGCGAAAAAGTGGATTGTGGATGATTAATCTCAGCAACATTAGAACTCTCTTCATCACCCTTATTTTCTTCTTCTTCTAAGGTAGTTACTTGTGAAATAATCTCATCGAATGTTGTTCTAAAAGTCTTCCAAAAAGCTTCTCTTTAAAACGGCGATAATCTCATCGAATTCTTTCAAAAATCGACTCTTTTTGCTCGATGCTATGTTGTAGTGGTGTTTGTTTATGTAATCCCATTAAACGATGCAACTGTCAGCCTTGTGAAAATCAAAACTATGCATGCTTTCATTATAAACGCGCCTAAACTCGATAGCCGAGGTTTCTCCCAATAACACATGACAATTATTCATAAAAGATAGTTCACAATAAGCAAAGCGCAATAATTACCTTCGTGGAAGCTAAAATCAAGATAGCGCCAATTAAATCCCATTAAACGCAATTCCTTTTCACCGAAGTAATTTCTTGCTCCAATAGATATATAGTTTTTCGGACTTGATGGATCAAGAATAAAGTCAGTGATCATTCCATCTACTATGAAAGTAAAGCGAAATTCCTTTTCCATAACTAAGAACTTGAAAATTAAGGCACTCTATAGAGGCTCTTAACCGTGGATAGAAACAAAGCCAAGAAACTCAAAAGAGAATCTCAACAAGTGGCTCGTGCCACTTGACGTAACGGAAGCGTATGATTTGGATCAAAGATCCGATAAAAGATAAAAACTAGTGTGAGATCAATAGATTCACAAAAGTGATAAGAAAATAAAAATAAAAATAAAAGATAAGTTTGATATTAATCAAATAATAATATTGGTCGTAGAATTGTGCATCTCTACTATGCCTAGGCCTTCTTATATAGGCTTCAAGGATTAAATATAATTAGGACTAGAAAAGGAAATCAAAGAAACTAGGAAATAAATCTTAAACAAAGAAATAACCTAGAACTAGTAAAAGGAAATTGTCTAGAAATCAAAAGTAGTTGAAGCTTACAAAATTACAATTGGTTTTAGATAATGACCTTTATACCGATTGACCCATCTAACACAGCATTCATGCCACACCCAATGCATGCAATCAAGACTGAAAAGGCGAGGGTCTAACAACCACACCCAATATTTCGTTCATCAATTTGTATGGACTAACTCCAATATAATTCCGAGAGAATCAACTAGACACTCAGACTCAATCAAGGAAATATACCCAAGAGTTATATCTCTGTTTCTCAATGTAATCAGCAAATCAAACAAATAGAATCTGTGAGCCTGATTATTATGAGAAACAACTTGAACAGTACCAAAGATCAATGTTCAAGTGTCAATCAATTACAATCAACAACCAAAGGTTGGATTTACCAATTGATTGAACTACGGACAACCTGTGATACTTCAATTATATAAACAAATATAATGCGGAAAAGAAATAACACAGAAACCAGTAGTTTTGTTAACGAGGAAACCGCAAATGCAGAAAAACCGCATGACCTAGTCCAGATTTGAACACCACATTGTGTAAGCCGCTACAGACACTAGCATACTACAAGTTAACTTCAGACTGGAATGTAGTTGAGGCCTAACAAAGTCTCACACCGATTAAGGTACAGTCGTGTTCCTTACGTCTTTGATTCCTAGCAGGACACTAGGCACTTGATTCCCTTAGATGATCTCACCCACAACTAAGAGTTGCTACGACCCAAATTCGAAGACTTTATAAACAAATCTTTCTCCCACAAAAAAGTCTATTCTGATAGATAAATCTATCTCCCACAGAACTACCTATGAAGTTTTTGTTCTGTATTTTGATAAATCAAGGTGAACATGAACCAATTGATAATCTGGTATTATATTCCTGAAGAACAGCCTAGGAATATCAATCACCTCACAAAAACTTAACTATATGGTAGTAGAACAAGTTATTGTGGAATCACAAAGAATGAGACGAAGATATTTGTGATTACTTTTTATATCTTATCTATCAGAGATAGATCTCGAGCAAATCTTAGAGAAGATAGTACTCAATACGATAGAACAAGTAAGATTATAACACGCAACTACAAAGAAAATAGTTGGGTATGGCTTCAGAATCCCAATGAAGTCTTTAAGTCGTTCACCTATGATGGTTTTAGGAAAAACCTAGGTTAAAGGAGAATCGACTCTAATCGCAACTAGTATCACACATGAGGTGTGGGGATTAGGTTTCCCAGTTGCTAGAGTTCTCCCTTATATAGTCTTCAAATTAAGGTTTGATAGCTTTGAAACAAAGCAATCAATATTCACCGTTAAAAGAAATCCTGATTTAAGATTCAAGCTAAGTTTGCTTAAAACCGAAGCAATATCTCTCAACCGTAAAATGGTCTTAGCTTGTTACACACAAATGAAATATACCTTCATTTAGATATGGGTAACCGTACCTAAACGTGTATATTGAGTTGGCTCAATAACAGTTAACCGAAGTTAGCCATATGAACACTTTTGTATTAACCACATTCATCTAAAACTTTTATATAAAATGATAATCAGATGAATCCAATTGTGTTACTCATAGAGTTGTTCAATTGTTTATATTCTCATAGAAGTATACAAGACATAATTGAAGCAAAATCGGATTGATTCAAGAGAATCAATTCATGAACTTTTTATCCACGGTTTGCAAAGATCGCATTCCTTAATTTATAAATATATTTGTTCATGAGTATGAAATCATACTTAATAGATTTTAGAATTTAAACCAACTTAGTTTGCAAACGGGTACGCAAACTTAAGTTCCGTACTTTGGTCACGTACGACAGTTCGCAAACGTGTACGCATACTATCGTTCCGGACCGAACTCAGGTGAAACAGTTCGCAAACGGGTATGTAAATTTTGTTCCCGGACTTTAATAGTTAAAAATGTTCGCATACGGGTATGCATACTTGGTTCCCGGACTTGAATCATACTACAACTGTAATACCCCGATTTCGGCAGTGATTGGCCGAATGGAATATAAGTAATGATTTGTCCTTTCCTAATACCGAGGCATGATGAGTACACTTGACTGAGTTGTGGGAAAAAAACTTCTCAGTTAAGCGTGCTCGGCCGGGAGTAGTCACAGGATGGGTGACTTCTCGGGAAGCTGCTGCTGGATGACCGCAGTAGTGCCGTTAAAAATCCCACACTGCTGGATATCCGCATTGGGTGAGTGGGAACAATATCGGTGTTAGTTGGGATACAACTAGGGGTCGTTTCCTTGTGCTAGGGTGGGGAGTATGCTGGGGGATTATGCTAGATACTGCTCTCACATGAGACAAGGAACGTCTACATTATACCGAGGCCTTTTCAGCACAATTGGCTCCAGAGTTGGCAAAAAAACTCTACAGTTAAGCGTGCTCGGGCGGGAGTAATCCAGGGATGGGTGACCATCCGGGAAGTTTCTGTTGGATTACCGCAGCGATGCCCGTCGAAAACCCCACACTGCCGGATGACCGCAGTGGATAAGTGGGGACAATATCGGTGGGGACCTGAATCATACTACAACAGTTTGCATACTGGTATGCATATTGTGTTATATCCAGACAATGGTTATTTGTTCTAAACTCCCATTTCAGTCATTGAAACATCCTTAGAAGACAAAAATAGTTGTCTCACACAAACTATTAGCTTATAAGTAATTTTCAAGTGATCGAATGATCAATACGAAACATTCCAAGTCTACATTAAATGACTGTCTCACACAAATCATGTAAGATGTTACAGGGCGATTTTCACATGATCATCTTTTGACTCATTATTCAGTTTCCAACAAATAAATTGTTTCCACCTAAACTCGTCAATAATAATGATAAACGTAGTTAAGGCAAAAAGCTTTCCAACACATATTTCGAGAAAGATATAAGCGAGTTAAACTCAGCTCGAAATATCAAATGTGTATAATGTAAAATTCTATATAGCTATACGATTTAGTCGCAATAGGAGATAGAATAGAATTGACTTCTGAGTGATAGATGAGTTTAAGTCTCCACATATCTTTTGTTGATGAAGTTCCTCCAAGCTCCCCTTAATATATCTTCGCCTTCAATCGATGAACGCCGTGAAGTCTAAAGCTCAACTACACATTCTATCCTAATCCGAGACATATCTATAAGTAGACTTGAAATCAAGACTTGTGGTTTTGATCACCTAAACTTGACAAACAAGCTTGAGTTAGCAACGCTTTCGAGTTCGACCAATCAGTGCTCTAACAATCTCCCTCTTTGTCAATTTTAGTGATAAAACTATCAATACATATGAATTACAAAATAAATAAACTTTGTAGCTTCTCATCCAAATGCTTGATTTCCTTGGTTCTTCAACATTCCTTGAATTCTTCATCACTCCAAGTACTCCTGTGATTCTGAACGTTTTTGATAAGTGCATAATTCATATGATTTTAATGTCCATTCCATATTTGTTTTAGCTATTATTCATGCATGTATTCGTATTATTACTATTGTTTTCACTTATTTGTCTCTATTAGGTAAATCATCCAAAAATGAGCTACAAAGTTCTAAAAATATCTAGGAAGAGAAGTATTCCAAGTATCCAAGTGTCCAAGTCCAAGAGAAGTGGAAGAAGAGCGACGAAAAGGAGCAAGACGCTCAAAATAAAGAGAAGGGCCAAAGACCGGTCTTAACTCATTTAAATTAATAATTTCTCATCATCATATTAAATATAATTGAAAGATAAAAAGAATTCAAAAAGAATGAGGTCATTCCGAGTTCGGATGAAGAAGTTGTGGCCGAAACAAGCTTTTATTGAATACCGAAGACAGTAAAGTATGTGGACGGGTACGCATACTTTAATTCCGAAAATTTCTGCTGGAATTTGAAATTCGCGGACTGGTACGCGTACCTATCAAGTAGGAAAACTTGTATTAATACCTTGGAAGGCCTAAGGTCACGTTTGGGGTCTTTTATGTCGTATTTTCGGGTCGGGTTCTTGAACCGAACTAAATACTTGATGGCCAAGCAATGTAAACCTATAAAAAGGTATTAGGTCATGTAAAATCGATCAATCTCATATCACAAGTTTTACACCAAAACCTAGGGTTTACCCCTCTAGGGGGAAACCACCATTATTCATCTTCTTTGTAATATGAGTAGCTAAATCCTTTGTTGATTAAGGATGAATTCAATGTTCTAAGCGTGAAGCTTTATTAATAATACACAAAGATCAAGTTCGAGCGCTTGAAACAATTCTCTACCATGTAACTCTTTAAAACCACATACGCATAAGACATACGCATAAGACAACAAAATAGATAAGAACATCTCACGGAGACACACAAGCTATTTATTGGATAATTATATCCATGACCTCAGCGAATATCAATCTAAACATACATATCCTTGTCACCGCGACACACAAGCTATCTACAATGCATAGTTGTGGTCCCGATCTCGAGAAATGACAAAATCACACTACAGCCCACCGGACAGCATAACCATACATGCTATTACAGTCTAATCTCGGCGTACACACAATAAAAACTGCCCACCGGCTCTCACAAGCATAAAAGCTATAACGGCCTGATTTCGGCATACAAACACAACGACTACTGCCCATCGGTGCCAACACGCATAATAGCTAACATGGCCCTGATATCGGCATACAATCGAACATAAATGTGTACAAGCAAAGCAAAGCAACCAAACACACACAGACCATAACATAAATGACAAATAATCCATAAACATTCAAAACTGTAATAGCTAACAGTACATGATAAAACGTGACGTTACACTTACCTGATCTTCTTGAAATTCAAACTGGAAACTCTTAAGAACCTATGTTACAGCATGTTAAATTTTCAGCAGGTTATAACGGCTAGAAAGTTAAAGGAAGGTATTGATGAAGCCTTATTTCAGACATAGTTCTCTGTGGCGCAGTCACGGTCTATTAGGGGTTTACAGGGTATCAAACAAAGTCTGATATTCCTGAAATTTTTACAGGACACTTAACGTTACAATTATTATACACAGTTAAAATATGAGCGAAATCCAACGGTTAGATAATCCATACAACAGTTCAATCAGTACTATAGGGTACCAGAATTCTGCAGAAATGTAGTTACGAAAATAAATTGATTTGGAGCCTTACCAGGGTCTGAGATCGTTATCAAAATTTAACTGAATATACATTAGATACTAGAACACAACATATCCAAAATTCAGACCCAACCAACGGTTAAAAATATATATAAAGTCTAATTGATTCCTGCTACGTTTACTGCAATTTAGGGTTTCAAGGATATGATGATTTATGATTTATCCAATGAAGATTTATGAACTACCATGATAATGTAAAAGCTTAAATAACCAAAATCAAACTGATAAAGCAAGAATAAACTTGCCTCTTGATGAAGATGAAACAAGAATGAAACCAATGAAGAGAAATCAATTATCATCCTAGCCATGACTCCTTTTCCCTTTCGTGACTCACTTTCTCCTCTCTATTTATAATCCTTTTTCTAGTCCTTTTTTTTCTTCATCTTCGGTAAAACTAGGTTTATATGTTTTTCTAATAACCTAAACGTCTTATAAGTCCAAACTACCTTACGATAAGGGCTACCAACCAAGCTAATAGGACACCTATTTTCTTATACACTTAATACACCTCTAAAAATTATAGATTTTAGCTAATACTTCATAATAATTAAGTAACGGGGTATTACAATAATTCATATGATTTTAGTGTTCATTCCATATTTGTTTTAGCTATTATTTTTGCATGTATTCGTATTATTACTATTGTTTTCTCTTATTTGCCTCTATTAGGTGAATCATCCAAAAGGAGATACAAAGTTCTGAAAATATCTAGGAAGAGAAGTATTCCAAGTATCCAAGTACCCAAGTCCAAGAGAAGTGGAAGAAGAGCGACGAAAAGGAGCAAGACGCTCAAAATCAAGAGAAGGGCCAAAGACCGGTCTTAACTCATTTAAATTAAGGATTTATCATCATCATATTAAATATAATTGAAAGATAAAAATAATTCAAAAAGAATGAGGTTATTCCGAGTTCGGATGAAGAAGTTGTGGCCGAAACAAGCTTTTATTGAATACCGAAGACAGTAAAGTATGTGGACGGGTACGCATACTTTAATTCCGAAAATTTCTGCTGGAATTTGAAGTTCGCGGACTGGTAAGCGTACTTATCAAGTAGGAAAACGTGTATTTATATCTTGGAAGGCCTTAGGTCACGTTTGGGGTCGTTTATGTCGTATTTTCGGGTCGGGTTCTTGAACCGAACTAAATACTTGATGGCCAAGCAATGTAAACCTATAAAAAGGTATTCAGTCATGTAAAATCGATCAATCTCATATCACAAGTTTTACATCAAAAACTAGGGTTTACCTCTCTAGGGGGAAACCACCATTATTCATCTTCTTTGTAATATGAGTAGCTAAATCCTTTGTTGATTAAGGATGAATTCAATGTTCTAAGCGTGAAGCTTTATTAATAATACAAATCTATTGAGAGTTTTTATCATCATCGTTTGTCTTTACCATATCTAGGGTTTATGAGTGATTCTTAGATTGATTTTGGATGTATACTAGATTAGTCTATTGATTGTTCTATTGCTAGTGGAAGTTAGGAGATAAGTAATCGTCGAATAACTCTCTACACAAGCAGAAATCGCGAGACCTTACAAAGGGATTATGTGGAGGAATCGTGTGTAAAAACAACACCAGCAAGTAAACCTTGAGCTAAGAGTTTAACTACTGGGATTAACCTAATTCACAAAGCTTAAAGCATTTGATTGGATTACACCTTGAGTGATCTACTACTTGGTGTTTCGGCTGAATAGAATATGATATTGGAGAGCTTCTGTATCCGTGGTATAAGGAGTTTTGGGGATAGAACTGATCTAGATGATATTCTACGGTTGGTGATGAATGGTTCTTACAAACAATTGATAAGTATTCTAATCATGTTAACGCTTGGTAACGGTGAAGGATTCCTTAATCATCCTTTTCTTCTTTATTGTCTTTTTATCTATCTCACAACCAAACCCATTTGTTATTTACTTTATTTTGCTGATCAAATAACCTATCAATTACACAGATCTCCGTGGGAACGATCTCTTACTACCGCTATATTACCAGTTAATTAGTGAAAATATATTTATTAATTTGTTGTGCCTACGAGAGCCCATCAAATTTTGGCGCCGCTGCCGGGGAGCAGTTGCTAATTGATTTGTTATTTGTTTAGCTTGTTTTTATTTTTATTTAGATTTTCTTTTTCTTGTGAGTCGTCATGTTTCCTTACGGAAATAACATGTACGGAGCACAAGATCAGACATATAATTGTGGTAATCAATATGGTTTTCAATCTCATTCATATGAAAACTACCAACCATCCTATGGGTATAATCAAAACCAATCTTTTGGCTATGATCAATATCCCACGGAACCTTATGGATATTCTCATACATGTCAACAACCTTATGACGGGCATGTAAGTGAACAATCACAAGGATGGGAGGATAATTATGCTACTAATACGATTTCTTCGAGTGTTGCAGAACGAATGTGTACCATATTGGAAGATTTTCGAGGACAAATAGTTCAATATTACCATAATCAAGATGAGCAGCTCCAAGAAATTCAAAGAAATGTGGACAACTTAATGTTACAACTTGCTCAACTCAAGGATACAAGGAACGAAGAAGAAGTTTGGCCTCAAAACCAAATTAATTCTGAAATTCCTAACGAAGACAAGAAATATTTTGAAGATGAGCAACCTTTGGAAAGTCCACATAATAATGATGAAGTTATTCCAACTCCGGATCGTAATAAAAATCATTCGCCTATTCAAAAGGAGGAGCCTTGGTATGACCGAACCATTGTTATGAATGGTGTAACATACTCGAATGCATATCAACGTTACAATGAATATCCGGATTACAATGTTTTTAGGCCGGTTGATTTGCAATCAGAAGATCTGATTATCTCTTTGTCGGAGACTCATAAGGAATACCCTAGGATTTGCACCAATGAACTAGAATTTTTTGGGGAGGATTCTGATTTTGATGACGAGATTGTTGAAGATATTAAGATTGAGAATGAAACCAAATTGATTGATTTTGTGGAAGACCCAATTGAGCTAGATAATAATAGTTCGATAGAGGACCACGATATACTTAAGGTAAATAATTCACTATTAATTAAGAAAGATGAGGATCCGATACAAGGTTTGTCTAATACTTTGCATAATTCTATATCTATTGATCATTTCCATCCAATTGAAGTAGTTCCCCAAAGAGTTGTTAACCCGGCTTTTAGGAAAATACCTCACTTAGGATTCGAGTTGTGTGCTTCCAAAATTTTAACGGATTATTTTGCAACTAAGTATCCACCACTTGATTTGTTTGATTTGAGAATTGTGCAGGTTCACCAAGCTGAGAAACCTTTTGAAGTTCCCGAATTCTATCCACTTCCGAGTGTAGAATGGACTAAGTGTGGGGGAAACTTCAATAAAGTGATAGCTTCAATATTTATATTTTGTGCTAATGTTTTTGTAAAGTTGTTATTTGAATTGCAGATTGTTATTTGGAAGGATTACCAAATTTTCAGATTATTGGTGTACGGACGATAACAATAACGTCGGGCTGACGATGTTTAACCAAGCGTTATATGGGAGGCAACCCATCAGTTTTGTATCTCAATACCTTTTATTTTTATATTTCTTAGATATTCATATCATATCATGCATTCCCATCTTAGATTTTACAAAGTCCTATATCTATAATGAAAGTTTTGACGAATTCTCGTCCGAAAATTCTGATTGCGCACTTGTCACGAAAACAGCTCTCGAGACTTCATACGAAGTCCGATTTGAGTGGTTGACACCAACTTTTAAAGAGGACAGACTCATATTTATTTTACAAAAATAAAATCTTAATTCAGAGGCCATAAAACTCAAACCTTTTATCAAAACACTGTGAAATTTTGACACCTTATAGAAAAGACGTAGGCGAACAACTTTCATTTAGGATGGTTTTCCTAGTTCCCTACCCATTTATACAGTTTTTGAGTTTTTCATGGATGTTATGTCGAAATCAGAATTTTCGGTTTTGAACATTGAGGACAATGTTGAGTTTTAAGTGTGGGGGAGTAGTTAAGCATGTTTGGCTTTCATATATATAAGAAAAAAAAATGTAATACTCTTTGATTTCTTGCATTCTTGAGACTTCATCTTTTGGAGTTAATTACGAGCTATTTAGGATGACACTCTAAACCTTTTCAGGTTGAAACAGTTCCTACAGCTATAGATTGAGTTTCACTTTATCATTCTACAATCCTTAATTATATTTACGTTCATAATTGATTGTGAAACTCAGTTGCTAGCAATAGCATCGTAGTCGTTTGAAAGATTCATCCTCGCAGTTAATCATTACTAAATCACTTTCTTTTTATTTTTTGCAGTTATATGTTTCTCTAAAGTGATTTGGTGGGATCCTGATACTGTCGTGGATGTTGTAGCAAGGTAATCATTGGTTGAGTATATAAAAGCCCCATAGACAGTTGTCTAACACTCATAAAGAGTGAGCCGAAAAAAAAATAATTTTTTTTATAAGGCTCCTCTTCTTTTATCGACATTAATAAATGATAGGTCCGGAATTTCGGACTAATCATAGTCGATGAAAATAAAAAACCATATCATCATTATATAGCAAGTCAAAAATACTATTGATGAGGTTCTTGACACTTTGATAGCAGTATGTGTGAAACGTTGTCCCTGTCTCCGTCGGCTAAACAAGCATGGAATGCAGGATCCAAGGCAACTATCACATACTTGCTGAAAAAAACATGCGCTTAGAGTATCTAATCACGTGGTCGAGTTAAATGGGTGCTTCTCTCAACTATTGTGCTATAAATAAGAATCCTTTGACGACATTCATACAAGTATTTGGGTAACATCTTTCACTTAAGTCAACATTTGCATACTTCACTTTTATATTTCCATTTTCTTATCTATCCATGTGATTTCAGTATGCGAGTGTTGTGAAAAAATTTGCAACAAGTACGATGACTATCTTAGTAGAGTTTTGCAATCAGGTTGGATGTCACACCAAGTAATTGCTTGTGTGTGATGATTGAAAAGTATGTGGGATGTTTGTAGCTAAAGAACATATGCGAGCTAATAATGTTTGGCTTTCTACTTTGTGTCTATTCATAGTGGTTTTTCCAAGGCGAGAAATTAGACTAGGTTTTGTGGGTATACCTCTTGTAAACCCTCACGAGACTATAACTCGTCCACTAGTGACACCTAGGGGTTTAAAGGCTTGTTACATGCTAAGTGTAACCGTTTTCTCAACGAAATGGAATTGTTGTATTTAGGATTAGTTTTATTTCGTTTGCTCGAGGACTAGCAAAAGCTAAGTGTGGGGGAATTTGATAAGTGCATAATTGTGACAACCCGAATCAATAACAATAGTCCGGCCGACCCTATTATCAGTAATTCAAGGTTTTCACTACATGAACGTAGATTCACATAGCTCACACTAGCTCAGAAAAATATTTGCATTAAATAAAATAGAAAAGAAATACTCCCTCCGTCCTAAATTAACAGTCCTAATTGACTTTGTCAAAATATTAAGGAAATCCTATAAAATGTCATGACTAACCCTTGACTAGCCGTATTTAATGTTACATTATTACCAAAACTAAAATTATGTAAGAATAGATAGAAGTTTTATTAGGAATTTTATATATATCCATAAATGTTTTATATAAAATAGGAATGACGATTAATACAAAGATATTGTATACATATATATGGTGATAATATTTAAGATTTTGAATTAAGTTTATATTAAAAATAATTTGATGATTATAAAAATTAAAGGGTATATTTGATAGTTTAAGGGAAAAATATCTTACTAATATAAAGAAAAGAGGGATTTTCATCAGTTTACGATTAAATGACGACGTTACCCTCCGTATTTTTTCTCCTCTTAGTTACTTTTCGTGATTTCCGAACAACGCAAGGGTATTTTGATAACGTTTCTTTCTCCATCAACATCAATGAGAAAAACCCATCCGCATGAAGAAAAAAAAACTCGAAACCCTCCCATCAGAAAAATCACTCTGGTGATGAGAATCATATCGATCCATGTTAAGAACACTTTGGTTACATGATTTTGAAGCTTGGTTGGAGAACGATTAATCAATTTCATTCATCATAGCTCAAACTCAATTGCAAAATCCCCAAATCAAGTAATCTGAAAAATTGAAATCTCGGCTGAAAATTGAAGTTCCGAGTTGAATTGGAAACCCTAAGAGTTGAATTAGAGGATTTGGTTTCCATTTATAGGGCGGATGCACTTATGTACGTAGGAAACTAACCTAGAACCAGGAACTGCGAATTTGGGTAAAGATTGTGATGTTCAAATATGCTTTGAATTAATGTGTTTGTCCATATTAAAGTACCTTTTTGATGGGAATCGGTTATGTTCCTTTTTTTTTGGTTTATTTTGATGAGGTTTTGGGTTTTTTTTGCTCTTTTGTCTATTTGGAGCAGACGGATTGGGATTTTCTTATGTGTAGATTTCAACCAATGGAGGGGAATTCACTGTTTACTGTTGTTTCTTATCTCAAAACCCATCCAACAAATTAAACCCCGATTTATTGCAGATCGAGCTTCATTACATAAAGTGCTTTCCCAATCGATCATACCAAAGAACAACACCGTGATTCTTTGAAAACCCGGGTAAATTTTGGTTTTTGGATATCGAATGGTGCTTTGTGATATTTGATGAAATGAATCGAAAAACTTGGCTTTGATATTCCTTCACATATATCTTGATTCATGAACCGTATATGTCACATAAGTTCTTGAATATAGAAGGAGACTTTCATAAACACAGAAATCTACAACCTCTACTGCACGGAAAACTATAAGATTTGGTCAAGTCGAAAACTTGGCTTAAAAAATTACTTAATAGGGTATATTGATTTGACTATGAACTCATTGGAAATTTGTATATTGATTAATGAACTATATAAGTTGTAGAAGTCTTACTCGGTGTTGAAATCCCGAACAATATAAGAGAAACCTCTTAAGAGAAATTAGAAGAAATGAGTTTCAATGGGGTTTTGATTTCAAGTTTCTTTTACTGTTTCTTATAGGTACGAGACAAAAGAGAATTCATAATACGGTTCCTTTGTCCTTGGCAATGCCTCAAGGAAGAGACCCGAAAGTCTCGGCATATATTCCTTGAATGAATGCAACCGGCCTCTAGCTCCAGACACTGCGAACAGGCTCAACGACGGGAGTTGATGCAAGTAGAAATTGCAAAAGGTCAGTGTCTTCCTTTTAGTTTCATATTTGTTCTCCTCATATTTATGTACTTATGTAAGAAAGTTAAACGAGTATTCTTAAGCTAAATTTTGGTGGCCAATATGAAAACATTGAAAAGTGAAATTATATGGATTTTTAAGTTTAGAAAATGAAGATATGCCGGAAGGTTAAGTTTGGTGCGGCATGTGAATGAACTCGATTTTAAAGAGCACAGAGCAAGCAAAATTGAGCAGGTTTGGGGAAAAGTATTTTTACTGTGGTTGATGATGAATGAAAGTCTTTCCTCCCCATATCCACGCTCCGAAACCGTGAACATGATCATAACATGACTTAACATAAAATGAGAAATTTTGGTGCGTCGTGGGGTATAGTTGTTGGTTTGTTGGTGCAAGTGTGACAATTATTGGTGCATATTCAATTTCTCGCATTATAATTTGATATTATGGCAGCAAAGGGGAAACATGACTCTATTCCGGCTCTTGGCCGGGCACAAACGTCAACAAATTGGAACATTCATAAGGAAAGAAAAGGGCAGCAAGTGGAACATCAGTATTTACGAAAGAATACGAAGCATTTTTATGTCGTAGAATGATAGGGTGTCAAAGTTGAACAGACATTGCATCCATGATAGGAAGAAGTGAAATGATCATGACAACATTGTCGTAATGCCTACGTAGCGGCATTAAAAATATGAAAAAGGAAAAAATATGCTTACTTGACAGAGGTATTATCTTATTGACACCCATTAAAAATCGAGTCATCTTTGTAACATCTTAATATGTACAATTAATTATGTAGCTATTTTTAATTTTGCAAATTTATTAAATTAACATTACTGAGATAGTTTCGGAACGTTCACAAAGATGTTACGTATAGAGAAGTCTTTGAAAAACACGGTTAATTCGATATGGATATAGTTCTGTTTGAAAAAATTTAAATAAAAACTATGATTTTAGTTGGAATGGAGTGGCGGGCGCATCGCGTGCGTGTTATACTAGTGTCTATAAACAGAACGGACAGATAAAAAAAGACAGACCAAAGTAGAAATTAGGACAGATAAAAAAAGACAGAGGGAGTAATTTTTATCACACTTGTTTATGGGTGAAAACTACTCCTGCGGATTTGGTAATTTGGGGTGTGGATGAGGAATGAATTTAAACCTTAAACAAATGCCTTTGCGCGGTGAGTGCTTGTAGATTCGAGAGATCAATTCAGGCAAGTCCTACCTAAACAAAGAAATGGCCGTTCAGCACTTGTTTCGGTCACAAAGTGAAGGATATGGGGTTGATCTTAGGGAGGAAGCGAAGAAGGTGTTGAGATTGTGAAGGTGTAGACTTGCTTATGACTTGTAACAGGAAAGTGAACAAGCTTGCGGTTGGTGTAAGCGGAGCTCGGGTGTTCTCTTGTTTTTTCTACATTGTTTGGAAATAGGGCGGAGAACCTATTTATACAAGTCATTGAGTCTTATTCACGTCTCGTGAGAAGTGGAGGAAGTGGAGTGATGGAGTAGTGGAGTTGTGCGTTGGTGATACAAGACCAGCCTTGCCCACTTCTCATGTTCATCTCAACCGTCCATGACTTCCTAACACGTTCTTGTGATGGTGCGTTGCACGTTACCTGCCTGTAAACCGCCGCACCAATACCCCAAGATGTATCCCCCCAGTTTGTGACATGATTGATGTCTGGAATGTGTGGATCGTCGATCCACGAAAGATAGCATGTAATCTCAATTGAATAATCACAAGTTATTCGGGAAGTCGATACTTGTGAAGTATCGTGTGTATTTTATGCGAGTCTTGCATCATGGTGTGGTAAAGTGATGGGTAATGACACCTTACTAACCAATTAACTCCCGACCAGGGGCTGTATAACCAAGTCGGTGAAGTTGGACGGATGAGATGATCTTTGAGACCCTCATCTGCGACCGTTGATGGAATCGGGGTTTTGAAGAGGTGCGCGGGCATCACTCTTGACTTGGTCGAAACCAAGCATGGGATACAACTTTGGCCTAACCGACCATACATGCATGTAGATGGCATGATGGTGTAGGCGCCTATACCCATTACCTCATGAAAGTATGATCTGGGTCACTCAATTCATCCAGGTGAAATCGAGTGGTCGAGATCGATTTGCGGTTTCAAAAACTAGTGCCGCAAGGGCCGCACGTCACGCCCTATTCAGGGCGCACGTTCCCAAGACGACCAATCTTGGTCGGTCTTGGCCGATTGGGCTGGTGTGAAGGTGGTAGGCTGATGTCCACGCCTATACACGAATATCCCATGAAAACGTGATCTCGAGCCATCCAAATCGTCCTGGCCAAGTTGAGTGGTCGAGATCACTTTGCGGTTTGGGAGGTGTGACCACGCTAGTTTGAGCGTGCGTTTTGGATTATCCAGGCATGATATGCCTTGGACGATTAGGTTAGGGAATAGATGGGTCCACAGTGGTCATGCTTTGGTATGACCGGACTCGCTTTTAATCTAATCTTGGACCCTCCATTCATGCCGGAGAAGATGGACGCTCGTGATGCTCAAAACCCTAATTTTGGGTTTCAAAGCCGTGCGTCTTCTCTTGTTTGGGCGACGATTTTGTCACGACCAAATATGGTTGGTCTTGACCGATCGGTCAAGTGTGTAGGCGGGCCCACGGTGATCGTGTTGACATGCTCTGGGCCCTTTGAATCTACATCCACACCCTCCATCTATACCTGCGAATATGGACGGTTGAGGCTGTTTTGCGACACATGTATTATGCCGCAAACCCTAATTTAGGGTTTCCGGTCCATAATGCTTGGTATGAACGTTTTTAAAGCTAGGCCAATGGCCGACCATGCGGGTTCCGCATTGGTTCGGCAGCGGATATTCCATACCGCTTGGGGGTGATGGAATTGATCTGGGTCATCCAATCATGCTTATGGAGTTGGATTATCACGATCATATCCACTCTGATACGGTGTCAATCCGAATGCTCAATCGGGCTAGTATAACACACCGGCAGAGGGCTCAATCGGGCTAGTATAACACACCGAGAGTCGCCTGTCGAGTATTTCGTACATGGTTTCATTATAGTGCTTGGAGGTTTGTGTTACTGTAAGAGTAACACTCGGTCGTCATGCCATACGATAATGATGCGGAAATACAAGGCTGATTAGAAATTCACGGGATGGGATTGTTGCCACATGCTCCAACCTCGGGAGGAATTTCATGTATTCATAGAATGGGATTGTTGCCACATGCTCCATTCTTGGTGAATTAAGTGAGGGAGTATCCAATACTTATTAATGGCTTTATCTTTTACAAGATGTCAACGCATATTTTTCCTGATTTTACAAATTTAACCTTAAACGAAAATCCACCATCAACATTAAGTCCCCATCCTAGCACATAATGGTTACACTATTGTGTGGTAGGCATGAGATGGTGACATATTTATATACCGAAATGACCAAGCTAAAGTGAATACATATTTACCTGGATAGTTTCACATCGTCGGGCGTTGCCACGAACTGGTTGGTTCCGATTAAGGATGTGAAGGAAACAGGGCTTGATCTGTGAGTCGCTTTGGTTCCTCTTGTATATATCTGAGCTCGGCCCCTTCTTCATGTGTACTTCTTTCATCATACACGTCTTCCCTCAGGTATATCTGATAAGCCTCGTTGATTGTTATCCCGACTTAGCAGCCTTCATAGGTGGTAAGTAAAGACTCCTTTTCCTCCCGGGATTACGTCGACTTGCGAGATTATAAAGGATCATCTCTCTCGGTCGTTTATTCTACATCTCAGGTATTGCTCTGATCTTATGATTGACTGATCGATTGATTTGATTTCTGATTTTTTTTTTGTGCGCTCATAACCTCCTCTCCTTTGCAGTTTATCATGGAAGGCGGACGATCATTTTGTTGCTTCCCAAGAAAGAAGTTTGAAGTTGACAAGCCCGAAAACCGTGCACACGAAGATGTAATGGCTAAGATCGATCTTAAAACCTTCGCGAAGTCGGCCGTCTATACAGGGATACCTATTTCACACCTTCGTATTGCCGGAAGGACGTATCTCAGGCACTTTCAGCCTGCGATTGACATGGAGGAGCGGTGGAGGCGCGAGGAAACGCTGCAGACACTAGTAAGCGCAAGAGCGAGAGATTTGCAGCGCGGTTGAAGAGAGCGGAGAGTTGAGCATAAACGACCTCGAATGAAGGAAAGTGTGATTGCCGGTCCCGGGACGGCGTGATAATTCTTGATTCCGATACGAGATTTAACCTCGAACATTTGAAAGCAATCTGCGTGGCCCCTAATATTGATGTGCCTTTTGATACTCCGCCGATGATGTTGGGATGGAGCGCGATGTCGCGGAGATGCCTGATGCGTGAAGGCGAGGAGATCCTAGAGGAGCATCACAGGGTGATGGAGAAGAACCCAACGGTGGTGCGGGCGGGCCGACCCTCTTGGCGACTAAAACCTCTTTTATTTTTCTTCTTTCCAAGTATATTTTGTACACTCGAACATCTTCCTTGTACTCAGTGGCAGCCGGGTTCAAGGTTTTTCTTCCACTTGATTGTTTGAATAAAGTTTTTTTTTTTTTTATAACCCTTTGCCAAGACTCGCAATTGAATCTTCTCGGGCGCAAGGGTGTGCCTTCACATCGTAATTCTTTGTGATAAAAGAAGTAATGCCATAATGGAATACTTACGGACTGTGTTCACGATGCAAGATCTTCCTGGCCTTGTCAACCCGACATGACTCAAATCACTTTCCTTTTGTGCACACGTTCTATTTCCTTCTTCCCATGAGATGTTTGCTTAGGGTTTCCTTTCTTGCTCCAGTGGGTTGATTTAGGCTGACTCAGGACTTTGTGTCTTTAGGAGTAAAGAGGTTCTCAGATGGAAATAGTGTTTCAACTAAATTGAAAATTGAAAATTGAAACCTGACTATGAATGCAAGTATTGCAATCATTTTGGGGGAATTACAAATATGACATGAAATTGTAAAAGGAAACACTGTTGGAAAAATAACACAGCGTTTTTAAAGGGTGGAGGACATTGGAAAGTGGTAGCACAAAACGTCTTAAGTTCGGTAGGGTTTGAGCCATTTTGAGTGAATTGTTATGCCTTCTAGTTTATCAGCGTTGATGAGCTTGCAGTAGCCGCCAGGATAACATCTGCTACTGGTATGGTTCATCTTCTCTTTCGGTGGGTGAGTCGGGAGTGAGTGGTCATTTTCACTAGTCATGCTCCCAGACTTCGAATGTAGCCGTCTTCGTCACCAGATCTCCAATTCCAAACGGGTTTGAGCGTGCAAATACTTGGACCTTCGTCTTATCGTCTTTGACCAAGACAGCCTCACACTCTTGATAGAATGCTTGAAAGGGTCGGCTTCCCATTCACATCTCTTAGTCGGGGTTGGTTCGTTGGTTGGAGTCGGTCCCAGGACTTGTCGGAATGAGGGGCGGTAGGTTGTAAAGAAGGTTGCGTGGCGAGACTTACTTGAGATCGGAACTTTTCAATGTATGCTTTACAAGGCTCTCCTAGGAAGTTGTGTCATATTGGTAAGTTGCTTTGGTGCGGCAGATGAGACACGTTATCGGGAGGTCGAAAGGCGTGTTGGAGATTCTTTCGGGTATCGAAGCCGGTAGAGAGACAGACTCTAGTATTGCTTTGTTGTCATGCATCCAAGAGCGTCCTAGGATCATGTCGTAGTTAGGATGATCTTTGAATATGTAGAACTTTGCTTGCGTCGAGGCATCACCCAATTTGACTTCAAGATCGATGTATCCATATGCATCTCAGGGATCTCTGCTGAATCTTTAACCACAATCGGGTGACGAGTAGCTTCTGCTTCAAATCTTTGCGCTCTCAAGGTCTTGACAGTAATGATGTTAAATTCGGAGCCGTATCAATCAACGCATTATCGAACTCAACGTCTCTCAAACTAGTGGCGGTTAGGAGTCCCCATTTTCCATTGCTCACGCCCTTCGAGAAAAGACTGGGGTTCCTGGACTGCTATTGGATATAAACGCCTACCTGACACAACGTGGTTGAGGGCCGTGAATATGTCTTGACGCTGTCCTTTGGAGAAGTACAAGATTTCACATATGTGCTCCATCATAGATTGTACGGTCTTGCAATGTAATCCCTGAGAAAATCATGCGGTTCTGATAGGTAGAGGGTCTCAAGAACACCTTCGTTTCCAAGCTGGAGTTCCCCTGTCTCTACCTTTTCCTGAATATTTGTTTCAACCTGTTAAAATCTTTGGTTGGATGATGGACGGAGAACTGTGGTAGCAACAATATCAGGATCTGCCATTTCTTCCTCGGTTGGAGGATGTCCGATAGGGGGCAGCTTTTACGGCGTTGTCTTGGATCCACGCTTTCCAAGAGCTCTATCACTTCATTCATGGGAAAAGGAAAACCCGTGTCTTTAGTGTTTTGTGCGGGAGTTTTATCTTCCTTTTCGAGACGAAGTCTTGTGTGCCGGGATGTTCGCTTGGTTTGTTGTTCCGTCACTGGAGCTTTCCTTTTCTCTCCTCCGCCCACTACACTCACGAAGGACCGGTGTTGTATTGCTTGTTTGTGAGGCGCCTGCTCCCTCGACTTTCACGTGAATCTTCACTGAACGACTGCCTCTTTCTAGCAATCTTTGTGCAGTTATTCTTGAACGCTTGGCGGCTTCATGGAGTTCGTGAGAACGTTTGAAAGCCCGAGATTTTCTAACGAGCGCGGTATATGGGTATCATCCGTTGATGCACAACTCCACCAATTGTCGTTCGGTGACGTTCGGGTCGTGACAATCGGCGCTTGAGTTCGAACCTTTTGACGAAGTCGTTAGGATGCTCGTTGTTCCGTTGAAGAATTCTTCCTAGATCCGAGAAGGTGATTTGTTCGGACACGAAGAAATACTTTCTAGAAAGCACCGACCATCTCGCTCGAGTTGGATATCTTTGTTAGGCGCGATGTTGTTGTACAGTGTACGCCCTCCCAAAGTGATTTCGAGAATTCTTTCAGCGCGAGAACATGATTGTATTCATGTTCCCCCAAGGATTCCAGAATCGAGACATGTTCACGAGCATTACCCCGATCTTTGTCGTAGAGGAGAACCGGGAGAGGTGTAACCTCTTGGAAGAGGGATTCGTTGCATATCTTGAGGGTATGGAGGTTGGTGTTGGTGTGCATCCATCGGATTTCCTTTGCCTCGTCTTTGAAGGAGTTGTTCTAGATCCTCACGTGTGATGAAGTTGGGTGTCCGGTCCCTTTCTCTTGAACATTCGGGAGCAACACGAGCTTCTTCACTCATGTGGGTCCGAGTGGAAACGCTTTATTCCCGGTGAATTGAAGGCATTTCTTGTTGGCTCCAAAGATTGACGTGAATCTTGCGGCAATCGTTCGGTCAAGGTCTTGAGGAAAGTGAGTACCTCCTTACGAGTTGCGGCCATATCTGTTTGAGTCTTAGCAAGAACTTCCTGTTTCTCCATCAAGTCTGCAATGGTAATAGACGGTGGTCCTCCTCTTGTGCCTCCGGCTCCTTGTCCTGATGAGGGAGTGAAAATTGTTGCTCTGATGACCACTGGAGGCGTTACACTTGAAGAGATGCCGGGATTTGCGGCTCTCGGATCTCAGTGATGGGAGGCGTTACACCTACGGGTATGTCTCTCGCTCCGCTAGTGTTGGTGATAGAGGTAACGGCTCCTCGAGATGTGTTAGCTACGAGTAGCTCCGTGACAGGGTATATCAACACCGGGAGTGTTATCCGCACTAGCTCCATCCGAATTGATTCTTTGATCCGGACACGAGTTCCACCATCTTGAAATGAATTGTTGATTGGTCCCAGATCTACCCTTTTTGAAATGATAAAATTGAATCGATTTCGGAGAAATTGACTTACAATAGATTAACCTCCCACCGTGGTCGCCAATTGTTTATGGGTGAAAACTACTCTGAATTTGGTAATTTGGGGTGTGGATGAGGAATGGATTTAAACCTTAAACAAATGCATGAGTGGTGAGTGCTTGCATTCGAGAGATCAATCTCAGGCAAGTCCGGCCTAAACCAAGAAATAGCCGTTCAGACTTGTTTCTGGCCACAAAGTGAAGGAGATGGGGTTGATCTTATGGAGGGAAGCGAAGAAGGTGTTGAGATTGTGAAGGTGTAGACTTGCTTATGACTTGCAACAGAAAGTGAACAAGCTTGCGGTTGGTGTAAGCAGGCTCACGGGTGTTCTCTTGTTGTTTTTCTCTCGTTGTTTGGAAATAGGGCGGAGAACCTATTTATACAAGTCATTGAGTCTTATTCACGTCTCTCGTGGGAAATTGAGGAAGTGGAGTGATGGAGTAGTCGAGTTGTGCGTTGGTGATACACGACCAGCCTTGCCCACTTCTCCTGTTCATCTCTAACCTTCCATGACTTCCTAACACGTTCTTGTGATGACACGTTGCCGCCGCACGCCTAAACCGCCGGAGACCAATACCCCAAAGATGTATCCCCCATTTGTGACATAATTGATATGCCGAATATGTGGATCGTGGATCCACGAAAGATAGCATGTAATGCTGAATTGAATAATCACAAGTTATTTAGGAAGTGGATACTTGTGAAGTATCGTGTGTATTTTATGCGGAGTGCTTGCATCATGGTGTGGTAAAGTGATGGGTAATGACACCTTACTAACCAATTAACTCCCCGACTGGGGCTGTATAACCAAGTCAGGTGAAGTTGGACGGATGAGATGATCTTTGAGACCCTCATCCGCGGCCGTTGATGGAATCGGGGTTTTGAAGAGGTGCGCGGGCATCACTCTTCAACTTGGTCGAAACCAAGTATGGGATACAACTTTGGCCTAGCAGGCCATACATGCGTGTAGATGGCATGATGGTGTAGGCGCCTATACCCATTACCTCATGAAAGTATGATCTGGGTCACTCAATTCATCCAGGGTGAAATCGAGTGGTCGAGATCGATTTGCGACAAAAAACTAGTGCCGCACGTCACGCCCTCTTCAGCGCGTTCCAAGACGACCAATCTTGGTCGGTCTTGGCCGATTGGCTGAGTGTGAAGGTGGTAGGCTGATGTCCACGCCTATACCGAATATCCCATGAAAACGTGATCGAGCCATCCAAATCGTCGGCGAAGTTGAGTGGTCGAGATCGCTTGCGGTTTGGGAGGTGTGACCACGCTAGTTTGAGCGTGCGTTTTGGATTAGCCGGGCATGATATGCCTTGGACGATTGGGTTAGGAATAGATGGGTCCACGGTGGTCATCTTTGGTATGACCGGACTCCGCTAATCTAATCTTGGACCCTCCATTCATGCCGAGAAGATGGACGCTCGTGATGCTCAAACCCTAATTTTGGGTTTCAAAGCCGTGCGTCTTCTCTTGTTTGGGCGATTTATTTTGTCACGACCAAACATGGTTGGTCTTGACGTCTAGTGTGTAGGCGGGCCCACGGTGATCGTGTTGACATGCTCTGCCCTTTGAATCTACATCTACACCCTCCATCTATACCTGCGAAGATGGATGGTTGAGGCTGTTTTGCGACACATGTAATATGCCGCAAACCCTAATTTAGGGTTTTCCGTCCATAATGCTTGGTATGAACGTTTTTGGCAAGCTAAGCTAATGGCCGACCATGCGGGTTCGCATTGGTTCGGCATGGATATTCCATACCGCTTGGGGGTGATAGAATTGATCTGGTCATCCAATCATGCTTATGGAGTTGGATGATCAGCGATCATATCCGGACCGATACGGTCAATCCGAATGCTCAATCGGGTTAGTATAACACACCGAGAGGGGGTCAATCGGGCTAGTATAACACACCGAGAGTCGGCTGTGCGGGTATTTCGTACATGGTTTCATTATAGTGCTTGGAGGTTCGTGTTACCTCAGAAGAGTAACACTCGCCGTCATGCCACACCGATAATGAGTACTGAAATACAAGGCTGATTAGAAATTCACGAGATGGGATTGTTGCCACATGCTCCAACTGAGGAATTTCATGTATTCACGAGAATGGGATTGTTGCCACATGCTCCATTCTTGGTGAATTAAGTGAGGAGTATCCAACACTTATTAATGGCTTTATCTTTTACAAGATGTCAACGCATAATTTTTCCGGATTTTACAAATTTAACCTTTAAACGAAAATCCACCATCAACAACACTAACATGTTATGAAATAGACCGACACATTCTACTAATGAAAGAATTATGTTCTAACAAAGTTTCGACGAGAAAACTTATTAAGAAATTAATATTTAACAATGTGATAATCTTGTTGAAAATAAGGGAAAACAAATTCAGAAGAAAACTTCATTAAGGAAGAGGTCCACTTCTTCCCAAATACCGCAGCGGAAACTCGAGAAAACTCCAAGATTAATCACTTACTTACTCATACCTGAAACTAAAAATCAACACAAGGTCAGAGCCTTGGAAATTGCAAGTTCACTCTTAATCCATCAGTTCAACCGTTGAATATAAAAGTATCAAAGTATCATGTAAGAATAACTACACTAGCTATGAGACAACATAGTATATGCTAATAAATTTCACTAGTTCGTAACCTTCCACAAAGATCAAGTTCAGCAGCTTGAAACAATTCTCTACCATGTAACTCTTTAAAACCACATACGCATAAGACATACGCATAAGACAACAAAATAGATAAGAACATCTCACGGAGACACACAAGCTATTTATTGGATAATTATATCCATGACGTCAGCGAATATCAATCTAAACATACATATCACTGTCCACCGCGACGCACAAGCTATCTACAATGCATAGTTGTGGTCCCCGATCTCGACAAATGACAAAATCACACCACAGCCCACCGACGCGCATAACCATACATGCTATTGCAGTCTAATCTCGGCGTACACACAATAAAAACTGCCCACCGGCTCTCACAAGCATAAAAGCTATAACGGCCTGATTTCGGCATACAAACACAACGACTACTGCCCATCGGTGCCAACATGCATAATAGCTAACATGGCCTCGATATCGAATACAATCGAACATAAATATGTACAAGCAAATCAAAGCAACCAAACACACACGACCATAACATAAATGACAAATAATCCATAAACATTCAAAACTATAATAGCTAACAGTACATGATAAAACGTGACGTTACACTTACCTGATCTTTTTGAAATTCAAACTGGAAACTCTTAAGAACCTATGTTACGGCATGTTAAATTTTCAGCAGGTTATAACGGCTAGAAAGTTCCGTGGAAGGTATTCAGTAAGCCTATTTCAGACATAGTTCTCATGTGGCGCAGTCTGGTCTATTAGGGGTTACAGGGTATCAAACAAAGTCTAATATTCCTGAAATTTTTATAGGACACTTAACGTTACAATTATTATACACAGTTAAAATATGAGCGAAATCCAACGGTTAGATAATCCATACAACAGTTCAATCAGTACTATAGGGTACTGCAGTGCTCCAAACGCGATTACGAAAATAAATTGATTTGGAGCCTTACTTTGTCCGAGATCGTTATCAAAATTTAACTGAATATACATTAGATACTAGAACACAACATATCCAAAATTCAGCCCCAACCAACGGTTAAAAATATATATAAAGTCTAATTGATTCCTGCTACGTTTACTGCAATTTAGGGTTTCAAGGATATGATGATTTATGATTTATCCTATGAAGATTTATGAACTACCATGATAATGTAAAAGCTTAAATAACCAAAATCAAACTGATAAAGCAAGAATAAACTTTCCTCTTGATGAAGATGAAACAAGAATGAAACCAATGAAGAGAAATCAATTATCATCCTAGCCGCAACTCCTTTTCCCTTTCTGTGACTCACTTTCTCCTCTCTATTTCTAATCCTTTTTTTCTAGTCCTTTTTTTTCTTCATCTTCGGTAAAACTAGGTTTATATGTTTTCTAATAACCTAAACGTCTTATAAGTCCAAACTACCTTACGATAAGGGCTACCAACCAAGCTAATATGACACCTATTTTCTTATACACTTAATACACCTCTACAAATTATAGATTTTAGCTAATACTTCATAATAATTAAGTAACGGGGTATTACAATAATTCATATGATTTTAGTGTTCATTCCATATTTGTTTTAGCTATTATTTTTGGATGTATTCGTATTATTACTATTGTTTTCTCTTATTTGCCTCTATTAGGTGAATCATCCAAAAAGGAGCTACAAAGTGCTGAAAATATCTAGGAAGAGAAGTATTAGTATCCAAGTACCCAAGTCCAAGAGAAGTGGAAGAAGAGCGACGAAAAGGAGCAAGACGCTCAAAATCAAGAGAAGGGCCAAAGACCGGTCTTAACTCATTTAAATTAAGGATTTATCATCATCATATTAAATATAATTGAAAGATAAAAAGAATTCAAAAAGAATGAGGTCATTCCGAGTTCGGATGAAGAAGTTGTGGCCGAAACAAGCTTTTATTGAATACCGAAGACAGTAAAGTATGTGGACGGCTACGCATACTTTAATTCCGAAAATTTCTGCTGGAATTTGAAGTTCGCGGACTGGTAAGCGTACTTATCAAGTAGGAAAACGTGTATTAATATCTTGGAAGGCCTTAGGTCACGTTTGGGGTCGTTTATGTCGTATTTTCGGGTCGGGTTCTTGAACCGAACTAAATACTTGATGGCCAAGCAATGTAAACCTATAAAAAGGTATTCAGTCGTGTAAAATCGATCAATCTCATATCACAAGTTTTACATCAAAAACTAGGGTTTACCTCTCTAGGGGGAAACCACCATTATTCATCTTCTTTGTAATATGAGTAGCTAAATCCTTTGTTGATTAAGAATGAATTCAATGTTCTAAGCGTGAAGCTTTATTAATAATACAAATCTATTGAGAGTTTTTATCATCATCGTTTGTCTTTACCATATTTAGGGTTTATGAGTGATTCTTAGATTGATTTTGGATGCATACTAGATTAGTCTATTGATTGTTCTATTGCTAGTGGAAGTTAGGAGATAAGTAATCGTCGAATAACTCTCTACACAAGCAGAAATCGCGAGACCTTACAAAGGGATTATGTGGAGGAATCGTGTGTAAAAACAACAACAGCAAGTAAACCTTGAGCTAAGAGTTTAACTACTGGGATTAACCTAATTCACAAAGCGTAAAACATTCGATTGGATTACACCTTGAGTGAGCTACTACTTGGTGGTTCGGTTGAATAGAATATGATATTGGAGAGCTTCCGTATCCGTGGTATAAGGAGTTTTGGGGACATCACTGAGCTAGCTGCTATTCTACGGTTGGTGATGAATGGTTCTTACAAACAATTGATAAGTATTCTAATCCTGTTAACGCTTGGTAACGGCGAAGGATTCCTTAATCATCATTTTCTTCTTTATTGTCTTTTTATCTATCTCACAACCAAACCCCCTTTGTTATTTACTTTATTTTGATGATCAAATAACCTATCAATTACACAGCTCTATGTGGGAACGATCTCTTACTACCGCTATATTACCAGTTAACTAGTGGGAGATATATTTATTAATTTGTTGTGCCTACGAAAGCCCATCAATATTCAACTCAGCATCATAGTTGTTGAAGATCCGTATCCATAACAATAAGAAAACATGTGTTCTCAATTATTGTTATACAGTGTCATAGTATTATTACACAACATCAAAGTTCAATTGTATCACAACTTTGACAATAATACTATGGTGATATGTATCACTCCCCCTTAGTCAATACTTCATCTCACAATGAAAACCACTCCCCCTTAAATAATGATCCGTAAACCATATGTATGTAGTGTGAACTACAAAATAATTCTCCCCCTTTTTGTCAATAAAAATTGGCAAAGGTACGAAAACTAGCGGGATCATAATGAATTTCTCAAAGAGATTATTCATGACTAAAAGAGAACATATCAACTTTGTTTCAATGATTTCACATAGTCGAAACTTAGTGTATTCATCATGGAGTTTATAAATATACATATTCCACAATATTCCACATCCGCACTCCCCACAAATATTTGGCAATTAAGCACAAGTTCAATTAAGAACTCTCCCCCATAAAATGTCATTCCCGAAAGAACAACAAAAGCGACCTTACTTTTACGAAAAAAGAAGGATTTCTTTGGACATTAACAAATCACATGAAACATGAATTTGTATCCAGTAAACTCGAATAAATTAACCACAAGAGACCTTAATGATTAATTTAATCGGAAATTCTCAACATAAGAAAACTTACGGAGCCATACAGTACTTTCACATAGAAGTGGATCATGGAAAGATCAATTCTGCGCAATATTCAAAAGTTGATTCTTTTTTTTTATCAATATTTGCATAAAGACATAATAGATTTAACTTTTGGCATAAATGAGACAATCATAGTTCACGGACGTAAACACACACATCCCATGAAAATTTTGCAATATATAAAACCATAAAGATTAATACTGCAAAATCATCTTCCAAAAAACTTAGAATTTAAATAAATAAATCTAAAACATTGCAAGATGAAAATCGTTGGCAGTAGATATGTGTAATCACAATATTTGGTATTCCTTTTTTTTTTTTTTTTTGAAGGAATGAGGAGCATGAAAGCCCCAAACTTCATTGATAGTAAAACATAGTTACATATTATTCAATTACATCCATGAATCGAAATACATGATTAGTTGATGTAGTTTTTATAGTGATAAGTAGGGAATTCGTTTCTCGAACTTGGGAAGTTGATTTTAGACTTAAATTATAAAATTAAACTGGAAAATAAAATAAAAGATAATGACAATGTTGAGATACTACTGGGAATCAGGATTCCACCAACTCATACTCTATGGTTCAATATTAATTCTTAGACAATTATAGCTCCGAAAATAACAATTATTGACTCTTAATATTTGCCTAGGTAGATTTTATAAAATATTAATTATAAATGGTAAGCATGAGTTATCAAAACACTTAAGCTAAGCATAACTCATCAAACTAAATGACAACTAATTAATTTAAAATCATAATTCAATTTATATTAATGCAAAAGTCATAAAAAGAATTAAATAAAGTTACCACAGTGATGAGAATTGGCTTCCTCCGCCATCCCAGTGATGGGGTTTAGCTCCACATGTTGTAAACACGCTCAAAATTGATATTCATAGGCTCAAAAGTGTGTTACAAGAGAGAAGAATAACAAAAACAGAAAACTGCAATAAATGTTGAAAACTAACTGTTACAATTAAATTCTACTGCAGCAAGAACGACAATTCTCTTTAGTAGCAGATTTAGCGACTGTCTTATGGAGGCTTTTGTTCTTCGTGTTCTTGAGTCTCTGTAGCAGCATAAACCTTTCCTGCAAGTTCTTATTTCTTCTCTGCAGCACTCAAAACTCGACCCCCAACTCTCACTCCCTCTCCTATGAGACCCCAACAACCTATTTATATGCCCAACATCCAAAATCTTCAGCAATCAATTGAATATATTCGGTATTATTCTCCATGTAGTTACGGGAATTATTTTTTTCCTTTTATTTCTATGATTCCGATTCTCACACATCTTGTACAGATCAAAACCCTCTAGCTCACGTCTCAAATGACGTTAACATGCTTCAGACACACTCCAAACACGCATCTGCCACACTCGAATCCCGTGAAAATATCCCACTCTGTTTTGCCAAAACTTCATGGATAACACGATTTCTTCGATTTGGAGTCCATTACCAAGCCTGTTTGATCGAAACAGGCCTAAACCAACCCGAAACCATGAGAAAGTCCAGCATAAAACTCGTCCAAATCATAACCAGGTGACTTTTCCGGAGAAGGTGAACAATCACGACCAAAAATTATGTTTTCCTCCCAATCGTCGATCTAGTCAATTCTAATCAAAATGAACACCCATACCATGTCTGTTTAGCTGAATCAAGTCATCCATATCTATTCCAACGATTTAGTCTCGGTAAATACCTTTAATTTTCAAACCCTAAATTTGAACCATCTTTGTTTTGCTCCAACTCGAATTCTAGCCAATTCTAACTAAAATAAAGATCATTACCAGTCATGTTTGTTCTAGAAGATCATACCCATTCAACTTCAGACTTTTAGCCTCATCACAACTCCTTCAATTTCTAAACCCTAATTTTGTTCCTTGAAAACCAATTTTCCCGCCAAATTTCATAAATTCAAAATGGTGAAGATGACCTCCCCTTATCCAGTTCCGGTGTCCCTTTTGCAATTTGGGGTATAAATAGCAATTCATATGGTGCGAATAACAATTTGTGGGGCACAAAGAGTAATTTTTGCCTATAAATAGTCAAAACTCCTGGGGTGCCTTTATCGACTCCTCTGGGTGCCTTTAGTAGTTCCTCATGCGGGTGCAGGTAGCACTTTTTGAGCCAATTTCTCCGCAAAAGCTTATTTCTCCAAAAATACCTACAAAGACATAAAATACCAAAATAAATACAAAAATGGGTACTAACAATATAATAAACTGAGATCAAAATAGACGCATAAATGCGTTTACCATTAGTACAATAATGTTGAACCAAAAATAATCGAAACAAAATTCTACATCAAATATATGTAAACTGATATGGAAATTGACATCTTCTAATGGTTTATCACCATTTTGTTGGATACTCTCCGGGAAGGAATGATGCTTCCATAAAAGAAGTAATACGCCCAAATTCTGTAATCTCGGTTCATCACGTCCGTAGATGGTTGAATGAAAGATTGAACAAAATCTAAGGCCCTCTAGGAGGTATGAGAAACCGTAATGGCACAAACTTGTCATACGTAATCGAAATAAAAATATACTACAATATCAATTGTTGTAATGCAATTTGTTTTATTTAAATATATATTACATAGATAGTTCTACCCGGATCTTAATTTGAATTAAATCACGTCAGAAAAAGAGAAAAGGATTAAAAGAATTCAATGGAGAAGATGAAAATAACTACTAGTGGATGAAGATAACTACTTTTTAATGGAGATAATTGTTTATTGTAAAAGAAAAGGTTGCAGAGCACTCCATAACACCATATTTGCTATTCCAAACCCTAATTATCTTTCTTAAAACACAAGAATAAATTCTCATAAGAATTTTCCTAGACATATAAAGAAAAATCAGGCTTCTTTGATAGCTTCATACCTCTCCATGACACCATCATAAAAGGTATTATCAATATCCTTGATCCTTTTGACCGTAGAAACTCCATGTTCATGAGTTAGAACATTCACCTTTCGATCAACAATGCGAGCAAGTTTCCTGGCCTTGATGCAATCAGAAATGAGTTTCTTCTGGTTCCATATCTAGACTTTTTGAATTTCAAGGATTTTGGTTTGACCATCAATGGGATGATTTATTTGCGGTTGAAGATTTGCAAATTCGACCTTTGAGTTATTCTGAGAATGAAATAAATCCTTAACAGATTCACCAATCCAGGAGTTGTACTCTTTCCTTGTAATCATCTTTTTCAAGACAAGTTATTGAACCGAACTGCATCCTTTAATGTCTTCTTCCATATCAAGATTCACGACTTCCTGAGGTCTTGAAGAGTTATCCATATTTTTTTATTAGGTATGGAAGAAACAATATAATATATATATGTTCGAGAACAAGAGAAAGAACCCTTGTTATGTAAACCCAAAAAAAACTCTCAAGAAGAAGACACGGACGTTGGCGGACCACTTAAAGAAAGTTAATGGATCAGACAAGATCCAAAATAATGAAATACACTTTATTTTCAAATATCTCATCTCTTTTCATGTCTCAATAATTTAGAAGATGCTTTAAATTAGAGCTCGCAAGAAAAAGATACACTAGTTACTAGGAGTCAAGATATGACTCAACTTTTTTAAATGGAGAAAACTATATTAACACAAAACATTTGATCGGATAAAATACAACGAACTTGAGCATCCCGCAAATATCATCCTTGCAACTCTCAAGTTAGATACAAGGATGAGATTACCAAGAACTAGGTAACAGAGTTGGAAGTAACCCCACCACAAATATTGAGGGAGGATTTGTAAATACCTTCTGAGTGTTTGAATATCAGAAATGTGTTTCTTTCTAGCAAAACAATGTGAACCATAATGATTTCTTTTCCCGCATAAATAACAAGTTCGTGGAAGAGAGACATCAAAATGATTCTATTTTAGTATTCATAGCCCTTTTCGAAAAGTGCAAGTTATGAAAAAATTTCTTAGCAGACACTTCCTTTGGAGTAATTTTCTTCATGCATCCCACATGAGTATTAGAGATAGGCACAGAAGAAGGTTTACTCATTAAAATAGAGTTTTCTTTTTTCAAGGATTTGCACTGTTCCTAGGCTAGTATAAATGATGCAACCAGTTTATCTTTTTCAACACGAAGGTTGTTCAGATCTGAAGAATGAGTCTCGATCAAACGTTTTTCTCTAATTGAATCTTCTTTAACAATATCTTCAAGAACACTAATATTTTCACGTTGTAGAGTAGTTTCTTGAACTAGGCTTTCAATACTGTTGGAGAAGGACTCAATGATATTGTAGAGTTCTCGTTCTCGATAAAGAGATTTCTCAAGTTCATCAATGAGCTGAGCATGTTTTTCTTCAAGATACTTAATTTTAGAATCTTGAGTATCAATAATCTCAATTAATTTTTTTAATGTTCTGATGTGTTCCATTTTAGATTCTGACATAGTGTCAACTGTCACTCTACCTCGGGATTCAGAAGAATCAACTAAGGAGTATTCATTTGAGGTAAGCTCAAGACATTTGGCATAGTCAAAAACATTGGAGGACATTTCTATGTGTGCAAAAGTGAGATAAGTTTTTATCCAAAGCAATCATATTGCTACAAACACATACTTATGAGGTCGTAACGTGTTTGCCTGCTCTGATACCAATTGAAAAAGTAGCGGTCTAACAACCACACCTAATATTTTATTAAAAAATATGTATAGACTAACTCCAATATAATTCCAAGAGAATCAACTAGACAGTCAGACTCACTCAAGGGAATATATCCAAGAGTTATATCTTTGTTTCTCAATGTAATCAGCAAATCAAATAAATAGAATTCGTGAGCCTGATTAAACGGTACCAAAGACCAATTTTCAAGTGTCAATCAATTTCAATCAACAACCAAAGGTTGGATTTACCAATTGATTGAACTACGCACAACCTATGATATTTCAATAATATAAACAAATATAATACGGAAAAGAAATAACATATATACCAGAAATTTTGTTAACGAGGAAACCGCTGTAGAAAAACCCCGGGACATAGTCCAGATTTGAACACCACACTGTATTAAGCCGCTACATGAACTAGCCTACTACAAGTTAACTTCGGACTGGAATGTATTTGAAACCTAACCAAGTCTCACACCGATTAAGGTACAGTCACGTTCCTTACGTCTCTGAATCCCAGCATGACTCTAGGCACTTGATTCCCTTAGATGATCTCACCCATAACTAAGAGTTGCTACGACCCGAAATCGAAGACTTTATAAACAAATTTGTCTCCCACAGAAAAGTCTATTCTGGTAGATAAATATGTCTCCCACAGAAGTACCTATGAAGTTTTTGTTTCATCTTTTGATAAATCAAGGTGAACAGGAACCAATCGATAATCCGGTCTTATATCCCGAAGAACAGCCTAAAATATCAATCACCTCACAATAACTTAACTATATGGTAGTAGAACAAGTTATTATGGAATTACAAAGAATGAGACGAAGAGCTTTGTGATTACTTTTTATCTTACCTATTAGAGATAAATCTCGAGCAAATCTTAGAGAAGATAGTACTCAATACGATATAACAAGTAAGATCAGAACATGCAACTACAGACAAAATAGTTGGGTCTGGCTTCAGAATCCCAATGAAGTCTTTTAGTCGTTAACCTATAATGGTTTTAGGAAAAATCTAGGTTAAAGGAAAATCGACTCTAGTGGCAACTAGTATCATAGAGGAGGTGTAGGGATTAGGTTTCCCAGTTGCTAGATTTCTCCCTTATATAGTCTTCAAATCAGGGTTTGATAGCTTTGAAACAAAGCAATCGATCTTCACCGTTAGATGAAATCCTGATTTAACATTCAAGCTAAGTTTGCTTAAAAGCAAAGAAAAATTTCTCCATCCTTAGATTGTCATAGGTTGTTACAAACAAATGAAATATACTTTTATTTAGATATGGGTAACCGTACCTAAATGTGTATATTGAGTTGGCTCAATAACAGTTAACCGAAGTTAGCCATATGAAAACTTTTGTATTAACTACATTCATCTAACACTTCTAGATCAAATGAATCTAATTGTATTACTCATATACTTGTTCAATTGTTTATATTCTCATAAAAGTATACAAGACACAATTGAAACAAAATCGGATTGATTCAAGAGAATTAGTTCATGAATATTTTGAGCCACGGTTTGCAAAGATTGCATTCTTTAATTTATAAATATATTTGTTCATGAGTATGAAACCATACTTAACCGATTTTAGAACTTAAACCAACTTAGTTTTCAAACGGGTACACAAACTTAAGTTTCGCACTTTGGTCATGTACGACAGTTCGCAAACGGATACGCATACTATCGTTCCGGACCGAACTCAGGTGAAATAGTTTGCAGACGGGTATGCAAACTTGGTTCCAAGACTTTAACAATTAAAACTGTTCACATACGGGTATGCATATTTGGTTCCCGGACCTGAATCATACTACAACAGTTTGCATACTGGTATGCATACTGTGTTATATCCAGACAATGGTTATTCGTTCTAAACTCCTATTTCAATCATTGAAACATCCTTAGAAGACGACAATAGTTGTATCACACAAATTATTAACTTATAAGTAACTAGGTATCACCGGGGCCTAACGGCCCCGCCAACCTCTGGTTAGTTTTATGCATCATTTAATTTCCGTGAGAATACTTTAAAATATCATTAATAATGCTTTTGTTATCTAGGTATCCCATTGGTGATTTCCCAAAAAAAATTATTGGTGCCTTTTTTATTTGTTGATTCCAGGATAATTAAATGGTGATGATGGATTAAACGTGAACACCACCTGTGAAAGATGACAATGAAATATGAATTAGGCAGATGATGTTGGGAGTTTTTATCTAATAAATTAGAAAATGCAAGCTTAAGCGTGATTTGAAAGCAATAAGTCTAAATTTTAAAAGCAATCCAGGATATCTATTAAGAAGAATAAAACGTCCTGATCTAGATAAGAATTTAAGTTACCAAAACAATAATTAGGTAAATGGTACTAATGTCATTATTGTAGTACAAGTAGTAAAATCACAGGTGATGGTACCAAATACCCGAGTTCGAAACTCGCCAACATCAAATTCTTTATCGATTTAAAACAAAATACGTTAGATAATTAGAAGAATAATACAAAATCTATTGGAGATGTCCAAGGAATTGCTAATGCCTTTTGACTCAACCAAAAATCTGGTGAACGATACAATAATATGACTAATATAAGTTGGAGTTATAACATACCTTGCCAGAAATGTAAATTGATTAAGATAACAAAAGAATGTAGATCCGTCAAAGAATATGTTTTTGAACCTTCTATGAATTTCAAGCTTCTCTCTTTGGCATTCCACTATTCTTGCATAGTTGTATTCTTCTCGAGTCCGATTTCACGCTCGGCTCGGATTATCCTGTTTTAGACGTTTTTTAAATTGTCGCAGTCTTTTTTTTTTTCCTCCATATTTTCATAGATGAATATCATATATTTGTAAATTTCATGTTCGGACCCACCTTGAGCGAATAGATCGATGCATGCTCGTTATTTACACACAGCTTTCATGTCTCTGGGTCTCCTAAATATGCAATCATATCCTTGTCATTTTACTTGAATGTTAATTCACGGTTGTCTTCCTCATTTTCAATAAAATTTTCACTCTTCAAATAAGCCCCGAGCATCTCACTGCCATGTGATAGTAAGATTCCAATGGTAAAATGTATCTTATCACCGTTTTTAACATGATCAAAATCATGCAACATGAAAACTTAAATAATGTAGTACCATTATACTTTTTTTTATTCAGTATTTTATATTGTTTAAATTTTGTAGCTCATACCCTTTTTTTATGCATAATCTTCCATACGTTTTTTCGTTTCAAATTCATGTTTAAAAAATTCTATTTGTTAAATTGTCTCAAACTCTCGATGTCATTTTGTTGATCCAGATCTTCCAATAAGTTCTCCAGTTTTTCTTCGTGATTCGAATATTTGGGATCTTGATTACAGGACCCATAAGAATCCTTGAAGAAGTGTTTGCTTTTTTCTTTTGTTGTCTAATCCGTTCTTGATCTTCTCAGCACCACTATCAGTCTTACCTTTATTAGCTCTTGATCATTTACAGAGATTAATTACCTTGTTGTCAAGCGATGATTGTCTTTTCCTCCCTCTCTAGGCATCACCCGACCTATGTCCCTAGCTCAAACTTTCATCATGGTATATTTTTATCCATGTTAGTCAATATAAGGGTTGTTAATTCAATAATAGATAATGCCTAAATTTAGATTTACACAATAGTTTAGACCATATTCAACATGCTATTACTTGTGATATTCTCAACCTTCGGTTTTGGTATTTTGTTAAATGTTTGTGGTTATCTAATATAACTTTCTTAATTTAATATATTTCGGATGTCTACTTGATTTTGACTTCTAATTTCTTCACTGCTAGGTAAATGCTCGGTATGCAGGGTCTAAGGCCTCTTCCTATGGGTATGGCAAAAAAATGTTGTTTGGCATGCCATGTGGCATGGCAAATGAGTTTCCCCACTATGGTAGATATGCCAAACTTGATTAAAAACATATATTTAATTGTGTTGGGTGGGACCCTAATGAATAAAAATATATTTGTGTTTGTGTGGTGGGGTATTTATAAAAGTTTTAGTGTTATAATATATTTAGTGGGACCCTTTAAATATAAAAATATATTAGAATAATGAAAAAAGTAGGAGAGAAGGAGAATTTATATATATATAAAATTACTCGGAGATAAAGTGAATATCGCTGGAGATAAAGAGAATATCGCCAGCGATAAAGTCTTTATCGCTCAACGAAGCGATAAATCTCTATCGCTCGATGGAAACTCTTCTCCCTATGCCTATATGCCAGGAATAACATATTGGCATATGAGTTTGGCAGTTTGGCATATCCATAGTGGGTGCATATATGCCAAATATCAGTGTTTGGCATACCCATAGGAAGAGGCCTAAGTAAAATACTTAATTATGATTAAGTAATCTGGCAATCAAGATGTAATAACATCCAACGCTCAAAGACAGTCAATGTGCAATATGTTTTTGGTTGTGAATGAGAATTAATTGGCCCTGCCTCAATCGATGCTTAACCAAGTTACTTTGACTCCATTGGACAAACATGATAATGCATCGATTGTTCAAATGAGAGTTGTTGTATCTGTAAAATAAAGTTGCAAAATTTAAAGACATGATTGTTCAAGCATTATGCAAGCATTTTCTCGAAAATTATGCATATCTTTCAACACACCTGACAATTGCAAGTAATTTATCTAGTTCAACATCTCCCAAAATTAAAATCTAAAATTCAAAGAAAAAAGTGGCTCACCAAAACAAAAAAAAAGAATGACATAAACGCGAAAAATACCTTAAAATGAGTCAAATCATGATCAGTTAGCCACACTAAAATAACTAACGCGAATCAAAGAGACATCAAAACCACTTGTACAACATTTCTGTAAGTTAAAGTAAAGATAGACACTAATTAATCTAAATGTTCATATATTAACTATTAAGATGTTCAAATACTCCAACACAATCACAGTCGACACAGTCATGTTTGTCCTATCCTGATCCCTTTGCAAGAGGTTTACCAATACCCATTATTTTCTCTTCTTATAAAAAATACGATGGAATCATAATCAAAAAGGTATACGCACCATAATCATAAAAACTCTACATCTACAAACTCTTTTTTTTTTCCTTCTTTTTGAGTCCAAAAAATCTTACTTAAACAAACCTTTTAAGAGAATTAGTTAATACATATACACAATTTAAGAGTCTTGTTAGGGATTTTAAATAATTGATTAAGGTTTTTTACTCCCTCAAAATCCTATCACAGGTGACGACAAATATGACGGAGTAGTAGCATCGAGTCTATATCTCAACAACTGTATTTGATCATGTATCAAAATGGTCACATATAATCCAAACAAACTAAGAAATGCAAGCAATGACAGCAAAACCCCGTTTCCTTGATACCCAAACCAATTATTGACATGGAACAAACCAATGAGCATGAAAAAAAATAAATCGACCATAACCAACAACAAAGTAGTGAAACAAAAATAACAATTGAAAGATCATATTCAATGTTATTTTCTCGACCTATTTCTTTTCACGATTAAGCGCGTTAAAGGGCGTCACCAATACGAGTAGTGAAACAAAAGTAATAATTCAAATGAGCATACCTATTCGCTTTCTTATTGAGTAAAACCTGTAAAACTATACAATTGGTGATCCTGGCATCATCTTTTGGATCTTCCATGCATGGCTGTCTCATATAAAAAAACATGACAATATTTACCTTTACTTGAAGCTATCCAAGCAACATAAGTTACATAACTAACTGGAAGAATAATACTCCCTCCGTTTCTGAGGAAGAGATACTTTCACTTTTTCAATTTGGCCTATTTTTAGGCTAAAATAAAAAACGAGAAGTAACTCTTTCAAAAATGAGGGGAATATTAGTTTTCCTAGATTGAATTAAGTTAGCATAAATACATCTAACATGATATGCTTTACAATTCAGGGAACCATAGATGTACAAATGCTAGCCAAGTTCGAAGGATGGCATTTTCTTTCTCGGGAATGTATAGGAAAACACAAACCTTACAATGTACCTCCTATTACTAAAGAAAAATGCCTACTACGACGCAAGTCCAACCTTAACCGATTCAACTTAATTCTATCCCGGTTTATTGAAAAAGAATGGGTGCATTTTTTTTTTTTTTGAAAAATGCACATTAATGAACATAACATTCAATTAAGCCCATCTCTTTATGATTCCAGTATATACTTCAATATCCATTTTACCAAGGTAATGATGAACAAATAAGTGTAGATCATCTTTACGGTTTCTGATCTTTCTGAGCTACGTCTTCCCCGTCATCCGAAAGACCATTGAATTCATCAGAATCATCTGATGTAAAATCGTCATTAGCAACTGACATGTACACGCCATTGACGCTAAAAAATATACACATAGTTGGTAATTAATAATGAAGTATATCTGGAAACTCAATCATATGTGAACGTTAGTTGATCTGCATCTGCTTCATTATAGTTGCTTAAAGAAACTCAAGAGATGGCGAAATTAAAACATTCTTGCTATATGGTTGTTAATGCAAATGTTATATGTGAATGTTAGATGACCTGCTTCATTATTAGTTATATGTGATTTTTACTCTGTCGTTATATACCTTATCATGACCTTGTTTCTTAGACTTATAAAGAATTTATAAAGGCATCTTGGTAATGCAGTTAGACTCCACGTGATTATACCTTATTAACCATTAGAAGTTATTGATACTCTTTTATCTAAAAAAAATCAATTCCCTGAAGTCTAGCTGCATTAGCATCAGTCTCATTTTTTTTTCTAATTTATTTTAGGAGTACTCGACGAACTACAGGAATCCACATGATTTTGAAGCTCGCAGCTGCTACTGGAATGTTATTTTTTGACAATTCACCAAAGTCTAACCACATTAACCACAATCAATGCAATGTAACTTTGGCTTCCTAAGAATACTCATGGAACTACAGGCATCCACATGACTTTGAATCTCGCAGCTGCTACTGGATTGTTGTTTTTTTAATTAACATTAAATGTAGATAAATATAAGAAACTATAAAGCCGAAAAATTATGTAAAAAGTGATGTTACGTTTGAATATAATCTGAATCCAAAGGTTTAACAGTTGATTCCACATGCTCCATTAAAGCGTCTACAATCATATCATCGTTGTCGCCCGGAATACTTGAATTCCCCTGTACATTAATATACAACCAAACAGACATTCTTAGGTACTTAAGCTTGTGAAGAGTACAGATTCCACAAAGATAATGTTTAGATGTTTACCGGACTATCTGAGCCAATGATGTTGGGAAAATGGTTTGTATAGCACGTGCTCATCCGTTTGGGATGGTTAGCCTGTAACATATACAACTAACTTTTGTCAGTAACATATATATAGCATCCAGTAATTCCATGCAGAAAATGACAACAATAGCATCCACGCTAGACACTGTAAAATTACACATGTTCTATGCTTCTTTGATGGATGCATCTCTCTTACACCGAGCTTCCTTTTGAAGATCTGCTTGCCGGGCAACTTTTTGATTCTAATACCAAGAACATGAAAATTGCCTAATGGGTACTGTTACCTTTATGAGTTTTTTTTCAACAAAACGTAATTATAAAACGTATAATTACATATTAAACAATGTATCCTGGAAAGTAGATCGCACACATATGAACATGCACCTTATAACATGGAGTCTGACACGCTACCACTGCATCACAGATTCATACTCGTGCACATAAATCAGGAGTTAGTTTAAACAGTGTATAATTCCCAAAGGTAAAGCCATGGGATCCACATAACTCAAACGGTTATATGCTTCTGGTTACACATGGTAAACACATGAACTATCTATAAAACTGAAGACATATGTGTTGGGGTACAACTAAATATGTGCAATATTCCTAATGCACCGATACAAACATGGACGTGAGCTGAGGATCCAACGAAATAAAAATAAAAATAAAAATAAAATTTTTAAGTATGAAGTGTTTAGTTCACACTAAAGTTAGATTTGTCATCACATGTTTGCTTGGTTTTTTCTTGCCTTTAACTTTTCTGGCAGTGTATATTGTAATTGGAATAAGGTTTTAGAAGATTTAGTTCTGAAAGAAAATGAGCTATCAACAAAACTTAACTGTTATAGGCAATAATCAAAAGTTGCTTATACAGAGATCCACTCATGCCTTTTTTTTCTTCTTCTGGACCAAATTAAAGAAAAGATAATGTCTTCTTCTTCTTAAAGCCTAATTTCCCCTACGAAGTTATGGATGGCGCATGTAGAAGCTCATTTAAAATGTTCATGAATGCTCGCTACACATTACTCATTAGAAATCAAGATGTTTCCTTTGTCTAAGTTATGGTTTCCACCTTGTATAAGCTCATTTAAGATATTCATGAATACTCACAAATTACTCATTACACATCATGATTAACCTGATTACCACGGTGATAAGGCGATTTCCATCACCGAAAATTTCCAGGAAGCACTATGTTATATTCATTCATGTTGACAACCTACTTTGTTAACTATATATGATAGACCTCATGGCTATTTTGTGTCTCTTTGTTACTAATTTTGTAATCAACGACTCAAGACTACATTTTTTGTATCAATTTACTAATGGATCAGGTGAAGATTAGCCATCCCTCATACAAATGTTGAATTCTGTCACTTTCATTTTCTTAATTTTTATGTATTGGTAATATGGAGTTTAATTTCATTTAGAGACCTTACTATATTGACATAAGTCATCTAATGGGTTTGAGAAACCCTAATTACTACAACTTTTTGGATCAAATCCCATGACTACTAACCGTAAGTAAGTGTTATTATTTAAATCGTACATCAACGGGAATCACAAAATGGTAAAAGTTAATCAGAAATAAAAAAATAAGACTAAACCTGAATCTGCAAATTTCATAATCATCATCTAAAGCAGCTCTTTAACTCTGTCAACTCTGAACTGTTCTTGGCGTTGCTCTTCCTGTAAAAATTTCATATCCATTATAGATTTAACTATGGCTGGTTTACCGAAAAGAAATAAAAAATCCATGCTACCAAAGATCCCCAATCATGTACAACAACAAATACCTAATAACGAAAAATCATAATCAAAACCCATTTCTATGATCACTATATAACAACTACAAAAACTAAGGTTTCAAACATGAGTTTTGCAAAAGAACAACGATAATAATGTGGTAATCCATTTGCAAGTGTTAGACCACTGCACCATCAACTGACCTATTTTTGTAAGGCCTAGTGTAATAGCCCCTGCCAATCTGCTCTGCACCACTCAATATCTATCTGCCACGTGTCTACAACAACATAAAAATATAAGTAACTTAAAATGAGTCAAATCAGGATCAGTTAGCCACACTAAAATGACTGACGCGAATCAAACTGAAGGACCAAGCAAGTGCAAAGAGAGATCAAAACCACTTGTATAACATTTCTGTAAGTTAAAGTAAAGATAGAAACTAATTAATCTAAATGTTCATATTAACTATTAAGATGTTCAAATACTCCAACACAATCGTAGTCGAAACAGTCATGTCTATCCTATCCTGATCCCTTTGCAAGAGGTTTACCAATACCCATTATTTTCTCTACTTATAAAAAATACGATGAAATCATAATCTAAAGGTATACGCACCCTAATCATAAAAACTCTACACCTTAGTGTATGTGTAGAATTCCACAATATTTTTTTCTTCTTTTTGAGCCCACAAACTCTTACTTAAAAAAACCTTTTAAAAGAATCAGTTAATACATATACACAACTTAAGAGTCTTGTTAGGGATTTTAAATAATTGATTAGGATTTTTTATATCCTCAAAATCCTATCGCAGGTGACGACAAATATGAGGGAGTAGTAGCATGGAGTCTATATCTCAACAACTGTATTTGATCATGTATCAAAATGGTCACATAGAATCCAAACAAACTAAGAAATGCAAGCAATGACAAAGAAAACCCGTTTCCTTGATACCCAAACCAATGATTGACATGGAACAAACCAATGAAAATGAAAAAAATTAAATCGACCATAACCAACAACAAAGTAGTGAAACAAAAATAACAATTCGAACGATCATATTAAATGTTATTTTCTCAGTCTATTTCCTGCACAGTAAGGCAGTTAAAGGCGTGCAATACCTGAGTAGTGAAACGAAAGTAATAATTCAAATGAGCATACCTATTGTGCTTTGTTATTGAGTAAAACCGTATAAAACTATACAATTGGTGATCCACGGCATCATCTTTGGATCTTCCATGCATGGCTGTCTCATATAAAAAAAAACATGACAATATTTACCTTTACTTGAAGCTAGCTGACAACATAACCAAGCTGGAAGAATAATATTAATTTTCCTAGCTTGAATTAAGTTAGCATCAATACGAATATGCTTTACAATTCAGGGAACCATAGATGTACAAATGATATCCAAGTTCAGCTATGATCAGCATTTTCTTCCTCAGAATGTATAGGAAAACGCAAACCTTACAACGTACCTCCTATTACTAAAGAAAAATGCCTACTATGACGCAAGTCCAACCTTAACTGATTCAACTTAATTCTGATGTCCTAGTTTATTGAATAAGAATGGGTGCATTTGTTTTTGAAAAATCCTCTATTGTCAACGTGCAGTAACATTGCACAAATGAAATTGCAATTGCAATTTATAGACTATATTTAGAGTTAAACAATATATAATAGAGATATTTTTAATAACACAAAAGAAATTCCTACACAAATACTTGGAACCGCTGAATCATATCAAAATGGTGTGGTTAATTACTTCATTGTACCGCTGCTGAGGTTTGTTTTTGTGGTGGAAGGATGGTAGCAATTTGGTGCATCCGTTGGCGCTCATACAGGGCCACTAAATTCATTAATTTCTCTTTGATGTTCAAGTTGGGGACTTCACCTAAACCAACTCTTTGGAAAATTTTTTAAAAATAAATAGAGATCATACAATTCATATGTATTTGTTAAAGTACCGTTTGACAGTTCAACCATTGAAAGAATTGGAAACTGAGGATGCCATTCTTCGCGAGAAGAACAAACAATTAGAAGCTGACTCCGCCACTCAGAAGAATAAGATTTCTAGCCTTCAAAGCTCCAACCAACAACTTTATGGTATGAAACTTTTTCCCTTTTCCTTTGTTTTGTTAGGGATTTTAAATAATTGATTAGGATTTTTTACTCCCTCAAAATCCTATCGCAGGTGACGACAAATATGAGGGAGTAGTAGCATGGAGTCTATATATCAACAACTGTATTTGATCATGTATCAAAATGGTCACATAGAATCCAAACAAACTAAGAAATGCAAGCAATGACAGCAAAACCATGTTTCCTTGATACCCAAACCAATGATTGACATGGAACAAACCAATGAAATGAAAAAAATTAAATCGACCATAACCAACAACAAAGTAGTGAAACAAAAATAACAATTCGAACGATCATATTAAATGTTATTTTCTCGATTCTATTTCTGCCATTGGTAAGAGCGCGATTAAAGGCGTGCAATACCTGAGTAGTGAAACGAAAGTAATAATTCAAATGAGCATACCTATTGTGCTTTGTTATTGAGTAAAACCGTATAAAACTATACAATTGGTGATCCTGACATCATCTTTTTGATCTTCCATGCATGGCTGTCTCATATAAAAAAAAAACATGACAATATTTACCTTTAATTGAAGCTAGCCAAGCAACATAACCAACTGGAAGAATAATATTAGTTTTCCTGGCTTGAATTGAGTTAGCATCAATACGGATATGCTTTACAATTCAGGGAACCATAGATGTACAAATGATATCCAAGTTCAGCTATGATCAGCATTTTCTTCCTCAGAATGTATAGGAAAACGCAAACCTTACAACGTACCTCCTATTACTAAAGAAAAATGCCTACTATGACGCAAGTCCAACCTTAACCCATTTAACTTAATTCGTGTCCTAGTTTATTGAATAAGAATGGGTGCATTTGTTTTTGAAAAATCCTCTATTGTCAACGTGCAGTAACATTGCACGAATGAAATTGCAATTGCAATTTATAGACTATATTTAGAGTTAAACAATATATAATAGAGATATTTTTAATAACACAAAAAATTCCTGCACAAATACTTGGAACCGCATTGAATCATATCAAAATGGTGTGGTTAATTACTTCATTGTCATGCATTTGAGGTTAGTTTTTTTGTGGTGGAAGGATGGTAGCAATTTGGTGCATCCGTTGGCGCTCATACAGGGCCACTAAATTCATTAATTTCTCTTTGATGTTCAGTACTTCACCTAAACCAACTACTGGAAAATTTTTTAAAAATAAATAGAGATCATACAATTCATATGTATTTGTTAAAGTACCGTTTGACAGTTCAACTATTGAATCCGAAGCCTTACACTAATAATTAGAATGGTCGACTCATCAGTTAATACTACAGGACGTCATGAGTATTCAGCTTATGTAGTAAAAAAGATAAAAAAAATGAACACTTCCTACTAATCTTGATAAAATTGTTCAATAAATGATTTTTAATGGTTCAGGTGTCCAATGGATACCTAGGTGCCTGGTTAAGCATGTTTATTGTTGTCAAATCATAAAAACGCTTATAGAAAATTCAAATCGAGAACAAATTACACAGTTCAATTTGGTAGAAGACTAAAAATTTATTTTAGCTGGTAGTGGCCCTTATTGGGAAAATTCTTTCACTAATGGGGTATTATAAGAAGGTTCGACAATCTATATTGTCGATCTGGACTCAAGTTTCTTACCAAGAAAGTAAGGAAGTAGTATGTTAAACTTGAATTAACTCCCAATAAGAGATTAATATCAACGAACCGTTATTTCACACAAAAGTGGTGGATTCAAGAATGATAAAATCAAGAGTACCAACTACTAACTTAATAATACGGTCTCTTTAATAGAAGCAACGTTGAAATATTTTAGCGAACTTGAACAAAAACTTCTACTTTAATAAAATCCAATATTATTAAATTTGACTTGCTTTATTTATTTATATCCCCGGATAGTATCAAACATCTCTACACTAAAAGATGTCGAAGGTAACATACTGCCACTTAAGAACAATGGTTTTACAAACACATTTGCTACTAATCAAGGTGGTTTCATAATAACATTCTGGTCATTAATTTGTTTCAAATTATTCACTATACTAATCAAGGTGGTTTTATAATCACATTCTGTCATTAATTTGTTTTAAATTATTCACTATATATAATCCAAATGCTTAATTGTTTATTCGTCCAGGGCAAGAGCCATAAGGAACGTTGTGACTATCTTGTGTGAGATATTATACATAGCAAAGTGCATTCATTTTGTCCAATAAAATTAATTGGTTGCGTGTCAATGGTCAACACTCTAGTTCCTATTTTGGTTGATAAATTCAACGAACTTGTTAAGGCACATAAATTGTATAATATTACGCATAAGAATCAGACACTGTGAAAGGCAACAGATTAAGGGTCTTTAAACTAATTGCTTTATCATGATATATCTGAAAAAATAAAGGTAGTCTAGTTGATCAAAAAGAAAAGTGATACTTCTCAAGAATACTACATTATCGATAGAGAAAAATGCAATAAGGTCATATTTCACTGTTATGAGTTATGGCTACCGGTTTTATTTTCAAATTTTCTTGTGCACAAAAACATTTGGTAAATTTGTACGTATTCTGAATGAGCTCTCCTTATATATTACAGGATCCTCGTATACAATTGTAATCAGTTAAATTCGGAAAATTGTGTTATAGTTTAGATACCTAAAATTAGCCAGAGATTTTCCACAAAATTGCAGCACTTCCTAGATGATACAATATCACAGTTTCAAAGGTTTGCAACTACTTTGCACCCTGCAAAAGTAAGACGAATTTCTGAATACTAAAGTAACTTATTTGAAAAGGGCACTAAACAGTGTTATAACGAATAGTCATCAGTGCACAAAACCACATTTATATGTGGGTAAAAAATCCCACCACTATATGTATATGAAAAAAAAACAGGAACAATGTTACTTATAACATATTATCACTCCACCAAACCACATAAATATAATGGAGTCAGATTATGGAATCAGTAACAAAAAGTTCGATTTTTATCATATGCACAACCAAATAATGTAGAGATATTAACAGAGTTTCACATGAACAAACCAATTATTGTTATTGTAGGACAAAGTAAGAACATCTCAAACCTTTCATTATTGACATTAGAAATTATCTTTGATTCTAAATACCTGCAAGTGATTGCTAAGTACAAAAAACACCTATTCTAGCAACCAACAAATAATCTTAATGAGATAATAACATGCTCTTTTTGACTTCCTAGATCCCATCACCAATTTTCTTGCCTCCAATTTTTGATTCATCACTTCTAACTCAATTAACATATTCATGATTCATCTCTCACCTGATTACCATAACCAACAAATAATCAATCAAGACAAAACCCTAGTTTAGAGCTTTTATTTAAACTACAACAATAATTAGTACCTGAATGGGTGATTCAAGCTTTTGCTAAAGCAAATCCTTATTTTCTTTAGCTTTTTTCCGAAGCAGAAGAGAGATTCGGTAATCTGGCTTGAGAATCATTACTTTCACGTCCCCGTTGAAGAATACTGATACTTTTTCTTTGATTCCTATTGCTCAGGGAGGTGAAAGAGCGAACATGAGAGTGTTAATAAAATTAGGTTTTACATATCAATTTGCACCCACCCACCTCATGTTTCGTAATATTACCCGAAATTTCTTAGCCCTGAAATTTAAGACTCCATCCGGAGCTTTCCTTAGCTGAAAATTCCATTAGGAAAAAATCAGACTGCATTAGTTATTTCATTGAACCCAGATTCATCTGCACTGTCCACTTACTTCATTAAGGTGAATTTTTTTGAACCTTGCTTCATCAGCTCCTCCAACAACTACGAAGTAAAATATTGTGTGATTGATTAATTTCAATATAATTCTTTTACAGCCTACACAATCAAGGTCACCAACTTAGTCAAATCCCATATGAGAGCTTTAGAAGCCAATCTTCTTTGATGGTCGGAGACTCGGATGTATTTTACAGCCTACACAATCAAGGCCACCAACCTAATCTGAATGAATGTCATACCCAATGAGTAGTCTACTTGGCCTTATGACAACCCTCGTAATATGTTAGTTGTAATCCCACTTTTAGAATTCTCTCTAAAACCTCGTAAGCTTGGTGATAATAATGATGATCGCATAAAAGCGGCAAGATTGATGAAAGTTCATCTACTACAGGGTTTATAACAAAGTCTCCATAAATCTTCCCTAAACTCACGGCTCCAATCAACATGTTAAAGTTATTCATATGCACCGGTGTTACCTACAACCCAGACTTGTGATGGTCGAACGAAGTAAATTTTCCGTAGCTATCTTTCTGCCTAAAGATGCATAGTCATTTCATATCTTGACCTGCAAATGACGTAAGTTAGTGTCCACTTGTCCAAAAACATTAAAATATGTCTCAATTCAACTAAATCAATATTTCAATGTACCTTCATTTATTGTTCTGGTACTGCTCAGTCCCTCGCCTTTGTAAAATTTTTTTATGTTGTAATGCTTGTAAATCATGAGTTAGAATTAATAAATTATTAAACATTCAAGAACTTTTGCATTTTTTGTGCCATTGAACATCCAAGTATCCAACCAACTTCAAGACTTCTATGAAGTCCATGAACCGATGAACGCTAAAAAATACCAAGTTAAGGAAACACGCAAACAACAATTATATATGATGGGACTTCTCAAAGAGTTAAGGATACTAAAAATATCCACCTTCTCCATATACATCCATACCTTGAAAGAACCAAGGTTCGAAGAAAACCCAAATTTAATGTTTTACATTGATCTGAATTTGCAAGTTAGGTAGCACATCTAATACAGGGCCGCTCTAGGTTGATCTTGTTAGTGCTGTTATTATCAAGCATAAAATATTCATTATCAATCTCAGAACCTATGGCCTACAGATGACTAAAATATTGAGAGATCAAAATGGTGAAGATAAAGAATAAATACATTTAAGCATACTTGGCCATCTACTTCTGATATCGACTGCTAGTATTCTGTATTTCTCGCGTTTCTACATATGTACAGGTGTTTCGTTTCAAAATCTGGTCTTAGTCTTTAATCCCCAACCACCGGAACTCATTGATTACATCCTCTTCAAAACCCTACTTTAGATTAGCAAGTCCCTTTTAGAGACAGAAAGTAATAAGTAAATCTCCTGTTAGATTGATCTCATTTGAGAAACCAAGGCAACCGAAGCATGGGTTAAGAAACTAAAGTAAGATTGACAACAAAGCCCACAATTGTGATCTAATATCGCATCAAAACTCATCCCATATGGATGGCCAACTCTGCGATCATATTAGTTATCATTCATCTTCATCCTTTTGCTCTCTGTATATTCTAATCGATCATCTAAAGACCATTATTATTAGTCATGAGTTTGATAATGAATGTTTAGTTTACAGGGTACTCTGAAGTAGATGCTATTATTATTTCGCGAAACTTACATTTAATAAGAGAAGGTGGAATATATCAAATAGGAGCGATATATCTTAAGGGATCATCAACTTTGGAGTGTCTTGAGAATTTTCTACACTTCCTATTACCTGGTGTAATGCCTGCTCCATGCACATGAAGAAAATCCAGGTGATACTGAGGTCAGAGAAATCCAATAACGGTTCTATTAAAATCGCCGTCGCGTTGACCCTGCTATTTAGCAGTTGGTCCTGTACAAAATTTAAATTTTAACACTTAGATGTGAAGAAAACGGAAAAAACAAATTAAATAGAAATTCAAATTTGCAGTGCCAAAGCTGTTTTGGGTAACTACTTCTTTCGCTGTAAATGTTGCTTTTGTTCGGTGATAGCTCTGAACACAGACCTACCCCATTGATATATCCAACGTCCCACACAACGCTATACAACTGTATGCCAACCTCCACAATTTGTAAAGTTTGAAGCTTGAAAAAAGCAACCCCGTGAATCACTTTGAAGCAACAATAATAAATCACCACCTACAATTCAGCGCCACATTTAAGCTTAGTAGTAGGAATAACAAAGACATTTGTAGAGTTTCAGTTTGAGAAGTCACTTGTCCTATCTTATCTGATATAACAAAAAACACAGTATTTCAGACCTAACACAAATAATGTCATTGTTATCATTTAAAACCATACACTGTCTGTTTAAAGGATGTGTGTTGATTGGCTGTCATTTTAGATTATGTATAGGGGCACTAATTATGATATTGCTTCCCAAACATGATGAAAGATGTAGATAATATGATAGAAGCTGTGAAAACATATATAGTATAGATATAGTGTATAGGGTATCCTGTTAGTGCAGATTGGCTTAAAAAGCTAGGTGTGTGGGTAACATAAGGTGGCTCAAACCAAGGTTATTATTCCTCTGTTAAGTGAATGAATGAATCCTTTTTTCCCTTTACCGTGTGCAGCTAAATCACCCGGTTCTCATCCTTCTCCTTCTGACACTATTGCACTAACCTTACTTTGGCTTGCTTTCTGGGAAGATGAGCCGGATTCCAGACAATTTGGACAACAATATATAAATGAGATTAATCACAAAAACACATATATACCTATGTCATAAAATCATACTTTAGCCCTGATAGCTGAGACATGTAAATTTGTATGCTGATCTTCTGTAAAAATACACGTATTGGTTTGTTTCCCATGATGTCCATCACCGTAGGTGAGTTGTAGTTGTTGTGTTATTTCTTTATGCAAATGAATAATACCAATCGTATTGATCTCAATAACTACAATTTTGAGACACAAATCAGTTCAGGACTTAAAATTTTGATTAAAATTATGTGAGAAACTGGAAGATTTACATCTGCTAGTTAAGATGCAGACGAAGATAAGCTTGCCATTGATCCACCAATTCCCAAACATTGAAAGAAAGAAAACCAAAAAATTTAAATACCTAATCGGTTTGCAAATAAACCCATGGCACATAGTAAATAGGACATCCAGTTTATCACTCAATTCAATTTTCCACCTAACAAATTTCGGCCTAGACCTGAGAATCTGAGATCAAAATTTACACATCTTTCCATTAATATGGGAATTCTATTTACTGATTTAGTTGTTCAAGTAGTGAGCTCCATATACAACCTTAGGTCGACTAATCAATTAATTGAACCCTGGGATGAAAATTCATCCATGTCTATCCATTATCAGGGAGACTTTAAAAAGGAGCATACCTTTCGTTGATGATGTCCGTTACTCTCACCGGACTTTTCACCTTTAATTTCTCTCTCGCTCGATGTTTCGTTTGAGCTGTTGAACCTTTACTTTTGGGGTTGAAATCACAATCATGATTTGATGGCATATCTGCTACATCGCAGTAAAGATAGATGGGTATCTAAATGATTAAGATTAGGTTGATGATCAGCCTATCTCTGAAAAAATTATTAGAACGTCGAAAGGTATTTAAAGTACTCGGACGTATATAAAAGTGGCAGGAGTCTGAACAAAGAGTTTTGCTATACGTTTTATATTGTAAATAGCATAAAACGCAAGCTTTCTCAGCCGTCCAAGAAAAACACCATCTAGATGTAGGAAATACCATTAGGTCACAGGAATAATATATTAGTGAGTAGCCTAAATCGCATTGGCCCAAATCGTATGTCTCATTTAGTCCTATTTAATAATATAAATTATAGTTTGGCCCAAAAATTATTGTTTGGTCTGTTGTCAATGGATGATGTAAATGTCACCTTGAAGTGGCGAATACCCTTTTGGATAAGGGCCATATATATAGTCAAAAGGTAAGAGAGAATAAATCATTCTCGGTTTACTTTCTCTCTCATCTTTTTTTTTTCTAGATCTGAAATTTTTTTCTCCCCGTTCGATGTTAACGAGATAAACTCGTGTTGAACGAACCAAATCTGTCGCTTCGATGTTTATTCTCCGATCTTATACGATGAAGAATGATGTTTTGTTTGTCGTGTTAATGAGATGAACTCGTGTTGAACGAACCAAATCTGCTGTTGTTGTTGTTTTGATGAAGAACCAAATCTGATGCTGTTGTTGTTTGATGAAGACGACGATCTTTGTTGAAGTATACAAGACGATGAGACGACGATGATCGCCTTCGTTGTTGTTTTGATGAAGAACCAAATCTGCTGCTGTTGTTGTTTGATGAAGACGACGATGTTGTTGAAGTATACAAGACGATGAGACGACGATGACTGCTGCTGTTGTTGTTTTGATGAAGAACCAAATCTGCTGCTGTTGTTGTTTGATGAAGACGACGATGCTGTTGAAGTATACAAGACGATGAGACGACGATGATGTTGTTGAAGACGACGATGATGTTTATGATGTTGAAGACGACGATCTTTGTTGAAGACGACGATGTTGTTGAAAGACGAACCCGATTTGTTTGTTAAGATGATGTTCTTTAAATGAAGTCTCGTTTGTTAAGCTTTTTGTATGGACTTCATTCACTGGAATGAAGTCTGTTTTTTTAGCTTTTTTGAGGAATGAAGTCTGTTTTTTTTAGCTTTTTGTATGGACTTCATTCCTGGGAATGAAGTCTGTTTTTTAGCTTTTTTGTATGGACTTCATTCCTGGGAATGAAGTCTGTTTTTTTAGCTTTTTGTATGGACTTCATTCCTGGGAATGAAGTCTTTTTTAGCTTTTTGTATGGACTTCATTCCTGGGAATGAAGTCTGTTTTTTTAGCTTTTTGTATGGACTTCATTCACGGGAATGAAGTACATTTTTAGCTTTTTGTATGGACTTCATTCACGGGAATGAAGTCTGCATTTTAGCTTTTTGTATGGACTTCATTCCCGGGAATGAAGTCTGCTTTTTAGCTTTTTGTATGGACTTCATTCACGGGAATGAAGTCCGTTTTTTTAGCTTTTTGTATGGACTTCATTCCCGAATGAAGTCGTTTTTGTATGGACTTCATTCCTAGGAATGAAGTCTGCTTTTGTTAGCACGGAAAATCTCTTACAAAAAAAAAAATTAACATGGAAGGGGTATTTTTGTCTATTTAAATATTTTTAAATAATTATGGACCAAACAGTAAAGGCGTTTGACCAAAGGACTAAACAGACATGGGCCCACCTATAAAAGGACCAAACGATATTTTTCCCCATCTAGATCACCTTGGCCGCCAGATCGGGGTCCCCATTCAACGCCGTCCGTCTGATAGCCCTGGCTATCATGGAGACAAACCTCATCTCTTTATTAAGGAAAAATGGTGGTTGTCTCTGTGTCATGCGTGCCGTCTCTTTATTAAGGAAAATGGTGGTTGTCTCGTGTCATGCGTGCCGTCGGATTCGAAGATCCTGTGGTCTGGAAAGATCAGCCGGGAGAGACATTCGTGACCGTACAGATTCGATCGTGTGGCCGAGATCGGGCGATTCTGTTTAGGCTAATTTAGGCCCGTATACACCGTATCTTTTTGTTTTTGTTTATCTTCTTCCCGATCCTTCTCCTCTCCCGTGTGTTCTAAGTTTCGATCAAAATCAAGTCGAATGAGAAGAAGAGAATAAGAGACACAACGACACAACAGATTCTAAAAGTTTCACTCATCTCCACTACCAAGATAACGACCATCACCACCGTCTCCTTCTTCTTCATCCCCTGTTACACAACAGAGATGCTTTGATCAATTTTTTTATAAGTTTCGATCGCACTGGAGAAATTAATGATTATTACCGAATTAGGTATGGATCATTCTTATATTTCCTAATTAAGTTTCGGTATTTTCATGAATTCTAAGCTAACCGAAAAACTTAGGGTTCCAAAATTTGGGGATTTTAGAAATTGTGTTTTATCACTCGATATGAATTGGGTTTCAATAAACTTAGGTTTCCTTAAATTGATACTCGATATGAATTGGGTTTCCTTTCAAATCGAGTTTTGTCACTTTAATTTGTGTTTAATCAATTTTTAATTTTCCTTCTTTCATGGCAAAGAGAGGAATTCGGAGTAAAGAAGTAATATTCGTGGTGATATTACAAAGCAAGTAAAGGGGGTAATTTGAACAATGGGTTGAAACCTTTCTTCATCATCTTCATGCTTCGTATTTGTTTTTCGGGCAAGTTTGAGTTTTAGTTTGATAGGGTTTTGGTGAACTATTGGAATGAGAACAAACCAAGTTTGCTGCCATCAAAACTAATGGTTGTTTTTGAGAATTTGCGAATGTTTAGATATGTGGATTATAGTGTCATATTATAGTGTTTTCAGGGAAGGAGAACAAATAAGGAACAAGAAGAGTACCTATAGTGTCTTCTCAATCAACCTCTCGAAATGCAAATAAGTTGTTTGTTTAAATGCCTGAACGACCAGATTAACAACAGCTTTTGTTTTTGGTCGAACCGAGATCTTACTTGGAGTTAACTAAGGTACGTTGGCTGTTTACCAATAGTTAAAAAAGGTTTTTAGGAAATTTGTGTTTGTCTCCAATTTTAATTTTTCAATTATGTATGTTTGTCACGGTTGCAGGAGTTTGCCAGTGCGTCTTAATGTAAACTCACCGGCAACCTGCAATGTGTGAATATGGTGCAGGATACATGTTTGGTGATTGATTGTCTTGCGTCCAATAGCTGTGGTGATCATGCTCTTATAGGGTGTACAGGGCTATCAACGAGTTCATAACATTACCTTTCTGTGTTAATTATGTTTAAATTACAAGCACAGTCTGGAAAGATCAGCCGGGAGAGACATTCGTGACCGTACAGATTCGATCGTGTGGCCGAGATCGGGCGATTCTGTTTAGGCTAATTTAGGCCCGTATACACCGTATCTTTTTGTTTTTGTTTATCTTCTTCCCGATCCTTCTCCTCTCCCGTGTGTTCTAAGTTTCGATCAAAATCAAGTCGAATGAGAAGAAGAGAATAAGAGACACAACGACACAACAGAGATTCTAAAAGTTTCACTCATCTCCACTACCAAGACAACGACCATCACCACCGTCTCCTTCTTCTTCATCCCCCGTTACACAACGTAGATGCTTTGATCAATTTTTTTATAAGTTTCGATCGCACTGAGAAATTAATGATTATTACCGAATTAGGTATGGATCATTCTTATATTTCCTAATTAAGTTTCGCATTTTCATGAATTCTAGCTAAACTGAAAACTTAGGGTTCCAAAATTTGGGGATTTTAGAAATTGTGTTTTATCACTCGATATGAATTGGGTTTCAATAAACTTAGGTTTCCTTAAATTGATACTCGATATGAATTGGGTTTCCTTTCAAATCGAGTTTTGTCACTTTAATTTGTGTTTAATCAATTTTTAATTTTCCTTCTTTCATGGCAAAGAGAGGAATTCAGGTAAAGAAGTAATATTCGTGGTGATATTACAAAGCAAGTAAAGGGGGTAATTTGAACAATGGGTTGAAACCTTTCTTCATCATCTTCATGCTTCGGTATTTGTTTTTTCGGGCAAGTTTGAGTTTTAGTTTGATAGGGTTTTGGTGAACTATTGGAATGAGAACAAACCAAGTTTGCTGCCATCAAAACTAATGGTTGTTTTTGAGAATTTGCGAATGTTTAGATATGTGGATTATAGTGTCATATTATAGTGTTTTCAGGGAAGGAGAACAAATAAGGAACAAGAAGAGTACCTATAGTGTCTTCTCAATCAACCTCTCGAAATGCAAATAAGTTGTTTGTTTAAATGCTCAACGACCGTGATTAACAACGGCTTTTGTTTTTGGTCAACCGAGATCTTACTTGCGCTAACTAAGGTACGTTGGTCGTTTACCAATAGTTAAAAAAAGGTTTTTAGGAAATTTGTGTTTGTCTCCAATTTTAATTTTTCAATTATGTATGTTTGTCACGGTTGCAGAGTTTGCCAATTGTCTTAATGTAAACTCACCGGCAACCCGCAATGTGTGAATATGGTGCAGGATACATGTTTGGTGATTGATTGTCTTGCGTCCAATAGCTGTGGTGATCATGCTCTTATAGGGTGTACAGGGCTATCAACGAGTTCATAACATTACCTTTCTGTGTTAATTATGTTTAAATTACAAGCACACATGTGTGGATTTGTCAATGTCAACGTGTATGTTTGTTTTTACAGCATGAGTAGACCAGTGATGGCCGATTTGGAGAGAGAGAAAGACCTGTTCGAGGTAAAAAGCTTGAAAATTTTAACCTCTGAATTGGTCTTGCGAATTTAGATGCTGGGAATTATTTCGATTCTTAGTTTGGTTTCGGCCTTGGTAAGATTCTGTCTACAGAGTCTATTAATAGTAAATATGTTTGATTTCAATAGCTGTTTAGTAAGTAATTAGAAGTGGAATACTGTTTCTTTGGGATTAATTTTGCTCGGTCTCCTTCTTGGAGATTTGATGTTTCCAGGGAATGCAACCTACTGACAGAGGTATGTCAATGTCTACCAAATATTGAGTTTCTGTTTTTCACTATGCAGGAAGAGTTGGCCAATTATGTGTATTACCTAAAACAACAACATTCACCATTTTGGTTTCAGGCAACATGGGTTTCACAAACATTATAAGGGTTAATCATATGGTTTCCATATTTAATGTATGGTTCTAAGTGTTGATTCCTATTTAGCTTTGCCATAATGACAGAAGCATAGCTAAGCTTTTAAATGGACCCTTTTCGATATTTATAACCTTAGTTTAAATTGAGTTTCATTCACCATTTTGGTTTCAGGCAACATGGGTTTCACAAACATTATAAGGGTTAATCATATGGTTTCCATATTTAATGTATGGTTCTAAGTGTTGATTCCTATTTAGCTTTGCCATAATGACAGAAGCATAGCTAAGCTTTTAAATGGACCCTTTTCGATATTTATAACCTTAGTTTAAATTGAGTTTCGTGACATAACTATGTTTCTTGACTATGAATATACCTTAATCATGAATCTCTTTGTTTGCTTTTGATAAAGGTGCTGATCTCACGGATGAAGATTCTTGATAGGTCAAACAAATTGACAGAGAAAAGATCAAGACTCTTAAAAGATCGAATCGGTTTTTCTACCATTGCACGTAGGTGGTCACTTAGCTTACACATTTTCTCAGTATTGGGGTAAGGTCATGCATATACAAAGCTATAATAGTAATGCTTATGCCATATATACGTACATTTAAATTATAACATCCAATCAAGTTTTAGGCAACATGTCGATCATTCCAACCGATAAAAGAGCCACACCGACACTAGCCATAGTTGTATTAAAAGCCTTAATTAGCTACTCGGGTCAAGCAATATTGTAGTATTAGCGAACAAGTCGACGACATTTCCTAGCTCTACATATACTATTTGTGCTTTTAAGTTTAAAGCTCAGGCTTACCAATTAACTTAAAGCTCAAAGCTCGTGTCCGATTTCTTTGACAATTCCTAATAAGATTAAAGCTCGTGTCTACATTGGACTTGTCAGTGAGCCTTTTTCTAAATGTTGCAACAATTTGTTACTTGTTAAGTTGTGAGATGTGGATAGTCTCGGTTCGGTGCATTTGTACGTTTACGCTTATGCGAACCGCTCAAGGAGATTACTTAAAACCACGATTCCCTCACTCTTGCATTTCCCGTTTTCTAGGTCGCCTTTCAAGATGGAGAATAAAGATCACTTTCCGAGGTTTACCGGCACTAGGTGTGAAGACCTCTCGAAATCTTAGTTGTTAGGTTTAATGGCACTAGGTTCTTTATCACGTACATAGAAAGAAACTGATATCATTTGTGTTTGTCACTTTGTGTTTTATTTAATTTATTTAATTTTGAACTTTGATTTTACACATTTACACTTAAATACGTAACACAAATTACCAAATAATTCTATTAATATTTTCGTGAGATGGTATTTGGTGCGAGTTTAAGTCTCTTCTCCTCACCTAGATGGCAAAGAAGAATCTTTTTTGTCAAAAGTGCAATCGTAAGTTTGGGGGTAATATGTACTACGTATTGATATAGTTTTGATTTAATGGGTTCTATGATTATGGAACTATAATAGTTTTGTGATTTGGATTGTCTTCGTTCTATCCACGGATTGGTTATTTTTTGAAGAGTTTGAATAGCTAAAGGAGTTAGTTAACCGAGAAAGTATCTCACCCGATGATGGTTTCTATGGTTTAATTAATTTTGGTCATAATTACTAAATAAATCTCTACAATTCCGTATCTTTCTTTGGGCATTTGGAGCGGGCAACCATTGACAAAGACCCCTCCTAAAACGCCAAGGAAGTGGATCGATCGATTGTGAAATATATAGGCCCAACTCCCTAGATTTCTAATCCAAGGCAAGGTCATATGGCCCCGCTAATTCTACTCGAGCGATTATAGGAAGGGACGCAGATCAAGATAACCTGCGGTCTCAAGTGATCAATTCATAGTTATTGTATGTATGTATTTTTCTCATCCAGCTTGGGAGAAAAATGCTCAACCATTAAACCATCTTTTAATTTATATTCATATAATCTACAATTTTAGTGTCCTTACTCAATCTAAATAATTAAACATGTTAATGTGACCCGATTTACTAAGACACTATAATATGACACAACCAACTAAATATTGAGACCATTCTGCCGTAGGTCCCGGCCCCCTATCTAGCTACTATGGTCCAACTAATTAAGCATGCTACTGTGATACTGATCAACCGACCAAACAATAAACAACACTCTAAAAAGGTTTTGCTCCAGACTATTTTCAATTAATGTTCAATTATATTATTGTTTAGGTGTTAAATCTTTAATTAATATAAACTTTAGATATTGTTTAGCTATTATACATTAAGTTATATAAGCTTAGAAAAACTTTTCGAAAATCGGCGAGAGGTTGAACAATCGGTGATATTGTTTTTAAGTTATATAAGCTCAGATTAATGAAGTTATATAAGCTCAGATTAATGATCCAGCTAATTAAACACGCTATTGTGATCTGACTAACTAGCACGCTATAGTATGACACAACCAACTAAATATTAAAAACATATGTAGTCATATGTAGCTATTGTGATCTGACTAACTAGCACACTATAGTATGACAAAATTTAAAGGCATATGTAGTCATATAGTATGACTACATATGCCTTTAAATTTTGCCACCTGCCGAGGCCGTAGGCCCCGGCCTCCTTCTGTTATTATGATCCAAACTAATTAAACACGCTATTGTGATCTCGACTAACTAGCACGCTATTGGCCCCCTATCCACTTACTATGGTCCAACTAATTAAAAACGCTATTGTGACCCGACTAACTAGCACACTATAGTATCACACGACCAACTAAATATTTTCAATTAATGTACAAGTCTATTATTGTTTTAGATATTGTTTTAAAATTAAGATACATATTCAAAAATTAATATACTATTCTTAGAATTATTATTTTTTTTAAATTGATATAAATTTTAGATATTGTTTCATAAAAAAATCGACGAAAGGTTGAGCGCCGGCCGCAGGCCGGCGTGATACCTAGTCTCCCCTTTAAGGAAATGTGGTGGTTATCTCGTGGACAAAGGTGACCGTAGGATCGAGGATCCTCGGCCGGAAAAAAAGCTACGTGGAGAGTCATTCGTGATCGTCCGTATCCGATCGTGTGGCCGAGATCGGTCGGTTCCTGTTTAGTCCGATTGGGCCCGTATACGGCGTGGAGAGTCATTCGTGATCGTCCAGATCCGATCGTGTGGCCGAGATCGGTTGGTTCTGTTTAGTCCGATTGGGCCCGTATACACCGTATCTTTTCGAGATTATTCTTATCAAAATCACGAGCAGAGAGAGTCGATTGTTTTTCTTATCTTCATTCGATCCTTCTCCTCTCCTCTCAAATCCTCTCGCTCAAGAAAATCAATCGGAATATACACATACGATTCGTCTTTGAACATCCGAATTTCATATTTCATATTACATCCATCAAATGGTAGTCACCAACAACAAATCCAGTCCCTGGATCGGAATTGGGGATTTCGGGGCAGATATGATTAACAATCACAGTATCTCGAAATCGAGTTAATGAATAACAACGGCGTATCGAAATCGAAAATCATCAAAGATGCTTGATTGTTGGATCTGGGTTTTACCGTTGTGTTCAACTCGGAGATGGAAATTAGAGAAAGAGAAGGGTTTGGGAAGGTATTGGTGATGCAGAGCAGGTTCTGGTGATGGCATGATAGGTATTGGTGGTCTGTGCAGCTGAACTAAAGCAACAAATCAGTTTTGAAGCACCCAGAAAAAGGTAATTTCTCTACTCTATACTATACTTCCCAAATCTTTTGTTATATTTCTTATCCCTATGTTATTTGGGATTTTAGGGCAAGGTAATGAAGAAATTAGAGAATTTAGAAGGGTTTTACTTGAAATTGTTAGAGGACGTTGTTGCTAGAGAAGATTTGGAAGAAGTTATTGATGTTATGGTTTGATTTAGGGTTTAAACCGAAGCAAGAAATTTGAGTTGTTTCTGGTATTGTTGATTTAGATGAATGCCTAGAATCTTCGGTTCAAGCTTTTGGTGAAGATGGTGCCCGGTGAATCACCGCAGCTTGATGTCTTAATTAATGGAGTGATGGGTTCTCGCTAGCGTATGTTAAATTCAAGAACGGTTATTTGAAATGTGGAAGTTGCGGTTCTCACGAGAATTGTTCAAGAAAATGTAACAACTACAAGTCGTCATCATGTTTTCATTGGCAATGGAATAAGCTTTTTGGTTCCGCATAATCGTAACTTCTACATGGTTACATCGAGTTGGGTTCATGCTCTCATTCTCCGTAAATGTAGAAAGCTTATCTCATTATTCAATTCGATCTTTTAATGGGGTGAGTCCTAAATCTGCTTTCACTTACTTAGGAAACCATATTTGTTTGTCTTAGCTCAAACGGCGTAGCACATGGCTTTCACCCATGTTTGCGACATATCCTATATTTGACTCATATAAGTAGTTTTTGAAGTTGTTGAGGAGCTAGCTGTTCCCGCGAATAAATTCAAGGAAGAGTGTGCTTTTGGTGAAAGAGGGTTTGGACGTGTATATACGGGTTATCTTGACAAGATCTGATCGGAGTTAGTTTTGTTCTTGAAGCTAATGTTAATGATTCAAGGAAAGATACCTTGCTTTTGTGTTTACGATTTAAGCTAATGTTTTTGCTTCTTCTGGTTGTTCGTTGTTCGGTTCATGCTTATACCACATTACTGGGGTTGTTGGTTTGATTTGGTTCTGGGTTTTCCCTAATAAATTAAAAGGGTTGTTCTAGCTTGGAACTAAATCGAGACAAAAGCAATGCAACGAGTAAATACCATACGCCAAAAAAATTATCGGTCCTTCGTGTGCAATTGCTTGGAACTAGCCGACAATGGTGATGTACTCTTTAATCCGCGATCATTGGCGCCTTTGTTTCACACTTCGATTGTTTATAGAGGAATTCAAAGCTCAAGTCTTCGCTTATTTAAACCGAAAAGCAATGGATTTGAATTGGTAATATATGATTCTCTATTTTTACTAATTATTTCTAAACTCAATCCGTTCTTCATATCGCTTTCCATTCTTTCCAAATTGTCGAGGATTTAAAATCGAAGTGTTATCATGAATTTTGAATATCTATTATGAATTTGAATTACGGGTTTGTTTTCTGTTACTAATGGTAAAACTCTAGCATTGATTATCCACCTTATCACTTGATTCATTAATCCGAGGAGAAAGCTCTGCTTAATGGGTTGTTTTGCTGCTTAAGGGATATTATATCCGTCCGTCCGTATCTTGGGTTTCCTGGGATAACCATGTTTCTTAATACGGACGTCCACTTCTTCCTCACCTGATATATATTTGTGTTTCTAAAGAACAATGTTCGAAAGCGGTATGTATGTGTTTAAAGTTAATAAGATTCGATTCATAGATAATCATGTTAGTTAATTTTTACGGTGGTTCAAAGTGATAATTCTGGGCGAGAGTAATTCGGGTCATGTCGGTCCCGTGGCTCGAAGTAATAATTTTTTTTCTTCCCCCGTCGATTCCTTGCGTTAACGCTCATTATGCCACGTTGTCACCTAACCCCCGCCTTTCCTGGCCCGGTAACTAAGAACAACTTCATTCACTTATAAACTGAAAATTCCCAACAGATTTCCTAATCCTTTCAATAGTCTCTCATTAACCTTAAGTGTATACCTCAAATTGATCATCCAGTCCCGTTGGCCAAACTCGTGAGGCAATTCTATGAACAATAGTCCATCACCTCGCTACAAATTCTTCTCGATGCACATCTTAAGGTTTTGTTAATTCTATGAATTGGGTCATCACTCTAGGCTTGCCGGCTTAAGCTTTTTATCTTTTTGATCATTGGAATTTCGTAGCTTAATTCTCACTTTTTGAGACCATGCCAGGGTTTTGATATAATTTCCCAACTTCGTAATGCGAGCAATTCATTCAACATACATAAAAAAAAAAACAGGTTAGCCGAGGTATGCATAATTTTTTTGTGGTTTTCTTTGTTTTCTCGCTTCAAATAATATTGTTGTCCTAATTGTCATCTTGCGGTTGGAAAAGAATGTCACTGCAAGAACACTTTCAAGTGTACCAATGTCAATGCCTCCTCCAGTTGCCTTAAATCTTTATCTCCAAACTATATACCTCTATCACCATTATTAGTTGTGATTAAATTCAATTCAACAAAGCACTCGGACGTAGGTAAGAGCCGTGATTAAATTCAATTCAATTCCAAACCTTAACTAATTCACCATTATTACTTAGGAAATCATATTTGATGTCTTAGCTCAACGGCAGAGCACATGGCTTTCACTCCATGTTTGTTGTGGGTTCAACTCCCACAGATGGCTTGGTTAAGACTTTCCTTATTTAACAAGGTTTCCTAATCAACAAATCAAAACAAGTTTAAACTCTAAATTTCCTAACTGAATTGGCTTTCCTGATCCTAACAGTTTTCCAATATAATTTACCTCTATATATACACCATGGGAAGTGTAAACAAACAAACGCCTGTGTGAAGGAATATCAATTCGAGTATTTGGATCAATAATAAAAGCTTACAGACATTATACATTTGATTTGAAACACCATGAGGTTAGTCTTTAATTATCTTTAATTGAATTCTAAATTATTTTTATTGATCAAGAAACAAAATAGATTTGTGTATCGATTCTTCAAAGAGGCAAAAAGACAACATCATCACAAGCTGGAGACAATGGACAACAAACCACTAATGTATGTTTCGAAATATGATTGTTTACATCGTTTGTCATAAGAATAAATTTGAGAAATTTACATCTTATGCATATTGCAGGCAAGGTCTTTGGGACAGAGGTTAAGGTGGGAGAGGATCAAGCATGAAAAAAAGAGCAGGGAGCGCGAAGCAAGGTCAAGTTTGAACAACAAATTGAAATTGAACGATTGTAGTTTATAGATATAGAATAGGATGGTTGGCATTAATATTCAAGGGATATTTTATTTGTCATGAAATTACTGTTAATTGTTTTTAAACTTGCTCATTGCAGGAGTTCATTAGGCGGGAAAGAGAACAACAGAATACAATGAGCGTGTTTTAAAAGAACAAATTAGCAAGGCAAAGAAGTGAGAAGCAATATTATTATAGTCAAATTTATTACATTTTTATATACATTAACGTGTTTGGTGATTTACAATACATTGTTTTTTCTTTTTACGATTGAATGCAAGGCCCGAAAATCGTTCATAGCTTGAGACGATGGAAAAGGTATTGTTAATTAACGTGTGTGTATTGATGAATGTATGGTTTGTGTTTAAAAGTATGATTTAAATTAAAACTATGATTTATTCCTTTTTTGTGTTTTATTTTGATTCTTTTGATATTCTATCCTGCATCTTCACAATTGCCTTGAACAATCCCAAATTGATCTTTTATGATTTTATAAGATAATGTGGTTTTCTTGGTACTCTTATTAAATTCAAGGCAAGTAGAACGTAATATAAAACCAAATTATCGTATAAGTTAACACTCTAAGACACCATTACATGCCGTAGAGTATGATCGACACAAAGAATAAGTTAACTAAATAATTTAATGGCTTGAGAAAACAAGATCGTGACATTATTTGTTTATAGTTGAACTTTTAAAGAGAGATTGCAACACCGACATGTACATGTATGTGCTTGGATTTACATCCAAGAATAATCTCTTCTATAGAAACAAATTGTTGATCTCATTCCCCTCGCTACCTAAAGTCATCCACCGCTTGCCAACTATAACAACTAGATTATCCCTAGAAGCATCTGAAATTTGTGTCAATCCACCTCCATGAACGTTAAAAGTGCAGCATCTAGATCATTACAATATATAACTCATGCTAAGCATTGTGTGTATAAGCACCAGGGACAAGTGGAGGCGTCATGTACTCTTTCAATCGCTCTCGATTCCAAAGATATTTGTGTGAAATTTATATCTCAATGACATCACCCGTATCTCAGTAAAGGTGCTAATTTAAATTCAGGGACCACCGTATTCTTTGTAAATGTGGTAATTGGTAGGGTAGTATTCGGTAGTCGGATGGAGGGATAGTCTACTTCTTTTAATTCGATCTTATTTAGATCGTGTATTTGAACAACTCCCCGCATGATAATAACAAGTAGTGTCGTAAATCAAATAGGTACTCGCAGACACAGAGCTTGAATCTAGAGTTAATCTAATACAAGAAGTCAATCTAATGTTTTTTTAGTCAAGAAATTTGATGCATTTTTAAAAATTAACCTCGTGTGTTTCTCAGGCTCGGAGAATGGAGGGTCAACAGCGGGCGTCGTTCAACGAGAATGAACAAAAGCGTGAAAAAAATCGTAAAAGTTATTAACTATTCGCAGTGAAGGGTCCGGACAAGGAATAGAACAACAAGAGGGTGAGCATATCAAAAGTCCATTACATGCTCAAAGTTCGTTATCATTTTTTATTTATCGTGAGAATAGTTACACTCATCGAAAGCAACGCTTTTAATGGTTAAATTGTGAGGAATGTTTGTATTGTATTATATTTTTCTATATTTCGGAATCGGATCTCCGTGGTGGAGAAGTTAATTTGGGAGGAGGGAGTAGAGAACAATTAATGCTTCGAAGAAACGCAAGGCAATGGTATTTTATTAGACGATAAAGAATATAGGCTTCGTGTAATGGAGGAGAAGCAAAGACAAACCCGTGTGAACACCGAATTTGTCAATGTAGTTCCAATATATATGGTTAGTTATTGTGTCGAGATTTTATGTGTATGCGTATAAGCTTAAGTAAATATATTTCTTCATTTTCCAACTTTTTAGTGAACAACCATGTACACAATACATACTCGGGGAATCTAAGGTATGGATTGATATTTTTGTTTGTGTGGGTTTAGTTTTTAAAGTTCTCCTTTTAATTTATTTATTTTTCGATATTCAGGATAGAAAAATAAGAAATACAACGAAAAGAGAAAGGCCGAGAAAGCATCCAAAAAGGAACCAACAGAAAGTTAAAAGCACTAAACAAGTGTCCTCGGTAAGAATCCTATATGTGTTGATTCAAAATTTAAATGTTTTATGCACACACGTTATTGATTGTGTATTGTTTCCTTTTGAACATTCAGGACACGATCTCGCAGCCCAAAAAGCAAGAGTGGGCGAGAGAAAGAGAAGGAAGGCAAACAGATATGGGAAAAATGACTGCAGTGAAGATGCCGATCAAAGTTCAAAAATTGGATTTGATTCCCAAGGCACGAGTGCGTGTTCAGCCGTAAACATTGGTGAGTTTTTAATGGTTATATTTTTTTACATCTATTGTTCTATTTGATCGGTTTTTTAAAAAAAAATAAAAAAAAATTGCAGATATGCTTCTTGATTAAGGAAGAAAAGTATAATATACTTTTGAGACGTGGACAAATCAAGGAACCAATTGTGATGGGACAACAAGATGGAGTTTCTAATGGTGGAAATACACCAAAAAATAAAATGGTAAGATTTCTTTCCACGAGTGTCTAATTCTATTACATGTTTATCATCTCAATCAACTAAAAGTCGAGTACAATAACATATTTACATAGATATTAGATCAAAGACGATTTTAGCGTATGATAAAGATCAACATTAAGAGAACAAAAGATTAAATATCGAGTATAATAGCATCCTAAACATTATGTTTAAAACTAAAGAGTATAAGTATCTTTGGGTTTTGATGATTGTTTGTTACGCTTAAGAACAGTTCTTTATTTAAGAATCTTAAGTCATTCAAGATACGTCATTTAATTACTATATATCTAGAGCTTTTGTTAATGTGGATTATTGTTGTAACAGCTTCATAATAATACTAGGATGAGAAAAGTTGTAGAGGATCCATTCGGTGGTCAATACAAGGGTGATGAAGCAAAATATCGTGCACAATATATGGGCAGTGCTGCCGCGTGTGGTGACCAGGTAAATAAATGATATAGCTGAAAATTTGTTATCTAAGATATACTTTGATCTTGATTTAGCTTAGTTTTTTTTTTTTTTGTGCAATTTTAATCTTAGTTATTGGTTTCGACGATTAATTTCTTATGCAAGCTTGAGTATGGAAGATGAGGTTGTGAATATGCACGTGGGTTCAAAAAGAAGGACTCCCATGAAAACGACGATGATATGTAATTATACTAATTCATTCATCAATTTTTAATTTTATCTCAAATCAAATTTTAAAACTTTAACAGATGATGTAGCTCTTTTTGATGTGTCTATTTTTGAACAGTCTATTCCGCCTCGGATACATCGTCCGACGATTACAAAGACTATTACCCATCGAGATGATGACAAACTTCTAAATGAAACTCCCGTGCTTTCATCCACTACAAAAAAACTACAAAAAGACGCAAAGACTTGGACGAGTTCGGACGACATTATCTCGGGGAAGATGGAACATAAGTGTAATTGGTGCGCGCTTTGCACCGGATCGACGAGCGAAAGAGCGATTCCTCTTTGATAAATCCTGTTTTTTACTAGATGCCGTCGCAGAGGGACAAGTTAGGTTGCCGGATCTTCGGAGCCTCCTCCCAATAAAAGAACTGTTGAAGGGGATGACATTAGTTCAAAGATGTTCGGAAAAATTTAAGGAGATATAATTCCGCAAACGCCTTTACGAGTCTCGGGTGCCGCGTATGACACAAGAGCTAAAAAGGGAGGTGGTCCTGAAAATTTTTGATACATGGAGAACTGCGGCATTATAGCGGTTGTTTGGTATCTGCAAAAGAGAATGAAGCAAGTTATTCACAACTATTCTTATAAGATCCGAAGAAAGCGTTGGATATAAGAGAACATAACAATCCCAAATTAGAACATGAAGTGATGCATATTATACAAGATACGTTGAGAGCTAACAATAGACTCTATCCCAAGTATGTTCAGGCGAAAGAAATACTGGAGAGCATACCTGATGAACCCGGTAAGAAGGTAGAGGTATCTTTGCATTTTAATTCAGAATCCGACCAACGGAGATACAACGCCCAGTTGTGGAGGAAGTGTCGGTTATCGTACCTGAAAAGGAAATGAAATACAAAGGACTCGCGATATTATATTACACCTGAAAGAGGGGCACAACTGGACCAGGATAACTGAATGCCATCCTCTTTATCTGCCGCTGCATTATGTGTTGTTCTTTCCTTATGGTGAGATGGGTTGGAGCTGCGAATTGAGACTCTGGGAGGAGAGCATTAAAGATTTTGGCAGTGACAGTCTATCCCTGATGGATTTTTATAGTTATTATCTATTTCCTCGCGTGTTGAAATACTCGACTATTCTTAGGGGGTGTAAACTTTTCCAGGAATTCGTGGTGGATGCATGGGCTTCGACCGAACAGAACCGTTTAGGCTGGATAAGGTTCAATCGTGATAAGTCTGCCGTGCGGATAATTACAAATCGATAATCAAGATGAAAGAGGATGGGATATCACCGGATAAGGGGGTACACCGTGTGTTTTGCCGTCTACGCATGTCGGAGGACCAAGGCATATGCATGAGATCTATCAGGACTCCATGGCAATAACACGCTATAATCATCATCCGGATATATTTCTCACAATGACCGCGAATCCAAACTGGACAAAGATACAAGAAGCACTTTATCCTCACCGCATCGCATCTGACCGTCCAGATTTAGTTGCGCGGGTATTTGAGATGAAAAGAAAGGCGTTGCTGGATGAGATAGTCGAAAGGAAGGTGTTTGGGGATGTGGTCGGGTACGTGTATACCATTGAGTTTCGTGCGTGGATTGCCTCATATGCATTTACTTATATATCTTGAGAAGTCGCAAAAATACGTACGGTTGACCAGGTGGATAGATACGTGTCATCCGATTTCCCGACGAGCAAGAGCGACCCTGGTCCCCGTTTGATACGGATAGAAAATGCATGGTCCACGGACCCTGTGGTGACAGGAATAAAGAATCTCCTTGCATGAGAAAAGGAAAATGCACCAAACATTATCCAAAGAGCTATAATGATACTACTTGCTTGGACGGAGGTGGCTATCCGGTTTATCGTCATAGGATAACGGCATTGAGGTGGTTGTTCGCGGTGGGCGTAAGGCAACCAATATTGACGTTGTACCTTACAACCCACATCTGTTGCGGATGTTTAATTGCCATATAAACGTCGAGGTATGTGCTGGGATAAGGGCGGTCAAGTACATCAACAAGTACATTTACAAGGGGTATGACAAAACAACATTTGTAGTTGGATCGGCTGATGAGATACAGATATACATTGACGCAAGGTACATAGGTCCTCCAGAAGCTGTTTGGCATCTGTTTGGGTACCGCATGCACAAAGAAATGCCCCATGTGGAAAGGTTGGCAATACACCTTAAAGGTATGCAGAGAATTGTATATGAATCCGAGGCATCAACCGAAGGAGTTACACGCATAAAGTGAGAATTATAAATCTAAATTGATGGCATACTTTGAGTACTATTATGAGAATCCCGATGCCCCCGCATACACGTATCAAGAATTTACGCAACATATGGTGTGGAAAAAGATAAATGTAGATGGGAAGTCAGCAACAACAATTTGCGATAGCTAGGATGTACTTTGTCTCTCCGAGCGCCGGGAATTGTTCTACTTGAGATTGCTATTGATCTGTTATGGCGGGCGCCAGTCATTCGAACATCTGAGGACTGTGAATGGCGTGCTACATCCAACCTACAAAAAAGCATGCGTTGAGCTTGGGTTGTTAGAGAGCGACGGAGAATTTGTAAATTGCCTGAGGGAGGCATCAACTGCTCAAACAGGAAGCCAGATGAGAAACCTCTTTAATATAATTTTGTCGGATGGAAATCCAAATTAACCGTAATTGTTATGGAAAGAATTCAAGATGCATATCTCGCGATGATTTACATCACGTTATTAAAAGAAAATATGGCATCCTAGAACCAACGTATGAGCAGGTTGAAAACTATGGACTTTACCTTATTGATAAATTGTCACTGCGTGAGGGAGGAAAGGATATGTCGCATTTCTGCTCGATACCTAAGTCTGAGATTGATTGGGACAATCTTTATGGAAACCGTTACATACGAGAGCATATGAAAATGATGGCAGAAATAAATAAGGATCAGCTTAAGCAGAATATAGCTAAATTGAATGAGGAGCAGCTTGCGGCTTTCAAGGCGGTGACAGATTCCATGGATCGAAAAGACGGGTCTAAATTCTTTCTGAATGGTAGTGCAGGGACAGGAAAGACATTTGTCTACAACGCCATTGCTGCGAGCTGCCGTTTAAAGGGAGACATTGTTTTGACTGCCAGCATCGTCCGGTAAATATATCCCATTGATTAATATTCTATGTTTATAAATCATTTCTTATATTGATCTAATTTTGATTATTAAATTACATTTATTTACATATAACAGAATAGCTTCCTTGCTTTTGGAGGGAGGCCGTATCGCACATTCAACATTCGGAATTCCTATAGATATAACAAGCACCAGCGTTTGTTCAATAGATAAACAAAAGGAAGAGGTGAATTTATAAAACAGGCGACTTTGATTATATGGGATGAGGTGACGATGCAAAGATAGGCATTGTATCGAGGCTGTAAACAAAGGTTGCTCCAGGATATTCATGAAAATAAGAAAGATGATTTCGGAGGTGTGACTGTCGTTATGGGAGGAGACTTGCGTGACTTTGCCAAAGGATACCGAATGGAGGCCGGGCAGAAATAGTGGGGGCGTGCATCCGGAGATCTTATTTATGGGATAACATAAAGGTTTTGACACTCACCAAGAATATGCGGCTGGATATGCAAGAACCGGAAAATCGAGCGTACGCGGATTTCCTACTCAAGGTAATTATCTTTGTTGTTTCTCCATACATCTTAGATTCGGTTAATTGGTGGTAACCATGATAGATTATAGTTGGAAATTAGATTATATTAACACAACTGATTAAACTTCTTATCTTATTTTTCGTTTTGTAGGTAGGTTCCGAACCCGTCGACAAAGTTGATCTTCCATCGGCTGTGAACGTATGTAAAACCAGAAAAGAGCTAATAACAAAGCTCTATCCCTGCCTCACAAAGACACAAATCTGGAGAGGGGATGAGGCGTGTTACGAACAGGTTTCGGAGGAGGAACTAACTAACGGAATGATTCTCACGGCACGCAATGATGATGTTAATGAGATTAATGTTGAGGCACTTAATTTTTTGGATGGAGATACACACACATATCTAGCAGCTGATAGGTTGACTCCCGACGAAAGTGGTAGGATACCACCTATAAGCAATGAATTTCTGCAAAATCTAAACCCTCCAGGAATGCCTTTATTCAAACTACAACTCAAAGTTGGGTGTCCGATAATTCTGATAAGAAATCTCGCTCCCTCGGAGGGACTTTGCAATGGAACAAGGTTGTTGGTGACGCACTGCGGGAAGTATCTTATACAAGCAAAAATTCTGACGGGAAAGAGGAGCAAGATCGGAGAAAAAGTGATGTTGCCTAGGATATCATTCCAGCCCAATATTTCAGAGTTGAACATAAATATGCTAAGACGCCAGTTTCCGATTCGGTTGGCGTATGCAATGACGATCAACAAATCTCAAGGACAGTCGGTGCAACACGTTGGCATTGACTTGAAGACACCTGTGTTTTGTCACGGCCAACTCTATGTTGCTTTGTCAAGGTGCACCGCTGCAAGACGAATAACCGTGCTACCCGAAGATAAAACAGACGGTTTAAAGGCAACTAATGTCGTCTTCCAGGATGTTTTGTTGTGATTTATTAAACAAATGAACAATAAACAAAACTCTAAAAAAGTTGAGGGATTTGTCTTAGTATTTTCGGTTAATGTTCAATTATATTATTATTTAGGTATTAAATTTTTAATTAATATAAAATTTAGATACCGAATAATTAAGTAAATCTCCATATTATATCTTTTTTTCGTTGGATTATATTTTTTTTCGTTGATTATATTATATTTTTAGCTATATAAGTCTTAGAACAACTTTTTAAAAATCGACGAGAGGTTGAGCGCCGGCCGCAGGCCGGCGTGATACCTAGTCTCTTTATTAAGGAAAAAGGGTCCTTGTATGCCTATCATTCGTGCCCGTAGGATCGAGGATCGTGTGGCCTGGAAAAAAACGGAAGAGGGAGTAATTCATGACCGCACAGATGAGATCCTGTGGCCGGTATCGGTCGATTCTGTTTTGGCCAATTAAGCCCGCGTACACCGTATATTTTTAGAAAAACCAGGTTCTTCGTACACCGTATATTTTTAGAAAAACCAGGTTCTTCTTCGTTATTACCTATCGCTACTGTCTTCTTTCTGCAACTCAAATTCTAACCTAACTCGAGCTTCTTAATCGAAGAAAATAAAAAAAGCAGCGGCAGAGATTAAAAGAGTAGTGAATCAGAAGTAATTCCCTTACAACACTTTCGATCTGTGTTTGGTGACTTGGGGTCTTAGAAGAAATTGCAGATGATGGTATGTATTTCAGTATCTTTTCTACTTTTTTGAGATTAGGGTTTTTTGATTACTTTGAGAAAAAAATTAATACATGGTGAAGGACGATTTGATTAGGTAGATTAAAAAAATTAATACATGGTGAAGGACGATTTGATTAGGTAGATTTGTGATGTGGGTTTGATTGTAATTGTGAATTGATTTATGGAGTTCCTCCTGTTCGTGGTGTTCGATTTAGGCAAGATCAGTGTTGCTCCTCCTCCTGTTCTCCATAAAAAAACTATCATGTTTGTATTATTGCAGAGATTAATGTTTTATGAACCAATCTTTATGAATCAAATCAGTTTTACAATCCTGACCCAAAATTCTTCTCATGCCGTAAAACGCCGATTTTTGCTTTATATAGGGTTTGATAATTGATTTCTACCTTACTTATTCGTCTCAGGAATTGATGAGAGGTTCTGTCTTCATCACTACCATATTTTCTTTGTTGTGCTATTGTTGATCATCCAAAGAATATTGTTCATCGAATTGTCGCTATAGATTGAAGTTACTGTTGGGTAAGCTTTTTAACTTCTTAATTCGAGTTTTTCATTCGGTTTGTATATCCAATTTATTAAAGGTAACATTTGTTCTGGATTCCAAAACAGTATTTTGATGGTTCTGTCTTCCTTTAAACATGTATCTAATAAACTCAAGCAGTTTGTGAAGGTCTAACACATAAATTCTTACCTATCAAGGCTTATTGCAGTTACCGGGATGTAGGTGGTGATGAGTAACGCAACTGGATGTCATGGCACCATTAACATGGATATGATCTTTATGAGGATGGGAAGACATGTTTTAAGAGGATGGACCGAATAAGATATGGTAAGATTTACCTATTTGTAGATGTTTGCATTTTTTTATTGTAAGTGCATATTATGTAATGTATTTGTGCCTGAGTTTCGAACTTATTGAATCTGCGGCAGGTGGTATTAAATTTGCAGCTTGCTTTACTCCACCTTCATGGGATTTTATTTTTGTGAATTTTGGCTTCAAGTATGAGCAACTGAATTGGCAAAGTGAATCCTAAAAGTTGTTTTTTTTTTTACTTCTTTGATTCAGGGTTCCCCAAAGACTTAACTCGCTCTAAGGGGGTCTGTAAATTTATGTGTATTTTGTCCAGGTCGTGAGCTATGGGCACACAACATCATCGACAACAACAAAGAAATTAAGAGGATATTGAAAATAGGGCTGTTGTAGGTGCATCGCTTGGAAATCTTGCTGGTGTCAGAAATTAACTCTCCAAAATATAAGGTATGTAATTGTTATCGAAATTTAGATGCTTTTGGTTGAAGGAAATTTGGGAGGCAAAGTTGAATTCAATCATAATTGGTGTCAGAAAAGATTATCAGGGGAGAAGAAGAAGCTCCCCTGCAATTATTCAATACCTAACTGGTTAGTAATTATAATTGGCCAACGTATAATTTTTAACAGAATCATACAATTGATTCTGTTCAACTGAGTTTCTAATCAACCCAATCGACTTGATTATTACCACCGGAATATCATAATCGACTTGATTATTACCCCTGATCGCAGTAGTAGGGAATCTGAGTTATCGGGAGTCTTTATTTATTGTCAAGTTGATACTAGAAAGGAGAACCCCACATTTCAGAAGGTAAAACATAATTTCTCCTGATTTGTGTTTGATGTGCTTAAATGTATGTTATTTAGATGATAACTTCCAATGCAATTATGAGTGTACAAAGCATTAAAAGTGGTGTACCTTGATCCATTGATTGGGGTGACTTAATTTTGTTAGTTGTAGGACTTATTCCAATAATGCTTGCATTGTTATAAATCATTTTGGTGGGTTGTCAGGGCAGGTTATTTTCTATGTCAGGCTTTTTTAGTACATTACCCATTCCCATTTAAGAATGGCATTCGAATCTTACACAAGTTCACTCCAACGTAGTTGTCTGCCTTCAACGATAAACATCTAAATATTAGAAATTTCACTTAAGAAACATCTAAAGTCTGGATAGTCCTAGAGGTATTTATTCTATGTTAATGGTCATGTTTCTTTCCGGACTTATATACACGCTCCTCATTGTTTCAATTCTTGACGTTTATTGTTGTAGGAACCATATGCCAGGACTTATAATGATGTCTGTTTTCCTATTGTATTTTTCAATTAATGATGTCTCAATGGATTAATTTGAAAGTTTAGAATTTGCGAGTCTTGGATTACTTGCAGTTTCAATAATGAGTGTTTCTCTCGACCAAGGGATATAAACTAGACCTTAATTGTTTTTTTTTTGTTCCGTTGCAGATGACTTTCAATTAGTATTGTAGTAGCAGATATTGTGAGAACGAAAATGCCTACTTCAGAGGTATGATGATTTGCCAGATGTGGAAGGAATAGATAGCTTTGTAGCTGAGCTTGCAAATGCCATACCTGGAATTGAAGAAGCTATGAGTTTAGCAGAGATGCTGGAGTAAGTTGTCTCTTTTGATTTTGTAGGTGAGATAAACTCACTATAATGTCCATGTCTTTTTTGGGTTTTTTAGAATTGGTGGTTTCTTTTGTCGTCGTTTCTTATTGATTTTTTTTGTTTGTTTGTTATTGAAGGTGTCAGCTACTACGTGGACAACACCAAAACAAGGTCTGAATTGATCGTCGTGGTGGGAATAATCTATTCCTACCAAACCAGCGTGGTTAACATGGAAATTATTTCATGGGAGAGTTGCCACAAACGATGTGATGCGTAACTCAGGTATTACAATCGTTTCTAACTGCTCTCTTTGTGCAAATAGACTCGCATTATGAAACCATTACCAGTTTGGTTCCACTGGGTCGCTTCCATATATTCGGGGGCTGAATGATGGTTGTGCTGATAGTATTTGGTTGAGATTGGTGTGGCAGTGGAACTCAGGGTGATGGCTGAATTAGGTTGAGTTTCAAGACATAAATGAAAGGGGTTTTGTGTTGTTGAAATGATGGTTTAATGTGAATTTTTTTACGTAAATGAAAGGGGTTTTGGGTAATATTCTTAAATTCTTCTTTGAATTGAATTTTTTGGTTACACAGAAATTAGGGTTCTTACCTATCAAATTTGGGGCTTTGTTTATAATGTTTTAGATTCATGAATATTGCTTGAATGGGTTTACAGTAATTCCATTGAATTTGTTGGCTTAGAGTTGAACTTCCGATTTCTCAATCAGATGTGATTTACCACAATTTTTCTGAGTTTGTTTACCTCAATTTTTCTGAGTTTGTTTAAGCCAAAATTTTCAACTGGTCGGTAATTGCAGATATCTATGGTCAAGCTAATGAAAAGCATCGGACTGAATCACGTGGTCTCTTTGGTTTTTGTTTTGCAGGACAAAAATGTTCGGCAAACCATCATGTTTACCGAGTTTGTGATTCAGTGGCTATCTCCGCAGCTTGCTTTTACTAATATAACCCATGTCGGGAGTCTTGCTTTATTGGAGACCGACAGTAATTCTCCACAGAATGAACCGAAGTAATCAGGTGATAGGGACGTCAAGTGGAAGAATTGTGACAATGCGGTCATAGGTAAAATGGTATTCCATTTAGACATGAAGATAAGAAGATCCCATGGTTGATGAAAAAATAATTACTTAATGGCAGCTGACACTTTGGTTCTCCAGTTCTAATGACTTGATAGATAGTAGTAATCTATGCTCAAAGGTAATTCCGATTTTTTTTTTTTTTTTATCTAGGTGCTACTTTTTTTTTTTTTTTTTTTGATTTGCCTTTGGCTTTGCTATGCTCAAACTTATTTATCTTCATTTGGGCTTTTCCCTCAATTCCAGGGTTTTTGATGGAGCATAACAATGTTTCAAAACTGGGAGATATTTGAAAGGAGAGATCAAAGATGAGGAATCGCAGAAGCTATACTTTTTTTTTTTGTTTGATTTGCCTTTGGCTTTGCTATGCTCAAACTTATTTATCTTCATTTGGGCTTTTCCCTCAATTCCAGGGTTTTTGATGGACCATAACAATGTTTCAAAACTGGGAGATATTTGAAAGGAGAGATTAAAGATGAGGAATCACAGAAGCTACTCAAGTTTCAATTCGAGATATTTTATTAATGGGGTTGTCAATCATCTCATCAGGACCAACTCCCCTTCAACCTCAGACATCATTAAATCAAATGTATGGTTTCTCTCTTTCCCTCTAATGATCTCCTTAGCTACCTGAGATAGCTCTTGAATTAAGCATGTAATTTTTGTAGTTCAAGTGACACAACCTGTAATTCATGTAGTCCAATGACCTTGATTTCTTTTGTATCTGTGTTTGACGAGTCGATTCTGTGGAAATAAGTCTGAAGTGTGTCAGGTGACTTTTATTCATGCACATGCTTTGAATATTGATGTGGTCATAATCAATATTCACTAAACTTTGTTTTTATTGAATAATGATCTTTTCTGTATGTTTGTATAGGATGCAGTAGAGACGATGAATCAATGAGGAGGTAATACTGATGCTTATGTGATAATTATGTCCAAATTTCATTGAATTGCTTATGTGAGGGAGAGGGACTTATTGGTCCTCATCCAAGTAGTGCCGGGAAATACCGTGGGGTAAAAGGTAATATCTTTATTGGAATTGGTTTTTTTAGATCATAGCTCCCTGTACTTATCATCGCATTTTATTGATGTGCTGGCCTTATTAGTTAGGAGCTCATGGTGCCGAATACATTCATCAAGTACAACTTTCGGTCATGGGGTGGTGAAGTCGTCCTGATACGTGAATATGACAAAGCAAACCAGACTCGCACCCAGGTTATCAACTCTATTCAGAAGACCCTGGATACAAACTCCTGCACTGTGTACATTGCTGATTCCTCCTTCAATATGGCCTCCAAACTCCTTTTTTTTAAACATTTTCCGTGATTTTCTTAACAAGTAAATAAACGAGAATCCCAGCTATGAATTTAGCTCCAGATTTTGATGATTTGGTTAGGGTTTATTTGTTTTTTTTCTTTTTTTGAATCCTAATTCCGATGTTTCCCTGTCTGAATTCAGTCTATTCAATTTATGTAAAACTGAGGCTCCATTATCTGAATTCTGGATTTATTTCATACACCGAATGGGTTCAATGTTGAGGGGATGGAGATGGCAGTTAACAACCACAAATCTGGGGCTGTTCTGGGTTCGTTGTTGTGCAGTAATTGGGGATTTCTAGGTTCGATTCAAATCAGTGGAAGTGCCATTAATCAATTGTGGAATGTGTTCATGTTTAGGGGAATTAAGATGGAATGCGTTTATGATAATAGAATCATAAAAATTTGTGAATTAAGATTGGTGAATTGTGTTTTCGTATTTAAATTGTTTTTTTTTAGAACAATTTGTTGCACCAAAGCTAATTTCAGTTGGTTTTTTTAAATTATTTTGCAATGAATTTGTGACAGAGATGAATTTGTGTTCGCTGCTCCGCACCCAACACCTGCTAGAACAGGTAAATATGATCCATTTCACTCTTTCTCTGCTACCATTAGTATCATATAATCTCTTTGCAAAATTTGTGTTGAACGTATCTCTTTCACATGATAGTCCAATACCGAACTTACTAGAGGATGGAGAGATGCATCAATTATAGCTTTGAAGGTCTCAAAACTTGATACATTGTTACAATATATACCCTAACTACTTATTTTATACAATCTCATTCTCACTTTAATTTGGCTATGTTGTTCTCTTTAATCGGTTTTGACACTATCTATGTGCTTTGTTGGGCTTTTTTTTCTTTTTGCAGAAATGCTATTGTATTCTAAACTGCTAAGAACCATAGCAGGATACCCTAATGTTTTCGTAAAACCCCACGGTATTCCAGCATGTGTTTGAAGACACAAGTTTAGCTGATCTTATCCCTGAAAACCAAGCAGAAGTATTGCCATAATGACGGAAAAGGTATGCAATTTTATTATGTATTATGTAATTTGAAACATTGTTGATTAGACAGGATTGGTTGTGAATTAAGAATCTGATCACCACAACCATGTCTGTTGCATCCAGTTAATGAATTAAAATTTTAGCTTATTACGTTTGCTAGAACAATCTCTGTCTCTTCTCCAGGCTAAGGAAGCTGCAATCATAGAACGTTTGCTCGAAGATAAATTTTGTTTAAACTTTTCTTGGTTTTTTGCTGCTGCCAATGTTAACCTTCTCATGTTAACTACAAATTTGAATAATGTCATGCTGTGCACTGTACGGGGGCTGTACTTTATTGCACTTGATTTTGTGGGGTTGATTTCTATTTCTCAAAGACTTTTTCATCTATAATTATCTTTTTAAGGTATACACGTACAATGCTCACCATATCGCCCGAGAAAACAGGGAAACTTTAGTAGTTATGGATTACTTATCAATTATCCCTCTTATTGTTGCTATTGATTTGCAGCCGATGGCTCTAATGGATTGTGTTATTCAATTGCAAGGTGATATTACAAATACTTGGACAGCTGAACTGGTAAGTCAATTGTTTTCTTTCTGCACTGTTGAATGTGGTCTTTAATAATTGCTGAATACTACAACCAAAACCACCTTTGACACTTAGAAAAACATATGTACAGCCACCGATAAAACTTTTAGAATGTTTGAATGTTTTGCTTCTCTTTCTATGCAGATTGTGAGTCCATCTCGATGATGAAGACTAGGAGTTAAATGATTCTCATGAAGGCTATTCAATGAACTCTGTTTTGGTAAGCAGTTATTTATTTTATTAATTACCTGGAACTGGTGAAATTGTTTACATAGAAAGACAAACACTCTACACATATTGCGAATCGTGATGCATGAAAGCGCTTTCCTATCGAAATTCAGTTTCCTAAACCTGGAAAATTCCAATTCAGTGATGCACAGAAAGCAGTTTCCTATTGAAATTCAGTTTCCTAAACCTGGAAAATTCCAAAGTACATACACAACTAGGTTTCTTAATATAAGCCGATTTATGTCTATATAAGAGTGCTTAACAAATATAATATGGGTGAAATTCGTATAGCATCACAACGTAAGAATAACTTCATTGTCAATTCGAGTTTTAGGTCTAGCAAACGTTTACGAGACGTTATCTAACCGATTTGAAACACCATGAGGCAAGTCTTTGATTATGTAGCATTGAATTCTAACGTTTTTATTGATCAGTACGTTTAATGAATATATTTATGTATCAGTTCTTCAAAGCGGCAGAAGAAAACATCATCGCAGGCTGGCGAGGATGGACAACAAACCATTAATGTATGTTCCGAATATTATTGTTTACATCGTTTGTCATATCAATGAATTTGATTAATTTAAATCTTATGTGTGATGCGAGCAAAGTCCGTATGATTGTTTATATTGTTTGTCATAACAATGAATTTGATTAATTTGCATCTTATGCATATTGCAGTGCAAGGTCTCAGTGGGCTGCATAAGTTAAGGTGGGAGAAGCAAAGGCAGAGTAACGGGGAAAAAAGGAGCAAAGCAGGAGCGCGAAGCAAGGTTGAAGTTTGAACAACAACTTGAAATTGAACAGCATAAATATAGAATGTACTTTATAAATATAGAATGGTTTTCATAAATATTTGAGGGAGATTTGATTTGTATTTACATTAATGTTAATTGTTTATAAACTTACTCATTGCAGGCTAGAGTAGAGGAGAATATTAGGCGAGAAAGAGAACAACGGGAATACAACGAGCGTGTTTTAAAAGCACAATTAGCGCGGGAACATGCAAGGAACAATATTATTGTTGTCGATTTTTTTTTTTTTATACATTAACGTGTTTGATTATTTATAATAGATTGTTTTATTTTTACAGTTCAAAGCACGGCCTGAAAATCAGTTCATAATAGAAAGGACAAAGGTAAGGTTTCTTTCTTTTAATTAACGTGTGTGTATAGATGAATGAATGGTTTGTGTTTAAAAGTATGATTATATTTTGGATGTGATTCTCAGGCTCGGAAAGTGGAGGGTCAACACAGGCGTCGTTTGAACGAAAAGGAACAAGAGCGTGAAAAAGAACGTAAAGGATTATTAAGTATTCGCAGTGAAGGGTCTGGGAAAGCAATAGAACAACGGGAGGGTGACCATATCGATAGCCCATTAGATGCTCAGGTTCCTATGTTATCATTTTATTATAGAGACTATGAGAATGGTTACACTGTCGATAACAACGTTTTATGGTTAAATTGTAAGCAAGTTGTGTTATATTATATTTTTCCATATTTCAGACATCAGCCGTCCATGGTGGAGAAGTAAATTTGGGAGGAGAACCTCAAAGTAGAGAACAATTAATATGTCAGGAAACGCAAAGCGATAATATTGTATTAGACGATAAAGAATATGACGAATGTGTACCGAAGGAGAAGCAAAGACAAACTCAGGTGAAAACTGAATTTGTCAATGTAGTTCCAGTTTTTGTGGTTAGTTATTGTATCAGAATTTATGTGTATGCGTATATGCTTAAGTAAATATATTTCTTTGTTTTCCAGCTTTTTAGTGAACAACCATGTACACAATACATACTCGGGGGATCTAAGGTATGGATTGATATTTGTGTTTGTGTGGATTTAGTATGTTAAATTTCTCCTCTTAATTTATTTATTTTTCTGATATTCAGGATAGAAAAAAAAAGGCGTATAATGAACGGAAAAAGGCCGAGAAAGCACCCAAAAAAGAACCAGCGAAGAAAGTTAAAAGCACTAAACAAGTGTCCTCGGTAAGAATCTTATATATGTTGATTAAAATGTATAATGTTTTATGCACCCACATTACCTGATTCATTGTGTATTTTTTCCTTTTGGACTTTCAGACACGGTCTGCAGCCCAAAAAGCAAGGTGGGCGAGAGTGAAGAAGGCTGATATGGAAAAAATGGCTGCTAGCAGTGATGCTGTCAAAGTTCAAAAATTGGATTTGGTTCCCAAGGCACGCGTGCGTGTGCAGCCAGAAACATTGGTGAGTTTTTAATTGTTTTTTTTTTTTTTCTTTTTACATCTATTGTTCTATTTGATCGGTTTTTTTTTTAAAATAAAATAAAATTGCAAGATGCTTCTTTGATCACAAGTAAGAAAAGTATAATATACTTTTGAGACGTGGACAAATCAAGGAACCAATTGTGATGGGACAACAAGATAGCATTTCTATTGGTGGAAATACACCGGATCAAAATAAATTGGTAAGATTTCTTTACTAAGTCTGAGTAAAATGGTAAGAGTACAATAACATATTTACATAGATAATAAATCGGACGATTTTAGCGTGTGATAAAGATTAAGATTAAGACAACAAGAGATTAAAAGTCAGAGTATAATAGCATCCTAAGGATTAGGTTTAAAACTTAGAGTATAATAGCAGCCTAAAGATTCTTTGTTACGCTTAAGAACAGTCCTTTATTTAAGAATCGTAAGTCATTCAAAATACGTCATTTAATTATAATATACAGAGCTTTCATTAATGTGGATTCTTTTGTAATAGCTTCGTAAGCAAACTAGGATGAGAAAAGTTGTGGAGGATCCATTCGGTGGTCAATACGAGGGTGATGAAGCGACATGTCGTGCACGATATATGGGTAGTGATGCCGCGTGTGGTGACCAGGTAAATAAATGATATAGCTGAACTTTTGTTATCTAAGATAATACTTTGATCTTCTGATTTAGCTTAGTTTATATTTTTTTTTGTGTGGAATTTTAATCGTAGTTATTGGTTCCGACGATTAATTTCTTATGCAGTTGGGTATGCAAGATGAGGCTGTGAATATGCACGTGGGTTCAAAAAAGAAGGACTCCCAAGAAAACGACGATGATATGTAATTATACTAACTCTTTCATTAATTTCATTAATTTTATGGCTCAAATTAAATTTTTAAACTTAAAACAGATGTGTAAGTAACTCTTTTTGATGTGGCTATTTTTGAACAGGTCTATTCCGCCTCAGGATTCATCGTCTGAGGATTACAGTGACTATTACGCATCAGATGATGACGAACTTCTAAATGAAACTCCCGTGCTTTCATCGTCTACAAAAAAAACTACAAAAAGACGCACAGGGTTTGACGAGTTCGGACGACATTATCTGGGGAAGATGGAACATAAGTGTAAATGGTGCGGCGCTTTGCACTGGATCGAAGAGCGAAAGAGCGATTCCTCTTTGATAAATCCTGTTTTTACTAGATGCTGCCGCGAGGGAAAAGTTAGGTTGCCGGATCTTCGTGAGCCTCCTCCGGCAATAAGGGAACTGTTCGAAGGGGATGACAATAGTTCAAAGATGTTCAGGAAAAATTTAAGGAGATATAATTCCGCCAACGCCTTTACGAGTCTCGGGTGCCAGTATGATAATAGAGCTAAGAAGGGAGGTGGTCCCGAAATTTTTTCGATACATGGGGAGTCTGCGACATTATAGCGAAGAGTTTGGTACTGCGGATGAGAATAAGGCAAGCTATTCACAGCTATTCTTTTACGATCCAGAGAAATCGCTGGATATACGAGAAAAAAACAATTCCAAATTAGAACGCGAAGTGTTGCGTATTATACAAGATACGTTGAGAGCTAACAATAGACTCTTACCCAAGTACGTTCAAAGCGAAGGAGATATCGGAGAGCATACCGTATGAACCCGGTAAAAATGTAGAGGTGTCTTTGCATTTTAATTCAGAATCCGACCAACGGAGGTACAACACGCCGGTTGTGGAGGAAGTGCTCGGTTATCATACCCGAAAAAGGAAATGAAATACAAAGGACTCGCGATATTATATTATACCTAAAAGAGGGGCACAGTTGGACCAGATAACCGAATGCCATCCTCTTTATCTGCCGCCGCATTATGTGTTCGTTCTTTCCTTATGGTGAGATGGGTTGGAGCTGCGAATTGAGACTCTGGGAGGAGAGCATTAAAGATTTTGGCAGTGACAGTCTATCCCTGATGGATTTTTATAGTTATTATCTATTTCCTCGCGTGTTGAAATACTCGACTATTCTTAGGGGGTGTAAACTTTTCCAGGAATTCGTGGTGGATGCATGGGCTTCGACCGAACAGAACCGTTTAGGCTGGATAAGGTTCAATCAGGATAAGCTCCGTGCGGATAATTACAAATCGATAACCAAGATGAAGGAGGATGGGATATCACCGGATAAGGGGGGTACACCGTGTGTTTTGCCTTCTACGCATGTCGGAGGACCAAGGCAGATGCATGAGATCTATCAGGACTCCATGGCAATAACGCGCTATAATCATCATCCGAATATCTTTCTTACCATGACCGCGAATCCAAACTGGACAGAGATACAAGAAGCACTTTATCCACATCAGACTGCATCTGACCGTCCAGTTTAGTTGCGCGGGTATTTGAGATGAAAAGAAAGGTGTTGCTGGATGAGATAGTCGAAAAGAAGGTGTTTGGGGATGTGGTCGGGTACGTGTATACCATTGAGTTTCGTAAGCGTGGACTCGCCTCATATGCATTTACTTATATATCTTGAGAAGTCACGTAAAATACGTACAACACTGTGGATAGATACGTGTCAGCTGAATTTCCCGACGAGCAGAGCGACCCGGTCCTGTTTGATACGGTTAGAAAATGCATGGTCCACGGACCCTGTGGTGACAGGAATAGAGGATCTCCTTGCATGAAAAAAGGAAAATGCACCAAACACTATCCAAAGAGCTATAACGATACGACTTGCTTGGACGGAGGTGGGTATCCTGTTTATCGCCGCAGGAATAACGGCGTAGAGGTGGTTGTTCGCGGTGGGCGTAAGGCAACCAACATTGACGTTGTACCTTACAACCCGCATCTGCTGCGGATGTTTAATTGCCATATAAACGTCGAGGCATGTGCTGGTATAAGGGCGGTCAAGTACATCAACAAGTACATATACAAGGGGTATGACAAAACAACATTTGTAGTTGGATCGGTTGATGAGATACAAATATACATTGACGCAAGGTACATAGGTCCCCCAGAAGCTGTTTGGCATCTGTTTGGGTACCGTATGCACAAGGAAATGCCCCATGTGGAAAGGTTGGCAATACACCTTAAAGGTATGCAGAGAATTGTATATGAATCCGAAGCATCGACCGAAGGAGTTACACAGACAGCTGAGAATTATAAATCTAAACTGATGGCATACTTTGAGTATTATGATGAGAATCCCGATGACCCTGCATACACGTATCAAGAATTTCCGCAGCATATGGTGTGGAAAAAAGATAAATCTAGATGGGAAGTCGTGAAACAACATGTTTGCGATAGCTAGGATGTACTTTGTCTCTCCGAGCGCCGGGGAATTGTTCTACTTGAGATTGCTATTGACTGTTGTGGCGGGCGCCAGGTCATTCGAACATCTGAGGACGGTGAATGGCGTGCTACATCCAACCTACAAAAAAGCATGCGTTGAGCTTGGGTTGTTAGAGAGCGACGGAGAATTTTTAAATTGCCTAAGGGAGGCATCAACTGTTCAAACAGGAAGCCAAATGAGAAACCTCTTTAATATAATTTTGTCGGATGGAAATCCAGCTGAACCAGAATTGTTATGGAAAGAATTCAAGGTGCATATCTGCGATGATTTACATCACGTTATTAAAAGAAAATATAGCATCCTAGAACCAACAGATGAGCAGATTGAAGATTACGGACTTTACCTTATTGATAAATTGCTGAGTGAGGGAGGAAAGGAGATGGCGCATTTCTGCTCGATGCCTAAGTCTGAGATTGATTGGGATAATCTTTATGGAAACCGTTACATACGCGAGCATATGCAAATGGCGACAGAAATAGATGAGGATCAACTTAAGCAGAATATTGCTAAATTGAATGAGGAGCAGCTTGCGGCTTTCAAGGCAGTGACAGATTCCGTGGATCGAAAAGACGGGTCTAAATTCTTTCTGAATGGTAGTGCAGGGACAGGAAAGACATTTGTCTACAACGCCATTGCTGCGAGCTGCCGTCTGAAGGGAGACATTGTTTTGATCATAAATTGGCCGTCGGTAAATATATCCCATTGATTAATATTCTATGTTTATAAATCATTTCTTATATTGATCTAATTTTGATTACTAAATTACATTTATTTACATATAACAGGAATAGCTTCCTTGCTTTTGGAGGGAGGCCGTACTGCACATTCAACATTCAGAATTCCCATAGATATAACAAGCACCCGGCGTTTGTTCAATAGCTAAACAAAAGGAAGAAGTCAATTTATAAAGCAGACGACTTTGATTATATGGGATGAGGTGCCGATGCAAAGATAGGCATTGTATCGAGGCTCGTAAACAAAGTTGCTCCAGGATATTCATGAAAATAAGAAAGATGACTTCGGAGGTGTGACTGTCGTTATGGGAGGAGACTTGAGCAGACTTTGCCGGTGATACCTAATGGAGGCCGAGCGTAAATAGTGGGGGCGTGCATCCGGAGATCTTATTTATGGGATAACATAAAGGTTTTGACACTCACCAAGAATATGCGGCTGGATATGCAAGAACCAGAAAATCGAGCGTACGCTGATTTCCTACTCAAGGTAATTATCTTTGCTGTCTTTCCATACATCTTAGATTCGGTTAATTGGTGGTAACCATGATAGATTATAGTTGTAAATTAGCTTTTATTAACACAAATGATTAAACTTCTTATCTTATTTTACGTTTTGCAGGTCGGTTCCGAACCAGTCGACAAAGTTGATCTGCCATCGGCTGTGAACGTATGTAAAAACAGAAGAGAGCTAATAACAAAGCTCTATCCCTGCCTCACAAAAACACAAATCTGGAGAGGGGAGGAGGAGTGTTACGAACAAGTTTCGGAGGAGGAACTAACTAACGGAATGATTCTCACGGCACGCAATGATGATGTTAATGAGATTAATGTCGAGGCACTTAATTTTTTGGACGGAGATACACACACATATCTAGCAGCTGATAGGTTGACTCCCGACGAAAGTGGTAGGATACCACCTATAAGCAATGAATTTCTGCAAAATCTAAACCCTCCAGGAATGCCTTTATTCAAACTCCAACTCAAAGTTGGGTGTCCGATAATTCTGATGAGAAATCTCGCTCCCTCGGAGGGACTTTGCAATGGAACAAGGTTGTTGGTGACGCACTGTGGGAAGTATCTTATACAAGCAAAAATTCTGACGGGAAAGAGGAGCAAGATCGGAGAAAAAGTTATGTTGCCTAGGATATCATTCCAGCCCAATATTTCAGAGCTGAACATAAATATGCTAAGACGCCAGTTTCCGATTCGGTTGGCGTATGCAATGACGATCAACAAATCTTAAGGACAGTCGGTGCAACACGTTGGCATTGACTTGAAGACACCTGTGTTTTGTCACGGCCAACTCTATGTTGCTTTGTCAAGGTGCACCGCTGCAAGACGAATAACTGTGCTACCCGAAGATAAATCAGACGGTTTAAAGGCAACTAATGTCGTCTTCCAGGATGTTTTGTTGTGATTTATTAAACAAATGAACGATAAACAAAACTCTAAAAAAGTTGAGGGATTTGTCTTAGTATTTTCGGTTAATGTTCAATTATATTATTATTTAGGTATTAAATTTTTAATTAATATAAAATTTAGATACTGAATAATTAAGTAAATCGTTGGATTATATTATATTTTTTTCGTTGGATTATATTATATAGCTTATATTTTAAGCTATATAAGCTTAGAACAATTTTTCGAAAATCGACGAGAGGTTGAGCGCCGGCCGTAGGCCGGCGTGATACCTAGTCTCCCCTTTAAGGAAATATGGTGGTTATGACCCGGATAAACGTGACCGTCGGATCGAAGATCCTGTGGCCAGGAAAAAGCGGCCGCAAAGTCATTCGTGACCGTCGAGATCCGATCCTGTGGCCGAGATTGGTCGGTTGTTTTTGGCTAATTTAGTCCCGTATACACCGTATCATTATGTTTTATTAAGATCCACTGCAACGAAGTTGGGTCTAATTCTTTTCGATTTTAGGTTCCTTCCGTTCATGGTGTTCGAAAGTCATTCGTGACCGTCGAGATCCGATCCTGTGTGGCCGAGATTGGTCGGTTTGTTTTTGGCTAATTTAGTCCCGTATACACCGTATCATTATGTTTTATTAAGATCCCTGCAACGAAGTTGGGTCTAATTCTTTTCAGATTTTAGGGTTCCTTCCGTTCATGGTGTTCGAACTCTCAAGATGACAAAACTCTCGGATCTCTTTTCGATTTTTCTTCTTCTCGATCTCCCAAGATTGCGAAAAAGTTAATTTCCTATCGAAGATGAAGTTGAATAAAAGAGAGGGTTATAGAATGGGTAGGTTGACACATACCCGATTTTTAATTTTGTTTCGTATGATATTTTACGGATCCTTTTCTTAGAGATTTCTTTTTCTATTTAATCATCCTCGGCTTATCGATCCTGTTCTTATATTAATCGAAATGCAATATGTTCACGGAACAAAAATTGGTCCCGTATTCAAGAATTATAAAAGAAAAGGATATGCCTCTGAAAGTGATCAAATTTAAGAAATTGCAGATGAAACTCAAGAAGGAATCGGAGCGGAAATTGATATGGGTTTGTGGAGAGAATCGAGATTGATGGTCAAAATCAAAATAATTGAATAATTGAAAATTTTCGAATCTAGGGTTTGGTTTTGGGAAGAGCAAATTTGAGAATGAAATTGAATCGGTAAGAATGAGAGTGGGTTAGTTGGAGATGGGGTTTGAGAGTTATTGGATGATGATAAGAGCCGGGTTGAGCTCGATTTGCAACCAGATGAAGAAATCAATCAAGAAAAAATATTCCAGTTCAAATATTTCTCTATTTTTTTCCTATCAATTTCAATTGAATTTCGATTTCGTAATTACTTATACATTCATAAATCACGTGTTTTATAGGTTTGTAGTAGTGAAGATACCATTTTCTTTCCATAGCTTGATGAGGATTTATTACAGAAATGAAAAGATAAGATATATAATATGAATATCAACAGGACATCACAATTATTTGTGCTACACTATATGTTTTCTTTATGTTTTCTTAATTCTTTCAATTCCTAAATTATTTTGGAATTTTTATAGTTAAAACTTTTGAAAGCTCTTCTTGATCCGATATGGATTTGGGGTTCCTTGAACAGTTTCTCTGAGAACCTTTCCATTTGGGTTTCTGCTAAATCAAGTCGGGAATGAACCAATTGATGCCGATTCCAATTTAGGCCCTAAGTCATGGTGGTCGTTTCTTTGGAGTTATGTGAATATTATCAAGGTATATCCTAAGTATTGGTACTTCAATACTTGTTTTTATGTTGAAGTTTTTATGCCTCTTAGAGCACTACAAGCGATCCACAAATCAAAGATGGATTATACAAAGAAGTAAAGTTAAATACCAATCGTTACCGTGAGAATTTGTTGCTAATTATGTTGGTTATTAGCTTTCACAGTTTGGCATTTGGTGCTATTTAGATTTTACTTCTTTTAAATTAGAATCGATTGTGAATGGATGCAGAAAAGGTGGACAATGGATCTGGACTATATGATCTTATGTATTTTTGTTAAATAGTCCAATTTTTTTATATAATATATACCCAATATGTTACCTCGCCAGTTCTAAATTGTTTAACTTATTTCAAGAGGACGCTTTCCATTTAGTTTTAAAATCCATTGGTTGTATAATTGCTTAAATCAACATTTTCTTGCCAATACATTTTCCGCGTACAACTCCATTATCATATGTTTTCTTTACTCTCCTTGGTGTTTGAAGCTTCTTGGTTTTTTGTTGAATGCGTATCATTATGTTTTATTAAGATCCCTGCAACGAAGTTGGGTCTAATTCTTTTCAGATTTTAGGGTTCCTTCCGTTCATGGTGTTCAACTCTCGGCGGCGACAAAACTCTCGAGATCTCTTTTCGATTTTTCTTCTTCTCGATCTCCCAAGTATTGCGAGAAAAGTTAATTTCCTATCGAAGATGAAGTTGAATAAAAGAGAGGGTTATAGAATGGGTAGGTTGACACATACCCGATTTTTAATTTTGTTTCGTATGATATTTTACAGATCCTTTTCTTAGAGATTTCTTTTTCTATTTAATCATCCTGGCTTATCGATCCTGTTCTTATATTAATCAAGCATGCAATATGTTCACGGAACAAAAATTGGTCCCGTATTCGGTAATTATAAAAGAACAGGATATGCCTCGAAAGTGATCAAATTTAAGAAATTGCAGATGAAACTGAAGAAGGAATCGGAGCGGAAATTGATATGGGTTTGTGGAGAGAATCGAGATTGATGGTCAAAATCAAAATAATTGAATAATTGAAAATTTTCGAATCTAGGGTTTGGTTTTGGGAAGAGCAAAATTCAGAATGAAATTGAATCGGTAAGAATGAGAGTGGGTTAGTTGGAGATGGGGTTTGAGAGTTATTGGATGATGATAAGAGTCGGGTTGAGCTCGATTTGCAACCTGAGATGAAGAAATCAATCAAGAAAAAATATTCCAGGTTCAAATATTTCTCTATTTTTTCCCTATCAATTTCAATTGAATTTCGATTTCGAATTACTTATACATTCATAAATCACGTGTTTTATAGGTTTGTAGTAGTGAAGATACCATTTTCTTTCCATAGCTTGATGAGGATTTATTACGAAATGAAAAGATAAGATATATAATATGAATATCAACAGACATCACAATTATTTGTGCTACACTATATGTTTTCTTTATGTTTTCTTAATTCTTTCAATTCCTAAATTATTTTGGAATTTTTATAGTTAAAACTTTTGAAAGCTCTTGCTGATCGATATGGATTTGGGGTTCCTTGAACAGTTTCTACAGAAACCTTTCCATTTGGGTTTCTGCCGCTAATCAAGCCTGGGAATGAACCAATTGATGCTTGATTCCAATTTAGGCCCGGTCATGGTGGTCGTTTGCTTTGGAGTTATGTGAATATTATCAAGGTATATCCTAAGTATTGGTACTTCAATACTGTGTTTTTATGTTGAAGTTTTTATGCCTCTTAGAGCACTACAAGCAATCACAAATCAAAGATGGATTATACAAAGAAGTAAAGTTAAATACCGAGAATCGTTCGTGAGAATTTGTTGCTAATTATGTTGGTTATTAGCTTTCACAGTTTGGCATTTGGTGCTATTTAGATTTTACTTCTTTTAAATTAGAATCGATTGTGAATGGATGCGAAGAAAGGTGGACAATGGATCTGGACTATATGATCTTATGTATTTTTGTTAAATAGTCCAATTTTTTTATATAATATATACCCAATATGTTACCCGCCGAGTTCTAAATTGTTTAACTTATTTCGAAGAGGGACGCTTTCCATTTAGTTTTAAAATCCATTGGTTGTATAATTGCTTAAATCAACATTTTCTTGCCAATACATTTTCCTTGTACAACTCCATTATCATATGTTTTCTTTACTCTCCTTGGTTTTTGAAGCTTCTTGGTTTTTTGTTGAATGCGTGAAATTTAAAATTTGAGTGATGATGTGTTATAGTAGGCTGAGATATATGGTTTTTTCTGCAGATATTAGTGAGTAAAGGTGGGAAGTTAACCGAATCGGTGGATAAATGACATTTTTGCTCATGTCAAAGTTTTGCATGATGTCTCATCTAAATTGCGGATCTTATTGTTGCTTGGTTCTTCGAGGTAATATTAATTTTATGAATTGCTTGGTCATTAAAATTGCAATATTTCTAACTTGAGTTCCTTTGTTTATTTATTTATTTATTTTTTATCGTTGGAGTTGATTAGATGTTTCACGTATGGATGCCATGCGACAATTGAGACATGTTGATATATTGACTGATTCGTGAAAGAAAATACATTCATCTCGCATAACAAAAAATAGGGTTGTAGGTGTTCTGTTTTTCTTTTTCGATTCTTTCTTTTTCAAGTAGTTCATTGATATTAATTGTATTTTTTTTTCTGTTCTTCCACGAAACGATTTAAAACAAAAACAACTTTTTAGGGTTATTGTAATCGATTGATTCGCAAAACGATTAGGTAATAAAATTTATGAAATTTGTTCGTAATCTAATTGATTAATATCAATCATATCATCTTCTTCATCTTATCACGCAGCTAATATCAGTCATATCTTCTTTGTCTTATCACACAACTATTAATGGAAAATCTTTCAGGTTTGGATTTATCAGACACCCTATTGACGCTTAACCTTGCGAAAATCAGAATCTCAAAAGCTAATATGTATTATCATCTTGGGTTGTTGTTACTAATTTTAATGAAGGGATTTTGATTTTGGTAACCGATAGAATTGCATGCTTATTTTGTTAAGAATTGAGCCTCGGGACCATGATTTGAGTGTGAGAATCAAGATACATTGTGATGTTTGAAACTAGAGAGGCTAATTCAAACAATGGGTGTCTCATCGATTCGATTTTTTGGTAATCTTTTATATCTTCTATGTTATCTCGATTTCATAGTCTATTATCTCTATTCGTTTCAATTCACCGATTTCAAAGTCTTCTTATTTAGAATCACAGGTTAACTCTATTGTCACCAAGCCTACTTTTCTTTTTTGTTGAGTATGTGTATACCGATAATTCGGTCTTTTCAAAATTATTCATTCCGTGTTTTTTTGATTTTAGGGCATTAGTATGTGTTCATTCTTGAAGAGCATTATCTCTTTGATTGAGTTCTATTGAGTTTTATCTCGGTATATTGTCTTCCTAAAGTTGTACCTTAAGTCGGGAAATTCTCAAGGATTTTTAGTTAATTTGATGCTTCTCATAAATTAAAGAGGGTTTGTTTTCGGTTGGTCGCTAGATCAAAGCATTATGATCAACACTAACCATGTTTAAGAATGGAGGTTGACCGCCAGAATTTATACTCTACTTTGAAGCTATGTAACAACTTTCTAAGCAAAGAATAGAAACATGTTCTAGAAATATTTCTAGAGATTCTTTTCAACTTTAATTAGGGCCGTGTATAACCCGTATAGTTTATTTGTTTTTCTAAAAAGGGTGTTAGGCGGTAAACCTCCATTCTTAAAGAGATCATTCTAAGGTAGGTTTAGTTTGTTATGGTTTGATAGAGTAAGAATAACCTCGATTTGGTTATAATTTTGCAGGCTCTTGGAAGCTTTCTCAACAATGAAAAAGTCGTCTTAGAAATAAAGTAGGTTCTTACACGGTATATTTGTTTTATTCTCCTTCAATAAATCATCTATTATTACATTCAAGTTCTTGCACATCCAAATAGTCTGTCCCTTGATATGCCTTCTGCCCGTAGTAGTATTGGGATGGTGATAACAAAGAAACCATAGCATGACTACGATTAATGAGATAAGCTGATTTGACTAATTTTGAATGTTTTAACGAGGTTCGTCGATCATAGCCATGGTCGGCACTTATTTGGAGAAACTCCTCCTAGGTACATACGGATCCCCCTCTCACTATCTCTATTTGTTTCTAAAATATGTTTAGGATTCTAATGTTGGGTTTTGTAATACAACGGTGTTGATTTAAGTCATGGGTATATGAGCAATACGAACTTGAGAAAGCGGTGAAGAACTTTGCTCATAAATGCGGTGTCATTGCTATACTATACGGGTGTGATTTTTTTAGATACAAAGGCAACTCCTTTCTGTGTTATTTTGGTTGATTGTGAATTTTTGTAGGAGCTTTCACTGACTTGATCTTTTGGTTCTCTAGCAATGGTTGTGATCCATCACCATGATAATACCTTAGAATGTTATAATGTATCGTAAAGTTTCAATTTATTTATCTTAATATTATGGTGTACTTTTATGTTTTGATTCCGTAGAAAATTTCAAACTACCGTCAAGTCTTCATTAACGTGATTGACATATCGGGGATTTCAAAGCGAGCCGGGAGTTAGTAAAAGAGGGTACAAAGGGGCATATTAACCACGAAAACAGATTACGAATCCAATTAAATAAAGCCAATAATATTTACCATTTAACATTGTCCCCGTCAGTTTGTCCATTAGATGTTCAAAGCCTCGAAATATTAATTCTTTCAAGATATATCTCTATCAGTTTGTCTTTTTAAGTGGATTTCTTTAACAAATTCGTGAAGAATGTGTAGCTAGATGGTAAGCTCAATTTATGGTGAAATAATCACTCTCATACAATTATAACTTTGAAATTGGCTTAATTTAGTTTTAATATCCGAACCCGGTTTTTTCGATTTTGCAGCCATAAACACTCACTTGACTCGTTGTTATTGCTATATATTGTTGTTATCAATCCTAATGATCTTGCTTGATGATGATGGGTTTGTTTTGGGATGGAATTACGTGGGAAATCAATTCGAGCAAGAGTTATAAGAATTCATGGGTTATTGTTTGGCGGAGAGAATACGGAAGAAATATGGTATTGGCGGGGGTAAATGGTTCGATGTAGAGGACGATATCATTCCCGCTCTTGAGAAAGGTATCTATCTGTTTTAATGGTCAATAGTTCTCTTTGTTGTTGTTGTTGTTGTTTCGGTAGTGGATTATTCTATTTATGGTTGTGATTTCAAAAAATAGATGCCAAGGGTGTGTTTGGTTACCCGATGGTGTAGTGATGATTATGATGGCGTTGTTTCGCACTTGAGATTAAATTGGCGGTGAAGAGCGGCATTGGATTCGTATGTAGTCATTGATGTTACTCGCAGAAGAGAATAGAAGGAACCGGGTCGCTGCGTCGAGGCTTAACAAAGAAGGTTTCCACTGAAGGTCTAAGAAGGTATGGGGTTTCTTTGTGGTTGAGTGGGATTTCGGTGCTTAGCTGTTGTTGCTTGGGATCGGAGTTTACATCTTTGGATTACCGGAACTTACATATGCCGATAACTCGAGTCCGTTGAGAAGTTGAGTTGTAATTCAAGTAGGGAGCCGAATATTGGTACAATGTCCAACAAGGTATTGATCCCTTCTACCGATCGTATACCTCGATTTCGAGAGATAAATCCGATCATTTATTCTTTCTTAATAAAGAACGTTGAGATTTTATTCGACCAAAAATATGCGGCCCTTAAGCAAACAAAGTGAATATGATTCTCCCCGTAGTATTTTTCTTTCACACAAAACCTAGAATTTGGTTTTGGTTGGCTGCTATATATCGACATGAGTTTAGGAATTCTAGATTCTTGTTTGGACGAGATAATAAGGAAGAAATGATGTCTTTTTGGGTGATTAATGGATGAGATACCAAGTATTCATAGTCCATGTAGAATCAAGAGATATGGATGTGAATTCTTTACGTAACTCTAAATAATTGGTTTGCTTCGTGATTTCAGGTGATAAATTCCGGTGCGGAATGGAACTCAATTGGATACGAATATTGCTACAATGGATATCATACAAGATGGACAGGGGAGGTCCATACGAAACAATACTTCACCGAAGTTGTTCGGGTATGTTTCTTTAGTGATTCTTCAAGTCATACATAGAGTTTATCGTCTCAAATAGGTTGACTATTTCTCAATTTCGGATTTTATCATTCCATTAAAATTTGATCTTTGTTAACCTTAATTCATAAACTTGATTATCCTGTCTTGTGTAACCTTAAAAATATCTAAATAGGTATAGCATCTCTTTCAAAGGTAAATCTAATTTGGGTTTTGAGTTTATGGATTGTGATGAGAAAGATTGATTATGATTTAGTGTAATTTTCAAAGGTTTGTGAATTTTGGAGTTTACATTTGCCCTGAGAAGAAGGTAAACCTTGCAGATCTTTTTAACTATTCGCTCTGTTTTTATTTTTAGCAATCCTTCCTGATAATCATTACTAAAAAAATTACTAATAACGTGATTCTGAATTCTTGCAGGGACATCTAATCGGGGGTACATGTATCTAATGAAATTGAGAAAATACTTTTGAATATTGAAGTTTATATATAATAGTAATGCAGATATTGATCTCAAATTTCGCCAGGATGCACTCATGTGAAATCTTAAACTTTAACTTCAATTTATTTATTTTTATTTTGAGTTTTTATCCGTCTTTGTGACTATTTTTCTTATGCTTGATTTGGTCATAAACAGATTGCACCAAAGCAATTTTTTGGTTAGGTGAGACAATCTCAGTGTTCCGGCTACTATGATCAAACTAATTAAACATGCTACTGTGATCCGACTGACTAACTCACTATAATATGATACAACCAACTAAATATGTGGGCACTATACCAGCTTTTGAATTTTCTCCTCCGTCGGGGCCGTAGGCCCAGGCTTTCCGGCTGCTATGATCAAAATAATTAAACATGCTACTGTGACCCGACTGACTAACTCACTATAATATGATACGACCAACTAAATATGTGGCCCTATACCCGCTTTTGAATTTTCTCCACCGTCGGGGCCGTAGGCCAAACTTTCCATACTATGATCAAACTAATTAAAACACGTTGTTGTGACCCGAATAACTAACACACTATAATATGACACTGACCAACTAATTATTGGTAACGTTTTGTGATGACCCGACTAACTAAATATGCTCCCGACTATTATAGACATGACCAACAGACCCACTATTCTATTATTCAAATAATTAAACACTCTACTGTGACCCGATTAACTACCACACTATAATATGACACGACCAACTAAATATTGGGACCGTTCTCGCTATGACCCGACCAACTAAATATGCTCACGACTATTATAGATAGGACTAACTAACACACTAATTTTAATGTGGGCACTATACACGCCTTTTAATACTTGTCCAACTAAATGACACGACCAACTAAATACTGGGACCGACTAATTAAATATGCTCCGGACTAATTAAATATGCTCTCGACTATTACAAACAAGACCAACTAACAAACTAATTTAAATATGCGCATTACATCTGCCTTTATATTTTCTCCATTGTAAGGGGCCGTAAGTTCCTACCCTTCCTACTACTATGATCCAACTAATTAAACACGCTATTGTGACCCGACTAACTAACACAATATAATATGACACAACCAATTAAATATTGGGGACCGTTCGCTATGGCCATAGACGAACTTTGCATATTGACTCTGTAAGTATATCTCCATATTATATTTTTCTAAGAAGAATATATAAATCGTAAATCGACGAGAGGTTGAGCGCTAGGCACTGCAATTTATAGAAATAATCAAGATTACTATTTATAGAAATAAGTGAATATTATAGTCCAACTAATTAAAAACGCTACTGTGACCCGACTAACTAGCACACTATAATATGACACGACCAACTAAATATTTGGGCACTATATCTGCTTTTAAAGTTTCTCCACCGCCGGGGCTGTAGGTCCCGGATTTCCGGCTACTATGATTTAACTATCAAACACTCTATTATGAGCCGACTAATGAACACAATATAATATGACACGACCAACTAAATATTTGGCACTATATCTGCTTTTAAATTTTCTCCACTGCCAGGGCCGTAGGTCCCGGCTTTCCGGCTACTATGATCCAACTAATACTGTGAGCTGAAAAACTAACACACTATAATATGACACGACCAACTAAATATTTGTGGGCATTATATCTACTTTTAAATTTTCTCGACCGCCGGGGTCGTAGGTCCCGGCTTTCCGGCTACTATGATCCAACTAAGTAAACACGCTATTGTGACCCGAAAAACTAACACACTATAATATGACACGACTAACTAAACATATGAGCACTATATATGCTTTCAAATGTGGGCACTACATCTTCCTTTAAATTTAATGTGGGCACTACATCTTCCTTTAAATTTTCCCCATCGCCAGGGCCGTAGGCCCAACTATCCCGCTACTATGGTCCAACTAATTAAACACGCTATTTTGACCCGACTAACTAGCACAATATAATATGACACAACCAACTAAATATCAGGAACGTTCGCTATGACCACAGACGAAAATTGCATGGGAAGATACTGATCGACCGACCAAATAACTGAACAATAAACAAAACTTAAGTATGTCTCCATAATCGATTTGAAAAAAATGGACAATAAACAAAACTTAAGTAAATTTCCAGATTTGATTTGAAAAGATCGACGAGAGGTTGAGCGCCGGCCCCCTATCCAGCTACTAGGGTCCAAGTAATTAAAAATTATTGTGACCCGAATAACTAACGCACTGTAATATGATACGACCAACTAAATATTTGCGACAGTTCTGCTATGACCCGACCAACTAAATATCCTCCCGACTATAATAGATAGGACTAACTAACGCATTAATTTTAATGTGGGCACTACACTTTCCTTTAAATTTTCTCCACCGCCAGGCCGTAGGTCCCGGCCCCCTATCCAGCTACTAGGGTCCAAGTAATTAAAAATTATTGTGACCCGACTAACTAACGCACTGTAATATGATATGACCAACTAAATACTTGCGACAGTTCTGCTATGACCCGACCAACTAAATATCCTCCCGACTATTATAGATCGGACTAACTAACACACTAATTTTAATGTGGGCACTACACTTCCCTTTAAATTTTCTTCACAACCGGGACCGTAGGTCCCGGCCCCCTATCTAGCTACTAGGGTCCAAGTAATTAAAAATTATTGTGACCCGACTAACTAACGCACTGTAATATGATACGACCAACTAAATATTTGGGACGGTTCCCGCTATGACCAGATCAACTAAATATGCTCCCGACTATTATAGATAGGACTAATTAACGCACTAATTTTAATGTGGGCACTACACTTTCCTTTAAATTTTCTCCACCGCACGAGACCGTAGGTCCCTACCCCTATCCAGACTACTAGGGTCCAAGTAATTAAAAATTATTGTGACCACTAACTAACGACTTGTAATATGATACGACCAACTAAATATTTGCGACGGTTACTCGCTACGACCCGACCAACTAAATATCCTCCCGACTATTATAGATAGGACTAACTAACGCATTAATTTTAATGTGGGCACTACACTTTCATTTAAATTTTCTCCACCGCCGAGACCGTAGGTCCCGGCCCCTTATCCAGCTACTAGGGTCCAAGTAATTAAAAATTATTGTGACCCGACTAACTAACGCACTGTAATATGATACGACCAACTAAATATTTGCGACAGTTCTGCTATGACCCGACCAACTAAATATCCTCCCGACTATTATAGATAGGACTAACCGACGCTCTAATTTTAATGTGGGCACTACACTTTCCTTTAAATTTTCTCCCACTAGGGACCGTAGGTCCCGCCCTATCCGACTACTAGGGTCCAAGTAATTAAAAATTATTGTGACCCGACTAACTAACGCACTGTAATATGATACGACCAACTAAAAATTTGGGACGGTTCTGCTATGACCCGACCAACTAAATATGCTCCCGACTATTATACATAGGACTAACTAACGCACTAATTTTAATGTGGGCACTACACTTTCCTTAAAATTTTCTCCACCGCCGGGACCGTAGGTCCCGGCCCCCTATCCATCTACTAGGGTCCAAGTAATTAAAAATTATTGTGACCCGACTAACTAACGCATTGTAATATGATACGACCAACTAAAAATTTGGGACGGTTCTTCTATGACCCGACCAACTAAATATGCTCCCGACTATTATAAATAGGACTAACTAACACACTAATTTTAATGTGGGCACTACACTTTCCTTTAAATTTTCTCCACCGCCGGGACCATAGGTCCTGGCCCCCTATCCGGCTACTAGGTTCCAACTATTTAAAACGCTATTGTGACCCGACTAACTAACGCACTATAATATGATACGACCAACCAAATATTGGGATCGACTAATTAAATATGCTCCGACTCACTAAATATGCTCTCGACTATTATAGACAGGACCAACTGACACACTAATTTAAATGTGCGCACTACATCGACTACTATAAATCGTATGCCCCGGCCACTTCCGTATACTATGATCCAACTAATTAAACATGCTACTGTGACCCGACTAATTAACACACTATAATATGACACAACCAACTAAATATTGCGACCATTCTGCTATGGCCACGTACTGAACTTTGCATATTGATTCTTTAAATAAATCTCCATAATATATTTTTCGACTAAGAATGTATAAATCGTAAATCGACGAGAGGTTGAGCGCCGGCCGCAGGCCGGCGTGATACCTAGTCTCTTTATTAAGGAAAAGTGGTCCTTGTGTGCGGGACAAAGATGTTCGTCGGATTCGGCGATCCTGCGGCTGGGATATATCGTTGGCGAAGGATATATCTGCGCATCCGTTCAGGACATATAATTTTTTTGACGGCGTGGATGATGCCTTGGCCCGACAAAAATTTCCCTAACCTAACGTGATCAATGTTTAACTGTGTCGGCACCAAACAAATCGTTGAACCTTACTCCGCCCTAATTTGACATATAATGTTCTTCATCTTCTCATCTCACGACCTAACAAATTACAATTAGTAAAAATTTGCTCCTCCTCCGTGTTTCGCTAATTCGAAGTATTTCTCCGTCTCTCTACAACTCCATCGTCTCTTCACCAGATGTTTCTCTTCATGATCCTCTATTACATTCACTAGATGTTTTTTCTTTTTCTGATCCCTTCTTCTTCTTTTTTTCTCTCACATTCTTATTCTTTGAAAGATGAAACCACCTGAGGAAAATCTAGGGTTTACTCGCTGCAGAATCTTCTGCGTTTTTCTTATTTCACAAATCTTGGTGTAGAGTGATTTTCTTCTTCTCAATCTCCCAGTATTGCAACAAAAAATTCACGCAATGGATTTCACGGGATAATTAGTTTCCCATCGAAGATGTTTCAACTGATGTTGCTGGAATCAGTTGATTACAGCAAGGGAGAACATGTGGGAGAAGAAATTCAATGAATACGATGAAATTGGATATTTGGGTGATTTTTTTTTTTGAAATTCTGAGTTACTGATGCCCCATATCTAATTTTGTCTCTTCATGCTTTTCGTGTTGATTTCCAATTGATGTTGAATGATTCAATGGTGGTCGATGTTTCCGGGAAATTTAGGAGGTAAAAATATTGAAACCCTAGAATTTTTAAATCTGTATTTCTTGATTTTTGTATCAGATTGACCTGAGTTTTTTTTGTAGGAAAGCAAGATTGGCGTAGGCAGATTGATAAAAAAAAAGGTAATAGAATCACTGTTCTTCAACCTGTGTCAAACTCTATGAAGCCAAACATACCCTGATTTTGGAGGGAATTCAATCTTATTATTTCCATGCTGTTGTAGTTGTTTTCAAGGAGGATTCAGAGCTGTTGTTGGTGTCAAGATTCACGGTTCAAAGGAAATCAAATCAGAATGAATCGAAAATTTATGAGTATGTCAAACCTATGCTTGATTCCTTAGAAATTGGTGTTTTGGTATTTTAATTATGATGTAAATCAGATGTGATTTAGCACAATTTTTCTTAGTTCGTTTAATTGGTGTTGATTAGTCTGTTATTCTTCCTGTTATCCTATTCTATATTTTTGTACCCTAACCCTTTTGTTTTGAATCTTTTGATAGATTTAAATTTTGTTTTCAAGCAGTGAACCCAAACCCAAACCCTTTTTATATAATCTGTCTGCAAGCAAGGTTTTTATTTTGGGACTTTCTTTAATGAGGTTCTGTGTTTGTAATTTCTTTTTTATAGTTCGCATGCATCTTGCAGGGTTGTCTTCAATGATAGGAGATCTCTAATACTCTTGGCATGTTTAATGTATTTTAACTTTTCTTTATCGATTTATATAATTCTATTACCTTTTACAATAGGAAAAAAACATAAGCAATCAAAGGGGGATACTGATTATTGTGACTGAATTGTTTAGTAGTTTGGTTCCCCATTATTACATAGATTTTATGGTTGCCAATTTATATTTGCTCGACCATAGATAAGCTACTGATTAAGTGACCACATGTTAAATTTTAGTTTGATACCTTTTTCTGTTGTTGTTAATAGTCTGTAGCTTATACTGTTATGTGCCGTTCATGGAGTGATCATACTATGTCTTTTTAATTTCAAAGTTCTGAAATATTTTTGTACCCTAACCCTTTTGTTTTGAATCTTTTGATAGATTTAAATTGTGTTTTCAAGCAGTGAACCCAAACCCAAACCCTTTTTTATACAATCTGTCTGCAAGCAAGGTTTTTATTTTGGGACTTTCTTTAATGAGGTTCTGTGTTTGTAATTTCTTTTTTATAGTTCACATGCAGCTTTCAGGGCTGTCTTCCATGATACGAGATCTCTAATACTCTTGGTATGTTTAATGTATTTTAAGTTTTCTTTATCGATTTATATAATTCTATTACCTTTTACAATAGGAAAAAAAACATAAGCAATCAAAGGGGATACTGATTATTGTGACTGAATTGTTTAGTAGTTTGGTTCCCCATTATTACATAGATTTTATGGTTGCCAATTTATATTTGCTCGACCATAGATAAGCTACTGATTAAGTGACCACATGTTAAATTTTAGTTTGATACCTTTTTCTGTTGTTGTTAATAGTCTGTAGCTTATACTGTTATGTGCCGTTCATGGAGTGATCATACTATGTCTTTTTTAATTTCAAAGTTCTGAAGTATTTTTGTACCCTAACCCTTTTGTTTTGAATCTTTTGATAGATTTAAATTTTGTTTTCAAGCAGTGAACCCAAACCCAAACCCTTTTTTATATAATCTGTCTGCAAGCAAGGTTTTTATTTTGGGACTTTCTTTAATGAGGTTCTGTGTTTGTAATTTCTTTTTTATAGTTCGCATGCATCTTGCAGGGTTGTCTTCAATGATAGGAGATCTCTAATACTCTTGGCATGTTTAATGTATTTTAACTTTTCTTTATCGATTTATATAATTCTATTACCTTTTACAATAGGAAAAAAACATAAGCAATCAAAGGGGGATACTGATTATTGTGACTGAATTGTTTAGTAGTTTGGTTCCCCATTATTACATAGATTTTATGGTTGCCAATTTATATTTGCTCGATCATAGATAAGCTACTGATTAAGTGACCACATGTTAAATTTTAGTTTGATACCTTTTTCTGTTGTTGTTAATAGTCTGTAGCTTATACTGTTATGTGCCGTTCATGGAGTGATCATACTATGTCTTTTTTAATTTCAAAGTTCTGAAGATGGGTTTAGAAGATTAGAAGGGATTAGGGTGTATTCTACTGGTTTTGGTACTTTTTAAATGGTTGTTCAATATGGAACTGGTGGTGTTGTTGGTGTTGCCACAGATAACAATGAATGACAGGTGATGGGCTGAGAAGACTACAAGATTGGGGACAACAACTCCTTAATGCAGCTGTGAGCTTGGTCTTTGGTGTTTGAAGAACTGAGAAGAGGAGAATGGAGCTTGCTTCGGTGAATGGGTGGATTCTTTTTGGTGATTTTTTACTTGAGACTCAATTTTACTTAAATTTCTAAAATTATTGATATTTGTTTTTTGTGTATTGTGTTCAAGGTTCAATTCTAATTTTTATTGATTTTTATGACTGCGACGAATGAAATGCAGATAGAATCAATTGCATCTCAGATGCTGAAAGTCGATTTGATTCTCACGTTGGTTCCGGCATTTAGGGAACGACAGGTGATGGGCTTAGAAGTTCTGAAGATGGGTTTAGAAGATTAGAAGGGATTAGGGTGTATTCTACTGGTTTTGGTACTTTTTAAATGGTTGTTCAATATGGAACTGGTGGTGTTCTTGGTGTTGCCACAGATAACAATGAATGACAGGTGATGGGCTGGGAAGACTAGAAGATTGGGGACAACGACTCCTTAATGCAGCTGTGAGCTTGGTCTTTGGTGTTTGAAGAACTGAGAAGAGGAGAATGGAGCTTGCTTCGGTGAATGGGTGGATTCTTTTTGGTGATTTTTTACTTGAGACTCAATTTTACTTAAATTTCTAAAATTATTGATATTTGTTTTTTGTGTATTGTGTTCAAGGTTCAATACTAATTTTTATTGATTTTTTGACTGCGACGAATGAAATGCAGATAGAATCAATTGCATCTCAGATGCTGAAAGTCGATTTGATTCTCACGTTGGTTCCGGCATTGGTAAGATTCTGTCTGCAGCGTCTTTTAATAGTAAATTTACTTGGTCCGAAGAGTTGTTGACTGAGTCTGAGTAATTATTGCGACAAGTGGAATGCAGGTAGAAGCAATATGAGGTTGGTATCGGCCTCTGTAAGATTCTGTCTACAGAGTCTGTTATGAGGTTGGTTCGGCCTCCGTAAGATTCTGTCTACAGAGTCTTCTAATAGTAAATTTACTTGATTTCTGTAGCTATTTAGTAAGTAATTAGCAGTGGAATATTGTTTCTTCGGGGCTAATTTTTCTCGGTCTCCTTCTTCGAAGGTTAGTGAAGCGTGGATCGTTTCAAGAAAATGAAGAAGATTGGTGAAGGCACGAAGGGGCAAATCTATTCTTTTTGTTAGTATTGTTATGAACTGACAAGGTGTTTGAGTAAGTGCCATAGCTTAAGATTTTATTGCAACAGATTTCAAATTCAGACCTCTTGAAGAGAGAAAGATTGACAAAAATAATCAGCGAACCGTATAAAACTAAACTGATAAAATCAAACAGAGATTAGAGAAGTCTATAGGTGTTCGATGTGTTTCAGCGAGTAGCAGAGGTGGGTAAGAAGAAAGATGAAAACTTGGTTAGTAAACACAAATTCTAGGGTCTGCTCATTATTTTTTAGCTTTTCTACAATTTTATTTATTCTTTGTTCTTCCATTTAATCTCACTATTACTTTGACATCAATTGGTAGGTACGTCCAGATTTCGGAGATGTAATGCTTGGAAATTTGTTTGGAAAAATGGCTTTAAAGTAATGGCTGTAGCAGCACCATGACAGTTTAATTTTGCTGTAGCGTTTCGAGAAATTGGAGCAGATTGGTGAAGGCACAAATGGTATGTCTATTTTTTTTTGTTAATTTGGCTATGAACTGACAAATTGAGTATTTCCTTGCTACACTATTTACATTGCCTGTTGTATTATTAGGGTTTAAAGAAATAATCACGGCATCACGCTAGGAAAATACAAAATTACAAGAACACTTTACTTGAATTGTTCTGCCTCGGCGTTTATGTCTTACATTGTTTGTTGTCTTAATCTAAGTTTTCTGTTTTTTTTATAGCATTGTTAGGTTTTACAGGTTTTGATGCCTTGCTCTTCTTTAAGGAATACAGTATATACTTTTGCAGGAAAAAACTTAGGATTTCAAGCTTATCATTCAGGTTTGTAGTATTTTTGTAATTGTAAGTTTTGATCTTTTTTTGCGTTTTTGATAGTTAATCATAGCTCGAGGGATTAATGCTTTTGGTCCGTCCGTCAAATTAACTGTGGCGGCTCGAGGATTAATGCTTTGGTCCGTCGGTCAAATTAACTGTGGCGGAAGATGGTGAGGATAATAAAATTGTATTGATATCACAAATGTTTACAGTAAACTAACAATTGATCTACAGGAATGTCTAGAAAGTAGATTTACATTGTCTAGAAAGAAACTGTTGATTGAATAATTTTTAGGTGTAAGTTTTCCAAGAGGTACCTCAAGAAGCTCATCAGATTCTGCCCTTTAACAGCTATCAATATTCCATCATTTGCGCCTCCAGTTTATCTTGCGTCCAAGGACAAATTGATCATTAGTATCAAACAGAGGAAATTTACACTAATCTTCCCATGTTAGAATTTGCATTAAATGTTAAAAATATAATTTTTTTGGTTAAGTTTTCTTCATGTCCATGTCTGTTATGTCACTTCAAATGGCAGTCAAAGCGAATAATTTACCATTACATACCAACTTTTCTTGCAATGTTTGCTATATAAATGTTCTATCATATCGGCATAGATAGCAAAGTTTGAGAAGCACATCGGCATTTATAATTTAATTCAAGACCTGCACTTTTTTGTTCACAGTGGTGACAATGAGAATGAACATAAATTAGCTACTGATCTCTAGCATGCAAAACATATTACATTGATAATTGGATATTTTTATCTTATTATTACAGGGTCCGGCAACAGGCAGAGAAGACTGCTACCTTGGTAACAGCGGCCGAAAGTCCAACGCGTATAAGTCTTACTTGCCTAGCTAGCCTTTTTGCTAAGTTGGATTAGTAGAGGAACGTTAAAGACTGCTTTAGTATTGATTCTTTTTGCTTTTTTTTTCTAATGTCGCAGGTGATCATAAATGGATAGAGAAGCAAAACATAATCATCATGGCTTATCGATCCTGTTATTACTAACTGAAGCATGCAACATGATCATGAAACGAAAATTGGGTTTTGCTTCTTATATATTAATTAATTTGATGTGTCTTGATTTGCAGACTAGGGTCTACACGGTATCTCTTGGGACGATTTTTGATTATTAATTTTTTGTTAAAAACTGTTTTAACTTTTCAAGTGATGGTTATTCTCTCTGAACAAAATAGCAAGCGGGGTCTGCTCCTTATCACTTCTCTGTTTAATTTGATTCTTTCTTATCAATTTTACGTGAGCTGTAGAGTAACATATTGCTCATAAAGTCCATGTTCTTAGTACAATAACACAGCGGGGAAACCATCATGCATGAATGAAACCATCATGCATGAATGGGGTTTTAGAAAAGGAATTATTGTTTCTTACCATTGCTTAATCTCCATGAACTAAATATTATATGTGAATCCTTAGACAACATTGTGAACTTAGTGACAAATACTTTAGCTATATCCTTAGACCACCGATATGTATTGCAGACAAATATGATGCAACATCTTACGGTTTGTTGAACTGCATCATTAGTATACACACGTACAACTAGACAATTGAGATAACATATCAAGTTGGCATACTCACACAAAAGAGTCTGCTCATGTTTTCGTTGTATCTTATAGGTTCTCATTGAGATACGGAAGGGTAAATGCACCATCTTTAGTTGACATAATATACTATGAGCACAAGCTGAAAGCTTTATTGGTTAACTTTATTGTTATAAATTGTATTCTTTATATGCGAGCATCCTCACACTAAATTGCTTGCTTATGTGTTTGTTGTGATTGAAGGGGAATGCACCAGCCTATGAAAGTTTTTGGTTTCTTATACTGCAGTTAAATGGGCTTCACTTTTGAGGTTGCTGCTGGCCGGTGTGTTTTATTTATTATACACATAATCAAAACCTTAGCTACAACTGTATTTTATTTTTAATTTTTGGTAATTCTTCTTTCTGATTAAACTATATCGGGAGTGTATCTCAATACCGTTCTATCTTTATATAGAGGTGTTTGTATTTCCTGCAACTAATTTGTTGGCAATGGTTAATCCTAACCCGTTTAGAATGTCAGATTAACAGTTTAGAATGTTCAAACTATCATGCATCCGATTCAATCAAGACGTGCTCCTCTTTATATCCTAAGCTTTCTCAAAGTTTCTCTAATTTTCTCTAATGACGGGATATTGGCTTCTTTAGATGCAAAACAAGGTAGGTATTGATTTTGAGAACAATTCCTCCCTGTTTTTAGATTAAGATTCAATGCTCCAGTAATATTGTTTAGTTAATTTCTTCCTTTTCTTTTCAAAGGAGATATAGGGTTTGATAATTAACATTTCAATTACACGCTGTTTTGATAATTATATTTTAGTTACATGCGGTTTTGAGTGTTTTTAGAACTATAGTTTTCTTAATTATGGATATTTAACTTATTGTCATGCTTATGTATCACAGGCATACGAATGTAATGAAGAACTTCTTTGGATGTTTCTGATTCCATCTGTGAGCAAGTTCAAAAAGAAAAGGTAATAATTAATACTACTATTTGGTTGAGTAGAAGCATATGCACAACAAGAAGAAATCGGATGGTTGGTGAATCCAAATGAGTCTGGATGAGTCTTTCTGTATTACACGACAAGTGTTAGAGATTTCTCTTAATAATTCTTACTGCATTGTGATTATTGAATAGTACACCACCAGTTTGATAATGAAGCTCACGACAGTAGTGCTAAGTTTATCAGATTGGAACCCAACTAAATGTCTTGGTATGCCAAATTCCTTCGTGGCTCAGATTTGGAAAACTGTAATAGCATACATTAAGTTCGTGTTCTTTTACTGCAGGTACGTAACAAATTTACTTTGGATGGCAATGGGCTATTCTACATAGTACGTATAGGAAAACATGATTGTTAACCGGAACGGGTTAGTGTTTATACATCTAATTAATCTACATTGCTTTTGGAAGCCGTGATATTAGATGTATAATAACTAACCCAATATCAGTTAACAACATGAATCATTAATCTTTTTGTCGAAGGGGTATGAACTGTTCGTGGAAGGAGCTTATTTGCGCACCAGTAAGCCACAAGTGTCGTATGGACTTCTGATTTGTCAAAGATTATACTTCCATCATAGCGGAAGGTACTCACTGATATCCTTAACTTACTTGCCCGATTGTTTTAACTATCATGTTGCTCACAGAAATCTATCAATGAAGTTGTTAAATACTTGGAGTTGTAATGCCAGGGATATGGGATCCAAAATGTGCATGAGGATCTCTCCGTGTTTCAATAGGCGGTATTTCTCCTCCACGTAAAAGTGCGTGCAATTATGGAAATGTAAGCATGAATAGAACGTAGAAAACAAGCTCGATTTTAGTCACTGTTATAATTTATTAATACTGGACAACTCTTTTAGCTGTTCACAAAAAATAATTTTCTCAACATCTTTTTCCTACTGTAGTCAAATACTTTTTTTGTCTCAATTTTGTGTTACGGCCTGATTTTTTTTTTTTTTTGTAGATTCTATGAAGTATGAGCAGATTAATTTTGAGGTTTGATAAGAAATTAATGCTTGATTTCTTATTTCGATATCCAGTTTGGGTTTACTGGTTAATTGATGCCAAGAAACTTATTGCTAACACACCTATTATCTAAGAAGATAATATGTAGCTTACAAATGAACATGAAATTAGTCCGCCCTTTTAGCCATGCTTTATTTGTTCCTATGAATGTTACAAATATGAACATTGGGTGGTACCATTCTCTTATTTTGTCCACTTTCTAAAACTTTTTTTCTTCTAATTCTTCTTCTAAAAATCATGTGCAAAGGAAGCCGGCAAATATTGACGAATTCTTATCTCGCGAAAGGAAAAGATAAAATTGAGATAACTGACAAATTAGTATGAAGATATTGAGAGCAGGTGACTCTTCCAACCTGCAAGCTTTGAATTTTATTTTTTTCTATCGAAGGCAACATAAATAAAGAATTAGTATAAACTAATTCCGAACGATCAATTAGGTATTCCATAGTAATCGCCAAAACAAACTGAAAAAAAAAAAAAAAAAACACGAGTATATGGATAAGTAGTTGAAAACAAAGCAGTAAAATAACTACATGTTAGTTTATTTCATTTTAATGATAAAAGCTGTTGGTAGTGTGGGTTGGTAGTGTTTGTGGGTTTAGACCAATGGGTGGTGCAGTTAGCTTTAATTATTGGTGGTGGAGTCATGGAATGTCGATTTCTTGACAGAGATGAGATGATGGCCTACGATGTTGAACAAAACTCTTTACGTTAGAAGAGAACCAAATCAAGGTGGTTAACTACGAGTAAGCTCTCCATCTTTTGTTTTGGCGATTGACCCATTTACTTTACTGTTTACTTTGTAGGTTTAGTTTGGCATAACAATCTTGAAAATTAGCCATCTCTTTACTTCAACTACTACTCAAGCTAGGTGAAAGTTTTTTCTTATTGTCACTAATTTTCATCTTATTTACTCTTAGCTTGCATGTAATTATCTTATTTGAATGTATACATGGAGACATTTAAAAAATTCTGACACAAACAGAGCTGCTTCGGCGCTGGCGACCTTGAGGGAGCTGGTTCTTCACAAATTTTAGATATTGCTAACAATGACAAGACATTTGGTGACGCTGTGGACCAGGGGAACATTTTTAGTACATACCACAAAAACTAATACTATTATGGGTTTTCCTGTAATTGTGCATCGGGAATTTAATGCCACTTCGGTCACTGTGAGAAATTAGAAGAAAATTAGAATATTGTTCAAGTTATAAGAAATTCTTAGTTTGATATACTTTGGTACAGATTATACGTTTAAAATTTCTTGCATAGCTTAAGTCTTTCCGAGTGTACTAACATGTCTCTTAAGTGTACGTGTGTTAACATATAACATATTTTAGTACACTAATTTGGATGAATTACATTAAAAGGGGCAATGGCATCGTAAATGAAATATGGGATCAAGTATACTCTCCCAAACAGATTTCTGATCATCTTAGAACTACGCTTGGTCTAATGTAGATGGGACCGAATTATGTACATTTTGTAAAATTCTCAAAATTCTTAACTTCTTACTATGTCCATGTTGGATACCAACTTATTTACTATTTGGAGGAATAAATCAACCCTTTATGAATTACGAAGCTCCGCAAGCCAAGCAACGTGATGAAATTAGAAATAAAATACAAAGTAATTTGACCCGACTAACAAAATATCGAGAGCCGCTTAAGTGGTCACGCCGAGCTGTAGGCTATTGTGAACCGACTAACTAACACATTATAATATGATAAGACCAACTAAATATGTGGGCACTATATCTTGTTTTCAAATATGTGGGCACTAACTAGCACACTATAATTTGACACGACCAAATATATATTTAGGATCGATCTGCTTTTGAATTTTCTCGACCACGGGGCGTAGGTCCCGGCTTCCTAAGCATTTTGATCCAACTAATTAAACACGCTAATGTGAGCCGACTAACTAACACATTATAATATGATACGACCAACTAAATATTTAGGACCAGTATCTTCTTTTAAATTTTCTCGATTGTAGGGTCGTAGGTTCCGCTTTAAGCTACTATGATCCAACTAATTAAACACTCTACTGTGAGCCGACTAACTAACACACTATAATATGATACAACCAACTAAATATTTGGGACTGTATCTGCTTTTAAATTTTCTCGACCGTCGGGGCCGTAGGTCCCGACTTTCCGGCTACTATGATCAAACTAATTAAACACTCTGATGTGAGCCGACTAACTAACACACTATAATATGAGATGACCAATTAAATATTCGGGCACTCTGTCTGCTTTTAAAATTTTCACCACCGCCGGGGCCGTAGGTCCTGGCTCCTCTTACTATGATCCAACTAATTAAATACTCTATTGTGAGCCGACTAACTAACACAATATAATATGACACGACCAACTAAATATTTGGGCACTATATATGCTTTTAAATTTTCCCCACCGCCGGGGCCGTAGGTCCCGGCTTTCCGGCTACTATGATCCAACTAATCAAACACTCTATTATGAGCCGACTAATGAACACAATATAATATGACACAACCAACTAAATATTTCTTGACTATATTTCCTTTTAAAATTTCTCCACCGCCAAGGCCGTAGGTCCTGCTTCCCGCTACTATGATCCAACTAATTAAACACTCTACCGTGAGCCGAAAAACTAACATACTATAATATGACACGACCAACTAAATATTTGTGGCCACTATATCCTTTTAAATTTCTCAGACCGCAGGGCCGTAGGTCCCGCTTTCCGCTACTATGATCCAACTAAGTAAACACGCTACTGTGACCCGAAAAACTAACACACTATAATATGACACGACTAACTAAACATATGAGCACTATATATGCTTTTAAATTTTCTCCACCGTCGGGGCTGTAGGCCCCGACTTTCTGGCTACTATGATCAAACTAAGTAAACATGCTACTATGACCCAACTAACTAACACACTATAATATGACACGACTAACTAAATATGTGGGAACTATATATGCTTTTAAATTGTCGCCACCGCCGGGGCTATAGGCCCCGGTTTTCCGACTACTATGATCAAACTAATTAAACACGCTACTTTGACCCGACTAACTAGCACACTATAATATGACACGACCAACTAAATATTTAGGATCAGATCTCGCTTTTAAATTTTCTCGACCGCCGGGGCCGTAGGTCCCGGCTTTAATTAAGCCGACTAACTAGCACACTATAATATGATACGACCAACTAAATATTTGGGAGTGTATCTGCTTTTAAATTTTCCCGACCGTCGGGGCCGTAGGTCCCGGCTTTCCGGCTACTATGATCCAACTAATTAAACACTTTATTGTGAGCCGACAAACTAACACACTATAATATGAAACGACCAACTAAATATTTGGGAACTATATATTCTTTTAAATTTTCACCACCGCCGGGGCCGTAGGTCCCGGCTTTCCGGCTACTGTGATCCAACTAATCAAACACTCTATTGTGAGCCGACTAATGAACACAATATAATATTACACGACTAACTAAATATTTGGGCACTATGCTTTCCGGCTATTATGATCCAACTAATTAAACACTCTACCGTGAGCGGAAAAACTAACGAAATATAATATGACATGACCAACTAAGTATTTGTGGGCACTATATCTCGCTTTTAAATTTTCTCGACCGTCGGGGCCGTAGGTCCCAGCTTTCCGGCTACTATGATTTAACTAAGTAAACACGTTACCGTGACCCGAAAAACTAACACACTATAATATGACACGATTAACTAAACATATGAGCACTATATATGCTTTTAAATTTTCTCCACCGCTGGGGCTGTAGGCCCCGACTTTCCGTCTACTATGATCAAACTAAGTAACACGCTATCGTGACCCGACTAACTAACACACTATAATATGACACGAGTAACTAAATATGTGGGCACTATATATGCTTTTAAATTATCGCCACCGCCGTGGCTGTAGGCCCCGGCTTTCCGGCTACTATGATTAAACTAATTAAACACACTACTGTGACCCGACTGATTAACTCACTATAATATGATACGACCATCTAAATATATGGGCACTATACCCGCTTTTGAATTTTCTCCACTCGCCGGGGCCGTAGGCCCCGGCTTTCCTACTACTATGATCAAACTAATTAAACATGCTACTGTGACCCGAGTGACTCACTCACTATAATATGATACGACCAACTAAATATGTGGGCACTATACCAGCTTTTGAAGTTTCTCCACCGCCGAGGCCGTAGGCCCCGGCTTCCCGCTTCTATGATCAAACTAATTAAACATGCTACTGTGGGCACTATACCAGCTTTTGAAGTTTCTCCACCGCCGGGGCCGAAGGACCCGGTTTTTCGGCTACTATGATCCACCTACATAAACACTCTACTGTGACCCGACTAACTAACACAATATAATATGACCCGACCAACTAAATATTTGGGGACTATACTTTCTTTTAAATTTTCTCCATCGCCGGGGCCGAAGGACCCGGCTTTCCGGATACTATGATCCACCTAAATAAACACTCTACTGTGACCCGACTAAATAACACACTATAATATGACCCGACCAACTAAATATTTGGGGACTATACTTTCTTTTAAATTTTCTCCATCGTCGGGGCCGAAGGACCCGGCTTTCCGATACTATGATCCACCTAAATAAACACTCTACTGTGACCCGACTAACTAACACACTATAATATGACACGACCAACTAAATATTTGGGCAATATACCTTCTTTTAAATTTTCTCCACCGTCGGGGCCGAAGGACCCGACTTTCTGGCTACTATGATCCAACTAATTAAACATTCTACTGTGACTCGACTAACTAACACACTCTAATATGACACGACCAACTAAATATTTGGGCACCATACCTTCTTTTAAATTTTCTCCACCGCCGGGGTCAAGGACCCGCTTTTCCTACTACTATGATTCACGGAAATAAACACTCTACTGTGACCACTAACTAACACACTATAATATGACACGACCAACTAAATATTTGGGGACTATATTTTCTTTTAAATTTTTTCCACCGCCGGGGCCGAAGGTCCCAACTTTCCGGCTACTATGATCCACCTATATAAACACTCTACTGTGGCCCGACTAACTAACACACTATAATATGACACGACCAACTAAATATTTGGGCACCATACTTTCTTTTAAATTTTCTCCACCGCCGGGGCCGAAGGACCCGACTTTCCGGGTACTATGATCCACCTAAATAAACACTCTATTGTGACCCGACTAACTAACACACTATAATATGACACGACCAACTAAATATTTGGGGACTATACTTTCTTTTAAATTTTTCTCCACCGCCGGGGTGAAGGACCCTGCTTCTCCGGCTACTATTGTCCACCTAAATAAACACTCTATTATGACCCGAGTAACTAACACACTATAATAAGACACGACAACTAAATATTTTGGCGGTATACCTTCTTTTAAATTTTCTCCAGTACGGGGCCGAAGGACCCTTTTCAGCTACTATGATCCAACTAATTAAACATTCTACTGTGACTCGACTAACTAACACAGTATAATATGACACGACCAACTAAATATTTGGGCACCATACCTTCTTTTAAATTTTCTCAGGGGCCGAAGGACCAGGTTTTCCGCCTACTATGATCCACCTAAATAAACACTCTCTTCGTGACCCAACTAACTAACACACTATAATATGACCCGACCAACTAAATATTTGGGGACTTTACTTTCTTTTAAATTTTCTCCATCGCGGGGCGAAGGACCTTTTCCTGATACTATGATCCACCTAAATAAACACTCTACTGTGACCCGACTAAATAACACACTATAATATGACCCGACCAACTAAATATTTGGGGACTATACTTTCTTTTAAATTTTCTCCATCGCCGGGGCCGAAGGACCCGGCTTTCCGGCTACTATGATCCACCTAAATAAACACTCTACTGTGACCCGACTAACTAACACACTATAATATGACACGACCAACTAAATATTTGGGCAATATACCTTCTTTTAAATTTTCTACACCGCCGGGCCGAAGGACCCGACTTTCTGGCTACTATGATCCAACTAATTAAACATTCTACTGTGACTCGACTAACTAACACACTCTAATATGACACGACCAACTAAATATTTGGGAACCATACCTAATTTTAAATTTTCTCCACCGTCGGGGCCGAAGGACCCGGCTTTCCGGCTACTATGATTCACGGAAATAAACACTCTACTGTGACCCGACTAACTAACACACTATAATATGACACGACCAACTAAATATTTGGGGACTATATTTTCTTTTAAATTTTTTTCCACCACGGGGGCGAAGGTCCCAACTTTCCGGCTACTATGATCCACCTAAATAAACACTCTACTCTTGGCCCGACTAACTAACACACTATAATATGACACGACCAACTAAATATTTGGGCACCATACTTTCTTTTAAATTTTCTCCACCGCCGGGGCTGAAGGACCCGGGCTCCAGGTACTATGATCCACCTAAATAAACACTCTACCGTGACCCGACTAACTAACACACTATAATATGAAACGACCAACTAAATATTTGGGGACTATACTTTCTTTTAAATTTTTCTCCACCGCCGGGGCCGAAGGACCCGGGGCTTTTCCTTATGGTCCACCTAAATAAACACTCTACTATGACCCGAGTAACTAACACACTATAATAAGACACGACCAACTAAATATTTGGGCGTATACCTTCTTTTAAATTTTCTCCAATACGGGGCCGAAGGACCCAGCTCGCTACTATGATCCAACTAATTAAACATTCTACTGTGACTCGACTAACTAACACAGTATAATATGACACGACCAACTAAATAATTGGGCACCATACCTTATTTTAAATTTTCTCCACCGCCGGGGCCGAAGGATCCGGCTTTCCGGCTACTATGATCCACCTAAATAAACACTCTACCGTGACCCGACTAACTAAAACACTATAATATGGCACGACCAACTAAATATTTGGGGACTATACTTTCTTTTAAATTTTCTCCACCGCCGGGGCCGAAGGTCCCGTCTTTCCGGTTACTATGATCCACCTAAATAAACACTCTACTGTGACCCGACTAACTAACACACTATAATATGACACGACCAACTAAATATTTGGGGACTATATTTTATTTTAAATTTTCTCCACCGCCGGGCCGAAGGTCCCGCTCCCTATTACTATGATCCACCTAAATAAACACTCTACTGTGACCCGACTAAATAACACACTATAATATGACACGACCAACTAAATATTTGGACACTATATTTTCTTTTAAATTTTCTCCACCGCCGGGCCGAAGGACCCGCTCTCAACTACTATGATCCAACTAATTAAACATTCTATTGTGAACCGACTAACTAACACACTCTAATATGACACGACCAACTAAATATTGAGACCGACTATTATGATCCAATTAATTAAACACACTACTGTGACCAAGATAACTAATACACTATAATATGATACGACCACCTAAATATGTGGACACTACATCTGCCATAAAATTTTCCATATTATATTTTAATCTATATAAGAATTGAACAACTTTTCGAAAATCGACGAGAGGTTGAGCGGGGCCGCAGGCCCGCGTGATACCTAGTCAATAGTATAAAAAACGTTGCCTTTGTCTTATGATAAGGCAAAGGACGGATGAGATCGGTCGGTTTAGTCGAAGGACGGATGAGATTGGCTGTGGTGGCTTATGTTGAGCCAAAGGACGGATGAGATTAGATGGAGACTTCCAACGGTTTAGATTATGCCTTGGCCCTTTAGAATCATGCACGCCATGCCGACCAAGGATGGCGGATATTAAATAAACTACGCTAATAACTCAATTGGCCGCGGCTAATAACTCAGCTTTGTCCCGTCCCTAGAGAATACTGTATATCTTAGGAAAATTAAATAATCGTTATTCAGCCACATAACGAAGAGAAAACAAAACTTAGAATCACCGACATATAAACCGTGAAGCAAGTCATGTATATCGCATATTTTTATTTTTTGAATCTTCATTCTTGGATCTGGTGTTGTTGATGCCAGAAAACGCAATCACTGAATCAATGGGGGAAATTGTATTAGATTTTTGGTACTCCAATCATAGGCGTTGAAGAGATGCTGAATTATACAAGCAATTTGTGCTAAGTTACAAATTGTGGGTCGTGAATACCCTACAGCTCACAGTTCAATTTGGAGCTGGTGCTCTCAATACCTGCATGTGTAGCATTGATAATTAAAATCGAGTTGGAAAACAAAACTCTGTAATCAACAATCAACTTCACCCTGGCTTTTGAAGCTTCCTCCCCCCTGTATTTCTTCCCACCTTCAATTTCTGAAACAGAAGAGGATTCATCAATAACAATAATTTTCATCAAGATAAGGCTTCATCGATGTGAAGATTTCAGCAAAGCCTTCCGGATATGCTTATGTCGAGGTAATCTTGAATGTTTCTAAATTGGTTTAGCGCCTTCCGGATATGCTTTTGTTGAGGTAATCTTGAATTCTTCTAAATTGGATTAGCTATGAGGTATATGAATTTCTCATTTCCTAGGTTCTTTATATCTTAGAAGTGATCCATAATCTGTGAAGTATATGATTGCTCCCTTCATAAGTTCATATTTTTAGTTCAAGGTTTTAAATATCATTTCCGCAAAAAAAAATAAAAAAATGATCTAAATAATTAACTCATTAAGTTCATAGTTAATATTCCTGAATTTGTTGACTTCACTGTTACCTGTATGAATGAAAGTGCACCTTGGAGATTCATGAACTTGAAAGTATTTAGAAATGATAATCATTTTCTTCTTGGATTACTGAATCACACAGTAGATACATAACGCTAAATGTTCAAAAAAGTGGTTCCACACTTCCACTGTTTTAGATACAAGTAAGTGGTCCTCTTAATTTGTTTCTTGATATGAAAACTAAAATAGAAATAAGTTTGAGACTACTGATTGTTATTCACAGTTTTTTTTTAAGAATGCAGATTATTGGGTAAGCTTTATGAGTTCCATTTCCCAACCAAGGGATTTAGTATGCTGCTAAAAAAAAAATCATGTGTACGACTATGGTCCAGACGAGAAAAAATTGCTTACGGAGAAAAAATAATCATTGGTATACCGGTGTATAAGCAAGAGATCTAATGCTATTGCCTATTTATTTTATAAACATGGTTATTAGCTCATTCCGTTCACGTAGGTTTGGAACGACGTCTTACGTGTATGTACGAAAAATGAAAGTAACATTTTTCAATATGATTCTTGAGCTGCATATTTTTTTTTTTGTGTCATTTAGCTGTAATCAATAATTTCATAGATGGTCATAGAACAATTACTGATAGATGAAGAAAATTTCATTTATGAATTATATCCCCAGAGCTAAAAATATCTATATTCTCCCATGTTATCTTATCGTAACGATCCTAAGAGAAGTCGTCTTTAGGAAGGGTACCTCCTCGAGACAACGGTCCGGAGATAGTAGGTGTTGGAGGTATGTCTTGCATCAAATCAACCATTCTTATCAAACTTCAGGTGTGCGCATACCTTTTTTTGCAGGAGGAAATGCAACCAATTCAAAATAGACTTGCTATTAATTGCAGAAGCTGTCAGATCTGAAGCTTTTTAAGAATCATGTTTACGCCATGTTATTTACAATAGCATTAATTATAATAGTTTTTTGTAGTGCTCTTTGCAAATGTCTTGGAAATGAACACTTTATGTACATTTTCTTTATTTTTACGCATCATGACTATTTTTTTTTACCATATATTTAAGCTCATCTATAGGGCGGTCTTCTAACTACTCTTCTGTAAATTGTTTGCTCTTTATTATTAAAAAGCTTTTGGTTTGAAACTGTAAGAGTTATACATGATTTTAGTCAAGAATAATTTAAATAAACAACACCGAGTTTTAACTATAAAGAAAAGGTTGAGCCCCGGCCGAAGGCCGGGGTGATACCTAGTACCTTTTTATAACAATGATTTTCAAGTGATCGAATGATCAATACAAAACATTCCGAGTCTACATCAAATGACTGTCTCACACAAATCATGTAAGATGTTACAAGGCGATTTTCACATGATTATCTTTTGACTCATTATTTAGTTTCCAACAAATAAATTGTTTCCAACTAAACTCATCAATAATAATGATGAACGTAGTTAAAGCAAAAAGCTTTCCAACACATATTTGAAAAAAATATAAGCGAGTTAAACTCGACTCGAAATATCAATTGTGTATAATGTAAAAGTCTATATAGCTATACGACTTAGTCTCAATAGGAGACAGAATAGAATAGACTTCTGAGTGATAGAAGAGTTTAAGTCTCCACATACCTTTTGTTGATGAAGTTCCTCCAAGCTCCCCTTAGTAGATCTTTGTCTTCAATCGATGAATGCCGTGAAGTCTAAAGCTCAACTACACATTTTATCCTAATCTGAGACATATCTATAAGTAGACTAGAAATCAATACTTATAGTTTTGATCACCTAAACTTGACAAACAAGATTGAGATAGCAACACTTGCGATTTCGACCGAGCAGTGCTCTAACAAAGACTACCTAGTATTCCTAGAAAATCCCTTTTTGTGTGTTTCCTTAAGAATTCTATCAACATCAGTCCGAGTAGGTTTAATAGCGAATATGTACAAAAATTGTTGACTACTATCTCATATAACATTGCGAGATATTTGAATGCAGTTGTTTTTCACATAAAAAAAAAAACTCACCAGTGGAATCCGCTGCGACCTCCTACATAATATTCGTAGGGATATAATGATCTTTTGTTCATGACTAAATCCTCTTATATGTCGTGCTTCATACTGATAGTTAAATAGAGTTTGTGCATGAAAAATCTAACCAATAATTCTCCGAAGCAAGTTCCGTCCCATCCGGAGTCGACGCTAAAAGTCTTCATCATAAAACACACGTCAATGGACAAAATAATCATGCGTCATATTTTCCTGGTAAAAATATCGGCCTCACATCGTCAATCTCCTTGTGAAAACTTCATCAATCTCTGATGTCCTTGGTAGTGCAACATAGTGTTTCAGCGCCTTCAAGCCTCAACGTAGTCTTTATTCAATTGTTTTAGAATCTCCATATTATTTTCATGTTCTTCCTCGTATAAATCCATATCCATTTCCTCTTCAAAAGAATCAATATTAGGAGTCATGGTGGAAAAAATAAATTAAGTGAATTTTAGAGAAAATTAACTTATAAAATAAATTAAGTGAATGTATAATTAAGAAAATCTAATGGTATGAAGGTTTATATTGAAAAGACAAAGTAGACGTTGGCAACAAAAATTTTGCCGCACGACTTTACCTATGTCGCTGGCGTCCCGCGTTGTGTCGCTCAACCACTCAACGTAGGCCGCGTGGTCAAACTAATATCGTGCAACATATGTTGTGACATTTAGTTTATTTTCCCATAGTGGCAAACTCGGTTTTCCAATCCACCTGGATGTCCAAATGACTCACCAATTTATGAGACCTTATATTCTTATCTATAATATTTTTGGTTTATGAAATTTTCTTCCATCTAATAAAAATAAAAATTATGAAAGGTTCCTTAGGAAGAAAAGCATAATAATTCGAATATATATATTAACCTAAAATTGAGATCTTTTTTCATTTCCAATACATTTTGAATAAAAGAGAAAAATAAACTATAATGCTTGTTGATAGAAACAACCCAAAACCAACATACTCCATATGTAATTAACAACATGTTTGCTTTCTGTTGACTCGGTGTCTGGATCTGGCTTGGGCCGAGTCATATGTCGGACCTTCTTTTCTTTGAGTCAGATCTGACTTTCAATCTGAGTCAGACCTAACCCCTGACTCGGAGCCATTCGAGTTAGGTAATAAAATACCCCTAACTCATGGAACAAACCACTAACTCATATTTTTTAGTCTGACGAGTCATCTCTATCTCAAAAAAACAAACATATTAAGTCAGATACAGTTGAGTCAGGTGATTTTAGTCAGATCCAGAAGAGTCACTTTAGTCAGGAGAAAAAAATTAATGTGTAAGTGTAAATGGCAATCCTTGAATAGTGGTGACTTTGAGCTTGCGGATGCCCGCAAAACACATTGAAAAATATTATCCCTATGCAAAATCTTAAGTTATAGACCTTTGATAAAGTCAACGTACTTTAACCACATGTGATGATATTTTGTTTTATTTTGGAAGTTAAAAGTTTTCCTAGACACAGATGTGCTTCTAACGTGCGTCTCAATCGCTAACCCCAAAGGAAATACACGTCGGAAAGAAATTTATGTATAACAAAACTAAAACAAACACCATTACTAGCTAATCCCACGGGAAATACATGTGGGAAAGAAATTTATGTATAACAAAACTAAAACAAACACCATTACTAGCTAAAAATATAATAATATTAGGAAAAACAAAAAAATTAAATTACATCCATAATTCTTCAAAAACATAAAAATTATTTTTTCCTTATGGTACCTAATAAGTTGTCTTCTAATGATGCCAATATATATATCTACACAAAAAAGTTATATAAGTGTCTTCACTCGTGCTAAAACTATCAAGATGGGTCATAAGCCCTTCTAATATCATGAACGATAGTAGAATTGTCACGAAGGCTTATACAGGTTGGTGTAGTCCTCTTAATGATTGAAAATGATGGTTAGTCTTTTCCTAAATCTAGGATTAGTTAGAATGTAAATATATCAACGAAAAAATACAACCTTTTTGGGCCACGATTAATGAAACCGGACTAAGACAATACATAACCATTATTGATTTCAACATCATGTTGTTTTATAAGAGTTGTCATTTCGCCATGATAAGATGAACTACCAATGTAAATGAAAAATATCCTAACATTATACCGCTTCAAAAAAGGAGTACAATTGGGATACTAAGAAATGAAAGTATAAGACATATTGGAAATGAAAGTATAAGTGTCATCAATAATAATATTAGGGTTTACCTGGAACATTGGTTTGAGTTGTGAAAATTGGGGACTCAAACATCAATTGCCAAATAAATTCTTAGTTACAAAGTCATTCAAAAAAATTTGGTGGTACCAATTAAAGAAAATGATTAAACCAGGTACAACATTCAAACCAGGACTGGCTGTTAGGGAAAATTAAATATCAGTGAACTGGAAGAGAAAAAAAACTACAAAGAATTGATGATAAAAGTAATGGATCGACAAAGATTATGGAAAAAGATTCATTGTCTTTACTTCGCTAAATAGATTCATCAAGTTAATCTGAAAACGGGAAGAAGAAAAAAGAACTAAGTTTGAAAACTTAAGGGAAATTGATTTTTTTGAAAAAATACTTGCAGAAATCAACAAAATAAATTATAATTTTTAATTCCCTGCAAAATACAACAAAATAAATTATAATATTTAATTACTAATTGTAAATTTTTTTTTACCAAATTTGATAATAATAATTAATATGTATAATAATCATACAAAGCTTTTGGTTGGTAACCTAGCGACAAGCTGGGCTCCAACACCTCTTTGAATTGCAACACCTAATCTATAAAAAATAAACTACCTAAGCCGCTACTAGCGTAATTACTAACTAAACAATTCTTTAGACGCTTGAAAAAAACTAGAGTATCCTCACCAAGTTCCCCTAAATTAGAAAAAGCCAAAACACCCAAACCATATCCATGTGCAGCACACTTGTCCGAGTATTTGGTACGCTTACGAGAAACCGCACCAGAAATAGCCTTTGGGGGACAAAGGAGCGGACACCATCACCAGTGAATGGACAGACACCTATAACATCCATACAAACATCTTGCTCATTTTCCCAGTTAAGAAAAAGGATATCAGCAGGCTTTAGATCTCTGCCATCATCCGACCGAAGACCGAGAGAAACCTCTTTGCGCGCAAGAACATTGGCTTTGTAACAAATGTCAATGATAACATCACGAACAACATCATGGCGAAACTTATACCCAATATCCTTAGCACAATGAAGCGCATGATCACCAAAAATGTCCATAGATTTGTTACAACTTGGGCATAAACTATTCTCAACAAACATAGGAATACCGAGGCGATAACAAAGCACAACTCTAAATTGTCTAGGTCCGAGGCATTGATTGAGCCCACTAATAGGTACCGCCAAAAGATAATCTTGTGCATGCTTGACACGGTTACATTGTCATAGGATGGAGTCTCTTGCAGACATATGGAACTGGTCTGGGATTTGCTTCTTATCTGCATCAAAATAAACTACTGCCAGGGAGTGCATGGAATGGGGGGCAGAATCATCGACACAGTAAGTAGACGGTAATCCACATACCTGGGTGAAGGTATGAAGAGCCAACTGATAAGTTGAACCTTTGTCCGTTGAGAATAAATTACCAAGGATCACTTTCTGCACTGAAGTAGTCTGGCTATGAGAAGCAAGATAACAATAAGCACGAGTGTCATCCATGGTATAAATGCCAAGTCCACCATCCTTAATAGGTAAGGTAGCTAATCTCTTCTGTAAAAGACCAAAACCCGCACCATCCCCAGTAATTAGAAGTCTCAAATACTGATATAACTGGTCATCAAAAAGATCGGTGGCAGGTTGTAGAGCAGCAGGATTGGTAGTACGCATTGCAAAGTAAAGTCTAGAAACCCCAGTACAATTGCGAAGTAAAAGCATCTCGCTTTGAGGATCCCTGAGTTTTTTGATCGCATTCATTAGTTGAACAGTTTTGTGCACCCTGTTAAACAACATATCACTAATGAAGTCCATATCTAAACTCACTGGGCCGCCCAAAAGTTTAACACCCTTAGAAGGTCTACCAATATCCGGGGGGAATACACCCTCTGTTGTACTCCTGGGATCAAGGGAAGGCCAAAAGACTTCCGTTTTCTTTATATTGAGGTGTAACCCCCTGCTTGGTCCTTCAGTTTCGATTATGCGCAAATCCTTAGCTACCTCCGAAGTATCACCAATAATTATGACATCATCCAGGTACCAGGCGTGCAAATCGAGTTTGCAACGAGAGGCAATAGTCTTCACTAAGGGGTGAAGTGTCAATGCAAATAACAAGGGACCAAGGGGATCCCCTTGTTGCACACCAAGTGCCGAAGACAAGATATATTGGGCATAATAAAGCTTAGCCGGACGTAAGTAACAAAATTCTACCCAGCGAGAAATACCTGGACAATGGATGCGGACTTCCTTGATGAGATGAGATCTGCTCACCATGTTGAAAGCGTTAGAAAAGTCAATTAGCAACATTGACATTTTGTCCGAATGGCCCTTCATCTCCAAAAGGCGATTTACAACATGTAAAATACCTTCCCCTCCTACAGGAACACCAACCCCGAATTGGTAATCTCTTAAATAAGAGGTCATGTCCTTTCCGACAGCAAAAGCAGCCACCTTGGAAACCAATCTACGCTAAACTGTACCAACCGCAATGGGCCTAAGACCTCCCCCCGGTTTCAACAATGGTGTCAACGGTGCGCTAGCAATGAATTCGCCTAATTCACTAGGACATTTTCCAGCCAACCAAAGGTTGACAACCCCATAAATAGACAAAAGCAAGTCATCCGCCACTGCCGCCGCCGCTCCACTAAGAGCATCGACTAAGTGCTGCGCTCGTAGACCATCTCGACCACACGACGTACCTTTAGGGAAGCTTTTAATTGCTCCCAAAACAGCTTTTGAACCCACAAAAATGGGATCAACAGTGATATCGTCCATGGGAACCTCATGGGGAGAGGCTAACGGATGTTTTTCCAACAAGTCAACATAAGTCTTCTCCTCATAAGGGGCAACACTAGACGAGGATAGAACCCGTATCGCAGATGCAAAGTGCCCTGGATTGATCTTCTTCTGACATGCGATGATGTTTGCTGCTTGCTGCTTCTCCTCTGCCTTCTTCTCATCATCCTTCTTAGACCCCCACCGAAGCGGCTGCTGGAGAAATTTGCTTACTAAAGTGAAGCAGCCATTAGGCTCCTTCCAATCATTAAGTGCTTGGATAATTGCTGCCACCTGTAGTCTCTTACGGCTACTAGACTTCCGTTCAGCTGAGCATTTAGGTTGATACAGAGACAAGGTGCAAATGGGGAGCAGCAGCAGACGTAACCAACCTGACAAGGTGGAAGGACTTGCTAAAACACGGTCGAGACAGACTTTGAGAGCTCTCGAAAATGCAAGCCTACATCTTTGGGAAATGCAGGTGACAGTGGGAAGTTGTCGTTGAAGCACGGCATTAAGCAGTTCAGTAGAGAGAGTCTCTACAGCACCACTGTCATCTCTCCCTGGAACTGCACCATTTACAGTAGCAACGTCTTCTAAACTCCCAGTATGCACTTCATATGGTTTGTTCAAGCCATGAATCAAGAAGTCTGCTCCTTCCCCATTGAAATGCCCTGGAATGAAGTCATGTTAAGGCCCTTCACGCCCCTTACAGGATTTTGACCAAGCATGCAGATAAAAGCACTTGATGCACAACCACATGCGCAGGTTGTAGAGAACCTTCTCCATACCACGATATACAGTCAAGTCATTGGCAATCAAATCTCTAACAGTATCTTTGCTAGCTTCCAAGACAAGGTGTTTGTCATGAAGGTGTTTCAGGAACGACCCCTTGACATAGCCTCTTCCATGAACTCCGTCACCACAACCATGGATGCTCTTGAAGGGACAATGACAAACATTGTCGGAGGCAGCAACTACTGTTGAAGGAGAAGTGGTAGAGGGTATCTGGGAGGAGGGTGTATGTAGTGCCGCATGGGAAGAGGATCGTGTAACCCTAGGCATGGAAACAGAGATAAAACCCTAAAATAATACACAACTAGAACCCTAATGAAAAACAAAGCGCGACAAAACAAACAATTGAAAACATCGAAGAAGATTGAAAAACGTGGTAGAGAAATCAAAGGGAAAACCAAAACGCAGAAAAAACTGGACGAAATCATGGTGAATCCGAGATTGGAATGATTTTCCAATCACCGGAGTGAATCGCCGGCGTGAAAACCATGAGAGAGATTGGAATTGTTATAATTTGGAGTTCAATTTATAGACCAGAAAAACTTTGTTATTGTAATTATTGTAATTTTTAATAAATAATAAAGTATATAAAAATTTCATAATTATCACCAGATCGTCAGCGTTAAACTGATCCCAATGGGTTTCACAGTTTCTAACGCATGAGATTAAGCCAGTCGTAGCACCTCTGTGATGAGGGTTATGAAATATCTGGCTCTTTGTACCTCGCACTAGAATACAGTTAGGTAATTCATCCCTCCAACCAGTTACGTTTAGCTTGTTTAAATCATGGATAAAGCATTAACTCGATGGCTCACAAGATGCAATGGCTTGAAATCATCAGCCTTGCTATGGTACACCTTATCAAGGTATTCACCAACAACATGGAGAAAATCCAATGATTTTTTGGAGTTCCTAAAAAATGGGTGCTCCAAAAGTCTGGTAGGTTGCTCAATGAATTGTTCTCTCAATTGATCAGCTAGATGTTCTTGTTGCGAACGGGACAAGACATGATGATCACGAAAACTGGCAATCATGAAAATAAATATTAGTATTAAATGTTATATAAAGAAAAATAAAAGTTGAATAATATTTCATAAGTTTATGAAGTTACTAATGGCGATTAATCTTGTTGATCAAATCTAGTGCGTCAAGAGATCTGATTCCTTGGATCGACGTGTGATCTGTCATGTACCGAACGATTAGATTTTTTGAGATTGACTCCAAATCTTGAAGATGGAGGAGATTAAACTTGCATAAATTATGTGTTTCAGATTAATCATTAGGAGTAATACTAAAAATTGAAAGGGTGAAAAAAAACTTGCATAATCATCAATAAGATTAGAAAGAAAGAATAGGAAAAAGTTTTAGGTTGAGATTTTTACAATTGTTTATCCATTACTCGCTAATACTGATAGTATTATTCAAACTCTTTATTGGATTGTGCATCTAAACCATGCGGAGTAGACCTTTGAACTTCCTGAAAGATTCTTTCTTAATGGGTATTCTTTTACTTTATATTCGATATCGCATATTTTGTGAAATAATAAATATTTTTAACTTTTTTTTAAAGGAGTTTCTAAATATGTTTCAAATCCCTTGTTGAAAATGGTTATCAAACTGATTTTTCCTTTTAGCGAGTGTTTTGGTTTGGAAGAAAAGATATATGTGTTTATAACGTTTTTATTTTACAAATTACCGGAATCGAAGCCAAGGATTGTATGTTTGGTTCCTGCCTTAGAGAAACAAATCAAGTTTATTGAAGTTTTTATATCACTAAACACACTTTTTGGTGCAAGTGCAATAAAAAGTATCGTACTTGCTGCCACAAATTCGGAGGCACAATAATATAAAATTGGTCTTCTAATTGGTGTTATTATTGCTTGTGGATCTTGTTTATTCCAATATAATGCAGTGGTTATCATCTTACAAAAGTTAGTAAAGTATGTAAAAGACTCGAAAACTAGTATAATACGCACGCGCGATGCGCCTGCCCCTCGTTTTTCAAAGCCACGATGAAAGTATTAACATTAGTTTTGAAACCATTGCTACAGAAACTGGCAATGCAAAAATTTAATACCTTAGTCATCTAAAATAAGCAACAACGTAATTGCACAAAATTAATATCACTTCAGAAAGACTAATTTGCTATGATATTCACAAAATCAATCAATCTCTATACCTAAAAGTATGTGCAACATAAGAATGGATAAACACAGTAGCCTCACCACTACTTGTCTTTCTTTATCTCCATCTTTATTTTCCTTTCTACCGTTAAGCATCCGTTCTTTCGCTTTTCAGGCAGAGCTTATGTATTGGTCATTAAATCTTATTTGTGTTTACCCAAAATTCGGCGCACCTGTAGTTGAGGTAGGTTGTCCTCCATTAATAGTGATTTACTCCTGGACACCAAAAGATATGCATCTGTGAGACCCGACTTATGCCCCCATCGATCGATGACGGAACAATAGACTCGATCTTGCCGCAAGATCACTATGGCTTTTTTTTTTATAGGAAGATAACTAAAAGAAAGTTAATGAAGTCAAATGAAGTCACAATTGATTTTTTTTTTGTACATCATGTACAAACCTGCACGCTGCATTAGAGAAGGACTTATTATCAATGACAAAATTGGGTTCACATTTTCATAAAATTTAGATCTCTGGTTCGAATACGACAAAAGACATCAAACAAAATTTTTTGCGCATATTGATAGACACATTTTTGTGTCTGAATTGTCCTCATTGTCTCTATTGTTGGTCTCGATTTCTGTACTAATTTTGGTGTTTTTATGTGTGTGTAGGTGTTTTTGGAGAAATACACTTATTTGGACCCCGGGAGAAAAGTGATAAAGGCACCCTCATTTTGGATAAGGGCACCCCAGGCACCCCAGCTGATAAAGGCGCCCATGTTTTGGATCAGGGCACTTCATCCTCTCCATTTCAAATTTTGGTTTTGGCGGGAAATTATTGTTCTTCACCGCGTAAATTTTGGTTTGATTTTTGGACGAGTTAGGAGGAGACTCAATGGCCGGAATTGATTGGGTATCTTCCTCTGGGCTTAACAGGGTTGGTATGGGTCGATTAGTGACCTAAATTTGGCTGGATAACTCGCTAGAAGAAAGCAGAGTTGCACGGGTTTGCATGGGTCGCTGTGAGCTTTGAGACGTGTAATGGGTGTGTTTGGAGTGTGCTATCTTTGCAGCAGAACGTGTAGAAGATAAATATCGAGTTTTGAAGCAAGTTGACGCGTGAAAAGAAATAACAGAAATAATCCCGTGGAAAATATATTGTTTTAATGAGGAGATATTTGGTGATTATGAGGGGATATCTTTGCCCTGTCAAGTATATATATGTTGCTGAGGTCGAGTAGAAGGACACAGAGAGTTCGGGAAGGAGTTTAGAGCGTTAACAAAGCTTGGAGAATTAAGTTCCAGAGAACACCATTGCTGCTGCTGAAGAACCTCAAGAACACGAAGAACAGACGGCCAAAGACCGTCGTTTTATTCTGATGGTTAAGACTCACATACGTGGGTCGTAGTTTATAGGGCAGACTTAAAAGAACAAAGACATTTCATCTTTATCATTCTTTGTAACAGTGTTTGCAACACTTATAAACGTTGCAAACACCCGATTAACATCATTTTCTCCATTTCATCATTTGTAAGCACCCTTGAGCAATAAAAATGGATTTTGAGCGTGTTTCCAACATGATGAGCTAGACTCCATCACTGGGACGACGGAGGAAGACAAATTCATACATGGGTAATTTTAATTAATTCTTTATTTGACTTTTGCACTAATTAAAATAGAATTATGATTTGATTAAATTGGTTGTTATTCAATTAGATAGGTTATGCTTTGTTTAGATAATCTATGCTTAGGGATACAACTAATATTTTGATAATCAACTTTGGCAAAAATAAGAGTCCATGTTTTTATTTGTTGAGCTATAATTGTTAAAAGAATTAATATTTTAACCTTTTGTTATGAGTTTGGAGGAATCCTGAATCCCAGTAACTCTCTCCGTCTTGTGACAATATTTGTATATATTTTTCTTTTATTTTCTTTTATTAAAACTTAAAATCAATCCCATCAAGTCCGAGTGAACGACAACCCCTACCTATTACTACAACATTATTGAGTCTCATCACATATTTTCTAAGAACTGATATAAAATGAGAACTTCTCATAAAACACATATACTAAGGAGAACACACCATTTGTATCTTATATCAAATGGACTGCATATGCCATAGAGAGTATCATTTAGCATACGAAGCAACAACGAACAACAGTTTGCTCTTATTAACTGATTGCACAAATATATACTATCACTATGTAAATGACTACTCACCCATTGTAGATGAACTAAGTTTACTTGCGATGATAATCCTATTAAAATGTGCAACTACGCTCTTGTGAATCTACGTGTACATGACCTAAGTGTCAACTTAGCAACCTAAGGCTGTGACTTACATGAAACTATGTTCATGTCACCTGCCTATGATGCAGGACAAATTTAGTTCATGTTAGTTACTATATTTTTATACACTGTTTTATGACGCCAATAGTATCAAGCGATAAAGCACGCAGCTCTGCATTCATAATTTGTAGCATTCATATGTTGTAAAGTTTTCAGATTGTAGGACTAAAAAATTCAGTAAAACTGCATAGATGTGTTCCTTAACTCATTACTGGCGTAATCCCCTATTCCTTTCAATGCAACTGCTTCCATTCCTTGTCCTCTAACAATATATTCTTCAACCATACCATAACCTTACTTAACTTTCCACAACTATCTAAGTTCTGACTCATTCCTCAAAACGAAATGCATGAAGAATATTATCGCGAAAACGATTCCTTTTGCACCAAAGTTATCAGATTCTACATCTAGTATTGAACCTATTAATATCTTTATCATAAGCTTTTAATATGACATGGGATTGTAGTCTAAGTATTTCTATACACAATAAACAATTATACGGTTTAGTTTTCAATACTAACACCCTCCCCCCTGCAAATAAAAACCTAAAATGTGAGAAATATTAACGAATAATTCAAACTTAAAAGTTATCCAAAATCTGTCATACGGAGTAAAATTTAAACCAATTCCGAATCGAGAATGACTTCATGATAAACTAAAACCAAAATTAAACCATGATTCTCTTAGGCATTTACACAAACAGATTATGTTCATCCAAACTTAATGTTTTCATACTTCCAATAATACCAAACTTCTCTATGTAAACTATATTTCCATTGCTACTATATCTAATTTGTGTGTTACAATTTAGAATGATTAGCAACAATTCAAGGAAATTAGAAAAAGAAAACGCAACACAACTGTGGAAATAATTGTTACCCAACTTAATCACTTAGAAAATTAGGGGAATCAGTAATTTCATAAGCATGGAGATTTCGTAAGTAAGCAGAAATCGAACGTACCTAATGAACCAAGGAATGGAGATCTTCCCAATGAGTTCTTCCAATGGCCCGAATGAATTTTCGTTTTTTTTTTTTTTTAATTGTACGATGAAGGTTGTTGGATAGACAGAGAGCGCGTCAATTATGTGGATGCGTGAAAAATTAAATCAATAAAGTGGTGATCAACGGGATTCGAGGCTGGCACCACTAAGCGACTCTATTACAAATTCACCCTCACCCCTTTTTTTTTATCGTCTTCTATGGATTGTCTTTTTAATATTGACATTTCTTATTTAAAGGTTATAATGGTAATAAACAAAAAGCTTCACCAAAAGGAAGGCTTCACCAAAACTCCCCCTTTTCTTTCGAGTCTTATCAGTAGCTTTCGAGTCTTTAACATACTTTACTAACTTTTGTAAGATGATAACCACTGCATTATATTGGAATAAACAAGATCCACAAGCAATAATAACACCAATTAGAAGACCAATTTTATATTATTGTGCCTCCGAATTTGTGGCAGCAAGTACGATACTTTTTATTGCACCTGCACCAAAAAGTGTGTTTAGTGCTATAAAAACTTCAATAAACTTGATTTGTTTCTCTAAGGCAGGAACCAAACATACAATCCTTGGCTTCGATTCCGGTAATTTGTAAAATAAAAATGTTATAAACACATATATCTTTTCGTCCAAACCAAAACACTCGCTAAAAGGAAAAATCATTTTGATAACCATTTTCAACAAGGGATTTGAAACATATTTAGAAATTCCTTTAAAAAAAAAGTTAAAAACATTTATTATTTCGCAAAATATGCGATATCGAATATAAAGTAAAAGAATACCCATTAAGAAAGAATCTTTCAGGAAGTTCAAAGGTCTACTCCGCGGTTTAGATGCACAATCCAATAAAGAGTTTGAATAATACTATCAGTATTAGCGAGTAATGGATAAACAATTGTAAAAATCTCAACCTAAAACTTTTTCCTATTCTTTCTTTCTAATCTTATTGATGATTGTGCAAGTTTGTTTTCACCCCCTCAATTTCTAGTATTAATCCTAATGATTAATCTGAAACACATAATTTATGCAAGTTTAATCTCCTCCATCTTCAAGATTTGGATTCAATCTCAACAAATCTAATCATTCGTTACATGACAGATCAGACTACGATCCAAGGAATCAGATTTCTTGAGGCACTAGATTTGATCAACAAGATTAATCGCCATTAGTAAATACATAAACTTATGAAATATTATTCAACTTTTATTTTTCTTTATATAACATTTAATACTAATATTTATTTTCATGATTACCAGTTTTCGTGATCATCTTGTCTTGTCCCGTTCGCAACAAGAACGTCCAGCGGATCAATTGAGAGAACAATTCGTTGAGCAACCTACCAGACTTTTGGAGCACCCATTTTTGAGGGATTCCAAAAAATCATTGGATTTTCTCATTGTTGTTGGTGAATACCTTGATAAGGTGTACCATAGAAAGGTTGATGATTTCAAGCCATTGCATCATGTGAGCCGTCGAGTTAATGCTTTTATCCATGATTTTAACAAGCTAAACGTAACTGGTTGGAGGGATGAATTACCTAAATGTATTCTAGTGCGAGGTGCAAAGAGCCGGAGATTTCATAACCCTCATTACATAGGTGCTACGATTGGCTTAATCTCATGCGTTAGAAACCGTGAAACCCATTGGGATCAGTTTAACGCTGACGATCTGGTAATAATTATGAAGTTTTTATATACTTTATTAAAAAATAAAAAAGTCTAACCAGAACAAATGAAAACCATCAAATGATAACTATTCATAGAGAATAACGTGAGGCTACAAATTTCATAAAAGTTGTTAATCTATCTTTTATTTATATATTGATAGTTATTATTCAAAGGCTCAACCGAACTGTGCATCTAAACCCAGAGTAAACTTTTCAACTTTCTTATTTTATAAACTCTTTTCTTAATGGGTATTCTTTTACTTACTGCCCACATCTCTTATTTTGCGAAATAACCTATGTTTTTACATTTTTTAAGGGTTTTCTAAATACGTTTCGAAACCCTAGTTGCAATTGATTATTAAAATGATTTTTCCTCTAAACGATTCATTTTTTTTGGGAGGTTAAAGAGAAGATACATGTGTTTTTAATGTTTTTTATTTTACCAATTGCAGGAATCAAAGCCAAGGGTTATATGTGCGGTTCCTGCCATAGAAAAAGAAAAAGTTTATTGAAGTTTTTATAGAACTTAACTCACTTTTTTTTTGTGCGGGTGCAATCACAAGTATTGTACTTGGTTCCACGAACTTAGAGACACAACCAATACCTAATGAACCAGTGAGAAAACCCGAAAGAACTTCCCTTCTAATCGTCTTTATTTTTCCTTTTTCTACCCGAATCTTATCAGTAGCTTTCGAGTCTTTAACATACTTTACTAAATTTTGTAAGCTGATCTATTGGAATAAACAAGATCCACAAGCAATCATAACACTAATTAGAAGACCAATCTTATATTGTTGTGCCTCTGAGTTTGTGGCAGCAAGTACGATACTTTTTATTGCACCTGCACCAAAAAGTGTGTTTAGTGCTATAAAAACTTCAATAAACTTGATTTGTTTCTCTAAGGAAGGAAGTAAGCATACAATCCTTGGCTTCGATTCTTGCAATTTGTAAAATAAAATTGTTATAAACACATATATCTTTTCTTCCAAACCAAAGCACTCGCTAAAAGGAAAAATCAGTTTGATAACCATTTTCAACTAGGGATTTTAAACATATTTAGAAACTCCTTAAAAAACAGTAAAAAACATTTATTATTTCGCAAAATAAGCGATATCGATTATAAAGTAAAAGAATACCCATTAAGAAAGAATCTTTCAGGAAGTTCAAAGGTCTACTCCGCGTTTAGATGCACAATCCAGTAAAGAGTTTGAATAATACTATCAGTATTAGCGAGTAATGGATAAGCAAGTGTAAAAATCTCAACCTAAAACTTTTTCCTATTCTTTATTTCTAATCTTATTGATGATTATGCAACTTTTTTTTCACCCCCTCAATTTCTAGTATTAATCCTAATGATTAATCTGAAACACATAATTTATGCAAGTTTAATCTTCTCCATCTTCAAGATTTGGAGTCAATCTCAACAAATCTAATCGTTCGGTACATGACAGATCAGACTCGGATCCAAGGAATCAGATCTCTTGAGGTACTAGATTTGATCAACAATATTAATTGGGATTAGTAAGTACATAAACTTATGAAATATTATTCAACTTTTATTTTTCATTATATAACATTTAATACTAATATTTATTTTCATGATTACCAGTTTTCGTGATCATCTTGTCTTGTCCCGTTCGCAACAAGAACGTCTAGCATATCAATTGAGAGAACAATTCGTTGACCAACCTACCAGACTTTTGGAGCACCCATTTTTTAGGGATTCCAAAAAATTATTGGATTTTCTCCATGCTGTTGGTGAATACCTTGATAAGGTGTACCATAGAAAGGCTGATGATTTCAAGCCATTGCATCCTGTAAGTCATCGAGTTAATGCTTTTATCCATGATTTAAACAAGCTAAACGTAACTGGTTGAATGGATGAATTACTTAAATGTATTCTAGTGCGAGGTGCAAAGAGCATGAAATTTCATAACCCTCATCACAGAGGTGCTACGATTGTAATTGCAGGAAATCCTACAATACACACCTCACAAGAATTCATAATATCTAACACATATTTAAGATCAATAACCAATCTCTTTATTAATTGAGTTAGAAATTTTACAAGAAGGAAGTGAAATCAAGAATGTTATTGCTACTCTAGACTTTATCTCTCCTCCAAAATTTCTCTCTACTCTCCAAAAGATCCCCCCTTTTCATAAGCCTATTCGGCTCTTTATATAGGACATTACATAATGGATGACAGCTCAGTTATCCCTTATTTTCGGATCTGACTTGCAACATTCTCGCAAGTGTACAAATGTAAAACCTCGCAACACTCCTAAATCTCGCTAGGTCTTCACGTCTTTATCGTGTTCTGGCTGTCGTCATCCGTTGCGTCATTTATATTACTCGTCTGCGATATCTTCGCAATGTGTCGTTTATGGATTTCGCAAGGAAGTTGGTGTTACGATATTTTGATCTTACATCTTGCCTCTTCTCATGTATTCTCTGCGAAGGAGAGAATGTCATGAGAACTAATCTATTCAAAATGCCGCAACTGTTCATTCTTATCTGTTTTGACATGACTCCGTACTTTTACACAAAATTTATTACACGTATCCCTTCTTCCATTCATTTCTTGACACGTCTTTTTCAACCGTCCTTTCTCAACCGTTCATGTCTACTCTTCGCATTAAATGTGTTTGCCTTTTCAAGAATCCTTCTCTATATATATATTTTTTTCTTACTCCTCTCTTCTTCTTTTTTACTCTCTTTCTTGTTTTCTCTGCAATTTCTCTTCTTCATCTCTCTGTAATTTCCGCTCCTGCTACTGTAAATCTTCTTCTTTTTACTTCTTTTGATATTTCATCTTCTCTTCATTCCCATACTCTGAAAGATGCCTCCAGTTGGCCGTAGATATGAACATCTTTTGGAAGAAGTTCAAAAAGATTTGCTAGAGAGAGGTTTCACCTTATCCACTATTCCCAATCAAGAATCTAAATCCATTCTCTCTGCCAAATTTTTTACTGATCATCATTGTGATGATCAAAAAATCATAATTTCGCTAGGTCAGATTCTCGCTGGTCTTCCCATTCCTCTCTACAACCCTGATCTTCCCTTGTTTTATGAAATTCTTGCTCATGCGAAATTCTCGCGAGCCATCTATCAATTAAGTGGAGATTGTATCCGCTTAATGCTTGAGTTCGCCAACCGTGGTGCTGGTAAGGGATATCTTTACCCTAATGAAGTCAGAGATCCTAAATTTACGGACTTAGAGATATTCACTGAAAAGTATTCAGTAGATAGTTTCTTTGAAAACTATGAAATAATAAATATGAAGAACGATAGAACTCGCTGGGATGCACGTTTAAAGAGAAGAGAAAATATCCCCAGCGACAAAATACTTATGCAGGATATCGATTGGCATTCTGGCAAGAACAATGTTCCTCGCCATTCCAAAGATGACAAATGGTGCGTCTTTCCACTACTTTTGAATGGACCTTATATTTCAGGTTCAAATGTGCTCCCTGCGAATCTCGCCAATTATAAGCCTTGGGTATTTAATTGGCCTGAGAAAGCAAAAGAGGTATGCTTCCTAAATTTTGCTCAATTTGAAATCTTCTCTCCTTTTTATACCTACTAACCTTGCGAAATTTTCAGATTATCAAGTTGAGGAGGAGTTATAAAAGAAATGCTAAGGAAAGTACCCTAGCAGCACTCCGTTCGATCACGGATGAAGCAAGAAATACTTTTCTTTATTTTATTTAACAATATTGTTGCCTCTGTTTCTTATCTTCATTCATGTGCGAAGGTTGGTGCTGAGATCGCTGGAGAAGAAGAAAATCCTAAGAAGACCAAAGGTAAAGGTAAAGGTTCTCTTCGCAAGGAGAAATCTCATCCCCACCTTCTAAGAAACGAAATATCCATTCCTCTTCTCCTTCAAGTCCTCAATCCAGCGAAAGCTCTGATGAAGATAATGATGATGTTGATATCTCTCTCGCAAAGGAGAATCCTCCAACTGAATCTTCTATGGCGTAACTGTCTAGCATCTTCTCAAACTACATGCAAGGAATTGAAGATGATCGTCTTTCTAGTACGTGCGAAGCTCTCGCAAGTATTTGTGATGCTCCTTTACTAGAGGGTGATGATTCTCTTCATGGGGTCTCCAGATCAGTGACTCCCAACTTCCTAAATGCACTTGGTGTCTTGGTACGTCTTTATTCCCTTATTTCTTCATAATTTCGATTTTAAATCATATCTTGATAATTTCTTTACTTTCTTTTATAGTCTGGGAGAGCTTCCTTTGTTGTTGCCTCAGATCTTGAGAAAAGACGCAGTATTCTTGAAAAGAAGAATCTTCAACTTCGCAAGAAGAATGAAGAATTGGAAACTGATGATGTTGCTCTTCGCAAGAGAAATGAAGAATTTGAAAGTGAAACTGCTATTCTTCACGAGAATACCAAACAACTGGAAGTTGATTCTTCCACTCAGAAGAATAAGATATTTAGTCTTCAAAGCGCCAATCAACAATTTTATGGTATGAGACTCTTCCCTTTTCCTTTGTTTTGTTCTTTTATTATCTTTCCTTATCTGACTTATCATTTTCGCAGACGTTTATAACCTTTCTGATGAAGCCATTCTTCTTCACTCATTTCCTGAACCTATGGATAATGATGCTCTTCTTGCTCACCTCAATGATTCTTTAGATAGTTTTTCAAATAACAAGATTAAATCTCTTCCTCTAAACGAACTTCAATCCAGATTTCGCCTCTTAGAAATTGATCATAGATCTAGTTTGGGTTTAGCCAGCCAACTTAAACGTCTGTATCTTAGTTCCAAAGAGAAAATTAGAACTTTAAGGAAGAAGATTAGTGATCTTATAGATGACAAATATCGCATCGCTAGTCAAGGTGCCCAAGCATTAGCGAAATTCCAAAAAACTGTTCTTGAAGTTCAAGTTGAACGGGATGAATCCATCCGCCAAAATGATATACTTAGCGAAAGAGAGAATCAAATTCGCTCCCTTCTTCTCATAAACAATGACGATGAATTCGCTTGGGCTGCGAAGGTTCTAGATGACACCAGAAATAATTTAGGTGTTAACGTTAGCCTTCAAGCTGAGCATACGGCCTTGATTAGGGATATGATTTCTGATAAAGAAGGTTGTTAATTATTCTTCTTTATTTTACTGTTTATTTTTTATGAAACTGCCATTAAGTTACTAATTCATTGCCATACGTTCGTAGAGGCTGAGCAGAGATTTTGCAAAAGAATTGAAGAACTTGAATCTGAGAAAGAACAGCTCGCAAAGGATTTCTCTCTTCGAAATGACAAATATTCCAAATTGAAGAAGCATCTACAAATTACTGTAGCGAATTTCAAAAATGATGTTGTTCTCTTCCGCAATCAGACTATTAAGACAGTCTGTGATGACAACAACATTCCTCATTCTTCATAACCTTGTCTCCTTGACGACATCCCTGAGAATATGCCTTCTTTGGATATCTTTGACAGTGATGCTAGCGAAGAAGAGGAATCAGATGAAGATGAAGAGATAGAAGAATCTGATGAAGACGAAGAAAATGAAGAGGAAGAATCGAACAAGAAATAGTTCTTTTTTCTTCTTTCTCTTTTTGTAATATCTGTACATTCCTTCTTTTAATCTTCTGTTTTTGTAATCTTTTGCTGCAAAATTCTTGGATCTTCAAATATTAGCTCTACCTTTGTTGTTCCTTTCTGCACATGTTAAAAGAACAATTCTTTTTTGCAATACAGTTAATCAATATATTATCAACCTTTCATTTTATGATCGCGTAAATCTATCATATGAAGACCAATAACATGTTTTTATTCTATACATTCCCATACTTGCCTCTGTTATTTGCGTTCAAATGAGAGATTAAGCAAGTTATGTTCATGCCTCAATCTCGCAACTGTTGCTGTTGAATTTTCGCAAGTAAGGAAATCTTGGTTTCTTCCAAGATTTCCTTTTTTCTTTTTCTCTTATGTGGTCTTATTTTTCCTTCCTAGTTAAAGGTATTACTGTGCCACCTCTTGTCATTGCGACAAAATCACAGGACGTCTTTACACTTTCATGTAATGACCCCTTGATCTTGCCTTATCATTTCTTTAGTATTGTTGCCTCTGCAGGATAGTTTTGTTGCGATAATATGACAGGCCTAAAAATCCTTGCGAAAATAAAGCCCAATGACATTGTCGTCTTGCGACGAAATCGCATGAGTCCTTATATTTTCATGTACTGACCCATTGATCTCGTCTTATCTTTATTTTTTGTATTATTGCCTCTTCAGGATTGTCGCACAAATATGACAAGCCTAAATTTTCTTGCGAAAATAAAGCCCCATGACATTTGCGTCTTAAGACACTTATCAGCTCCCTAATGGAGGGTGCCGCCCTTATCATCTCCCTGGTTGCCCCTTCAAGGAGGCGCACTTCTGCCATACAAGGCTAGCTCCCCACATCCGGTCTTAACAACAACCATTTGTTTTCGCAGCCTCTTATCCCTTTTGCCTATAGGGCTTATGGTTACGAGACTGCACCCTAAGTGGAGTTTTCTTCGGGCCGAGTGCAGCATATGCCGAGACTTGCCAAGAATGGCCGAGACACTTCAAATGCCCCAGGCACTCTTGGCTCAACCGTGTACCTCGGTGCCTTGGTCAAATGCTGACTCCTTAGAAGAGACCCTCGGTCATCCAATCTAAGTCTTAAGCTTAGATTGAAAATCCAAAGTATCTCCCCTGGATGGGCTTTATTGACCCCAATTCTCCATGACTCGGGTTCCAGGGGCGGTGTAACCTTTTCCCTGAGCCATGCAATAGGTACCCCCTTCTATGACGCACTTTAGGTCTTACATTTGCCTCTTGCGAAATTTTGATTTCGCGAACTAGGGTGTACGCCATAGTTGGTTTGCCTCTGTCTGATTAATTTGTTGATTCTTTTGCATGTAAATTCTTTTGTAATTTCGCAATCATATCTTTATATTTCATAATATATTCTCTTCTTATGCATATCAACTTCCTTTCGCAACCTCATCTCTGCTATTCAAAAGAGAATTTTTTTTTTTTTTTTTTTTAAACCCAACTTACATTTCTCGTCTTCCTCCCCATTTTTTCTCTGACAATCAACAACTACCTTTATTCTTTAAGTTTCTTATTTCTGCTACTTTCTGCCTCTGAATTTTTAAATTTTCCTGTCATTTTCTTGTCTGTTGCGAAACCTCCGCCACTTCCTATCTTCATCATTTTTTGGCTTCGCAGCATTTCTTCCTCTCTTTGCTCTATTACATCTACCATTAATCTTTCACCTCTTTGTTTTTCTTTGAAGTTGTGTTTCCAATTCTTCTTCTTCGCAACTTTTTCTTCACATGATTCTATATCAACTTCATAACACTTCTTTCCTTCAACCCAATCTCCCTTTATGATGCCAACACCAGTGGGATGAGGGAATTTGATACATTGATGGAAAGTCGATGCCACAACTAAGATCTCATGTAACCATGGTCGTCCGATCAGCGCGTTGTATGATGATTCCACATCAACTACACAGAATAAAATTTCAGAAGATAATCCTTTCAGTGGAATTCGCATATGAACTTCTCCTTTTGTCTTATTTGCAGTACCATTAAAACCATAGATTTTGTACGTTGAAGGTATTAGATCTTCATCTTTCCCTCCCATAGTTTTATAAGTATGATAAAAAAAGAATGTTCACGGAACTCCCCGTATCAATCAAAATTCTGTTGATTGCCCAAGAATTCTCAGCTTCATCATCTTCATCCTCGCTAAGTTTTGGGTTGATCTTCAATCTTACCACCAATGGGTTGTCATGCATTTCTCCACCCTCAGGTACTTCTTCTGCGGTAAAAGAGATAGTCTGCTTTTGCCATTCTTCCAGTGGCGATGTCTTCGCAATGTTCATTGTTTCTCTATCATCAGCATCTCTTGCGAAAACCCTACTGAGAGTGTTATCTTGAAAATCTTCAATCGTCTTATACGAGTGTATGATGGAGTTACAAAACAGATTCTTTGCCTTTGCGCCAACTTCAATCACAAATGTTTCTCTTTCTTTTGCCGTATTTGGCTTGTGAATATCTGGAGGAGGTGGTAATGCTTGAGTTTGCGTTTGTCCTACAAGAAAGTGATTTAATTTTCCCTGATCTATCATTCTGAGAATGATTCTCTTTATATTTCTGCAGTCATTTATTGTATGTCCATGGAAATGATGATAAGAGCAAAATTCATTACTCATGTAGCTTGGAGGTGGTTCACTCTCCATGTTCCATGGTGCAAGTATGTTTTCCATTAGGATTATAGCTTCCCATATCTTATCCACACTAGCATTCAAAGGTGGCATTTTGATTTCTTCCCATATTATCTTTGGATTTCGTTGTCCACTATGAAAATTTTGCCTCTGACCTCCATAAGTTCCTTGCGACTGATGACCTCCATACGTTTCTTGTGGATGATGACCTCCATACGTTTCTTGTGGCTGATCAAGTCTTTGGATTTTGTTATTTCCACCACGGCTATAGAAGTTTCCCTCTCTCTCTCAAATTCTTCTTGATCACGGCTCCCCATAGCTACTAGCTTTTGTTGTCCATCTCCCATTACCCTCTCTTGTTGCCATTGCGAGGTGCTCGCCACTGTATTTATTAACTTGGGTAATAAGCTTGCATTCGCTGCTCTTGAACTTGTGTTCGCAATGGGGTATGATTCCATCTCATTTTGCTTTTCCTCAAGAGCAATATACTCCTCCTGTAGTTCTCGCAACTCAGTCATTGTGATTGTATTTTTGATTCTGAAAATCTGAATGTATAACAGATTGGTTGCAAACATAGCATTGATGAATGATAGAATGAGATATCTTTCATACACACGACCAGCCATATCACTACACATTGTCTTCCATCTCACAGTTAGGTGCTTCAAACTTTCGCCAACCCTTTGCTTCAGCCCAAATACATCTTCAATGCCAGGTCGCGAGGAATTGTTACTTATATATGCTCCTAAAAATATAGCTTGCAAGTGGTTGAAAGATGTTATAGTATTCTTTGGCAAACCTTCAAACCATTTTAACGCCTCTCCTGTTAAACTTGATGCGAAATATTTACATAATATTGCATCATGGTTCTACCATTGTAACATACATCTCACATAAGCTTTGATGTGTTGAACTGCACAAGTTGTTCCATCAAAAATGTTGGTTAACGCAGGTAAATTGCATTTTGGGGGTATTCCTCCTAATTGTACTTCTTGTGTGAATGGAGTTTTCTCAGCTTCCTCTATGGCTTCATCCAATTGTCTCTTACCTCCTCCTTTGTTATTACTTATCATTCCTCTCATTTCCGCTAATTCTCTCAAAATTTGTTCATTTATACCAGAATTTGGATCCATTGGTCTTTTCAACTCCGCCTCTCTTCTCCTGCGTTCATCTCTGTTTTGACTTTCTTGTTCATCACTTTCCTCTCGTCTTTCTCTGCGATCTTCTCTTTCAATTCTTTCATTAATTCGCACATCGTCACTCTTTTATTTTCTCCTCTTCGCCGCCTTTCAGTTCTCCTTTGTATTATATCATATTCTTCATTGATATTAGCATTATTGCGGTTTCGCTCACGCCCCCTTTCTCGATTATCATGGTTATTCTGTCGAATTGCTTCTTGTAGTTCTTGTTCTTCCATTTCTGCTCTTAGTCTTTCTCTCTCGCGAGCTAAATATGTTTGTTCGGCATAGTGTCTTTCAATTTCATCCTCAATTGCTCGTTCATTTCTTTGTATTTCTCTCTCATGTAAAATTCTCCTTCCTTCTTCCTGATTTTCTTCGCCATCTTGATTATTTCGCCCATGGCGGTGTCTATTTCCTTGAATTCCATCATTCTGTTCGTTTTGAAGAATTTCAGCATGTTGAATATAACGATCTTCCAATACTTCTCTTCCTTCGCGACGTTCTTCGCCTGGATTTTGTATTCCCTCTCGAATTTCTTCATTAGCATTTTCTATAGGCAAATTTTGTCTTATTTCTTCTCTAACTGATCTTGAACGTGATCTTGTAGTGCTTCTTGACCTCCTATTTTGTAATCTTATGTTTTCCATCCTCAATTCATGATTTTGCCTTGTCAAATTCGCACGTTCTTCTGCTTCTAACCGCCTTTCTTCATGTATTGTTTGCCTCAATGTCTCTAATGCTGCAATCTCTTCATTTCCATGAATTATTCCTCCAATTATTTCTTGATCTCTCTCCTCTTGCCCATTGACTCCTAATTGTTGTTCTTCTTTCATTTCATCTACGGAATCTGATCGCCAAGTATGTACACTCACCCTGTCATAATCCACAGTTTTGTTTTGTATTGGTGGTGTACGTTGAATTGGTGGTTGAACTTGATTTTCTCTGTTGTTCCTTGTATTCATTCTTGAAGATTCTCCCATCTCGTCTCTCCTTTCTCCAGCAAGTCTCCTACTCCTTCTAACAATTGTTGGTTGTTTTGATGCATGTCTTCTTCTAGCCATTTTTCAATCATAATGAATTGTTGAAAATTATATGAAATTCCTTCCCTATTACTCCAAATTTTTCAAATCACAATATCAATCTTCAATCAGTCCCTGTTTCTAGCGCCATATGTAATTGCAAGAAATCCTACAATACACACCTCACAAGAATTCATAATATCTAACACATATTTAAGATCAATAACCAATCTCTTTATTAATTGAGTTAGAAATTTTACAAGAAGGAAGTGAAATCAAGAATGTTATTGCTACTCTAGACTTTCTCTCTCCTCTAAAATTTCTCTCTACTCTCCCAAAAGATCCCCCCTTTTCATAAGCCTATTCGGCTCTTTATATAGGACATTACATAATGGATGACAGCTCAGTTATCCCTTATTTTCGGATCTGACTTGCAACATTCTCGCAAGTGTACAAATGTAAAACCTCGCAACACTCCTAAATCTCGCTAGGTCTTCACGTCTTTCTCGTGTTTTGGCTGTCGTCATCCGTTGCGTCATTTATATTACTCGTCTGCGATATCTTCGCAATGTGTCGTTTATGGATTTCGCAAGGACGTTGGTGTTGCGATATTTTGATCCTACAACGATTGGCTTAATCTCATGCGTTAGAAACTGTGAAACCTTATTGGAATCAGTTTAACGCTGACGATCTGGTAATAATTATGAAGTTTTTATATACTTTATTAAAAAAAAAAAAGTCTAACCAGAACAAATGAAAACCCTCAAATGATAACTATTCATAGAGAATAACGTGAGGCTACAAATTTCATAAAAGTTGTTAATCTATCTTTTCTTTATATATTGATAGTTATTATTCAAAGGCTCAACCGAACTGTGCATCTAAACCCAGAGTAAACTTTTAAACTTTCTAATTTTATAAACTCTTTTCTTAATGGGTATTCTTTACTTACAACCCACATCTCTTATTTTGCGAAATAACATCTGTTTTTACTTATTTTTAAGGGTTATCTAAATACGTTTCAAAATCCTAGTTGCAATTGGTTATTAAACTGATTTTTCCTCTAAACGATTCATTTTGTTTGGGAGGTTAAAGAGAAGATACATGTGTTTTTAATGTTTTTTATTTTACCAATTGCAGGAATCAAAGCCAAGGGTTATATGCGCTGTTCCTGCCATAGAAAAAGAAAAAGTTTATTGAAGTTTTTATAGCACTTAACTCACTTTTTTGTGCGGGTGCAATCACAAGTATTGTAATTGCTTCCAAGAACTTAGAGACACAACTAATACCTAATGAACTAGTGAGAAAACCCGAAAGAACTTCCCTTCTAATCGTCTTTATTTTTCCTTTATCTACCCGAATATTATTAGTAGCTTTCGAGTCTTTAACATACTTTACTAACTTTTGTAAGCTGATAAGCGCGCACTGCATTATATTGGAATAAAGAAGATCCACAAGCAATAATAACACCAATTAGAAGACCAATCTTATATTATTGTGCCTCCGAGTTTGGGGCAGCAAGTATGATAATTTGTATTGCACCTGCACCAAAAAGTGTGTTTAGTGCTATAAAAACTTCAATAAACTTGATTTGTTTCTCTAAGGCAGGAACCAAGCATACAATTCTTGGCTTCGATTCCTACAATCTGTAAAATAAAAACGTTAGAAACACATATATCTTCTCTTCCAAACCAAAGCACTCGCTAAAAGGAAAAATCAGTTTGATAACCGTTTTCAATTATTGATTTGAAACATATCTAGAACCTCCTTTTAAAAAAAAGTAAAAACATATATTATTTCGCAAAATAAGCGATATCGATTATAAGGTAAAAGAATACCCATTAAGAAAGAATCTTTCATGATTTTCAAAAGTCTACTTTGCGGTTTAGATGCACAATCCAGTAAAGAGTTTGAATAATACTATAGGTATATAAGGAATAATATAGATTAAAAACCTTTATAAAATTTATTTCCCCACATTCTTCTCTATGACAAAAACATCGAACACATCTGAGTGAATACAAAGAAAATTATCTAATAAAAATATGTAGAATCAACGATTCTACGTACAAGTTTACGGAATCCAATACACATACTTAACAAAAGATAATATATATGGTTTTCAAAGAAGCTATTGTACCTTAAGTAATTTTAACAAACCCCAAAATCAATAGCGAAGTTTATGTAGTAGACATATTTTATTAATTCCTAGCAATCATTAGCGAATTTTATGGGTAAATATTTCTAATTGATTCCTAATAGATAATTGAGCTAAACATGCTATACACAACTCTAATAAGTAATTGACATAATAAGAAGACCCACTATATTTCGGGTAGTAAGCAGCATCATCGTCATTGTGGCCGACGACATTTTCACTCATTTCGAAAATGAGCATACAACGAAAAGGTAATTGACAACCATGATATAAATGAAATAAACATAAGCCCATTGCATGATGTCATACACCTAATACTAGATATGCATGCAGGGACAGACACCTTAAAATAAAAAATAGATTAAGATGCGCAAGTGGAAGCTTTAGTAAAATTATGTTCTGTTCTCTTAAAGCATTAACAACCGGTCCACTAAATTCTAGTTGTTTTTCCTCGGTTCTGTTTGCAATACAATCATAATAGTTAGTGCACTCAGTTTCTTTTGATGCTAATTCACTGACATGAATAAACATATACATACATATATATATATACCAAAGTTACTCTCTTCCTATACGACGCGCTTATAATTATCTTTCAACCATAAAAAAGAGCTATTTATAAGAATAAATGTTTTACATGCCTCATCAGTTTGCTTCAAACTTTGTAATCCAAATATATTTGGTAAATATAAATGGCCTTTATTTGTTAAGCATGAACATATTTTCACTTTCCCATTGAACACTTGACATGGTAAGTGCTCACAGACAAAAAGAGAAAAATAAAAACAAAAATTGCATATGATTTAAGTAAATATTAATACATAACTTTGAATCTCGAGACCTTGATGTTGAACCACATCAGCTTCAAAATTGAACTTTATATCACGTAATTGATAAGAATATTTGGCGAATGGATTGAACAGATAAAAACCCAAGCAGACACGAATTATGAATCTTGCAGTGTATAACGCTATCATTCAAATCAAACTTGTTTGATTCCACATCCGAACAACAGCTCCGGAGTACTCCCAGAAAGGATGAGGCGGAAAAGGGAACTCAATTTGGATTTGGAGCATTAGTTTCCAAATGCAGATCTAGGGTAAAAACTACAAAGAGAATAAAAACAAATAGAGAGAATGATGTTAAAATTTGTGATAACCTAATTATGTTTCTTGAGTATACCTAGGTCTAGAGGACGTCGACTCTAGTCGCAACCTGGATGCACCGTGCCAATATTGAGATTCTAGTTTGCATAGATTCCTCTATTTATAATAATTAATTAACAAGGATAGGTTTCTCCCAAACAAACAAAGTTCGTGAACTAGTTTCCATGTTCTCAAATTACTTTGATCTCAAGCAAACTAAAACTTCTCAATGTATAATGATTCCAAATAATAGAAATTATGTAAGCATGCGATAAGTTTTCCTTGAGGTCCGTAGAAGAATGTTCACAGACGTATTATTGTTATACAACCGGTAAAATAAATAGCGGACATTATTATAGCCCAAAAGTCTTGTGAACCGTCAAACAATGCCGGAGTTCAAAAACACCCAAAAACATGCTAGTTCGTGAACCCTTAAATCAATTTGTGTACAGATGTTAGAAAAGTATCCATGAATATATTCAAAAGTGCTTAGTTTACGAACCCATATATCAGTTTACTTACAAGAGAAATTTTTAATTTAGGAACATACCCAAAAGTGCATAATGCAAACCCTTAAGTTGATTGACGAACACAAAATTAAATTTTCAAGGTGTACTGTAACACCTTGAAATTGCATAGTTCGCAAACCTATAAATTGGTTCGTGAATTCTTGGGCACTTTGGAGTTCAAGAACATCAAGATTCAGCATAGTTCATGAACCCTTATGTTAGTCCGCCAACAACTTGATGTTTTAGGTTTATATAAATTCTCAATCATAGGTCAACAATAAATTGCTTTCAACCTCAAAAGTGATGATATCAATTAAAGAAGAGGATTAAACCAAGTAAAACATTGAATCCAGGACTGGTTGTTAGTGCAAACAAATATCAGTGAACTGAAAACAAACCCATAAATGCATGATATTTTATTTTTTTTTATCGTTGGTTAACGAGTTCCCACAAAGAGTTGAGGATAAAATTGATGATTCCACAAATATTATGGAAAAATACTTAGTGTCTTTACTTCATGTAACCCATTCATCTAGGTAATTTGAAAATAAGAGGAAGTAAGCAGAACTAACGTTCAAAACTAGAGGAAAGTTTATTTTTTTTGAAAAATCAGAAACTTGCGGAGAAGGGGGAGGGGGATAAACTTTTATAAATTTTTTGTTTAAAATTAATCACTAGGATTCAATACTAGATAAGAAAGACCAAAATAAAATGGAAAAAATTTTGGTTGAGATTTTTAGATTTGCATATCCATTACATGGATGCCTCAACGTGAGAAGAGGAGGTATTTAGATTTTAAGATTACAAGACACAATCTAAAAAAGAAGAAGAAAAAAACAGTCCAAAGCATAATAGAAGATAACCCTCGGTAGCTCAGATCTGACAAGAAAAAAGAAAAATAATAGGATATCAAAGAAAATAGTGTAGCTAAAGACATTAAGACAATAATAAGTTTGAGATATACCCAAAATTTTCTCATTTATCTTAGAAGGAAAATACTTCAACTCAGACAAGAACAAAAGAATATGTTTTAGCACAACGATTCTCCTGGTTTACCATGTCCTAAACAGATCCCCAAAATTACTCTCCTAACTGAGTACCGTATTTCAAGAGTGTACTATGAAGTCGCCGTCAATTTTAAGTTTAAAAAAAAAACTATTTGAGATAGGTGAGAGAAAAGTTATCCCTTTTTTTTTTTTGAAACATATCATTTATTGGTTATCAAAAAGTAGAAATACCACTCTTTGCCCCGATCTAAACGTAGATTGCACTCGGCCTCAAGAAAACATATTCTCATCGAGGAAAAGGTTTTCCTTTTTGGTGTTATCGTTTTCTTTATCAATTACTAAACTTTTTTCTTTTTCAAAATGAGTTTTGTTATTCTCTAACTAATTTATACGTAAAATTTTATAAGAAAATTATTTCCATAAAGTCGATATGGGAATCTTAAGAAAAATTTGAGTCAAGCCTTCTTGATGTCTTTTGTGTTCCGACTTAGCTTCAACATCCTATAAGAATTTTGTAGAGGGGGATATTTTGTTTCAAATTCAGCGTAGCCAATGTGAGCACAATTTTTTCATGAGTTTCAATGTGTTTTTTCCGGAAAAATTACAAATAAAAAAGGATAATTGGTTTGGGCCACAAACGGACATGCAACACAAGGTTGTATAGTGGTCGATCAAGGTTATTGACATCCGCTTGCGAAGACGATAAAGTGATTTCACTAGCAAGTATATAAGGTTATCCCTCAAATCCTTTCTCAAGAACCCTAGTTCCCTTTGTGGCTCATGTTATTCTGAGGACAACATAAGTTTCTTTATTACCGTAAAATTTTGATAAATTAATAGCTTTGAAACCAAAAAGATATTATTTAACGATATTATTAACCTATCGAGTAACAATATAGCTTATGCAAGTCCAACGAGGAACAGAGAATTTATTATCATCTTAGAGAAGTTATTAATATATTATATATCGCGAATTAATTCAGTGAAGTATAAAATCTGAACTCATTTTTATGTTTCTGTCTTCGTAGAAGAAGTGGTGCAACGAAACAAGCATGTAGTATGTACACCTAAAGTTCCGGTTGGGCCAGAGATAAGAAAGCCCAAACGGACTTAAGAGACTGTATTTAAAATTTTCGAAAACTTGAAAATGGGTGCGCCTGTGAGTTTTTCTGGGCGTGGGTTTCATAGTGGAAAAAATCTGAAAAATGGGTTTGTCTGTAGTTTTCACATTTATGAATAACATTGTAGCTGGCCAAATCTCCACCATTCTGCACCTACTACAAATCAGATACAAAAACAAAAAAACCAAGCCACTAGTCAAGCATTAAGATACTACTTGTCCAAGTAAATTTCAGTAAGTGAGGAAAATATATCAGTATCACATTTTTCCTGCTATGAACTCTCTAATAACAGATAATTCAGCTAAGATGATGCAAATAAAAAAAAACGTACAATAAAAACTGTGCATGCTGAATATAGCTCTGCAGTGACATATGCAATGAAAACTGAAGGACACCAGCAATTAGTGAATCATGTCTCACTCAAAAGGGGAGAACGTTTTAATTACAAGCGAGTTTGATTTTCACTTGCTCATAGTTCGAAAAAAGAGCTACAGAACATTACAAAATACAGTTCACCAACAAAAAACACAACCTTCAACCTTACCCTACTTGAATTGATAGTCTATACTATATCCTTTTAGTTATCGTGCCTGCATCTATATATGTAATCGCTGACTGCATCATACTCATGGATATTCTTCGCTTTTACTATTTTCTTAGACCTCTCTCCAAGAGCTTTCAATGAAACAAAGTTGTTGATGTGTGGTATAGCTTCAATCAAGGGCCAGGGCAATGGTGCAAATTCCATTTCTGAGTTAAAACTTATAAGCCTTTTCAATTCTCTGCTTGGAGGATCATAGCTGTAAAGATCCTTGTAGTTACACCGTAGTAGAAGTTTACCACTCGATGTCAGGGAAATTGGCCAATAAACATCAATAAACTTATCTGACTTACATGATATGCCAAACATCTGTGCCCATTCGCTAGTCTCCTTCTTGAATGACCATATGTCAAGACGTTTACCATTTGCATCATTAACAACACACAAACACCCCCCCAGTACTTGAAGTGTATAGAAGTTTTTCTCAGCATGGCGAACACAAGGAGGTGGCGGGAGCAAACTGAACTTTTCAAGCACTAAATCAAAGGCAACAATATTCCAATCTTCGTCCAACCAATGAAGAGCACCATTTGCGAGAATGCCCCGAGATGGATTATAAATTGCACTTCGGTCACCCCAAGATGGATTATGAACTGCATTTATACATGAAAGAACATAACGCAAGAAACTGAAAGATTGCAACAAGTAAGGAATTTCTCCTATGTTTCTCCACCCACTTCCACTACCAAGAGTATAAACCTGAACTTGACCCTTATTAGGTTCGTCCGGCTTCCGCGAGTCAGTATAATAAATTCTAACAACTTTATATTCATCAGTGATAGGGTTGTATCCAAACCCACTCACAATATGACCATCCAAATGAGTTGTTTTCTTATACTCTGACATTGTCCTTGTTTCTAGCCATCATTGTGAATCTTGGAAGACTAATTTGCTCTCCAAGGTTAGGATTACAGATGTAAATAGGATCGCTATTATGGTTTGGGTAAGGTATAGAGACACAAACTAAACCATTACAAGACCCTACAATTGCACTTGAACCCAAAAGTCCAGAAGGGCCAGAACGCTTGGAATGCTTTTCAATGTAAGGATGATTCACAAAATCAAGTTTCATACTAATTTCTCTATTCTCATCATAATCTCCGTAGTAGATTCTACTTTTCTTCTTTACAATTGAGAACAGAAAACTCACTTTATGATCAGCAATTGCATCAGATTGATCATTTCCTCGATGTTGTTGCGCTAATAAACCTCGGTTCATGTGAACGTTGTTAGAGGAAGGGTTCTCTGATGTGATTCCTCTTGGAATAAGCTTTCTGCTCATGTTCGTGCTCGACTCACCATCTAAGACATCTGCTTTTCTCTTTTCTCCTCTCCTTTCACTTTCTCCTCCTTCTCCATTGTTAAGAAATTCGTCTTCTGACATAGCACAAACCCTCATTTCTCTCAGCAGAAATTAAACTACAAACCCTAACACTTATCTTTCAAATTTGAAGATGACCTTCTCCCTCTGTAATAATCTGTATTCTGCTGCTCTCTCTCCCTCTCTCCCCCTCCCCCTTGTACCTACAAAAATAGAAACCGCCAAATTTTTGAATAACCAAAACTCTTCCCGCCAAGAAGACCTTTATCCCGCCAAAAACTTTAGAACCAAAAGCGTGGGCTGCCACCGTCATACACTCACAGTTAGTCAAACTAGGGGATACATAAAGTCAGATCGATTTAAAAGAGTTAAAACGCTTGATCTGAGATAATTAATCTTTTTATAATGCTCTGAACATTGGGTTTTGGACGGATACAAACTTAGCTTCATCAGGAGTTATCTTGGCAGTTATCTGGTTCGAACACCCCCTCTGTGGTGGGAGGGAGCATGCCAAACCACGTGATGGTAGGCAGAGACAAGAATGTATACAAAATTCTTATTAAAAAAAATCATATACAAATTTAAAAAACAAAATAAAAATCAAACGCAGTTTACGGTTGTTGCGGAAATCCATATGTTTCCTATTGTGCAACTGTTTATTGTGACATTACAAGAGAAACATCCCAATTTTGCTGCGTATTCAACAAATTATTGGGGCGGATGGATTCTCCCACACATCGAACACATTCTTCTCACTATGAAGAGCAAAAAGGCGATCACCCCTATTGAGAAGTCCCGAATTAAACCCCTTGACTTGTTTCAAGGATAGATGTTGAAACACATTGATCAAGAGCATCACAGTATACAGATATCTTATCATCCATGCAACAAAATAGCTGCCCTCCATGAAATTCTAGCTTAGGATAATAACGATTTATTATTTGTCCCCCACGATTCAGATTCCATCCAACGCTTTGTTTGGTCCCTCTCAAATCTAAAAATCTCAAAGTTCCATACAGATCAACCATACAAATAGCATTACTTTATTCTATTGGAATAATATCATGAACATGAGAACTCCGAGAAGGTTTAGTATCATCAGGCCTGGACCAAACCATATTTTTATCTCTAAAATCCAAAAGATTGACATAACCTTGAAGATTGGCAACACCGTATACAATTAAACAATTACTCCCATTTAACCTTGAAAAAAAAAAAAAAAAAAAAAAACTCTACAAATCGGGAGAACTGGTGAGTCAACTCAAAAAATCTATTTTCCCTCGCTACCATGATTTCAATCTCTTAATCTTTTGATTTTCTTTTCGTTTTCTTTTTCACATTCGTATACTTTAATCTCTTTCTTAATGTATGCTAAAATTTATATCTTGGTGTAGCTTCGCAAATGCTTGTAAAAGGTTTTGAAGTTTAGTTTTCAAAAGATAATTGTTGTAACAATCCTTTTGATCTTTTTTAAACACTCACAGTTCTAATATTATGTTGTTCTAATCTGTTTTGTAGGTTTTCGTAGTCGATTCATGTGTAATTCCCAATGTGTAATTCCCAATGATGATAATCAGTATCATATGTTATCATCATCATAATCGAGTTTTCAAAGGTCGCTTGAAAAATCTGGTATTCTATCTACAAGCTCTCCATTATCAGGGATCCCATCTTAATACTCTAGATCATCACTCATCATGTTTAATCTTAGATCTTCAAACTCCACTCAGTTTACTGGAAAATCAACTCGCTGGAATCAGTCATATCTTCATGTCGTGATTACAACGTTTACAATGGGAAAGTTTCTCACTATTTCAAATTCAAAAATACATCCAAATCAGTCAATCCGATTATCATGGTCCAAACCCAAGAAACATGGAAACTAAAATATCCTCTTTAGTTTCAGGATTTCCACAATCCGATACGGTACCCATATTATAAAACAAACCTTAATTCTCTTATTTTCATAAGCGAAGGTAAGCATCATTCTCACAAAAAACTTTGTGAAGCTATGTCTGCTCAAAAAACACTCAAATGGAAAATCTAAACACAAGACTACAATCGATTGTTATTGGTACTACTACTCCAAGACCAATAAGAAGAATCATTGCTTATGCTCAAGTATCTTTGGGAGAGGCTGAAGAATTTACTTATATCTTGCTGGGAAAAATCATGTCCAGAAAACCATTAGATCATGAATATGTCAAGAAAGAAATCAATGATCGTTGGAGAAGCTACATAAGGTATGAGATTATCACAAAACGAACAAATATCTTTCTCTTTAGATTCCAGCAAAAGGAAGCTTATGATGGGGTTCATTTAAAAACTCGGGATATCATGGGCCATTTGTTGTCCCTGATTCAGTATAATCATAATATACATATTAAGAATCACAAATTTGAGCACCATACTTGGAGTATCAAGTTAAGGAACCTAGGGGATGTCATTATAAATGAGAAATTAGTCAAAGAGATCAGCAAGGATATTGGCAAAAAAGGCGAACTAGAGGGAAGAAAAAGACTACCTAGAGGAAGTGTAACAAAAACTTTTTATGTTGAAGTTAAACTCAAAGAACCATTAAGAATAAGTGGGTGGATCGATGAACCGAATGGTCAAAGGGTTTGGTAATTTACCATTTCGAAATGAAGCCTTATAAGATCTGCAAATATTTTTGGGTAGTTGATCATGTTGACGCTGACTGCTGATAGGTGTTGTAAAACACCTAATATTATATCTAGTATTTATGATTTCTTCGCTGTTTTCCTTGGGAATTGCGTATCTTACGCATGGTTTTGAGTTATTAGGTACTCTGGAGTTGCACGGAGGAAAAGAAGCGGAAATCATTCAATTCGAGCAAGAAGGGCGAAAGCGTCATTTCGTATGCATGTGCTATCGAGAGCACAATAGAGGATGAGGGGTTGTCATTTGGTGGCTCATATTGTTGGGTGCCTATAACACTTCTTATCATTACTCAGCCCTAAAATTCAGAAGGGAATTGATTTTTCTATCGATTTCTCCTAGCATTCAAAAGAGAGAAATGCTTCTCTTTATTTCCGAGTTTCACCTGAAGCCTGGCGGCACCATCATGAGACTGAAATCGGTGGTAGTGAAACTAGTTGTTGCCGATGATGGAAGATCGATGTATTGCCAGAGATCGAGATGTGTAATGATCCGAGATTAACAGCCCGTTTAGAGCCAAACCCGAGAAGGAAATGGGGATCGGGCAATAAGGAGAAGAAGGTGATTAATGGGTTTGTTGGTATCTTAAATTGTCGGAGGGAAGAGCAAAGAGCTCAACTATCAAATCCAAGCTATTCAGAGGTGGAGATTTGTGAAAGAAGATGGGGTTTACTGTAATGAAAAATTAAGAGATGTTGTTTTTGCTTACTTTCCAATCAGAGAAGAATCATCAATTTAGGATGTCAGGAAGCAATTGAAATTATGGTGATGTTAATGGAGGAATTCAAAGGAGTAATTGAACCCGGGAATGTGGAAGAAATGATGGGTTGGGTTGTTTAGGTCAAAGCAACAGAAGAAAGAATGGGGTTTGTTCGAAATTGAGACTAGGAGAAGCTGGTGGTATATTATCAAAGTGTATAGCAAATTTGCAAAGGTGGGTCTGTGGATTGAAGGGTATTGTGGGAGTGATAGCACAGCAGCGTCTGTGTCATGGTGGACTGGCATTGCAGTAAGCTGCAGGTGAGGATACTATGGAGCGCTGTAATGGATCTTTGCTGTTGTGTAGCAGTGAAACCACAAACTTGTAGTTGCAGTTAGGAATGGTCAGGGAATGCACTAGTCAGATGGGTTGGAATTAGTGAGTTGATGATTTACAAGGTTATGATGCTGATCCATGGGAAATGACAGATATTGCAGCTTGGAGTTAAAGCTGTTCCTTTGTGGAACCGAAGTGCGGGTAATGGTGTTGTTGTGAGCATTGGCGGAAGCAGACTGGACTGCACTGCAGAATTGTGGTGATGTTTAGATGAATGCTTAGGTTCGGTGGTTATTGTTTACGGGATTCAAGTTCTGAGTTATTGGCCGAGAAGATGGAGGTGGCCCGAGATAGAATGATGTGCAGCTATGGTGGTTCCAGGTGCGGTGAGGCAATGCTTGGTGGTGGATATGGAACTGGCCAGGTGATGACAGGGGCTTGTAGGTGAATTATAGGTGGTTTGTTGAGTGAATTGCGATTCAATGAGATAATGGAGCTCTTTGGATCACAAATGAAGGTGTTGGTGCTTGTGATGAGGCTGCAGGTGCGGGGCAGTAGAAGTGCAAATGAATCTTTGTGGCACCGTGAATGTGAATGTTAATGCTGAATTACGGGAATGCAGGTGGTTTATGAACTGAAGTCACAGGAAGTGGTTGCGGTGAAGTTGGGATTTGATGTCATTGTAAATTTTGGTGCAAAGAACATGTGTTGTTGGATGGAATGAACTGAAGCTGTGAAGTAAGAAGACAGGATGGTTGCAAGTGAATGATTGGAGGAGCAGTAAGTTGGGTTGATGGAAGAATCACAGAAGGAGGGACTGAGTTGGTGGTAGTCACAATGGAGCTACAGGCAGAGCTGAGAATGGTGGTGGTCTGAGGTGTCAAAGCTGCTGTTTTAGCAACAAAGGATATAGACTCTGTGAAGAATGAAGCTACAGAATTTGGTGAGATAGCCTGAGATGGCTTGTTGTGCAGCAAGCAGCCATTAGGGCTGGATGAGTGATGCTGGAGGCACAAGGATTGTCGAAGAAAATCTGCCTTGTGACCGGCCTAAAGGTGAACCAAGTCACCGAGTAGCATCTAACTCGTGTCTGACTAAACCACCTGATACAGCTGACTCTTATTCTGACTCGGTTTGACTCGGTCTAACCGAGTTGACTAATTAACCAGATCCGATCCGACCCGTTGACCGGTGACCGGGCGGACTTTGCCGGTCACCGGAACCGTTTTCCGGCCACTCTCCGGTCGATTTCCGGCCACAATACCATATTTCCGGCGACGTATTTTTGGACACATTTTCTACATGGGTTTCTCTTTCTTATGGGCTTGATGGATTTTCATCTAATGGACTTTGAAGACTTCACCTAATTTTGGAAGGAGAGAAAAGCTATAAAAGAAGAATTTTCCAACTCTTGGGATATCATCTTATTCTTGGAACTTTGGAGAGCCGTTTTTGGTTACGCAACTAGGGTTTGCTTTTTTTCATCTTCTTCTTTATTCCATTGATATTTTTGGTGATGAACTCCATAGCTATGAGTAGCTAAATTCTCTTTTATTGGTTAAGGATGTAGTCCGATTTCTAAAACTTGTGTTTGCTTTATTTATTAGTTTTCTCTCTTGATTATCGTTCAATTCTCTACTGTTTTTATGATCACTTGATTGAAGTATTGTGATAGGATTATGGTGTTTGATTAGTTAAGTGGCCAATTAATTGAACTTGCATCTTAGTCCATAGCTATTTTAGGGTTTTTCATCAAGCGATAACCTTGAATACAAGTAGCATGATATGTTTACGGTTTGTAGTGATACACTCTCGTAATCATATGTAGAGTTTGACCATTGTCCGAATTGTTATGTGCAACGCATGACAATTGCATTGATTAGCCTATTTCTGAAACTTAATGCTCCTAGGAATTGAACTTGATTAGCGCAAGGCGTTAGGTTATTCTTTAGGTAGATTTCACATACGCAACCCTAATGTGTGTGTTGAATAACTTAGGAAATTAATAGATTATCTTGCTCTCTTGATTCTCTAGGCTTTTGATAACACAAGAGATTAAATCGTAATTCTAATCATATATGCGAGCACATGTCTAAGATTGAAGATGAATTCCTTGACCAATATCTCTCTCCATTGATTACTTTCTACAATTTACTTTGCTTTTAATTATTTTTATTGCTACATAGAAATAAGAAATCCCCCCAATTGGTTACTTTAAGAAATTGAATACATAATAACTACAATTGCCTCTCTGTGGATACGAACTCTTTCTTATCATATACTTTAGGAAAGTGAAATTATTTTTGACGCATACGACAGCGATCAAATTTTGGCGCCGCTGCCGGGGAGGCATACGGCTAGTTATTAAGTTTTTAGTTTCTATTTACAATTTTTGCTTTTATCTTTGGTTTTTGTTTCTTGTCTTGTTTCTCACTTGTTTGCGAGAATTGTCTTCAGGTATCAATCTCTGGTTTCTAAGGATTGGAATTATCCAAGGTGCGGGATAGCTACTCGACGCGGCACAATACTCCAACCAAGTCAAGACGCAACGGACGAGCACGAGTTAGAAGTAGGAGAAGAGATTTTCCAACAACAAGAAGAAGGAAAAGAGGTTCCATTCGTAGACGAACCACAAGAAGAAGAAGAAGCTATGGGTGATGCAAATCGTTCACTCAAGGAGTTGGCTTCTCATAGGCTTGATACACAACAGGGGTGTATTCAAACGAACTCTACTTTTGAGATAAAGCCGGGGTTTCTTAGAGAATTACCAAAATTCCATGGCATGGTGAATGAAGATCCAAACAAACATCTTTTGGACTTCCACACCATTGTCACGGCTATGCTTCCAGCAAATGTTGAGGCGGATGGTGCAATGTTGAAGGTTTTCCGTTTCTCTTTAATGGATAGTGCTAAGGATTGGTTGTACTATTTACCTCCCGGAAGTGTCACAACATGGAATGGGTTGAAGAAACTCTTTTTAGAGAGATATTTTCCTGCATCCAAGGCTACTCAAATTCGCAAGGAGATTTGTGGGATGAAGCAAAACGTGGGAGAATCCTTATATGAATGTTGGGAATGATACAAGAGATTGGTTGGAAGCTGTCCTCACCACCAATTCAGTGATGCTATGATTATCCAATATTTCTATGAAGGACTCCAATCAAGTGATAGGAATCTCCTCGAAGCTGCGGGTGGTGGTGCATTAGTGAACAAGACGGTGGCACAAGCTAGAGAGTTGATTGAAAACATGGCAGCGAACTCACAACAATTCTTGAGTCGTGGTTCGGATGTGATTCTAAGAAGGGTGAGTGAAGTGAGCGAGGTTGAAGAGCTTCGTCAACAAATGGGTAACATGAACGCAATGCTTCAACAAGTTGCATCCGCAGTGATACCAAGTTCCTCTCAAGCTTATGAAGATGAGCAAGCTAATGCGATCTTTCCAAATCAACAAAGACGGTATGATCCCTACTCCAACACTTACAATCCGGGATGGAGAGATCACCCCAACTTTAGCTATGCCAATAAGCAAGGAGCGACTCAACAATCTAGTTTCAACAACCCAAGTGGATTTCAACCTCAACAACAACAATTCTAACCGAGAAAACAATTTCAACAACAACAACAACCTCAAACTATGGGGTCCAATATGGAAGAGTTGCTGAAATCTTTTATGCAACGAACGGAGAGTTCGGTTAAGGAGTTGCAAACTCAAGTTGGTTCTATGGCTATGGAGTTGAATCAATTGAAGGCACAAAATGGTGGGAAACTCCCTTCTCAACCTATCAACCCAAAAGAGGGTGTCAATGCAATTACGTTGAGAAGTGGTACACAACTTGTGCAACCCGAAGTAGCTGATTCAGGCGCGGTGGAAACACCAAAGGAACCTGTTTTGGAGGAGAAAACCGAGGATTCTCCCCAAACTTCTGAGGTACCTATTTCTAACTCTAAAACTCCGGTTTCTACTTATGTTCCTCCTCTACCTTTCCCTCGCAGATTTGCAAATTCCAAGAAGGCGGAACTAGAAAAGGAGATTTTAGACGTTCTTAAAAAGATTCATGTGAACATACCACTCATTGATGCTATCAAGCAAGTTCCAAAGTATGCAAAGGTGTTGAAGGACTTGTGTACCAATAAGCAAAGGCTCAAAGGTAATGAAGTGCTTAGTGTGGGGGAGAATGCTTCGGCAATCTTACAACATAAACTCCCACTTAAGTGCAAGGATCCCGTAGAGCTTTGACATTCCCGTCACAATTGGTAACACTACATTTAATAAAGCTATGTTGGACTTAGGTGCTTAGTTAATGTCATGCATGCGTCTATGTATAATTCACTTGATCTTGGTCCTCTTAAAAGGCTGGAATTGTGTTGCAATTAGCCGATCGTTCTAATGTCTACCCAATGGGTATTGTTGAGGATGTTCTTGTGCAGGTTAATCAACTTGTATTTCCAGCGGACTTTTGCGTGTTAGAGATGGATGAAGGTTCACCGGACTCGTCTCTTCCATTGCTACTTGGGCGTCCCTTCATGAAAACGGCGAAAACCATTATTGATGTTGACAAGGGAACGCTAACTATGGAGTTTGATGGAGAAATAATACGTTTCAACATTTTCGAGACGATGAGATATCCTAGCGATGTCCACTCTTGTTTCTCCATTGATATGATGGACACATTGGCGCAACAAATGTTTGAGTTGAATGGTGTTGATACTTTGGAAACCGTTCTCACTACTCCTATTGACAATGGTTATGCGTATAGTGATGAGATGAAAGAAACCATTGGTTCTCTTAACTCATTACCGGAAAAATCAGCAATTAAGAATGTTTCATATGCGTTTTACCTTGCAATAATGAAAAACTTGTGCCATCTATTGTTAAATCTCCAAGTTTAGAATTGAAACCTCTTCCAAGTCACTTAAAGTACTTGTACTTGGGTGACAACGAAGATTTACCCGTGATTGTTTCTAACGAGCTTAATGAATTACAGGAGCAAAAACTTCTAAGGGTGCTAAGGACATACAAGACGGCCATAGGATGGACAATTGCCGACATCAAGGGTATCAGCCCTGCCGTTTGTATGCATAAGATCCGTGTGGAGGATGATTCAAAGCCTACAAGGGAAGCGCAACGCCGTTTGAATCCTCTCATGATGGAAGTTGTGAAAAAGGAGATACTCAAGCTTTTGGACGTGGGTGTTATCTACCCCATATCCGATAGCAAGTGGGTAAGCCCGGTACAAGTGGTACCAAAGAAATCGGGAGTAACGGTGGTGGAGAATGATAAGAATGAACTTGTCCCAACTCGTGTGCAAACCGGTTGGAGGGTTTGTATTGATTATAGAAAATTGAATGCCACCACTAGAAAAGATCACTTTCCTTTACCTTTTATTGATCAAATGCTTGAACGTTTAGCTGGACACTCTTACTATTGCTTTCTTGATGGCTATTCAGGTTATAATCAGATTGTGATAGCACCGGAGGACCAAGAGAAAACCACTTTCACTTGTCCTTTCGGTACTTTTGCTTATAGAAGGATGCCTTTTGGCTTGTGCAATGCTCCAGCTACCTTTCAAAGGTGTATGGTAAGTATCTTTTCGGAATATGTTGAAAACATAATCGAAGTGTTCATGGATGACTTTAGTGTCTTTGGTGATTCTTTTGACCTTTGCTTGAATAATTTGTCTCTAATCCTTGAACGATGTGTTGAAATAAATCTTGTGCTAAATTGGGAGAAGTGCCATTTCATGGTAACTCATGGCATAGTTTTAGGCCATATAATATCTTCTAAAGGCTTGGAAGTCGATAAATCTAAGATAGACCTTATTCGTGCTCTAACCCCTCCCACTAAGGTGAGGGAGATACGTTCTTTTCTTGGTCATGCAGGTTTTTATCGTAGGTTCATCAAGGACTTTTCCAATATAGCATCACCACTTTGTAACTTATTGCAAAAAGATGTGGTTTTTAACTTTGATGAGAAGTGTGTGGCGGCATTCAATCGTTTGAAAGAACTTTTGATTTCAGCCCCTATCATTAAACCACCGGATTGGAGTAAGCCGTTTGAACTCATGTGTGATGCAAGTGACTATGCGGTTGGTGCGGTGCTTGGGCAGCGTGTGGGGAAGATACCTCATGCCATTTATTATGCTTCTCGAACGTTAAATGAGTCCCAACAAAACTACACAACCACTGAAAAAGAGTTATTAGCCATTGTTTTTGCTTTAGAAAAGTTTCGCTCTTATCTAATTCGTACAAAAGTTGTTGTCTTTTCTGATCATGCAGCACTTAGATACTTGCTTACAAAGAAAGAGGCGAAACCGAGGCTCATACGATGGATATTACTCTTGCAAGAGTTTGATATTGAAATCAAAGACAAGAAAGGAATTGAGAACACCGTTGCGGATCATTTGAGCCGACTTGCCGTGGACAAGGAAACTATCCCGTTGCGTGAAAGTTTCCCGGATGAGCAACTATTCTCAATTGCCTTTGGAGAACCATGGTACGCTGATATTGTTAATTACTTAGTGTCTAAACAAATCCCAAAGAACTTGTCTCGTCTTTGAGAGGGACAAACTTAAGAAGTTAGGAAACCAATACATATGGGATGATCCATACTTATGGAAGCATTGTAGTGACCAAGTAATACGTAGGTGTGTTCCCGAAATTGAATTTAATTGTATCTTGTCTTTTTGCCACTCATATGCTTGTGGAGGACACTTTGGGAGCAAGAGAACAGCTCTCCAGGTATTAGAATGTGGTTAGTTTTGGCCAACTTTGTTTAAGGATGCACATGCATTTTGTATCACATGTGATAGGTGCCAAAGAACCGGCAATCTAGGTGCTCGAAATCAAATGCCGCAAACTATTATTCAATTTGTGGAGGTTTTTGATGTATGGGGAATTGATTTTATGGGCCCTTTTGCCAATTCTAATGGGAATTATTATATTTTGCTTGCTGTGGATTATGTCTCGAAATGGGTGGAAGCTAAGGCCACCCCAACTAATGATTCTAAAGTTGTTTCAGATTTCGTGCAAGCTAATATTTTTGCAAGGTTTGGCATTCCACGGGCTATAATTAGCGATGGAGGTTCACACTTCAAAAACAGGTTTTTGCAAAGCTTGTTAAGGAAGTACAATGTGTCGCATAGGATTGCAACTCCTTACCATCCGCAAACAAATGGACAAGCCGAAGTTTCCAACCGAGAGGTGAAATCAATTCTTGAAAAGACGGTGAATCCAACAAGGAAGGATTGGAGCATGCGACTCAACGATGCTTTGTGGGCGTATAGAACTGCATATAAAACACCTATTGGGATGTCTCCTTTTAGGCTTGTTTATGGTAAACCTTGTCACTTACCCGTGGAAATTGAGCATAAGGCGTTTTGGGCTATTAAACAATGCAACATGGAGATGGATGGGGCTGGAAAGCAAAGGAAGTTACAACTCCAAGAGCTAGAGGAGCTTCGCAATGATGCATTTGAAAGCTCACGGATTTACAAGGAAAAGACGAAAGCTTTTCATGATAATATGATTTCTAATAAACAATTTTGCATTGGGCAGAAAGTGATTTTGTTTAATTCTCGTTTGCAATTATTTCCGGGCAAATTAAGGTCACGTTGGATTGGACCTTTTATTGTGACTAATGTGTTTTCTCATGGTGCAGTGGAAATTCGTAGTTTAGCTACAGGTAATGAACTTAAAGTGAATGGGCACCGGTTGAAACCATATTATGAGAACTTCTCTTCGGATGTCGTGGAAGGAGTTAATCTTGTGGAAGTACTCCCTCTGGAGGAGTCATAGAAAGCAAGGAGATAGTCGGGCTGACGACTTTAAACCAAGCGCTACTTGGGAGGCAACCCAAAGGATGAGTATTTCTTGTCTTGTATTTATTTCTTTTCTTGTTTTTAGTTTTTCTTGTTTTTTTTTTTACTTTATTTTTGCTGATTTCTTGTTAGGATTTCCCACCTTGACTTACTTTGGATGATTCAATTTACATTGAGGACAATGTAAAGTTTAAGTGTGGGGGAGTGGTTTATGTTGTAAGTTTTTGCAATTTTTCAACTTTTTTTTTTGTGAACTAGTGAATAAGAAAACTCCAACTTGTAGTTAGTTTAGAGTCACATAGTATACATGTCGCTAAGATTACATCGAGAATCTCATACTAGTGACTGAACTTAGAGATGACAGAGAACATGATCGGGTTTCTTAATTGTATGAGAGTTAAAGTTGGATTTAACCATGCCAGTGGAAAATAAGGTGCAGATTGAATTCGGTATTAGAACAGTGATCCCCTATAGTGGAGACTACCCAAGTTACATAATGTGAGGCACCAACCTTCAATTCTTTGTACCTGTCTAAATTTGTGCTTTTAGAGTGTGTGTCACCGTACGTAAATTCCGGGCAGAATGGTGAGCTGTCCAATTTCCCACCATAGAAGCACTATTTTGATCTCTTGAGTGCTATTTTTATCAACCATGTTGGTGACATCGAATTGCTAACTTACATACCACTTGTGATCTTGTTCGCAGTTAGCACCATCCACCTTATCTCTCTCTACACCAACAGTCCATAGAAACACCATCATCATCAACAAGAGGAGCATCACAAATTCGAAGGAAAGTTGAACACGTTCGAGGTTTACAAGCAACAATACGAAATGGGGCAGATTTCGATTTGAGTAAAGCAACAAAACAGGGAGAGCGAAATTTTTATAAGTTGAAGACTAATATACAAGAGTGAAAATTATTAAAGATGAGAATTCGGGAAGTCTATGATATCAAGACATATAAGTTGTGAAGATTCAAGCGGTAAAGTACTTATACCATGGCATTGTACTTACATTTTTATTTTTGTATTTTACTTTCTCTTGTCTCAATGAAAAAAAAAAATTGAAAAAAAAAAAAAAACGAAAATTAAAAAAAAAAAAAAAAAAAAAAAGAGACAAGAGAAAAGTTTTAGGTTTGTTAATAGTTTTTTATTTTGTTTTATTTTTATTTCTATTTTTATTTTGTATTTGTTTGATTTCTCGAAAAAAAAAAAAAAAAAAATTGGGTTTGTATAGTTTGTTTTTATTTTTGTATTCTTTCAATAAAGCCTATGGAAAGAAGGAATATCTATAATGAAGTTTCAAGCGACAAGGAATTTGAGGAAAGAATCATATTGTCAAGATTCTACGAAGTTCGAGAGTTATCATCAAGAGTTGAAGACCGAAGACGAAGATGAAGACACCGATAGAAGACCGAAGACGTTTCTATGGATGCTGTGAGAGTGGTGCTAGCTGCACGCCGAACCGATACACGGTAAGTAAGCATATTCCCACCTTCGTTAAATGGTTGATTTCCTTTCGAAGAGATCGTCAGAAAAATGGGTTTTCAAAAATATATAAAAGATGTGGGTTTTCAAAACATTCGGAGGGTTAAGCCTTCCTACCATTCAACGTGTCTCAGGATTCTCTCTTCATTCCAACCTGGACACATGTGTGACCCATAAAGAGCTGTTTATTATTGAGTGCAATATCATAAAACCCTTTCTTGTGAGGCAGAGTCGAGACTTGTGATCACTCCGAACCCGAATTTTAGTCGAGAAGGGATGGTTATCTCTCTCTCAACTTTTAAGAATGAGATTGTGTTCATTTATGTGTCTAACTTCTTATGACTAGTGTGCAGAATCTCTATGTCTTCTTAGCGCGTTGGATACTATCATTACGGAGAACTAGTAAGTTGGAAATATAGGTTTTGTGGGTATATCTCTAGTAAACCCTCACGAGACTATAACTCGTCCACTAGGGACACCTAGGGGTTTAAAGGCTTGTTATTTATGCTAAAAGTGACCGTAGCCTCGACGACACGGAGTTGTATGTATTCTTTTGAATTGTTTTGTTTGATTTGCTCGAGGACTAGCAAAGTCTAAGTGTGGGGAATCTGATAGGTGTTGTAAAACACCTAATATTATATCTAGTATTTATGCTTTCTTCGCTGTTTTCCTTAGGAATTGCGTATCTTACGCATGGTTTTGAGTTATTAGGTACTGGAGTCGCACGGAGGAAAAGAAGCGGAAATCATTCAATTCGAGCAAGAAGGGCGGAAGCGTCATTTCGTATGCATGTGCTATCGAGAGCACAATAGAGGATGAGGGGTTGTCATTTGGTGGCTCATATTGCTGGGTGCCTATAACACTTCTTATCATTACTCAGCCCTGAAATTCAGAAGGGAATTGATTTTTCTATCGATTTCTCCTAGCATTCAAAAGAGAGAAATGCTTCTCTTTATTTCCGAGTTTCACCTGAAGCCTGGCGGCACCATCATGAGACTGAAATCGGTGGTAGTGAAACTAGTTGTTGCCGATGATGGAAGATCGATGTATTGCCAGAGATCGAGATGTGTAATGAGCTGAGATTAACAGTTCCGTTTAGAGCCAAACCTGAGAAGGAAATGGGGATCGGGCAATAAGGAGAAGAAGGTGATTAATGGGTTTGTTGGTATCTTAAATTGTCGGAGGGAAGAGCAGCAGCTCAACTACTGAAATCCAAGCTACTCAGAGGTGGAGATTTGTGAAAGAAGATGGGGTTTACTGTAATGAAAAATTAAGAGATGTTGTTTTTGCTTACTTTCCAATCAGAGAAGAATCATCAATTTAGGATGTCAAGAAGCAATTGAAATTATGGTGATGTTAATGGAGGAATTCAAAGGAGTAATTGAACCCAGGAATAGGAAGAAATGATGGGTTGGGTTGTTTAGGTCAAAGCAACAGAAGAAAGAATGGGGTTTGTTCGAAATTGAGACTAGGAGAAGCTGGTGGTATATTATCGAAGTGTATAGCAAATTTGCAAAGGTGGGTCTGTGGATTGAAGGGTATTGTGGGAGTGATAGCACAGCAGAGTCTGTGTCATGGTGGACTGGCATTGCAGTAAGCTGCAGGTGAGGATACTATGGAGATGTGAAGATTTCGGTGAAGGATTGACAATAGAATTGCAGCTGTAATGGATCTTTGTCTTGTTGTGTAGCAGTGAAAACCACAAACTTGTAGTTGCGCTTAGGAATGGTCGGGGAATGCACTAGTCGGATGGGTTGGAATTAGTGAGTTGATGATTTACAAGGTTATGATGCTGATCCATGGAAATGACAGATATTGCAGCTTGGAGTTAAAGTCTGTTCACTGTGGAACCGAAGTGCATGTAATGGTGTCACAGAGCATTGCGTATGCACTGGACTGGGCACTGCAGAATTGTGGTGATGTTTAGATGAATGCTTAGGTTCGTGTGGTTATTGTTTCGGGATTCAAGTTCTGGGTTATTGGCCAGAGAAGATGGAGGTGGCCTGAGATAGAATGATGTGCAGCTATGGTGGTTCCAGTGCAGTGAGGCAATGCTTGGTGGTGGATATGGAACTGGCCAGGTGATGGCAGGGCTTGTAGGTGAATTATAGGTGGTTTGTTGAGCTGAATTGCAGTCCAGGGAGATAATGGAGCTGCTGGATCACAAATGAAGGTGTTGGTGCTGTGATGAGGCTGCAGTGCAGGGGTAGAGAAGTGCAAATGAATCTTTGTGGCACTGTGAATGTGAATGTTAATGCTGAATTACAGGGAATGCAGGTGGTTTATGAACTGAAGTCACAGGAAGTGGTTGCAGCTGAAGTTGGGATTTGATGTCACATTACTGGTGCGGAACATGTGTTGTTGGATGGAATGAACGAAGCTGTGAAGTAAGAAGACAGGATGGTTGCAAGTGAATGATTAGAGGAGCAGGAAGTTGGGTTGATGGAAGAATCACAGAAGGAGGGACTGAGTTGGTGGTAGTCACAATGGAGCTACAGGCAGAGCTGAGAATGGTGGTGGTCTGAGGTGTCAAAGCTGCTGTTTTAGCAACAAAGGATATAGACTCTGTGAAGAATGAAGCTACAGAATTTGGTGAGATAGCCTGAGATGGTTTGTTGTGCAGCAAGCAGCCATTAGGGCTGGATGAGTGATGCTGGAGGCACAAGGATTGTGCAGCAAAATCTGCCCCGTGCAGACCGGCCTAGAGGTGAACCAAGTCACCGAGTAGCATCTAACTCGTGTCCGACTAAACCACCGATCATGGTGACTCTTATTCGACTCGGTTTTGACTCGGTCTAACCGAGTTGACTCATTAACTGACCCGATCCGACCCGTTGACCGGTGACCTCGGACTTTGCGGCCACCGAATCTGTTTTCCGGCCACTCTCCGGCCGATTTCCGGCCACAATACCGGATTTCCGGCGACGTGTTTTTGGACACATTTTCTACATGGGTTTCTCTTTCTTATGGGCTTGATGGATTTTCATCTAATGGACTTTGAAGACTTCACCTAATTTTGGAAGGAGAGAAAAGCTATAAAAGAAGAATTTTACAACTCTTGGGATATCATCTTATTCTTGGAACTTTGGAGAGCCGTTTTTGGTTACGCAACTAGGGTTTGCTTTTGTTCATCTTCTTCTTTATTCCATTGATATTTTTGGTGATGAACTCCATAGCTATGAGTAGCTAAATTCTCTTTTATTGGTTAAGGATGTAGTCTTATTTCTAAAACTTGTGTTTGCTTTATGTATTAGTTTTCTCTCTTGATTATCGTTCAATTCTCTACTGTTTTTATGATCACTTGATTGAAGTATTGTGATAGGATTATGGTGTTTGATTAGTTAAGTGGCCAATTAATTGAACTTGCATCTTAGTCCATAGCTAGTTTAGGGTTTTTCATCAAGCGATAACCTTGAATACAAGTAGCATGATATGTTTACGGTTTGTAGTGATACACTCTCGTAATCATATGTAGAGTTTGACCATTGTCCGAATTGTTATGTGCAACGCATGACAATTGCATTGATTAGCCTATTTCTGAAACTTAATGCTCCTAGGAATTGAACTTGATTAGCGCAAGGCGTTAGGTTATTCTTTAGGTAGATTTTACATACGCAACCCTAATGTGTGTGTTGAATAACTTAGGAAATTAATAGATTATCTTGCTCTCTTGATTCTCTAGGCTTTTGATAACACAAGAGATTAAATCGTAATTCTAATCATATATGCGAGCACATGTCTAAGATTGAAGATGAATTCCTTGACCAATATCTCTCTCCATTGATTACTTTCTACAATTTACTTTGCTTTTAATTATTTTTATTGCTACATAGAAATAAGAAATCCCCCCAATTGGTTACTTTAAGAAATTGAATACATAATAACTACAATTGCCTCTCTGTGGATACGAACTCTTTCTTATCATATACTTTAGGAAAGTGAAATTATTTTTGACGCATACGACAGCGATCAACTGCAAAAGGCTTGCGCTAGAACAGAAGGTTGAAGCTATGACAGATAAGGAATATGATGTTTGGAGTCAGACTGAGGAAGGAACAAAATTCCTGGTTGCCTATATAACTAATATGGGTGCCAATATGATGGAAGATGGGGCGGAAACATTCAGGGGTGCAACTAGAAACCCTATACCAATTTTGCTTTTATCTCATTCACAAGAGAATGATAACTTAGATCGAGAGTTGGAAGATTCTGAAGTGAGAATGAATAAGAGAACCAGAGATGAAGATTCAATTAAAAACTCCTTACACTTCAATCTCAATCCAACCAACACTCACAATAACGCTATTTTCTAAACTGTTACTAACGGAGCCGATGAATCAATCAATTTTGGTGATCTCTCCGAAGAAAGCAGAATGGAATACCAACACAATCATGATGATGTTGACCACTCAATGGCATTTGATAGCACGGGATCTGTACCCAATGGAACATTTGCACAGATTCACTATGGAAATGCTGCGACTTTTTAGCAGGTTTTTATACGAAACCCTAATTTAAAACCTAATTACTATTTTATCAAAAATAACTGTTGCATCTGGCATATTAGTCAATTAGGTCTTTTATTTACAATTTTTGTGTATGATTCCTTAGTTCCCACTCACATTTGCGTTCAAACCCATCATTCCCTAAATATAATAATTGATTACACTAAGCCTGTTTTATGTGGTTATCTATTACTTTGGTTGTTACTACCTGTTTGTTTCCTTTTATATAATTGTTGTTGTGAATTTGTATTGCTCTAGATACTACTCTAGTAGACTTAGTCATTAAAGTTTCCATAGCATTTCTGGTAATTGTTTTTAATCTCAATTATGAGAATTTTGTCGAGGAATTGCCAGTGATACCATAAATAGTCTCTGGATCCAAATTAGAAGTCAAAATCGTGATGTTATATTTCTATGTGAAACCAAAAACGACTCCACTAAAATGAGGCAATTTTTTAAAGAGATTCAACTATCCTAATAATTGGATATGTCTCTCTGGTGGAATCGCTCTCATGTGGAAGTGTGACTTCACTTTTAGATATTGTCTAATCTACTGATAAAATGGTCAATACTATTATTTCTTCTGATCAATAAACCTGAATTCCTAGCTACCTTTCTCTATGGTTCTACATATCATAATGAGTGAGTGGAGCAACGGGGAATATATTAATAGTATTGGAGCTAGAGCTACTTTTCCATGGGTACTCATTGGTGATTTAAATATCACAATGTTTGCTCATGAAAGATCTTCCAACAATAGACCAACTACTTTTGAGTTCCCAATTATCGATCAAGTCATTGATAGATATGATCTCAGTTTACTTCGTCCAATAGGAAATCTGGGATAGATAATGTAAGAGATAGACTTGATATGGCCATGGTAAATGGTCATAGGCTGCATCATTATAATTATACAAAATTATTTCACATTGATGCCATAGGCTCTGACCATTTACCAATTCTCTTGTTTACCAATACCAATTCTCATCAAAGGAAAAGGACTTATAGATATTTTAAATGCTGGTTTAAGGAACCAACTTGTCAGCAGGTGATTAGAGATGCTTATAATTTGAATATAAGAGGGTTTAATGCTTACAAAATGGTCAAATGTCTTAGGAATGTCAAATATGAGATTAAAAAATGGAATTTATCTTATTATGGTAATATTTGAAAAAGTGGGGGTCTAACAACCACACCCAATATTTCGCTTAGCAATCTGTATGGACTAACTCCAATATACTTCTAAGAGAATCAACTAGACAGTCAGACTCAATCTTAAGAAAAGTATATAAAAGAGTTATATCTTTGTGAAAAAGCGAGGGTACCCAAATATACCTCAAGCTAAAACTTTTCCTACCTATAAGTCCTTTCTCCGAAAGTGATTGTCTATGGACTGAGTCGAGACAATACAAATAATCGGTTCACACTTCGGGTGATCGTCTATGGATACGAGATCGAGACAATACAACAACGAAGTATGTTTACTTGATAAAAGGGTTCGAACTTAACCAAACACAATAGGATTGCTTATCAAGTAAATAAGAATTAATGTTTGTGTAATTTACTTTAATTATAATAAAACAATTATAATGCAGAAATATAAAGTAAATGACACAGCAAAATTTTGTTAACGAGGGAACCGCAAATGCAGAAAAAACCCGGGACCTTGTCCAGAATTGAATACTCTCATGATTAAGCCGCTACACAAAATTAAACCAACTTCGTATAGTTGAGACCAAGCAACTAAACCTATAGTTCACCTAGTTCCGTATGTATTCCCACGCCTCCGACCTATGAATAAGTCACGTACTTGGAACAATTCCTTTGGTTCGTATTCCAAACAGTAAAGGAACAACAAATTTGTTTGGTATCAACTCTCTTCAACCAAGTGATATGAGTTCGACAAAGTCTCTTCTGTTTATCAATAAACTCCTTCGTCAGGTTCTTAGATCTATCTTATGTTCAACTACCGAAGTAATTGTTAAGATTTTGCAATCAATACTTTTAATCACAAAGAATTGTATTGATGCGGATCTACAGAACTAATCAATCCAATCTACCACAAGGATAAACCGATTATAGTTGGATCCTCTTATACCGAAACAAGTATTGTGCACACCAAAGATTATGAACCCAAAATCAGAAATCTTCGATATCTTCTTTGTCTTCAAATCTTCTTAGATCTTCAATAAACACCTGCATACAACAACTAGAATCTCTTGTGATCCATCACGCACAGAACGGAGTCTGTTAACAATGGATTATCACAAGATCGTCTTTAGCACTAACAACAGTCTAAATATCCCTGTCGAAACTTTTATCTAGTTTGAGTGAATCTTATATCAGAAGAGAAGATTCTCAAGAATAAACAAACTAGGTGCAATCAAAGTTCAACCACCGTTAGTCAATCAAATCAATCGAAAACACAAGATAAATCGTAATTATCTAGTTTCCCACCAACGGTACTCGTAAAGCTTCTCAATCCCAAAGAAGACTTTAAACTAAGCGGCCGTAAGAGATTTCGCCTAATTAGGTTACTCTCCTATCCGAATAGGCGGCTTCACCTGTAACAACACAACCGAGGAAGTTTGTTGTCACGAAGGATTAGTTTTCTAGAAATGCAAACTTCAAGTATTTATAGACAAGGAAGTTTGGACACCAAGGAATTTCCAAAACCGAAAATATTCTCAAAGATATTCAATATATTCCAAATTCGGTTTCCATAATTCCTTGAAATGCTCTGTCCAAAATAATGACCGAAAATCTCTTTGGAAAATCTCAACTAGTAAATGCACATTACTAATTCTCGTTTTCCTAAAATAAAATTAAAAACCTTAAATAAAATATTCTTAACTTATTTATGTTTCGATCCCGGGATTTCCTTCCTGTAGCTATTAAGGAATAACTTTGAACAATAAAAGATAAATATTAATGCCTGTGTTCAAAGTGTGTCGACATCCTTACTTTGTAACTTTGTAAGTCCTCTTTCATACTTACAACCTTGAAACCGATTTTCCACACTTCCAAACAAGTTTAGAATTGGTTCATCTGACTTTCAAGAACTATGCGATTGATCAAGAAATACTCAATCACAAATCATGGGTTTAACAGTTCTACCAAAACAAGTTTCGGTTCTACCTCCATGTGAGTACTGTGTATAGTCACACTAGCTTTCCAAAATTCGGTTGACTAGGTACTAGGATCGGTTCCCCACATATATATGGTATCTAACTTATATGTGTTGCACATGTCCATAGGATCGGTTCCCTATTGCCAAAAAACGTGTTGCACATGTCCATAGGATCGGTTCCCCTTTCTACTACAAACTTGCTGCACCTCTTCATAGGATCGGTTCCCCTTTACCCAGATTCGGTTTCACTAATAAAAGTCATACCAATACATAAGTCAGGCCTTTGTGAATAGTTTTACCAAGAACACAAATAAGTCGTGAGCGGTTATACTAAATCACACATATTGGATGTTCACAAGATATGCAATGAATAACAATCCCAATAACTCCTGGCGATTTCCTTTTCGATTCATAAACAAGTTTATGAACTTACTACCTTAAAACACATGTAAAACATTGTTTCCTGGGATGAAATCCTCACCTCATACCCATACATAATCACAATAGCATTTAAACGATTATGTCGATACCTTATCTAATAAAGTTTAATGGTTAAGAAATAAACTTCATATTGTATTCCTTAATATTATGTCTATCTAGAGTGTTCATGCTTCGCAGTTTCGTTTTCAATATGCACGACTTGAAAGATACGTTAGGGAATGAAATAGTTCAAGTCAAATATCACTAACCTCAAGTGGAAGGATGATGTTGTCGTTGTAGTTTCTTACTTCTTCACTTCTTCAAGTCTTCGCAATACTTGTAATGTCTCATATCCTAATACTTTCAAGCTAACCTATACGAAGTTGACTCTAGTACATAATCAAGCGACTCTTAAAATGAGTTTTGATTCACTAAAATATGACAACCAAACTTGACATACCAACGCTTGGTGGGTTCAACGGAGCTATGATCTAACAATCTCCCCCTTTGTCAATTTTAGTGACAAAACTCTTACAATCATATGGATAAACAAATTACAAGAATTCATTACACATACGCTTGATTCCTGAATTCAACAGCACAATAACCTGCATTCATTCAATCCTTAAATGTCGTTGTTGAAATTATAATAACAAAGCTAATACTCCCCCTAAAGGTGAGATAGGTAGATTTAATCAATCCGCACGTCTTTGTTATACCAATTAATATGATATGCTACTCCCCCTTAGTCTATACTTTCACTCTTTCGTTAGATAAACGTTTAAGCACAATTGTTCTTTTCCTTAGTGATACCAATCAATATAAAATCAATACCAGTATCACTTGTTTACTCCATATATTTCTCCCCCTTTTTGTCACAAAATGACAAAGAAACGAAAAAAATAAAGGACAACACGAAAAGAATCTTACAAATCTCAATATAGACTTGCAAATCTATAGAGTTAAGCACGAGGGTTCCACACACCATTTTTGATAACCAATATCAAAACCGAAACCACAAAGTAATTTGTTTTGATATGTTATCAAGGAAACAATTGCCCAAAGCAATTTTCCCAATTTAGTTTAGCAAACCAAAAATCAACTAAGCACCTTAGTCCCTTTGCTAAACCGATTGTACAAATACAATCGCTTCATTCGATAAGACCAATATAAAGATAACTCTATTTTTCTCATCATGTTCTAATTATCCATATAACTTAGACCTTTAAATTTAAACAAGACAAGTACTAGGTTAGTTAACTAGAATTTCTTGTTAAGGCATTCGATTAGACTTGAATAACCGAAACCTCCACTTTGATAAGTCTAACTAAGATGAACTTAGCTTCTCTTATCCTAATCGAATTGGACTAAACAATCCATCCCGTAAACCTTTTCTTTCAAGCCATAAATAATTCATACAAACCAAATAAATCAACTTGCATAATTATTCACCTCAACGGAATCAATTGAAACAACATAGACATTATAGCACCGCAATTGTACCGAAATTTTGTAAGCCTAAACAATTGATACCACACAATAAAGCAAGATAACAATAGTTTTTCTTAACCGGAAACAATTGAATCACACACACATCCATACACACATCATGGAATAAAACATCAATTGTACCGAAATTTTGTTAAGCAAAAGCAAAATATATTATAAAATAAAATCAGGCTTTTCTTAAACAAGAAAACAATCAACTAACAACATTGTTACCTCAAATTTCGCATCTGCTTCTCCAATATATTTGCATCTTCTTCCAGGGATAATTGATATCGAAATATCCTTATGTTGTCATCCTTATGCAAAATCAAAAGAATAACAACAACCAACCTTTATCAGAGAAAGGTTGAAAACCGGTTTTAACAATTGCAAGCAAAAGTTGAAAACCGTCAAAACACATATGCTTTTATGCTAAACCAAAACCGATTCAACATATTATGATGATAGGGTGTAGAATACATCCTATTTACTATCTATTGTTTATGCTTTCTTTGCTATTTTTCTTGTGAATTATGTATTTTACGCTTGTTTTGAGTTTTATAGCTACTTTGGAGTCGCACGGAGGAAAAGAAGAAGAAATCACCCAATTTGAGCCACAAGGGCAAAAAGGTCATTTTACAGGCGATTGATATATGGAGCCCAGTTGAGGTTAAGGGGCATCTCTATTTTGGAGGGTTATTAAAGACATACTAGCTGTGGTTAAGGGGCTGCCATCTGGCTAGCCCTTATCAGAAGTGACATCCTATTATGGGCACCCAACTGGGGTGGTCCCTGTCCTTGGGGTGTACCATCCGACCCATTTATAACCTACCCCTAAATTCGAGAAGATTTATCTTCTCAATCATTTTTTGCATCTGAAATCGAAAAGAGGAAGAGAAGCGCTGTGAGGTTGAGGAGAATTGATGAAGCTGAAACTGAGATGGGGTTTGTTGGTGATGGGATTTAATAAAGAATAGAAGATTAAGGCTGCTGCTGTTGAAATTGTGAGAGAAGAAGAGTAAAACGATGCAGCCAAGATCGAGAAATTGCTGTGAAGTCTGAGATTGAGCCTGAGAAGAGCTGAGCTGATGATTATCGAGTATTGATTTGTTGTTGGTGTTATGAAGAAACCCAGGGAAAATTGGGTTTGGCTCAAGAACCAGGTTCACTGTTGCTGCTATGAGAAAGGGGATCTGGTGGTGATGTGATGATTGAAACTCGAGCTGTAGTTGGTGATAGGAATGGTCTCTGCGTTGTGTTGCTCAGGAATTAGAAGCTAGGGTTCAATGATGAATTGAAGCTGTTAATGTGAAATCGAGATCAGAGATCGATGGGGGTTTGCTTCTGATGCAGTCAAGAGTATGAAATGAAGAAACAGCTATTCTTGTTGCTATTGGTTGAATTTATATGATTTAGGGTTCAAATCTGGGACGAATTACAAGATGGGTAATGCTATGGATGATTGTCAGGGGCTAGGTAGGATGGGTTTGTGCAAATGGGTCTGTGACTGATTCAGGTAAATGAGATTCAACTCAGATGGTAATGGCCAGGAACAAATGGGAGGTGAAACCAGTGGCTGAAATGTGAAATGTTTGTTGGGCAGATTCAGTGAGAATGAGATTCAGCTGGTTACAATGATTGAAATGGCTTGGCAAGAGTGGAAGGATTTGATGGAATAAATGGCTGCTCTGATGGTGTTATGGAATGGCATGAAACTAAGCTAAGCAGGATGTGGCATTACAGGGCAGAGCTGGAGATAGAATGGGTTGAAATGGTGAAGCTAAGGGGGTTGATTTGGCATTGTGATGGCGTTGAATTACAGGGAGTGGAGTTACAGATGAATTTATATGGTCGAGCCACAGTTGTAGCTGCAGGTAAGAAGTTGCAGAGTGGTTAGGTTTTTATGGAGTTAGTGATGGTCTGTTGCGGTTGAGTTGTTCTTGCAATGTGGCGATGTTAATCCAGGGGAATGGATCTTTGTTCTTTGACCCGATATGAAGTCGAGTCAGAGGCACTGGTGGTGCTTGTGATGTGTGTGGTGATTGTCATGGGCTGGATGGCAGAGAATGCAAGAAGAAGCAATGATGTGGAGCTATACAAAGGTGCTGGTGCTAAATGAGGCTGTAGTTGCAGCCAATTGAGAATTGCAGGTGCTGGTGCTAAATGAGGCTGTAGTTGCAGCCAATTGAGAATTGCAGGTGATGGTGCATGTGGATGGGAATTATGTGTTGCCAATGGCGTGAGAATTTGACCAAGTGCATGAAATGGGTGATTACGGATGTGAGTTGGTGCCGATTGCCCGAGATGGGTTTGTTGTGGTTGAGTGATGTCGCTGATGGCAATGCAACTGCAGAATGATTCGAATGGAGGACTGAAATTGCAGGTTGTAGCTCGTGGTGGCGGTCAATTATGCTAGTGCAGAAAATGGCCTGGCAAGCCATTGGGATATGGTGACTGAGCTGTATAGCCATCTTGGCTGAGCATGAATTGATGAAGCACAATGATAGTGCAGCGAAGCTTAGGCCAGTGCAAATGGCCTAGCCAAAGTGAATCTGACTCTCTGACTCACCTGATAACCTGATCTGACTAGTTCTCTGACTCACATGACTCGGTCTGGGTTGACCCGAGCTGACCCGTTGACCCTGCCGAGTTGACTCGACCGCTTTGACCCGTTGACCGACGACTTTTCCGGTCACCTCCGAGATACTTTCCTGCGACTATTCCGGCCCACAATCCCAGTTTTCCACGACCAAAAATTCCGAATTTTCTATGGATTTCTCTCATGGGTATGAAGACGTGGACTAGGAATTGGATGGAGAATTGGACTCAAATTTGGAAAGAGAAGATGGAAGAGTTGAGAAAAGCTTGGTTTTGGAAATTGAATTGCTAAAGGAAAAGGATTCCAATCCTTGGAAGATTTGGAGAATATTGAAGCCTATAAATAGAGAAGTTTTCTACATCTTTTAACACACCTCTCTACACACACAACACTTGTGTTTTTGATAGCTTTTGAAAATTCTTCTTTTAATTATTTGTGTGAACTCTTGAAAATTCTCCTTTTAATTATTATTTGTGTGAATTTCAAAAACATGAGTAGCTAATTTTATTATTGATTGAGGATGAATTCCTAGTTCTTAATTTATGTTTTGAGTTTTTGTTTTCAATTCTATCTTGAAATTTTTCACATGATTATCGTTTGTTTTTACTAATAGGAATGATCTTAAAGACATTCATGATTGATTGATAGATTGTTTGGAGTGCACGCTAAATTGATTTGTTAATTGATCTATATCTAGTATAAGTTAGGGAATACGTAATCGTTCTCGACACTTTACACAAGTAGAAAACACGAGACCTTGCGGAGGGATTCCGTGGAGCGATTGTGTGTAAAAACAACGCTAGAAAGTGGACCAAGCGAACCGAGTTTAACTACTAGTACTAAACCTAAATTCATAGATCTTAATGCATTCGGAGAATTACATCTTGTAAGCGAACCTCAGGGTGGTTCTTTTGAATAGAATCTGATAACTAAGCGGACTTGTTACTCAGTGAAATTAGGGATTTTGGGGCTAGCTAAGCGGACCTGCTATCCTACGGTTGGTGATAATCTGTGACTAATAACAAGTACAAAAGAACATAACTTTAATCATTGTTTTGCAACGAAGAAGGATTCCTTGGTCTTGTCTCTCTTATTGCTTTCAACTTTATCTTTTAATTGCTTTGTTTATTTTCTTTTGTTTTTTACAACCCCCTTTCGTGACAATTTTTACAACTAGAATCTCTTGCTCCTCGTGGGAACGAACTTGACTTCCATTATATTATTTTTAATTGAGTGGAAACATTAATTAATTTGATTGCACCTACGACACGCATCAAATTTTGGCGCCGGTGCCGGGGAGCAACGGGCGATTTTTAGTTGTTTTTATTTTTGTTTTTGCTTTATTCTTGCTTTGTTAGATTCTATACCGTATCTAACTTAGTTTTTGAGAATCTTGTTTCAGGTGTTATACCTTTGGTGAATGCTTAAAGGGGGCAGACCGAGTCCGATACACTTGATCCGGACTCAACTAAAGGATTTCATTCGTGCGATTAACACTCCACTACCTCCTTCTTCATCAAGTGATTCGGACAAAGAGGAAGAAGCAATGGCTGAACGTACACTAAAGGACCTAGCTTCTCACAAGCTTGATACACAACAATGGTGTATCCAAACTAACTCAACCTTCGAGATCAAGCCGGGGTTGATTAGAGAGTTACCAAAGTTCCATGGCATGGTGAATGAGGACCCAAACAAACATCTTATGGACTTCTATGCCATAGTTATGACTATGCTTCCACCGGAGACTAATGCGGATGGAGCAATGTTGAAAGCTTTCCCGTTTTCTTTGGCGGGCAATGCTAAGGAATGGTTATATTATTTACCTTCCTAAGTATCACAACATGGAATGGGATGAAGAAACTTTTCCTCGAGAGATATTTTCCCGCATCCAAAGCTACTCAAATTCGCAAGAGATTTGTGGATTGAAACAACAAGTGGGAGAATCATTGTATGAATGTTGGGAGCGATACAAGAGGTTGGTGGCAAGCTGTCCACACCATCAATTTAGTGATGTTATGATACTCCAATACTTCTATGAAGCTCTTCACCCAAGTGATAGGTCTCTTCTTGACGCCGCGGGTGGTGGTGCACTAATGAACAAGACTTTGACCGAAGCTAGAGAGTTGATTGAAAGTATGGCGGCAAACTCGCAACAATTCTATACAAGAGATAAACCAATGGTTAGGCGAGTGCATGAAGTTAGTGATTCTTCATCACATCTTGATCAAAGGATGAGTAACATGGAGATAATGATGCAAAGGATTGCCGCGGTAATTATTCCGGATGGTGAGACCGAACAAGTGAATGCTTTATATCCAAATCAAAGGCCAAGGTACGATCCATACTCCAATACCTATAATCCCGGTTGGAAGGATCATCCCAACTTTAGTTATGCAAACAAGCAAGCGGCGGCTCCTAATCCATATGCGCAACAAGGTGGTTTTCAACAATCACGTTTCCAACCTCAACAACAAGGTGGTTCTCAACAATTTCAACCACAACAAGTCAAGGAACGTGATTCTTCAATTGATGATAAGCTTAATGTCATGATGCAAGGTATTACGTCATTGTTTCAACAAAATCAACAAAAGACCGATTCGGCTATAAAGGATTTACAAACTCAAATGGGACAATTGGCGACCGATATGAACCTATTAAAATCTCAAGTATCCACAAAACTTCCTTCACAACCATTTGTGAATCCAAGAGAGAATGTTAATGCGGTTACTTTAAGAAGTGGAAGACAAGTGGAGGGTCCAAGTCATCATGAAGAAGCTATTGAAGAGGTAGTCAATGACAAGGAGGAAACCGCACCAAAGGAGAATTCAACACCAACCGATCAATCAAAGGAACCGGTGCCTACTTTCACTACTCCACCTCCTTTTCCTAGTCGTTTTGCTAAATCCAAGAAAGAAGCTCAAGACAAGGCACTCATGGATATTTTCAAGAAAATTGAAATCAACATCCCATTCATTGAGGCCATCAAGACAATGCCACGGTATGCGAAGTTCATGAAGGAATTATGCACAAAGAAGGATAGGTTGCTTGATAATGAAATTACTAAAGTTGGTGAGAGTGCGTCGGCTATGCTATTGAAGAAGATGCCTACAAAGTGCACGGATCTCGGTGGTTTCACGGTACCAATTACTATTGGTAAACAAAGGTTTGAACATGCTTTACTTGACTTGGGTGCTTCCATTAGTGTGATGTCGGCCGATATATATGACTCCTTGAATCTTGGACCTTTGAAGGAGACAAGAGTTATTATCCAATTGGCAAACAAGTCTAACATATATCCTAAGGGGCTTGTAGAAGACGTGCTAGTGCAAGTAAATGAGCTTATTTTTCCGGTGGACTTCTTCGTGGGTGGATATGGACAACAATGAGAACCGAGCATCTACTTTTTACTTCTTGGGAGGCCATTCATGAAAACCGCAAAGACGAAGATTGATGTTGATAAGGGTACACTCACTATGGAATTCGACAAGGAGATAATACACTTTAATATATTTGAAGCCATGCGCTACCCAAGTGATGTGCATTCCATTTACTCCATTGATGTGGTTGATTCATTAGCGCAACAAATGGTGGAATTGAATCGAGAGGATGAACTTGATGTGGTGTTGCAAAAGAGCATTGAATTGGATATCCACTAGCTTGTCTAACTTGGATGTTGAAATCTCCAATGAATTGGTGGAGATGTGTGGTGCTTTAGCGACATTGCAAGAAGCTAAAAAGGGTAATGTTTCTTATATTTCTTTACCCGTGAATGATGAAATACTTGTACCATCTATTGTGAAGGCGCCCAAGCTAGAATTGAAGCCACCCCCACCATTTGAAGTATGCTTTCTTGGGAGATGGAGATGAGCTTCCGGTGATTATTGCAAAGAACCTCACACCGGTAAAAGAAGACCGTTTGCTTAGAGTCTTGAAAGAGCACAAAACGGCTATTGGGTGGACAATTGCGGACATCAAAGGCATTAGTCCATCCATGTGCATGCATAGGATTCTAATGGAAGAGAACGTGGAAGCCGGTGACGTGATGCTCAACGTCGGCTAAATCCTCCCATGATGGAGGTTGTGAAAAAAGAGATACTCAAATTGCTAAGTGTGGGGGTAATTTACCCAATTTCCGATAGCAAGTGGGTAAGTCCGGTTCAAGTGGTACCAAAGAAATCCGGAGTCACGGTTGTTCGAAATCAAGACGATGAACTTGTTCCTACAAGAGTTCAAACCGGTTGGAGAGTGTGCATTGATTATAGAAAGCTTAATACCGCAACCCGCAAGGATCACTTTCCTTTACCTTTCATTGATCAAATGTTGGAGCGGTTAGCGGGGCATTCTTATTATTGCTTCTTGGATGGTTATTCGGGATACAATCAAATTGTTATTGCACCGGAGGACCAAGAGAAGACCACTTTCACTTGTCCATTTGGAACGTTTGCATATAGACGGATGCCGTTCGGCCTTTGCAATGCGCCGACTACTTTTCAAAGATGCATGGTGAGTATATTCTCGGATTATGTGGAGCGCATCATCGAGGTATTTATGGATGACTTTAGTGTTTATGGCAATTCTTTTGATGGTTGTTTAAATAACCTTGAACTAGTTCTTAAACGATGCATAGACACAAACCTTGTCCTTAATTGGGAGAAATGTCACTTTATGGTAAACCACGACATAGTACTTGGTCACATTGTGTCCTCTCGAGGGCTCGAAGTGGACAAGTCAAAGATAGATTTAATAAGAAACTTACAATATCCCACTTCGGTGAGGGAAATCCGTTCTTTTCTTGGTCATGCAGGTTTCTATAGGCGGTTTATCAAGGATTTCTCCAAAATCTCCATGCCGATGTGCAAGTTATTACAAAAGGAGGTACCTTTCGACTTCAACAAGGAATGCGAGGATGCTTTTGACAAATTAAAGGATATGTTGACAAGTGCGCCGATTATCAAATCACCGGATTGGAATCTTCCATTTGAATTAATGTGTGATGCTAGTGATTATGCGGTTGGAGCCGTTTTGGGTCAAAGAGTGGACAAGTTGTCCCATGTTATCTATTATGCATCTAGGACCCTTAATGATGCACAAATCAATTATTCTACCACGGAAAAAGGAGTTATTGGCTATAGTTTTTGCTTTGGAAAAATTTCGTTCATACTTGGTGGGTACAAAGGTTATTGTGTATTCCGATCATGCCGCACTAAGACACTTAATAAAGAAGAAAGAAGCTAAGCCAAGATTAATCCGGTGGATCCTATTGTTACAAGAGTTCGACATAGAAATTCGTGATAAGAGGGGTGTGGAGAATACCGTTGCGGATCATCTTAGTAGACTTGTTATGTCTCAAGAGGAACTTCCATTACATGACCGCTTCCGGACGAACAACTTTTCTCCATGGAAGAATCAACACCTTGGTATGCGGATATAGTGAATTACTTGGTGACAAGGAAAGTACCTAGTACAATGTCTAATTTCCAAAAGATGAAACTTAAGAAGGTAGCTAAACAATATGTGTGGGATGAACCCTACTTATGGAAATATGGGGTTGATCAAATAATGCGACGGTGCGTGCCTAATTCCGAATTTCAATCCATTCTCTCCTTTTGCCACACTTTTGCTTGTGGTGGCCACTTTGGGTCTAAACGCACCGCTCTCAAAGTTCTCGAGAGTGGATTTTATTGGCCCACCTTGTTTGAAGATTCATATGTTTTTTGTAAATCGTGTGATAGATGTCAACGAACGGGCAATCTAGGTGCTCGAAATCAAATGCCACTCACACCAATTCTCGCCGTTGAGATTTTTGATGTGTGGGGTATTGATTTTATGAGACCTTTTGTCAATTCGAATGGAAATTTTTATATACTTCTTGCCGTTGATTATGTTTCGAAATGGGTGGAGGCTAGAGCCACCAAAACTAATGACTCTCAAGTTGTTTGTGATTTTGTAAGGGAAAGCATATTCAATAGGCATGGAACACCAAGAGTGGTGATAAGCGATGGAGGCTCACATTTCAAGAAGGCTTTCCACGCTCTCCTCAAGAAGTACAACATAACGCACAAAATTGGTACGCCTTATCATCCACAAACTAGTGGACAAGCGGAAATTTCGAATCGTGAGATTAAGTCCATTCTTTAGAAAACGGTGAATACCACGAGGAAAGATTGGAGCTTTAAGCTCAATGATGCACTTTGGGCGTATAGAACGGCGTATAAGACACCGATTGGTATGTCTCCGTATAGGTTGGTTTATGGTAAGGCTTGTCATCTTCCGGTTGAACTTGAACATAAGGCTTATTGGGCGATAAAGAAATTCAACATGGAGTATGATGAAGCGGGGAAACAAAGGAAGTTACAACTAAATGAGCTAGAGGAGATACGTAATGATGCTTACGAGAGTGCCCGAATTTACAAGGAAAAGACTAAGCTTTTTCATGACAAGATGATTTCGCGGAAAAGTTTTGTTGTGGGGCAAAAGTCCTTTTATTTAATACTCGTTTACGTTTATTTCCGGAAAGCTTAAGTCCCGTTGGGTGGGACCATTTGTTGTTACTAATGTTTATGCTCATGGTGCAGTTGAAATTGTTAGCAACAAAACAGGACAACACTTGAAAGTCAACGGCCATAGGTTAAAGCCATATTATGAAAACTTTCCAACGGAGCATGTGGACGTGATTGGACTTCAAGATGCACTCCCTCTGGAGGAGTAATGAGCCGCAAGAGCTAAGTCGGGCCGTCGACTTTAAAACAAGCGCTTAATGGGAGGCAACCCATAGGTTTTGTATTTCTTATCTTTTTGCTTTTTGTTCTTTCTTTTTCTTGTTCCTTATCATGTTAAAATTTCCCACCTTGACTTTACTAGGAGGATTCAATTATATTGAGGACAATGTAAGGTTTAAGTGTGGGGGAGTGGTTAAGCATGTTTTTAAAACAAAAAATTAAAAAAAAAATTAAAAAAGTTTTGAAAAAAAAAAAAAAAGTTTTACATAGAAACTCCAACTTTTAAAGATTTTAGAGTCACTAGCATATTTCTAGGTATGTTTACATAGAGATTTTGACCGACATAATTGAACTTGGAAATGTTAGAAAACTACATTCGGATTTCTTGCTTGTTAGAGTGTTAAATAATGGATTTAATCATGCCGGTGATGCGAATTTGGTGCAGGGAGAAATGCGTTATTAGAGTTGCTGATCAATCATTAGTGGAGACTACCCGTATTCATATCATGTGAGGCACCGACCAGAAATTTTCCATCTACTAAAGAGCTTCTTTTGAGTGTGTGTCACCATATGTCAATTCCGGGTAGAATGGTGAGCTACCCAACCTCCCACCAATAGAAGCACTACTCTTTGATCTCTTGAGTGCTAATTTTGTCAATCATGAGGGTGACGTCTATAGATGAAAGCTTCCTTCTTGTAGTTCGATTTGCGCTTAGCACCATTCTCTCTCTCGACAACAACGGATCCATAGAAACACATTCATCATCAACAAGGAGCGACATCAAAATCTACAAGGAAAGTTGGAAAAGTTTAAGGTTTACAAGCAACGGAACGAGAAAAAAGAGCAAATTTCAAATACAAGTAAAGCAACATACAAATGAGCGGATTTACATATATGTTGAAGACTTACAATACAATGAGCATAATTATACATACAAGTATGAAGACTTATTCATAAAAGCGAAGAAAATTAAAAGGTGAGAATTTTTGAAAGTTTATGATTTCAAAGACGATACAAGTTGTGACGAATCAAGTGGTAAAATACTTCTTCCACGGCCATGGTTTATTTTGTATTTAATTTCTCTTGTTTTCAAAAAAAAAAAAAAAAAAAAAAAAAAAAAAAAAGAGAAAAACAAGAGAAATATTTGTTCTTATTTTTATGAGCCGTGGGGAAGGAAAATTTATAAGGAAGTTTCAAGCGACAAGGATTTAAGGTAAAAGAGTTATAAATTGTCAAGGATTTATGAAATTCAAAGGTTTATCATCAATAGTTGGAACCGAAGACGAAGACCAAGATAAAGACGAGGAGCGGAAGACGTTTCTATTGGATGCCGTGAGAGTGGTGTTATCATAATTAGCGATCAGATGTGAAGGTGAGTAAGTAATCTCATCCTCGATAATAATGGTTGATTTCCTTTCGTAGAGATCGTCAGAAAAATGGTTTTTCAAAAGATTAAAAGATGTGGGTTTTTAAAAATATTTCGGAAGTTGTCCTTCCCACCATTCAACGTGTTACAGGATTTCTCTCTTCATTCCTACCTGCACACATGTGAGAACCATAAAAAGCCGTCTTTTTGAGTGCAATTATCATAAAATCCTTTTGGTGAGGCAGAAGTCGAGGCGGAATGCTTATTGATCGTTTCTCAAACACGCATTCTCTCATTATGGTGTGGTTATTTCTCACTCAACATTTAAGAACGAGAATATGTTCTTTAGTATTTCTAACTTCTTATTACTAGCATGCGAAACTCTATGTCCTCATAGCTTTTTGGATGCTTGGGACGCTGAACGCTTTGAAGTTGTGAGTTTTTAGTTTGATTTGCTCGAGGACTAGCAAATTCTAAGTGTGGGGAATTTGATAGGGTGTAGAATACATCCTATTTACTATCTATTGTTTATGCTTTCTTTGCTATTTTTCTTGTGAATTATGTATTTTACGCTTGTTTTGAGTTTTATAGCTACTTTGGAGTCGCACGGAGGAAAAGAAGAATAAATCACCCAATTTGAGCCACAAGGGCAAAAAGGTCATTTTACAGGCGATTGATATATGGAGCCCAGTTGAGGTTAAGGGCATCTCTATTTTGGAGGGTTATTAAAGACAGACTAGGCCGTGGTTAAGGGGTCGCCATCCGGCTAGCCCTTATCGTAAGTGACATCCTATTATGGGCACCCAACCGGGGTGGTCCCTGTCCTTGGGGTGTACCATCCGACCCATTTATAACCTACCCCTAAATTCGAGAAGATTTATCTTCTCAATCATTTTTTGCATCTGAAATCGAAAAGAGGAAGAGAAGCGCTGTGAGGTTGAGGAGAATTGATAAAGCTGAAACTGAGATGGGGTTTGTTGGTGATGGGATTTAATGAAGAATAGAAGATTAAGGCTGCTGCTGTTGAAATTGTGAGAGAAGAAGAGTAAAACGATGCAGCCAAGATCGAGAAATTGCTGTGAAGTCTGAGATTGAGCCTGAGAAGAGCTGAGCTGATGATTATCAAGTATTGATTTGTTGTTGGTGTTATGAAGAAACCCAGGGAAAATTGGGTTTGGCTCAAGAACCGGAGTTCACTTATTCTTTGCTATGAGAAAGGGGATCTGGTGGTGATGTGATGATTGAAACTCGAGCTGTAGTTGGTGATAGGAATGGTCTCTGCGTTGTGTTGCTCAGGAATTAGAAGCTAGGGTTCAATGATGAATTGAAGCTGTTAATGTGAAATCGAGATCGAGATTGATGGGGTTTGCTTCGATGCAACAAGAGTATGAAATGAAGAAACAGACTATTCTTGTTGCTATTGGTTGAATTTATATGATTTAGGGTTCAAATCAGGACGAATTACAAGATGGGTAATGCTATGGATGATTGTCGTGGGCTAGGTAGGATGGGTTTGTGCAAATGGGTCTCCAGGATCGATTCGGGTAAATGAGATTCAACTCGGATGGTAATGGCCGGGAACAAATGGGAGGTGAAACCAGTGGCTGAAATGTGAAATGTTTGTTGGGCGATTCGGTGAGAATGAGATTCAATTGTTACAATGATTGAAATGGCTTGGCAAGAGTGGAAGGATTTGATGGAATAAATGGCTGCTCTGATGGTGTTATGGAATGGCATGAAACTAAGCTAAGCAGGATGTGGCATTACAGGGAAGAGCTGGAGATAGAATGGGTTGAAATGGTGAAGCTAAGGGGGTTGATTTGGCATTGTGATGGCGTTGAATTACAGGGAGTAGAGTTACGTATGAATTTATATGGTCGAGCCACGCTTGTAGTCAGCAGTAAGAAGTTGCGAGTGGTTAGGTTTTTATGGAGTTAGTGATGGTCTCAGTTGCGGTTGAGTTGTTACTTGCAATGTGGCGTATGTTAATCCCGTGGGAATGGATCTTTGTTGGCCGAACCTGATATGAAGTCAGCTGTAGGCACCGTGGTGCTTGTGATGTGTGTGGTGATTGTCATGGGCTGGATGGCGAGAGAATGCAAGAAGAAGCAATGATGTGGAGCTATACAAAGGTGTTTGGTGCTATATGAGGCTGTAGTTGCAGCCAATTGAGAATTGCAGGTGCTGGTGCTAAATGAGGCTGTAGTTGCAGCCAATTGAGAATTGCAGGTGATGGTGCATGTGGATGGGAATTATGTGTTGCCAATGGCAGTGAGAATTTGACCTGCAAGTGCATGAAATGGGTGATTACAGATGTGAGTTGGTGCTGATTGCCTGAGATGGGTTTGTTGTGGTTGAGTGATGCTGCCGGCAATGCACTGCAGAATGATTCGAATGGAGGACTGAAATTGCAGGTTGTAGCTCTGGTGGCAGTGCAATTATGCTAGTGCAGGAAATGGCCTGGCAAGCCATTGGGATATGGTGACTGAGCTGTATAGCCATCTTGGCTGAGCATGAATTGATGAAGCACAATGATAGTGCAAAAGCTTAGGCCAAAGGCAAATGGCCTAGCCATAGTGAATCGACTCTCCGACTCACCTGATAACCTGATTTGACTAGTTCTCTGACTCACATGACTCGGTCTGGGTTGACCCGAGCTGACCCGTTGACCCGGCCGAGTTGACTCGACCGTTTTGACCCGTTGACCGGACGACTTTTCCGGTCACCTGAGATACTTTCCGGCGACTATTCCGGCCACAATCCCAGTTTTCCGGCGACCAAAAATTCCAGAATTTTCTATGGATTTCTCTCATGGGTATGAAGACGTGGACTAGGAATTGGATGGAGAATTGGACTCAAATTTGGAAAGAGAAGATGGAAGAGTTGAGAAAAGCTTGGTTTTGGAAATTGAATTGCTAAAGGAAAAGGATTCTAATCCTTGGAAGATTTGGAGAATATTGAAGCCTATAAATAGAGAAGTTTTCTACATCTTTTAACACACCTCTCTACACACACAACACTTGTGTTTTTGATAGCTTTTGAAAATTCTTCTTTTAATTATTTGTGTGAACTCTTGAAAATTCTCCTTTTAATTATTATTTGTGTGAATTTCAAAAACATGAGTAGCTAATTTTATTATTGATTGAGGATGAATTCCTAGTTCTTAATTTATGTTTTGAGTTTTTGTTTTCAATTCTATCTTGAAATTTTTCACATGATTATCGTTTGTTTTTACTAATAGGAATGATCTTAAAGACATTCATGATTGATTGATAGATTGTTTGGAGTGCACGCTAAATTGATTTGTTAATTGATCTATATCTAGTATAAGTTAGGGAATACGTAATCGTTCTCGACACTTTACACAAGTAGAAAACACGAGACCTTGCGGAGGGATTCCGTGGAGCGATTGTGTGTAAAAACAACGCTAGAAAGTGGACCAAGCGAACCGAGTTTAACTACTAGTACTAAACCTAAATTCATAGATCTTAATGCATTCTTGAGAATTACATCTTGTAAGCGAACCTCGGGTGGTTCTTTTGAATAGAATCGATAACTAAGCGGACTTGTTACTCAGTGAAATTAGGGATTTTGGGGCTAGCTAAGCGGACCTGCTATCCTACGGTTGGTGATAATCAGTGACTAATAACAAGTAGAAAAGAACATAACTTTAATCATTGTTTTGCAACGAAGAAGGATTCCTTGGTCTTGTCTCTCTTATTGCTTTCAACTTTATCTTTTAATTGCTTTGTTTATTTTCTTTTGCTTTTTAGACCCCCCTTTCGTGACAATTTTTACAACTAGAATCTATTGCTCCTCGTGGGAACGAACTTGACTTCCATTATATTATTTTTAATTGAGTGGAAACATTAATTAATTTGATTGCACCTACGACACGCATCATATGACTTTTTCACATATTGTTTCTGCCAGAACCCCTCATAATCCTTTGATAAAGCCTACCAACATGGGCTAGAACTTAATCCTGCTAAATCAAAAAGTCACCCAAACCATAAGGGTTCACAACATTATGAGATCGAATATCAAGGTAATAAAACCGAAATCAAACATCCCATAAACATCCATAGCAATAATAAAGCATTCAAGCACAGGCTATGTAAATAAATCAAAAGAAAAATTATAAATCAAATAATTTTATTCATAATAGACTTAATACAATCATTGAAAGAAATCAAAAATTGATGTTTATTTTCCTTTTTCTAAATTGTGCCTTTTAGATCATCAATCGTCTTCTATAATCACTAGTCTTGATTCAAGACTAACAACATTGTCATTGACTTCCTTAACTTCCTTTCGCAAATCCTTTTCCATGTTCCTTACTTCACATAAAATTAGATCTAATTTTAGTAAAGATTCTTGAGAAGATTATCATTTAGAGAAGAGATATCTTCAATAGGAGCATCCTGTTGAAATTTTGGAGATAAATCAGAATCGCCATCAGAAGATTCGAGACGAAGTTACTTATTGGGAAACAATATAGTCCAGACTTTTTCGGTTTTGCGAGAGCTGCAACTAGAGGTAGACATACTGTCAAATCTCTATGAAAATGAAGTAAGAGGTCTTCCCTCTTATAAGTTCTAAAACTTTTTATCAAAAATCTTTGAGAATATTATTTCACTTAAATTCTTAACCGCAAATCAATTTTTAGAAATATTTTTATCCAAAAATATTTACATCTATATCCTTACTGTATACTTTTAAGGATAATAAGTAAGGATCCATGATAACCAGTTAGATGGTCACCTTTTGGTTGTTAAATTTCTTCCCTTGAAGATTTCAACAATCTTACATGGTTGAGGGGACATTATGTTTGAACTTTTAGGTTCAACTTTTAATCTTGATGTAAGATCATGATGTTCGAAAAACTTATTCTCTCGTTTTGAAGAGATCTTTGATCTGTACTTAGATCTTGATTTTCGGTTTTATACAGTATCTCTCTGTTTAGTATCAGGACATTGCCTTTGAAGATGCCCTTTTTGCTTGCACATGAAGCAAATACCAGAATTGTTGCGTTTTCTGGATCTAGATTTTACAGATTTATTTAGCCTTAACTCCTTGTCTCTTGATGCATTCATACAAGGCGATGATTTATCAAAGCAATTGAGTCTATCTCTTATATTCTGATTTTCTGCTTTTAACTTACTTATCTCATCTTGACAACGCTTAATATCGAGAATGAGTTTAGATACATGTACCTTTTCATAGCATTGAGTAACTTCGATTTTCTTTAGTTGCTTGTTAAATTTTTATTTATCATTCAAAAAACTCAGTTTGAGTTGATCAAGCGATGATTTTATTCCAATGATGTCATATTCAAGAAGGTGAGTTCTTTAATCCTTACATGGAAATAAATTTTTGAAAATCGAAGGAGTAAACTCTTCTTCAGTATCCAGGGTTGGAAGAACTTCAGAGTCATAGACTTCTGCAATAGTCGCAACATGATCTATCTCATTAACTTGATCATTCTCATTAGGACAATAATCAAGTGTGGAAGTGTAAGCATTTCTTTTCCACTGTGTGTCCTTAGTTGGACAGTCTGGAGAGATATGACCGAACCCTCTACACTTGTAGCATTGAGGAATAATATCATCATCATCCCAGGTATCTTCACGTTTATGTGAAGGAACAACTTTACCCTTTGACACATGATATTCTCTTTTTCGATGTCTCAACAGTTTCTTGAATCGTTGAGTAATAAGAGACAAATGATGATTTAGTTCAGCTTCATCTTCAGCAGTTAGATCTTCATGATCTTCGGAATTTTCCGAATATTGAGTCGAAACCCCTTTTATGGCTTTATAGGCCAGATTATCTTTTTGTTTAAACAAATTTTCTTGATCAAAATCTTCAGTTTTCCAACTAAGGAACTTCTAGATAGAGACGAAAGATCATTAGCTTCAATGATTGCATGCTTTTTAGAATCGTATCTAGATGGCAACGATCTGAGAATTTTGCATATTATATCCTTTTCAGAGATAGTCTTTCCAAGAGAGAAAGAGGCATTGATTATTTCAGAGAGTTTCAAATGAAACTCTTCAAAGGTGTCGTTGTCATCCATTCGAAGGTTTTCCCAATCGGACGTAAGAGTTTGAAGTCTAGCTTCTTTCTCTGAAGTTTTTCCTTCGAATACGATCTGAAGGTTATCCCAAGCTTCTTTCGAAGTTTGACATGTAGATACATGATGTTGTAGATCACGGCTTACAACATGTATTATAGCATTCGAACCATCTGAATTCTGCTTTGCAAGAGCCTTTTCTTCGTTTGAAAACTCCAATAAGCGTTTAAACTCTGTTTCCGAATTTTCTACCATTGGTTAATTATAACCATTGACGACTAATAGCCATGTATTAAAGTCTCGTGATTGAAGAAAAGATTTCATAACAGATTTCCACCATAGATAGTTTGTTCCATCAAATCTTGGCGGTACGTTAATTGAAGTCGATTCATGAGAAATCAAGTTCATTCTTATAGGTTGGATCACACCAAACACAGATTGTTAGATCTTTTCGTGTTTGCCTGCTCTGATACCAATTGAAAAGGCGAGGGTACCCAAATATACCTCAAGCTTAAACTTTTCCTACCTATAAGTCCTTTCTCCGAAAGTGATTGTCTATGGACTGAGTCGAGACAATACAACTAATCGGTTCACACTTCGTGTGATCGTCTATGTATACGAGATCGAGACAATACAACAACGAAGTATGTTTACTTGATAAAAGGGTTCGGACTTAACCAAACACAATAGGATTACTAATCAAATAAATAGGAATTAACGTTTGTGTAATTTACTTTAATTATAATAAAACAATTATAATGTGGAAATATAAAGTAAATGACACAACAAGATTTTGTTAACGAGGAAACCGCAAATGCAGAAAAACCCGGACCTTGTCCAATTAAATACTCTCGTGATTAAGCCGCTACGTAATTAAACCAACTTCGTATAGTTGAGACCAAGCAACTAAACCTATAGTTCACCTAGTTCCGTCTGTATTCCCACGCCCCCGACTTATGAATAAGTCACGTACTTGGAACAATTCCTTTGGTTCGTATTCCAAACAGTAAAGGAAAAACAAATATGTTTGGTATCAAGTCTCTTCAACTAAGTGATATGAGTTCGACAAAGGCTCTCCTGTTTATCATAATAAACTCCTTTGTCTGGTTCTTAGATCTATCTTATGCTCAACTACCGAAGTAATTGTTAAGATTTTGAAATTAATACTTTTAATCACAAAGAATTGCATTGATGCCGATCTACACAACTAATCAATCCAATCTACCACAATGATAAACCGATTATAGTTGGATCCTCTTATACCGAAACAAGTATTGTGCACACCAAAGATTATGAACCCCAAATCAGAAATCTTCAATATCTTCTTTGTATTCAAATCTTCTTAGATCTTCAATAAACACCTGCACATAACAACTTGAATCTCTTGTGATCAATCACGCACAGAACGGAGTCTGTTAACAATAGATTATCACAAGATTGTCTTTAGCACTAACAACAGTCTAAAGATCCCTGTCGAAACTTCGATTTAGTTTGAGTGAAACTTATATCAGAAGAGAAGATTCTCAAGAATAAACAAACTAGGTGCAATCAAAGTTCAACCACCGTTAGTCAATCAAATCAATCAAAAACACAAGATAAACCGCAATTATCTAGTTTCCCACCAACGGTAGTCATAGAGCTTCTCAATCCCAAAGAAGACTTTAAACTGAGTGGCCGTAAGATATTTCGCCTAATTAGGTTACTCTCCTCTCCGAATAGGCGGATTCACCAGTAACAACACAACCGAGGAAGTTTGTTGTCACGAAGGATTAGTTTTCTAGAAATGCAAGCTTCAAGTATTTATAGACAAGGAAGTTTGGACACCAAGGAATTTCCAAAACCGAAAATATTCTCAAAGATATTCAATATATTCCGATTCGGTTTCCATAATCTGGAATTGCTCTCGTCCAAAATAATGACCGAAAAATCTCTTTGGAAAATCTCAACTAGTAAATGCACATTAATAATTCTCGTTTTCCTAAATAAAATTAAAAACCTTAAATAAAAGATTCTTAACTTATTTATGTTTCGATCCTGGGATTTCCTTCCTGTAGCTATTAAGGAATAACTTTGAACAATAAAAGATAAACATTACTGCCTGTGTACAAAGTGTGTCGACATCCTTACTTTGTAAGTCCTCTTTCATACTTACAACCTTGAAACCGCTTTGCCACACTTCCAAACAAGTTTAGAATTGGTTGATTTGACTTTCAAGAACTATGCGATTGGTCAAGAAACACTCAATCATAAATCATGGGTTTAACGGTTCTGCCAAAACAAGTTTCGGTTCTACCTCCATGTGAGTACTGTGCATAGTCACACTAGCTTCCCAAAATTCGGTTGACTAGGTACTAGGATCGGTTCCCCACATATATATGGTATCTAACTTATATGTGTTGCACATGTCCATAGGATCGGTTCCCCTTTGCCTAAAAACGTGTTGCAGATGTCCATATGATCGGTTCCCCTTTCTGCTACAAACTTGTTGCACGTCATACAAGGATCGATTGCCCTTTGTGATGTGTTGCACCTCTTCATATGATCGGTTCCCATTTACCAAGATTCGGTCTTACACAATCACAAACTCGATCATACCATCTCAGGTGATTACTTAAGATTGGTTTCACTAATAAAAAGTCATACCAATACATAAGTCAGGCCTTTGTGAATAGTTTTACCAAGAACACAAACAAGTCGTGAGCGGTTATATTAAATCACACATATTGGATGCTCACAAGATATGCAATGAATAACAATCCCAATAACGCCTGGCGATTTCCTTTTCAATTCATAAACAAGTTTATGAACTTACTTCCTTATGAGTAACCGTACCTAAATGTATACAATATTGTTAGAGCACTGCTCGGTCGAACTCGCAAGCATTGCTATCTCAAGCTTGTTGTCAAGTTTAGTTGACAAAAATATAAGTCTTGATTTCTAGTCTACTTATAGCTAAGTCTCGGATTATGATAGAAAGTGTAGTTGAGCATTAGACTTCACGACATTTATCGATTGAAGACGAAGAACTACTAAGGGGAGCTTGTGGAACTTTATCAACAAAAGGTATGTGGAGACTTGAACTTATCTATCACTCAAAAGTATATCTACTATATCCCCTATTTAAGACAAAATTCGTATAGCTATATAGACTTCGATTATACACATTTGATACTTCGACCTGAGTTTAACTCGCTTACATATTTCTAAAAATATGTGTTGGTAAGCTTTCGCTTTAACCAAGTTCAACTTATATTCTTGACAAAAGTCAAAAGATGATCATGTGAAAATCGCCTTGTAACATCTTACATGACAGTCATTTGATGTAGACTCGGAATATTGATCATTCGATCACTTGAAAATTGCTTTGAAGCTAATAGTTTGTGTGAGATAGTTATTGTCCTCTTCTAAGAATGTTTCAATGATTGAAATGGGAGTTTAGAACACTTAACCACAATTGGATTATAAGCACAATATGTGTACTTACATATGTGTTGATCCAAGACCAGAATGTAGTATGCATATTCGTATGCGTACTGGCGAGGTCAGGTAAAGTCCGGGAGCTAGAGTATGCGCACCTGTACGCATACTGGCTAAGTCAGTTGAAGTCCGGGTACTATAGTATGCGTACACATTGATGCGTGTCGTAGGTGCAATCAAATTAATTAATGTTTCCACTCAATTAAAAATAATATAATGGAAGTCAAGTTCGTTCCCACGAGGAGCAAGAGATTCTAGTTGTAAAAATTGTCACAAAAGGGGGTGTAAAAAGCAAAAGAAAATAAACAAAGCAAAAGATAAAGTTGGAAGCAATAAGAGAGACAAGATCAAGGAATCCTTCTTCGTTGCAAAACAATGATTAAATTTATGTTCTTTTCTACTTGTTATTAGTCACAAATTATCACCAACCGTAGGTAAAGCGGCTAGATCAGTGCTAAACCCTAAATCCCTTGTATCACTGATACGGAAGTTCTCGACTACCTATTCTATTTACCAAACCACCTAGTAGTAGATCACTCAAGATGTAATTTAAAATAAACGCATTAAGATTTATGAACTTATTAGGTTGATATTAGTAGTTAGACTCTTAGATCAAGGTCTACTTGCTAACGTTGTTTTCACACACAATTGCTCCACGGAATCCTCCGCAAGGTCTCGTGTTTGCTACTTATGTAAAAAGTCAAGAAACGATTACTTATCTCCTAACTTTCACTAGCTTTAGATCAAATTAACAAATCAATTTAGTTGGCCACCTAAACAATCTATCAATCAATCATGAATGTCATTAAGATCATTCCTATTAGTAAAAACAAACGATAATCATGTGAAAAACTTCAAGATAGAATTGAAAAACAAAACTCAAATTATATGTTAAGAACTAGGAATTCATCCTCAATCAATAATAAAATTAGCTACTCATGTTAAGGAGCTCACACAAAGAATAAGAAAAGAAAAGTGTTGTGTGTGTAGAGAGGTGTGTAAAAGATGTAGAAAACTTCTCTATTTATAAGCCTCAATATTCTCCAAATCTTCCAAGGAATAGAATCCTTTTTTCTTTTGCAATTCAATTTCCAAATCCAAGCTTTTCTCAACTCTTCCATCTTCTCTTTCCAAATTTGAGCCCAATTCTCCATCCAACTCCTAGTCCAAGTCTTCACACCCATGAGAGAAGTCCATAGAAAATTCTGGAATTTTTGCTCACGAAAAGCTGGTATTATGGCCGAATAGTCGCCGCCGCCACCTCGAGTTCTCATTGCCGTCAAGGGAATATTCCGTCACCCACCGTTAGGACTAACGGTCAAAAGGTCAACCTGTCACCAACTGTTAGTCGGCCCCGGGTCAAAGAGAGGGAGGAGTCGCCTTCTAGTCGACTTCCGATTCGGTGATTGGTCTAATCGGGTGAGTTGGATCGGTCATCGCCGGCTCCGAGTTGACTCGCGGAGCGAAACCGGCCGAGTTTCGGCTATTTACAGAGACTTCCGTGCCACATTCAGGGCCGTTCTTTTCAAAGCCAATCCTCGCTAAGAAACCTAACATACATCTAACATCATTCAATGTTGAAGCACAACACCACCTTAATCTTCCCTTTGCACTGAATTCTCGACCTCAGCTGCATCCACATTAACTCAATCACCACAATTCCATAAACTCAGCCTTGCCTGCAACAGCTGCAACCACCAGCAATACTGCACAACCCTGGCACTTTCTTTTACAGTTGCACAGCCTCAAACCCACAAAACTGTGGCCATGACTGCAATACCAACAATCCACAAAGAAAACCCATTATCTCGGCATTTCCAACTCCATCACGACCTCGTATAACAAAGAAGATCGCTCATTCACAACTTCGATTCTCTAATCGATTGCAGCAACACCTGACATCACCCCTGCAACCTGAGTTTCATTTGTGCAATAACTCAGCTTCATCATCCAGTCTTGCAGCATCACTTGCACCACCAGTGCATCTTCTTGAGCATCAACACACATCCCTGCCAATGTTACCAACTCCATTTCTACTTACAACTCATAAATTCACAGAAACCCTTTCAATTGCTTATCTTCTTTGCTATCACAGATTCATTCCCTTCTTTCACTCAAACCCATGGAAATCAACAACATCAATTGGGTTCTTCTCTTCTCTCAAAACCCATCACTTCTTTTCATCTTCAAGCTGCTCCAGATTCAAACTCTGAACCATTTCGTCCTTCTGAATCTGTCTCAAAACTTCAAACTCCATGACTGTATTATCATCATCAGCTGCTCCTCAATCTCGACCCAACCAACAGCACCACTGCTGTCAATTCCACAAACCCATCGATTCGTCTGAGCTACGACCCCATCTCCAATTCAGGAACCCTAGTTCCTAATTTCAATCTGTTCTTCTCTGCATATTTAATGAACACCACCATCTCTCCATCTTCACAGATCGAACAGCAGAACCCATCTCAGATACCACCAGATCGAACCCATCTCAAGCATCAGGGTCTTCTCAATTCACAGACCATCAAGAACAATTTCAGCTTCTTCTTCTCTCGAGTCTCGACTGCTCTGAAAATTTCTCGATCTTTTCCTCTTGATTTTAACAGCAGCCATGGCTGTGTTTTTTTCTTCTCTCGGTTTCAGGTGTGGAGATGATTGAGAGTAAAGATTACTCTTGATTTAGGGTTCGTGTAATGACTTGGGATCAAAACGCCCAACATAAGAGCCACCCCAGATGGGTGCCTATAATAGGTGATCACTTCTGATAAGGGCTAGCCTAGTCTGTCTTTAATAATCCTCCAAAATAGAGATGCCCCTTAACATTGAATGGGCTCCAGATAGTGTTTTCCTGTAAAATGATGGCTTTGCCCTTTTTGCTTAATTTTGGTGATTTCTTCTTCTTTTCCTCTCGTGCGACTCCAGTACCTAATAACTCAAAAACACACGTAAAATACATAATTTACAAGAAAAAATAGCAAAGAAAGCATAAACAATATATAGTAAATAGGATGTATTCTACACCCTATCAAATTCCCCACACTTAGACTTTGCTAGTCCTCGAGCAAATCAAACTAAAAACTCACAACTTCAAAGCGTTCAAGCGTCCCAAGCATCCAAAGAGTTATGAGGACATAGAGTTTCTGCATTCTAGTAATAAGAAGTTAGAAATACTAAAGAACATATTCTCATTCTTAAATGTTGAGTGAGAAATAACCACCCCATAATGAGAGAATGCGTGTTTGAGAAACGATCAATAAGCATTTCGCCTCGACTTCTGCCTCACCAAATAGGATTTTATGATAATTGCACTCAAAAAGACGGCTTTTTATGGGTCACACATGTGTGCAGGTAGGAATGAAGAGAGAATTCCTGCAACACGTTGAATGGTGGGAAGGACAACTTCCGAAATATTTTTAAAAACCCACATCTTTTAATATTTTGAAAAACCATTTTTCCTCGACGATCTCTAAGAAAGGAAATCAACCATTTATTATTGAGGATGAGATTACTTACTCACCTTCACATCCGATCGCCAATTATGATAACACCACTCTCACGGCATCCAATAGAAACGTCTTCCGCTCCTCGTCTTTATCTTCTTGGTCTTCGTCTTCGGTTTCAACTATTGGTGATAAACTCTCGAATTTCATAAATCCATAACAATCTGTAACCTTTACCTTGAATCCTTGTCGCTTGAAACTTCCTTATAAATTTTCCTTCCCCACGGTTTATAAAAACAAAAATTTCTCTTTTTTTTTTTTTTTTTTTTTTTTCAATTTTTTTTTTTTTTTTTTTTTTTTGAAACAAAAGAAATTAAATACAACCATGGCCGTGGGAGAAGTATTTTACCGCTTGATTCTTCACAACTTGTATTGCCTCAAAATCATAAACTTCAACAATTCTCACCTTTTGATTTTCTTCGCTCTTGTGAATAAGTCTTTATACTTGGATATAAAATTACCTCATTATATTGTAAGTCCTCAACAAATATGTAAAATCCGCTCATTGTATGTTGCTTTACTTGAATTTGAAATTTGCTCTTTTTCTCGTTCCATTGCTTGTAAACCTTAAACTTTTCCAACTTTCCTTGTAGATTTTGATGTCGCTCCTTGTTGATGATGATGGTGTTTCTATGGATCCGTTGTTGTCGAGAGAGAGAATGGTGCTAACTGCAAATCGAACTACAAGAAGGAAGCTTTCATCTATAGACGTCACCCTCATGATTGACAAAATTAGCACTCAAGAGATCAAAGAGTAGTGCTTCTATTGGTGGGAGGTTGGGTAGCTCACCATTCTACCCGGAATTTACTTACGGTGACACACACTCAAAAGAAAGCTCTTTAGTATATGGAAAATTTCTGGTCGGTGCCTCACATGATATGAATACGGGTAGTCTCCACTAATGATTGATCAGCAAACTCTAATAACGCATTTCTCCTCGCACCAAATTCGCATCACCGGCATGATTAAATCCATTATTTAACACTCAAACAAGCAAGAAATCCGAATGTAGTTCTCTAACATTTCCAAGTTCAATTATGTCGGTCAAAATCTCTATGTAAACATACCTAGAAGTATGCTAGTGACTCTAAAATCTTTAAAAGTTGGAGTTTTTAAGTAAAACTTTTTTTTTTTTTAAAATTTTTTTAATTTTTTGTAAATTTTTTTTTTAAAAACATGCTTAACCACTCCCCCACACTTAAACCTTACATTGTCCTCAATGTAATTGAATCCTCCTAGTAAAGTCAAGGTGGGAAATTTTAACATGATAAGAAACAAGAAAAGAAATAACAAAAAGCAAAAGCAAAAGCAAAAGAAATACAAAACCTATGGGTTGCCTCCCATTAAGCGCTTGTTTTAAAGTCGACGGCCCGACTTAGCTTTTGCACGATTCATTAGCCCGGATCAATCTCTTTCACGGGAAAACATGATTTCACATCACTAGGGTATCGCGTTGTCTCAAAGATATTAAAGTGGATGAGTGTACCATCAAACTCCATAGTCAAGGTGCCATTTTGGACATCAATCTTTGTTCCGGCGGTGCTCAAGAATGGTCTACCCAATAGCAAAGGTGTAGACTTGGAAGAATTCTCATCATTCATGTCTAAGACATAGAAATCGGCCGGAAATACAAGCTCATTAACCTGCACCAAAACATTCTCAACAATCCCTTTCTGGTAAACATTAGATCGGTTAGCAAGTTCAAGAACTACCCCGGTCTCCTTAAGAGGACCAAGATTCAAAGAATCATAAATCGAAGAAGGCATAACATTAACCGATGCACCCAAATCTAGCAAAGCTCGAGTAAACCTTGTTTTACCAATTGTGCAAGGTATAGTGAAACTACCGGGTCCTTTAATTTTGGTGGAGTTTCTTGAGAATGAACGCCAAGCATTCTCCCCACACTCATGACTTCATTCCCTTTTAACCTTTTCTTCTTCATGCACAACTCCTTTAAGAACTTTGCACAACGAGGAATTTGACGAATAGCTTCAATGAGTGGAATATTTACTTGTACTTTCTTAAGGATGTCCCACATATCCTTGTATTCCAAGTCTTTCTTTGATTTAGCAAATCGGCTAGGGAACGGGGGTGGAGTTGTGAAAGTAGGAACCGTCTCCTCGGGTTGGTTGGTTGGAGATGTTTTCTCCTTTGGTGCGGTTTCAATTTCCTCTTTCTCATCATACACCTTATCTTGTTGATTTGGTTGCTCCACTTGTTTCCCACTCCTCAAAGTAATCGCATTAACGCTCTCTCTTGGATTAACAAATGGTTGTGAAGAAAGCTTTGTGGACGCTTGAGCTTTCAATAGATTCACATCGGTCGCTAATTGCCCCACTTGAATTTGTAAATCCTTGATTGCCGAATCGGTCTTTTGTTGGTGTTGTTGAACCAAAGTGGTGAGACCTTGCACACCTTGCATTAACGCATTGAGCTTGTCATCATTCAAAGAATCACACTCCTTGACTTGTTGTGGTTGAAATTGTTGTTGAGGTTGGAAACGTGATTGTTGGAAACCACCTTGTTGCTCATACGGATTGGAAACCGCCGCTTGCTTGTTTGCATAACTAAAGTTGGGATGATCCTTCCAACCGGTATTATAGGTATTGGAGTATGGATTGTACCTTGGCCTTTGATTTGGATATAAAGCATTCACTTGTTCGGTCTCACCATCCGGAATAATTACCGCGGCCATCCTTTGCATCATTATCTCCATGTTACTCATCCTTTGATCAAGATGTGATGATGAATCACTAACTTCATGCACTCGCCTAACCATTGGTTCATCCCTTGTGTAGAATTGTTGCGAGTTTGCCGCCATACTTTCAATCAACTCGGTGGCTTGGGTCACCGTCTTGTTCATTAGTGCACCACCACCCGCGGCGTCAAGAAGAGACCTATCACTTGGGTTGAGAGCTTCAGTAGAAGTATTGGAGTATCATAACGTCACTAAATTGATGGTGTGGACAGCTTGCCACCAACCTCTTGTATCGCTCCCAACATTCATACAATGATTCTCCCACTTGTTGTTTCAATCCACAAATCTCCTTGCGAATTTGAGTAGCTTTGGATGCGGGAAAATATCTCTCGAGGAAAAGTTTCTTCATCCCATTCCATGTTGTGATACTTCCTAAGGCAAATAATATAACCATTCCTTAGCATTGCCCGCCAAAGAAAAACGGGAAAGCTTTCAACATTGCTCCATCCGCATTAGTCTCCTAAGTGGAAGCATAGCCATAACTATGGTATAGAAGTCCATAAGATGTTTGTTTGGGTCCTCATTCACCATGCCATGGAACTTTGGTAACTCTCTAATCAACCCCGCTGATCTCGAAGGTTGAGTTAGTTTGGATACACCATTGTTGTGTATCAAGCTTGTGAGATGCTAGGTCCTTTAGTGTACGTTCAGCCATTGTTTCTTCCTCTTTGTCCGAATCACTTGATGAAGAAGGAGGAAGTGGAGTGTTAATCGCATGAATGAAATCCTTTAGTTGAGTGCCGGATCGAAGACGTATCGGACTCGGTCTGCCCTCTTTAAGCATTCACCAAAGGTATAACACCTGAAACAAGATTCTCAAAAACTAAGTTAGATACGGTAAAGAATCTAACAAAGCAAGAATAAAGCAAAAATAAAAATAAAAACAACTAAAAATCGCCCGTTTCTCCCCGGCAGCGGCGCCAAAATTTGATGCGTGTCGTAGGTGCAATCAAATTAATTAATGTTTCCACTCAATTAAAAATAATATAATGGAAGTCAAGTTCGTTCCCACGAGGAGCAAGAGATTCTAGTTGTAAAAATTGTCACAAAAGGGGGTGTAAAAAGCAAAAGAAAATAAACAAAGCAAAAGATAAAGTTGAAAGCAATAAGAGAGACAAGATCAAGGAATCCTTCTTCGTTGCAAAACAATGATTAAATTTATGTTCTTTTCTACTTGTTATTAGTCACAAATTATCACCAACCGTAGGTAAAGCAGCTAGATCAGTGCTAAACCCCTAAATCCCTTGTATCACCGGATACGGAAGTTCTCGACTACCGGATTCTATTTACCAAACCACCTAGTAGTAGATCACTCAAGATGTAATTTAAAATAAACGCATTAAGATTTATGAACTTATTAGGTTGATATTAGTAGTTAGACTCTTAGATCAAGGTCTACTTGCTAACGTTGTTTTCACACACAATTGCTCCACGGAATCCCTCCGCAAGGTCTCGTGTTTGCTACTTATGTAAAAAGTCAAGAAACGATTACTTATCTCCTAACTTTCACTAGCTTTAGATCAAATTAACAAATCAATTTAGTTGGCCACCTAAACAATCTATCAATCAATCATGAATGTCATTAAGATCATTCCTATTAGTAAAAACAAACGATAATCATGTGAAAAACTTCAAGATAGAATTGAAAAACAAAACTCAAATTATATGTTAAGAACTAGGAATTCATCCTCAATCAATAATAAAATTAGCTACTCATGTTAAGGAGTTCACACAAAGAATAAGAAAAGAAAAGTGTTGTGTGTGTAGAGAGGTGTGTAAAAGATGTAGAAAACTTCTCTATTTATAAGCCTCAATATTCTCCAAATCTTCCAAGGAATAGAATCCTTTTTTCTTTTGCAATTCAATTTCCAAATCCAAGCTTTTCTCAACTCTTCCATCTCCTCTTTCCAAATTTGAGCCCAATTCTCCATCCAACTCCTAGTCCAAGTCTTCACACCCATGAGAGAAGTCCATAGAAAATTCGAATTTTTGCTCATAGGAAAATCAGGGTATTATGGCCTAATCCGGCCGAATAGTCGCCGCCGGCCACCCGAGTTCTCGTTGCCGTCAAGGGAATATTCGACGGAATATTCCGTCACCCACCGTTAGGGACTAACGGTCAAAAGGTCAAACCGTCACCAACTGTTAGTCAAATAGGTCAAAGAGAGGGAGGAGTCGCCTTCTAGTCGGCCTTTCTCGATTCTACCATTGGTCTAATCGGGTGAGTTGGATCGGTCATCGCCGGTCTGAGTTGACTCACGGAGCAGAAACCGTACGAGTTTCTGGCTATTTACGTGACTTCCAGGCCACATTCAGCCGTTCTTTTCACTCAATCCCGCTAAGAAACCTAACATACATCTAACATCATTCAATGTTGAAGCACAACACCACCTTAATCTTCCCTTTGCACTGAATTCTCGACCTCAGCTGCATCCACATTAACTCAATCACCACAATTCCATAAACTCAGCCTTGCCTGCAACAAACTGCAACCACCAGCAATACTGCACAACCCCGGCACTTTCTTTTACAACTTTTGACCTCAAACCCACAAAATCGTGGCCATAACCGCAATACCAACAATCCGCAAAGAAACCCATTATCTCGGCATTTCCAACTCCATCACGACCCCGTATAACAAAGAAGATCAAGCTCATTCACAACTTCGATTCTCTAATCGATTGCAAGAACACCCGACATCACCTTGCAACTTTGAGTTTCATTTGTGCAATAACTCGCCTTCATCATCCAAATCTTGCAAGATCACTTGCACCACCAAAGGCATCTTCTTGAGCATCAACACACATCCCCGCCAATGTTACCAACTCCATTTCTACTTACAACTCATAAATTCAAATAAACCCTTTCAATTGCTTATCTTCTTTGCTATCACAGATTCATTCCCTTCTTTCACTCAAACCCATGGAAATCAACAGCATCAATTGGGTTCTTCTCTTCTCTCAAAACCCATCACTTCTTTTCATCTTCAAGCTGCTCCAGATTCAAACTCAACCATTTCGTCCTTCTAATCTGTCTCAAAACTTCAAACTCCATGACTTGTATTATCATCATCACCGCTCTTCAATCTCGACCCAACCAACAGCACCACTGCTGTCAATTCCACAAACCCATCGATTCGTCTGAGCTACGACCCCATCTCCAATTCAGGAACCTTAGTTCCTAATTTCAATCTGTTCTTCTCTGCATATTTAATGAACACCACCATCTCTCCATCTTCACAGATCGAACAGCAGAACCCATCTCAGATACCACCAGATCGAACCCATTTCAAGCATCAGGGTCTTCTCAATTCACAGACCATCAAGAACAATTTCAGCTTCTTCTTCTCTCGAGTCTCGACTGCTCTGAAAATTTCTCGATCTTTTCCTCTTGATTTTAACAGCAGCCATGTGTGTTTTTTTCTTCTCTCGGTTTCAGGTGTGGAGATGATTGAGAGTAAAGATTACTCTTGATTTAGGGTTCGTGTAATGACTTGGGATCAAAACGCCCAACATAAGAGCCACCCTGCATGGGTGCCTATAATAGGTGATCACTTCGATAAGGGCTAGCCGATGGCAGCCCCTTAACCACAAACTCTAGTCTGCGTCTTTAATAATCCTCCAAAATAGAGATGCCCCTTAACATTGACTGGGCTCCAGAGATAGTGTTTTCCTCAGAAAATGACGGCTTTGCCCTTTTTGCTTAATTTTGGTGATTTCTTCTTCTTTTCCTCTGTGCGACTCCAGAGTACCTAATAACTCAAAAACACACGTAAAATACATAATTTACAAGAAAAATAGCAAAGAAAGCATAAACAATATATAGTAAATAGGATGTATTCTACACCCTATCACACATTTGCATACTTGAGTATGTTATGTTCTAAAGTCGGTTTGTTCATGAACTATTACATTTATATAATAAGGAATGTAATATTTTGTAAACCGTGGCTATAATGTTCATGAATTGATTCGAGTGAATCAAAATCGATTTTGCTTCAATTGTGTCTTGTATACTTCTATGAGAATATAAACAATTGAACAACTCTAGAACTAGTTTCATTTGAGTCTTTTGAACTAATTATGGTTAAGATGAATTAGGTTGATATGAAATTATTCATATGGCTAACTTCTGTTAACTATTGTTGAGCCAACAAAGATGTACACGTTTAGGTACGATTACTCATATCTAAAGGAAGTCACTTTTCATTTGTGTGTAACAAAGCTAACTTCGATCTAACGGTGAATATTGAATGCTTTGTTACCAAGGTAACATTGATTGCAAACCCTGATTTTAAGACTATATAAAGGAAAACTCTAGCAATTGGGAAACCTAATCCCCACACCTATTGTGTGATACTAGTTGCGACTAGAGTCGATTCTCCTTTAACCTTAGGTTTTTCTAAAACCCTGTAGGTTAACGACTTGAAGACTTCATTGGAATTGTGAAGCCAAACCCAATTATTATCTCTGTAGTTGCGTGTTCTGATCTTACTTCTTCTATTGTGATTGAGTATTATCTTTGCTAAGATTTGCTTGAGATTTATCTCCGATAGTTAAGATTAAAAGTAGTCACAATTATCTTCGTCTCATCGTTTGTGATTCCACAATAGCTTGTTTCGCTACCATATGTACGATTAAGATTATTGTGAGGTGATTGATATTTCTAGGCTATTCTTCGGGAATATAAGTCAATATGTCAATTGGTTCCTTGATTTATCTTCTTGTTTCGCTACCATACGTACGATTAAGATTATTGTGAGGTGATTCATCTGATGAACATACCTTGATTTATCAAAATACGGAACAAAACTCATAGGTATATTTGTGGGAGTCAGATTTATCTATTCAATAGACTTTTCTGTGTGAGACAAATTTGTTTATCAAGTCTTCGACTTTGGGTCGTAGCAACTCTTAGTTGTGGGTGAGATCAGCTAAGGGAATCAAGTGCGTAAAGTACTGATGGGATTCAGAGGCGTAAGGAACGCGACTGTACCTTGATCAATATGAGATTGGTTAGGTCTCAACTACATTCCAGTCCGAAGTTAACTTGGAGTAGGCTAGTGTATGTAGCGGCTTAATAAAGTGTGGTATTCAAATCTGGACTAGGTCTCGGGGTTTTTCTACATTTGCGGTTTCCTCGTTAACAAAACTTCTGGTGTCTATGTTATTTCTTTTCCGCATTTTATATTTGTTATATAATAGAAATATCACAGGTTATGCGTAAGTTCAATCAATTGTGAATCCAACCTTTGGCTGTTGATTAAATTGATTGATACTTGGATATTGGTTTTTGATATCGTCCAAGTTATTTCTTATATTCAATCGGGCTCGCAAATTACTATTTGTTTGATTGCAGATTGAATTGAGAAATTGAGATAAACTCTTGGATATACTTTTCTTAATATTGAGTCTAATTGTCTAGTGGATTCTCTTGAAAGTATATTGGAGTTAGTCCATCCAGATTGCTAAGCAAAATATTGGGTGTGGTTGTTAGACCCCCGCTTTTTCATCAATGAATAATTGGCAATATAACCAAATAAAATGTTAATTAAAAAATATTGGTAGCTGGACCGAATATTATATAATTAATTAAAATATTAATCGCTGGATCAATATTAAAAATATTGGTGTGTGAACCTGTTCAAAATTATGCTAGATAGACCATTAGGTTCAAAACCCTAATTTTTATCAATGGATGATAAACTGATAATCGACCAATGGATGAGATATGAACCAGCTACATGAGGTGATGGACCGTCCATGTAGTGCCTAGCTGCTCGACCGAGCATTCACCAAAGTCCTTTGCAGAGCAGTTGGTGAAAGGATGATTAATTATTGTTTAATCATTATTAAAATAGTGTTTGACTGAGCATTAGGTAATAAAAACTAATTATGGAGAGAGGAGGAACCAATCAAGGGGTGTGGAACCGGCCCTTGGTAGTCGTGGGATAATCTGATGGTGAATGGATCATCTTCCCAGTTGCCGAAGAAAGTTTGAACCAAATATGAATTATGAATGATTAATTAGGTCATTAATCATTGAAGGAGATGTGACCGGCTTCTGCAAGCCAAGGTACCGAACTAATCGCCCATGATGGCATGCCCGTGTCACCATGCTGTCCGCCGACCAATCCTGAGAATTTTTGTATTTTCTGATGGTCCATCGAGCATTATTTCATCCTTTTATGAAGAATTTGGGTTTGACTGAAACTCTTACTCTCGGTTGAAAGACTAACTATTAAAAGTATTAAAATAATATTATTTTAATATTTTCTATGGTAGAAAGTCATAATGGTTGCAGGACCACTTGCTTTGCTAATGTTATGGTCCATGGAGCAAGATTTGAAAAGATATAAAAAAAAAATTATCAAAAGAGGAAGTCCTTGCAAGAGGGAACCCTAATAATAATAAAATAATTTAAAAAAAAAGTGGGGACCGGCCATGACTGTCAGCCATGGTGGCATATCCCGCCAAGAATCCATTTTATATTGTTTTATTATTATTCTCTCTTCTTTTTCCTTATTTGATCCAACTTCCATATCCTAGTTCTTCCATATTTTTTGGACTTTGAGCATTATTACTAAATACACCCATGCCTTTACTGTGGTCGTACTCGGGGTTGCCCCTTATTCCTGAAAGGTAAGGAATTCAGTCGGGGAAAGCCATGAATTGAGGTAAATATCAAGGTGAAATAACATATTTTCTAGGGATTCATCTGATGAACATGCAACACTATGTTTAATTAATTAGTTGTCCTATTAGCAGACAATCTGTCTAGGAGCATGTAATTGATTATATGGAATATTGAAAGCTCTGCCTAAGAGGCTCTATCTCGTGAAGACATGACTTTCTATGTTTCTGATGCTAGTCAGAGATACATAATTTCCTATTTTGATTTACGAATTTAACCTTCGTCAAAAATTCATCATCAACACCAATCAGTTAGAGGGACTACTAAGTCACCCGTTCTTTTTAGCAGGATAGTCTGATAAGGGTATCCTAGCTAGTGACGAGAAAAAGCTAAGCTACATGTTATTTTATCAAATTATCAAATTGGCCTATTAGCGACAAATTATATTCTCACAGTTCCTAAATAAGTTATTTTTTACACCACTTAGCTTGAATTTTATCATTTATTTATTGTCAAAAGCTCTAAGAAAAAGAAAGTTCTCTTCTCCATCGAGATACCCCTTCACTGAAAATCCTAGATTGAAAACTCATAATCAAAATTTAATCATGGTTTTATCATCTTTGTTTAGCTAATTCAATATTTGATTTTATCATGATTTATTATCCACCGGCCCATTCAAAATGCAACCCCTAATTTTTAGGGTATGGCTCTGATGTATTGTTGATACCCATTTCCTTTACCCATTTTTCCAATTGACTGGTTAGAGATTTTTTTTCTCCAAATGAGGGAGTATTCTGAAAAACAAACTTTTCAGTAATCTATACCCCAACTTTTAGATCACTTGTATGTTGATTTATGGTTATCTACGATGATTGGTCCTTTGAAGTTTTGATTTCTTTTTGCGCCTCAATTAGAAATAAAAATCATCATGATGTTTTGCTTCTCCTCATATGTCTCTGATGCAGCCGGACTTCACAACCAATAGCAAGGTACCACTGATTCTTCCATCAGAATGATATAACCTTTTCTTTTCCGACAAAACTTTTCTAATTTTACCTAGAGAAGCAGACTCAATAGATGGCCTGGTTAGAGATGCTTATGTTCTCTTTGATTCTAGTTTTAGGAATCATGATAGGAATGCTTATGTTCATGTTAGACAGTGGGAAGATTGTTTCATAGGTTGTTTTTTAACTAATAGGTTGTTTTTTAACTAAAATGGATAAGAATTCCTTTTCTCATGAATGCTTTAAGGTATAGATGAGAGATAGCTGGTGAACTATCTGTTAGTAAGCTTGGTAGATGTTTTTATCTGATTAAGTTCGAATATGGTCATGAGATGTTTAAAGTTCTCTGGAAAGGAACTAGGGTGATATGTGGAGATTTATTCATGATCCAAATTTGCAATTTTTCAATCCTACCTGACAATTTCAACATCACTAGTGAGGAATTTGAGATAATCCTTCACATCTTATTACTAGAGCAAACTACTATAATTAATGTGATGCATAACACTTATGAACTTGGGAAACTCATCGCTTTTGATGAACCTATTCAACAACATCATGGTTGCAACAGAAGAATTAAGCTTAAAAATGATGTTTCACAACCTCTTATGTTTGGCATCTTTGCTTTTAACAATAATAATGGTGTCAATTGGATTGAGTTTGTTTATCAAGAACTTCCAAGACTTTTTTGCAACTACCTCCACAGACTAGGCCACCTGTATGAAGATTGTCGTGATATTTTCTTGCTCAATCATCAACATATGCAATACCCATATCCGTTTCAACCTATTCCACAATCTGGTCAAAAGCTGCAACAGATTCAACTTATTTCTGATGATGATGACCATGATGATGACTATTATGAAGAAATGTATCACAACGTCAATAGGGATGCACTGAAAGTGACCGGAGATTTTCTATCTTATCCCCTGCCTCTTTGGGACTGAATAACTTTGCGATCTCCTTCTCAGGTGGTGAAGGCTATTTGCAGCATGGATTTCACTATGATATGTCCTCGGGCTCGGAGACAACCATATATACAATAATGAAATTACATGTTTTAACCTCTCAAGATGAAATACATTCCCATGGGCTTGATCCAATACTTCCCATCGAATTTATTCCAGTGCTTAAGGATCTCAGCCCTTTCAGATACTTACTATCAGACATTGAAGATGCATAGTTTATTTCTGATTCAACAGACTCAAGACTTTCAACTACTAGTACGGGAGAAACACTCAAAAGACATAATCCTGATCAGCAAGCCTACCTCAATAACTCAGTAATTGGATCATCATCTGGAGAAAATAACTCTCGGAAAGTCACTATGGAAGAAGTTGATCAATAGACTGAGCATTACCAGCCAACGAAGAGGTTCAAATCTACATACATAGATCAATCAACCTATACTCTTATCAGTCATATTGAAAACTCGACAACGACTGAGCAGAATTCTCCAGCAACTGCAAATCTACAACGTAGTTAATAGTACATCAGCTATTACCTTCAACACTACTAGTCCAAGATGATATGCCATATCCAAATATATTTCTCCAGAGAAACATCCATTGGGCCGGTGGATATCCCCCCTTTTATTTGTGTTACAGATTTTCTTGCTTGTTTTTACATCTTCTCAGTTTGCACTAGTTTATTTAGGAGTCTGTATTTTATATAAGTAGGTCAGAGCTGGTGGTTTTCCACTTTTTTCTTTTTTTTTTTTGCTTCAGCTCCTTTTTAGTTCCTACTAATTACCTTGTATAAATATGTATAGTCCTAGCTACTAGATCAAGTATGTATTATAGTGTCAAAATATGTTTGGATCTAGCAGTCTCCCTCTTTTTGCTTCAGCTCTTTTATAAGTGTCTTCTCACTATCCTGTGTATAAATTTGTATAGCCCTTCCAGATAAAGTCTGCATTGTAGTGTCTTTTTTTTTACTGTTCCTTTTAACAATCATTTGTCTGACTTTTTATCTACTTAATTTTAGTTCATGCATCATTTAGATACTAGTCTTTTTTAAACCAGTTTTTTACTCTCCTTGCAAACCTAATTTTTAGAATTTCAACAACCGAGCTAGCTTTCATTTACTCAATTAGATCAGTTGCATATATTTTTTTCTTCGAATTGCCTTACTCTAATTGCTTGGTACATTCATTAGGTTTTATATCATCTTAGGATTTAATTTCCCTTTACTCCTTTACCACAATGAACATTCTAGCACGGAAATGCCAAGGGATCAATCAACAAACCACAATACAACATCTTCGTGGATTGATATCGCTACATAAAACATCATTTGTTTTCCTCTCTGAAACTCTAGCTATAAAAAATCATATGACTTTCGTTGCACAATCACTTCAGTTCGAAAATCATTTTTCTATCCCGAAGGTAGGTAGGAGAGGACTATGCTTAATGTGGAAGGAACACTACGATGTGCAAATCATATTTTAGTCCCCCATCACCCAAACTTCTGTGGATGTGCACGGGTATTTACCATCCCCACCCACACCCCCAAATGCAAAGGTGGACTTATGGAATGAATTTCCATCACTTTTCTCTAACATACATGTACCATGGATCCTTATTAGCGACTTGAACGAGGTAATGGATCAATCAGAAAAAAGAGGTGGCCGGCAGATTACATATGCACAAACCAAACCATTCCTTAACTTGCTAGACCAGATGGGTTTAATGGATTTGGGATTCCGCGACGACCCTTTCACCTGGACTAACAATCAGCAAGGACAAGATAACATACTGGAACGACTTGACAGAGCCTGGAAACTCAACTTTAGCGAACGTCCTAACCTCATGCCGGAGTTACCCATCTACCGCGAATTGCTTCGGACCATGCCCCAATTATATTCCATACTAAGGTAATTGACTGGCAAGGAGGAAAAAACTACTATAAATTTGAGAATTTATGGCTTACCCACCCTCAACTTCAACAAGTGGTAAGCTCAGCATTGAACAAATTGCATGATGCAAAACCTACAATAAATCTACAACTCAAACTCATTTCGACTAGCCCAATCCTTACTGAATGGAACAAGGAAACTTTGGTCACCTCCCATCTATGATCAAGAAATCAACAGATAAAATCAAAGTGGCACAACATCAATGCGCAACTCGTACATGCAGTGATCTAGTTTACTGGCAACTCCAAGAAAAATAACTAAGGGAAACCCATATGACACTATTAGACCGTCATGCAGCCTATTGGAGATAAAGATCAAGAATTCAGTGGCTTACAATCTGGTGATCGCAACACCAACTTCTTCCACACCAAAGCAACAATCTCTCGGAGTTGTAATAACATTCAGCAACTTCAGGATCATCAAAACAACAGGGTAACAGATAAGGCTGCTATAGTTGATCTATTAATTGATCACTTCACTGAGAAATATACGACCCCAAATACGGTGATAGACGAAAACCTATTTACAGCAATACATCCAAGGTTAACACCCAATCAATGTGTATCGCTGACGAAACCAGTAACCCTAGAGGAGATCAAGAAGGCCCTATTCTTTATTGGCTATGAACTTGCTCCAGGCCCAGATGGATACACCAGTAAGTTTTTTAAAGTTTTTGGGAAACAACCCATATATAATTAATAGAAATGGTTCAAAGTTGTTATACCTCCTTCAATATCTACCCTCTCATGAACCACACCAACCCAAACTTAATTCCCAAAGTAGATCATCCATCCAAACCATCCCAATTCCGTCTGATAGGATTATGTAATGCCACCTACAAAATAAAATCCTGGTCAACCGCCTTCGCCCTTTACTCCCTTTCCTAATAAGACCTTAATATAGTGCCTTTGTACCCCAGAGATCTATTCAAGATAATATCGCAATTGCTGGAGAACTTTTCCACCATATTAGAATTTCTACCAACACTAAAGATAAAAAAAATAACACTTAAACTTGATATTCAAAAAGCTTATGATAGCCTGGATTGGGGTTTCATTAGAAAAGCCTTTACAAAATTAGGTTTTCCGATACCTTTCATAGATTACATCATGCTATGTATAACATCAGTAACTTACTCAATTAACATAAATGGTACACTACACGGCTACATTATCCCAACTAAAGGAATTAGGCAAGGAGATCCTCTCTCCTCGTATGTGTTCATCATTTGTGCAGAAATATTATCAACCAATTTGGGAAATCTTGAGGCCCAAAAAAAACTTCAAGGATTGCACATCTCACAAAAATCTCCACTAGTTCTCCACCTCATATATGCGGATGATTTACTCATAACATTCAAAGCATCAGCAGAAGGTACAACTCAACTTAAATATTTATTACACATCTACAATACGTCTGCCGGTCAACACATAAATAATTCCAAATAAAATCTTATCCACCATCCAAAGCTCAATCAACAATTACTTTGTCTCTATCAAGATTTTAATATTCCCAAAACAACAACAACACCGGTTTACCTAGGAATTCAATTCAAACATGGAAGATCCTCTCGCCACATTTTTGAACCTCTTCTAAATCGGTTGGCGCGTGAGGCAAAGGGTTGGATGACCAAATTCCTAAAACGGGCAGGACGACTATCCCTAATAAAATCCTCCCTAACCCCTACCTCAAACCACATCATGCAAGCACAACTTTTGCATGTCAGTGTTAACAAGAAGATCGATCGTATCACCCGTAATTTTTTCCGGGGACATGACTCCTCAATCAAAATGCTGTACCCAATAGGTTATGATAAACTGACTAAGAACAAAGCCGAAGGCGGTATGGGAATTAGAAGAAGCCGTGATCATAATAAAACGTTACTCATGAAGCGGATCCGGAACATTCATGAAAATCCAAACTCAATTTATGCCAGCCTCTGCAACGGGAAATACCTCAAGCAACAAACTCTCTTTTCTGGCTCTCCAGCCACCTCATACTCAACCAATCCCCAATGGAAGAAATTGTCATCCCTTATCCCCACATCCAAGCAATATCTTTTCCACAAAATCGGAGATGGATTAGCGATTCCTATTCAAGATAATTGGATCCCGCAATTCATCAATATACTGGACCCGACAACTTATTTTCCAATAAAGACAGTCACAGACCTCATTGATCCTCTCACTCATACCTAGAATCATGATAAACTAAACCTCTTACCACCCGACATAACCCAACGAATAATCAATATTCACCTTCCCCAAAATAACCCCTCTGATAAAATCATTTGGCCTTTTACCAAGTCTGGAAAATATACCACCGCATCTGGATATCAATATTTAACCATCTCTTCGGATCATTCCCACCAATCTTCATTACCACCAACTAAATTTCTCTGGACATTCCCATGTTCTCCAAAATTACAGATTTTCTTATAGAAAGCAATCAATGAAGGCCTCCCGACCTTCACTATTCTAAATCACATCAACCTCACTGATATAAACATTTGTCCACAATGCAACTCTGATCCGGAATCAACTGGTCATATTTTACTTCACTGTCAGGTGGCAGTGACTACATGGAACCTTCTCATCACTAGATTTCATTCACAAAAAAATCATAACCAAAATCTTCCAAACTTTCCAAACCCCCAAATGACAATTTCAGAAATTCTACAGATGAAAACTCATCACTATGCTAAAATAACCTTTTGTTTTCTGCTTTGGTCTTTATGGATAGCTAAAATATAATTATCTTTATCGTCATCGACAACCAAATCCAAGTAATATAGCACAAATGGCTCTCAATCTTCAACAAGAATTCTTCTGGGCACATGCAAACCTCCCTCCTGTACTACCTGGAACTTCACTTATTCCAAACCCAGGAATTGGACCACGAATGACTACAACAATTTTAATAGCCTGGGTAAGGCTTAATCTTGAATGGATTAAGATCAACACAGATGGAGCAGCACGAGGTCACCCCGGATTAGCTGGCGCATGTTTCATCTGCAGGGATGCTTTTCCCAATACCCTAATAGCCGTAGCACAACCATTGGAATCACCACTACCCTGACTGCTGAATCATGGGCAATGCTCATAGCATCCAGAATGACAAAGGAACGAGGCTGGCCGAAAGTTCAATTCGAAACTAATTCTGAAAATCTACTTTGATTCCTGACAATATATGTCGATCCGCCTTGGTACATCTCAGATATGATTTATGAAATCGAACACATCATGGATCAAATACCCCATTGCACCATCAATCATAGCTACAAGGAAACCAATCAAGCAGCTGATGGACTGTCCAATCTAGCGGCGGATAACAGTCAACTAAGAAACTTTTCAACTTTATTTTGGGACCATATGATCCCACAACGCATCAATCAAATTGTAATGAATGACTCCTTGGGTGTCACCTACCATCGTGTAATAGCCGCTTAATTCTAATAATATTTGCATGTTTAATTTATTTATGTTTCTTCTTTTATCTAGCTTTGTCCCTAATTGATACTTTTGTTATATTTCTAAAAGTTCTTTTAAAAAGTTCTCTAATGATATAAAATTATTTTACTTCTATGATTTAAGAGGTATGCCGCTTCAAAAAAAATTTAAATCGTTAAATGTAAATATATAGGTGGAATAAAAACTTAAAACAATCATTTTTCTTGTGTCCTTAAAACTGTGCAAAAAAAAAAAAAAAAAAAAAAAAAGACGAACTTATTTAGGATGGCATTTTTAGGGGCGACCCCAAAGGAATTAGGGCGACTTTTTTCTACCCATCCAATGAAGATGGTCATGGGGTGTCTTAAAAATAGAAATCGTCTATATTGTCCTCCACCTTTATACTAAATCTAAACCTACTTCCTTGATTTTCATTATCATAACATTCCCCTTCTTCTTCTTTAGTCTACCGATTGAAGTTTTTTTTTTCCATCGTTTTAATTTTGATTGAAGCAAAATATCATCGATCAAACATTATGAATAATTGTTTGAAATCAAAATCCAAAATTCATTAACCTTAAAATCAAGCTTAGAACATTAAAAAAAAAATCGAGTTAAACAAATAAAACAGATAAATAATAGTAGTCGTGATCCAAAATTAGGATTTGATTGCTTGAAATCGAAAAATTAATCGGAATTTTTCTGAGATTTACAGTTGCAGAAACATAATCGGTAGGTAAAATAGATTGTTATCTACTGATTATTTTGGCGTCAAAAGCATCAATTTTTTACCTGGCGAGATTGGGGTATACCAAAACTAATTGGGGTATACCCAATAAGACAAAATCAGGTCATTATGAAGTAAAGTCAAGCTACCCCTTAACCTATATTTTTGTAAATGGCTAAAATGCCCCCACAATGATTAACTCTAATTTAACTAAAATGATTAGATTAGTTAAATTAGTTAGATTAGTTAGTTGATTTAGTTATAAGTTGAGTTTTAGAAATCATTTAGAGAGAGAATTAGTATGAAGGAGTAGAGGAGATTTTGGGGGGGAAAAGTTAGGGTTTTTGTGAAATTTGTGATATGAGTGAGATGAGTGATTCTAATCCTGATTTTGAAGTGGGGGAGTCTTCTAACTTTCCTCCTACATATGAGTACTTGTATGATGATCTACCAGACCATGATCGAATGGATTACATGCATGACCCTCACTTTTATTTTCCTCAAACTCATGATGGGTATGGAAGTGATGAATGTATTGAGCCAAACGAAGAATCCAATGACCAAGAAGAAGAGAATGGAGCTGCAAGTAATCAGGTAGACAACCTACGCCGTGAAGATTGTGATTTTTCCATGCAAATGATCGATTTTGGTTTTTTTTTTTCGCCCGTCAGACAGGTCGGCAAGGTCGACGCTTGTCGATCATGCTCGGCCATAAAAGCCGGGCGTGGTTCTACTTTGAACAACGTGCCGACTTTTCATGAGCAGTACCACGCCGACAATGTAGAAAATTTGAACCTTGCCGACTTTTATTTTTTGAAACACAGGAGCCCTTACTTGAAAATGCGTACGCCGGCATTGTAATGTTTTCATACCTTGCCGGCTATTTTCATGTCGGCAATGTTTATATTCTATTACGTTCCGGTCTTTTCTAGCCGGCATTGTTTTATATGTCGACCATGCCGACCGTGGTAATACACATCAACTAAACTTTTGATGTTTTGTAGATTGTGGCATTGGTACCTATGGAGGATCAGCCTCAAGCTCAGAAAATTAGGGGTCCCGATACTTCCTCACATTATGCTAATGATTTGGAATGGAAGGAAAAAGACGACGCGGTCAATTGGATTGTTGAGAAAGCCAAAGAGAAGATGTGCGTTCTAGTGAAAAACACCCAACAAAGAGATACGCGGTTTGAAATGGTATGCGAGTGTTATGGTTTGCCGGAGGAAAGTCACAAGAGAAAGGGTTATGTGTATGATAAGAAGACGACTAGGTGTACAAGACGAAGTCAAAGAAGTGTGGATGCCCATTCAAGATAATTTTTGGGAGGAACAAAGACACCGACAACGTGTGGAGAATGAGTAGAGTTGATGTTGGTTGGCATAGCCATAAAGATCCTGGACACTCTTGTTGGGCATTGTCAAGTTGCTGCTTCGAAACCGCACGAGTTCGAACAAGTAAGAACAAGTTGGGGAATTAAACCAAGTAAGCTCCTAAGTAAGTTCAAGAGGGACGACCCGCGTAACCTCTCTTCATTGTCTACAATTTATGCGGCCAAGGCAACTATTAAAAGAATTGAATGGGATGGAAGAAAGGTGATGGAAGAATCACAATGGTTAATACACAAATACAACTACACGGTGAGACACCATGAGTCATCGAAGGGGAAGGTGGATCGTATTTTTCTTGCACATCCCGATATGATTCAATTGGCGCGTTGCTTTTACCAAGTTTTGTTCATGGATTGTACTTATAAGACGAATAGGTACAACATGCCTTTGTTGAACATTGTAGGACAAACCTCGGATAAGCAATCGTTCACGGTGGCATGGTGTTTTATGGATCGTGAGAAGGATGATAGTTATATTTGGGCATTGGAAACTTTGAAGCTTCTCTACCACGAAGATGAAACTCCGGGGTTATAGTCACCCGACAATGAGCAAGCAATAATGAACGCCGTGAGGATAGTCTTTCCCAATGCACAAAATTTCCTTTGCACTTGGCATATACAATGCAACCTTAGAAAGAATTGTAGAAGTCATATCCAAAACCGAAAGCAAAGAAAGGAACTAAACGTGAAAAAGAGGAAGATGAACGTCTTAGCAAAACTAACTAAAGAGGAGCGAGAGAAGGAGAAAGAGAAAGAAGACGAAGAATGGAAAGAAGGTGAGATTAAGTTTGGGTTATTCATGAAAGCGTGGGATAAGGTGGTTTGGTCGATGAGTGTGGGAAGATATGAGTTAAACTTGAAGGATTTCGAGGATGATTGGGGGACTAATTACCCCAAAGTAGTGGAATATTGCAAGAAACAATGGTTGAGGCCACACAAAGAGAGGTTTGTGTATGCTTATACTTACGACTATAAACATTTCAAACTTGAATCCACAAGTATGGTAGAGCAAGCGCATGGGAGACTAAAAGGTCTACTTTTCACGAGTCAAAATGGGATTGTGACGGTGCAACATGCTATCCATGAGTACACTAATAATGATATCAACAAGATAAAAAGCAATTCCAAGAAAGTAGCTTCCTAAGTTGAGGGAGTTTAAGGAGGATAATTGGATGCTTGTTGGTATACATTGCAACGTATCGCATTGGGCAATACATTTTATGATGAAACATCTCGCTTTGTTTAAAAAGTATAAAAAGTATGACGACCCGAGCACTCCTTGTAAGTGTAGGATAATGAAGGCTATCGGACTTCCATGTCGTCATATGCTTGGTAGGTATAAAACTCCCATTCCTCTTGATGATATCGATCCCTATTGGAAGCAATTATCTTTCAAACCGGCTCCAAGAGAAGATCCCGGTGAAGAGTTTGGCGACATGGAACTTGGGAGAATAATCCTCGAAAATACCCCAAGTTGAATAGGTTGGACAAACAAACTATGAAGCACAAGTAGATGCCGATAGTTTACCCTTTTATGGAAGAACTTGAAGAACCGGAGAAACAAGATCCTAATGGTAGACCAACTACCAAAAAGACGAGGGCGGAAGAAAGAGAACAAATCAAAGAGTTTTTGAGTACAAATTGCGATCAAGATCAATCCGAAGGAGAACAAATCAAAGAGTTTTTAAGTAGAAATAGTGATCAATCCAAAAGGGAAAACATTAAAGAGCATTTGAGTACAAAGTGCGATCCATCCGGACATGTTTATACCGAGGCGCAATACAAGGAGGAGCCCGCTAAAAAGAAAAGAGGTCGTCCAAGGAAGGATTCAACTACGCCAACGGTCTCTAACTTGAATACAAATGGCACTCTACCTCTTGAGAGTCAAGCAAGCGTGGAATTTGTTGGAAAGAAAAGGGTCGGCCAAAGAAGGATTTAACTACACCAACCGTCTCTAACTTGAATACAAATGGAACTCTACCTCTAGAGAGCCAAGCAAGCCAAGGAGATGTGGCGAAGAAAAAGTCGTCCAAAGAAGGTAGTACAACCGGTGTTGCAAAAGTATCGTACTCAACTCCCTCCAATTATTCAAGATTTCGTGATTGGTACCGACGATGTTCCGAAAGATGGAAATTGTGGGTTTCACGTTATCTCGCAACAATTGGGACACCTAAGTGGAGCGGTTGAAGAGAATCTCACCCAATGCCAATACATTAGAAAGAAGATGGCCGCTCGACTAGAACACGACAAGGAGTTCCATATCTCAATGATTCTAGAAGGTTCCATGGAGGAAAAAGAAGCAACTTTCAAAGGTTTGCTAACTAGTGTTAAAGGCCCGGAGGGAAACGCACCGATCAAATTGGCATTGGGTGAGAATGCCGGAGTGTGGCCATCTATTGGCAGATACTTGGAATTATGTGGTACATTTTTTTAGTGAGGGACTATCTATAGCATTTGCACCGAAACATGCGGTTTGCGTGGAGCAACTCAAGCATAGAAGAATTGTCATGGCTTTGGTGGATAAAAATCATTTTATTGGTCTACAACTCAATAAGGAATGTCCATTACCTCCTCTATGTAGGTTTAGTTTGTGGGAGAAGTTCACAAACAACAAGAGCAAGGAATGGATGAAAATTTATGAGGACAACATGGCCCTTTGGAATGTTATAGATGAGTCTCGGAATGTCCCATAGATTTGACTAAAGGAGGTTCAATAGGTTTGAATGAACTCCCTCCAATAGATTTGAGTGAGGAGTGATTATGATTAGGGAATAAAGCAGCTTTTTGTGTAGTGTACAATTGAGTACTAGACAAAACATTCGTACTTTTTGGAGTACTTTTGTAATCGCATGCGTGTTTTGTGTAATGTACTTTGGAGTGCTACGAATGAATGAAATGGATGTGTTTTTTGGGTGTATTCTCATTTGGTCGGCATCATATTCATTACCAAAACATGCCGGCTATCCTGTGGTCGGCACGGTATTATTTCTTCGATCACGGCGCCGCAATGCATGACAAGACAGAAAAGTCGCCGATATGGCTTAAGGCAAGGACCGGCTTTTGCCAAGCTGCCGACGCTTTTATTCACGTATGCGATGTTTATGAAATTTACCATGCCGCCTAAGAACTCCCTTAAAAAATTGTTCCCGTATGTTTTTAACTATTAAGCCGGCACGGTCCTGGTTTTGAGAGGTTTCCGGCTTTAATTGCGCCGGTATTGTTGTTTAGCAGAACCATGCCGGCTTAGAACTCCTCACAAATTGTTCATGAATGTTATTTTCTATTAAGCCGGTAAGGTGTATTATAATATCCATGCCGACTGGACAATCGTCGGAAAGCTTTTAATATAGTACAATGCCGACTAAGTGGGAGCCGACAAGCTTATAATTTAAGACAATGCCGACTATACATCGGATACAAACCTTAATTAAAGCATACAAACGTTAAAAACTTTACCCTAACACATTTGGGACATATATAGTATCTTTTTCCCATTACACAATTTCTTAGGAGAGGTAATTAGCTTCATCTTACCGTCGCAACATGGATCTCATGCATGGTAGAAGGTTGATTTTAGCAACTTCATCTTCATACGGAGCTACACGCTCATCTATCCAATAGAAAAACCCACAACAAGTGCATTTTGAAGCATACGGCTGATATACACCTCCTATTGCAGCTTTCATGAGAAATAAGAATCCCTTACAACCTTCAATAGTGCATTTGCTTCCTTCAAAGGGACAATCCCTTGCAAAATGACCACTTAGTGTACAAAGACTACAAATATTTGGTGGTGAAACTTCCATTCTTTATGCAAGGTTGAAGATGAAGTTGGGAATGCTTTTATAATAAAAACATACCTAATATCTTGATTTTGAAATTTCTAGCCGTTGAGCATTCAATGGGTTGTACTTTGTACCTAAAAGGTGCAACTAAAATTCAGGTCGGCAAGGTGTAGACTTCCTACCATGCCTACCGAAAGTACTTTGTCTAAAAGTGCATACAAAATAATAACTTCTAAAGCAACTAAACTGAAAATTCAAATAAGTTTAACAAGTCTCAAACCACAATCTAAGAGTTCAAAACATAATGAAAGAGTTCAAACCACAATCTAAGTTTCTAAACCAAGTGAAACATAATAAAGTTTAAGAATTTCATGGATCCTTCTTGTTGTTGTTATCTTCCTCCCCATCACTAGCTTTTTCACCGTCATCAGCTTTTGCTTTTCCCTTCCCCTTCACTGGGCCTATGTAGTCACCATCCTCATTGTAATAGGGGTTCACTCCGGAAAAGTCACATGCCCCCGAAAAAGTTCTTGGATCAACCTCCTCTTCTTCCTCCTCTCGATGATGTGCATTCTACATAGTTGAGGGGATTGCTAGGACTGTTCATAAACCTTAGAAATTCTTCCTGGATTTTCCTTACCCATCAAACATAACTTTCTAAACGGGCAATTCTCTTCGCCATCTTTAGGTTCTTCTAAATTGGGATAAATTGTGTCCAAATATTCAAATAGCTCTTCTCGCATTGTTAACAAGACAAGGTAGTTCTTTTTTGTTTCCTCTGGGAACCTAAACAATGCACAAATAAGATATATGAAAACAAACAACACAACACTTTTGACCTTCTACCCCTGGCCGGCAAGCCCGATAAATAAAACACTGCCGACTACATTAAATCCGGCAAGTTGTTAACCAACTACCCTGCCGACTAATAAAACGCCGAAATGGTACTATCTATGAAAGATGCCGACTAATAAATTAGGAAATTAAGGTTTCGATGCCTAACGTCGGCATGGTACAAGTCAAAAAACAACGCCGACCAAATATAGCCCTAAGCATGGTTGGTTATTATACCGCCGGCCCCGGTTATTGTCCAACAATCGCCATGGATCTCGATGAAAAGCTCGGCATGTTATTCATCCCGATAACATGCCGGCGCTTTGAAAATACAAAAGGTCGGCGTGTTGTTCAACTATCGACCTTGCTCGGCCACAAATCAGTGAAAATCAAAATTTTCGATTTCTAACCTAATCTAACAATTATATTCAACAAAACAATAATGGGTTTGAGTTTATAAATCACTTACAATCTTCTTTTTCGCCTTTAGAGGTTTCTTTTCAAAGACCTTCAAGGATTGGATTTTCGGGTTTGCTAGTTCCAACCTTTCCTTACCTTTTCCCTCTGATTTGGAGGTTTTCATGTTACCGCTTGAATCTCTCTTCTCACTTTGGATCGTTTAGAATCAACCATTTTTTTTGGGTAGAAAATCAAAATTCAAAATTTTGGTTGATTTTAAGTTTTTGGAATGAAAGAGAAGATGAGAGGGTTTAGAGAAGAAGAATGAAAGAGAAGAGGAGAGGTTTTGGTTAATCAGTTTTTGGTTTTTAAGTTTAGAGTTTAGTTTTAGGTTGATTAGTGTAGGGGTATTTAAGTAAGTTTACCACGTTTTGGCCTCCCCTTAGTAAGGTCACATGTCCACTTAAAATTGGGTATACCCCAATTAGTTTGAGTATACCCCAATCTCGCCAGGATTTTTTAAGCACATTCGGTAGATAAAATCCGCATGTGTCTACCGACCGTGGAAGTAAATAAATTCGAAATTTTATTAGTTTTTGAAAAAAATGAATTAGGGGCTACTATCACAATTGGCAGATAATGTAAATCGCGAAACTACCGATCGATAGATAATAAACATCACGAAACTACCGATTGTGAAAAATAGAGAAATTCAAAATTCCATTGGTTTATGAAAATTTTGAATTTGGGGCTACTATCACAATCGGTAGATAACGAACATCATGAACCTACAGATTGTGAAAGTAGAGAAATTGAAAATTTTTATTAGTTTTTGAAAAATTAGAATTTGGGGTTACTTTCACAATCGGTAGATAAAGAACATCACGAAACTACCAATTGTGCTTCTCTATTGGAACAAAAGAGTATAATCGGTAGATAAAGTAGATAATTGTTAATGGCGCTGAATGTTCTCTAATTTTTATTTAACCTTCAAACTCAAAACCTTAAAACCTTATCATGCCAAAATCTTATGCCAAAATTTTATTCTTCTTTTTTCTTCTTATTTTTCTACTCTAAAACCCTAAAACCCTAAAACTAAAAAACTAAAAAAAAAAACCTCTATATAACAAATTTCTCCTGATTGTAAACTTAACTACCGATTGTTAAGGGTAGAATTGGCATTATGAAAACCGGGAGATAAGAGATGGGTTCATTATATGTTTGGGTGACATTATTTTGTTTTATTAGTCGCCCCTAGTTCCTCTAGTTCCTCTGGGGTCCCCCTAAAAATGTCAAGTTATTTATTTAGGGATAAAGACAATACAAAATAAAATATCATCTCTAATATAAAACAAAGCATGGACAACTTAGCTTAGATAAAGGACGCTCTGGATTCATTCTTGGGGAAGCTAAATCTATGGTTGTGGTTGTTTACATCATTATTGTATCATTAATTTTTAGAATAAATACTTAATTAATCTCTTATCATAAATGTCTTATAATTGTCTTAATAAATATACTTCATTAAATAAATAATAAATTTGTTAATTAAGAAACATAATAACTTTTAAAAAAAAATTTATCCAATTCCATTTTCTAAATATATTTTTATTAAATAAATAATAATTATATTAATAATTATATCAATAGAAATTAGGGATAACCAGGGTGGTGTTTGAGAGTGGTGATGCATGGAGCCGTGGAGATAGTGATGGTGGTGGAAAAGGTAGTGGTAATGAGTCGCTACGGTGGCGGTGGTGCGGGTTTCGCTCCGTGTCGAGTGAAAAAATGTTTATTGTATGTCGTTTGAACAAAATGGAAGTGGTAAGATGAATAATCTCATAAGTTGACATAGCCTACAAAGTAATATCATGTTTATTGTATGTTTATTGTATGTTTATTGGTCATAGGTAAGATGACATGGCTAAAGTTGGGATAATTTTTTTAGAGTCTCTCACTACATGCTTCACTCGGTGGTTTCTTCGAGACATATAATTCCGTCAACCTACGTGAGAAACATAATATTTAAAAAATATGAAAAACAATTATCGGGTTATATATAGCCAACAAAAAAATAAAAAGGGTTAAAATTGACATAATCTTTCTAACTTATTATGGACAATTGTCATTTTTATTCTTGCAATAGATACATCTAAGGTTGTAAGTGTTTCTCGTAACTAATGATTAAAAATTTATCTAACGTCTAAAATTTATTTAACAAATTACTAATTTTTCATTTATCTCGCATAATAACCATTATATTAATTTTCCATGGTAGACGTTGCATCAAAAACGATAATAACTAAATTATTCTATTAACAAATATTTTTATTAAATAATGATATTAAATATAATTCGATTAACTAATGTCTAAATTGGCCAACATTTATTAAGTGGATCACAATGGTGAAAGGAAAAAAAAGTTGTCGTGTGGTTGAAATGGTGATGGAAGCTATTTCAGTATCAACAAAATGGTGGATGGTGTTTTTGTAGTCGTAAGTATTGGTGACCAAATTGCTAAAATCCGCATGTGTCTACCGACCGTGAAGTAAATAAATTGAAATTTTATTAGTTTTTGAAAAAAATGAATTAGGGGCTACTATCACAATTGGCAGATAATGTAAATCGCGAAACTACCGATCGATAGATAATAAACATCACGAAACTACGATTGTGAAAAATGAGAAATTCAAAATTCCATTGGTTTATGAAAATTTTGAATTTGGGGGCTACTATCACAATCGGTAGATAACAGAACATCATGAACCTACAGTTGTGGTAGAGAAATTGAAAATTTTTATTAGTTTTGAAAAATTAGAATTTGGGGTTACTTTCACAATCGGTAAATAAAGAACATCACGAAACTACCAATTGTGCTTCTCTATTGGAACAAAAGAGTATAATCAGTGATAAAGTAGATAATTGTTAATGAAGCCAATGTTCTCTAATTTTTATTTAACCTTCAAACTCAAAACCTTAAAACCTTATCATGCCAAAATCTTATGCCAAAATTTTATTCTTCTTTTTCTTCTTATTTTTCTACTCTAAAACCCTAAAACCCTAAAACTAAAAAACTAAAAAAAAAAAAAACTCTATATAACAAATTTCTCCTGATTGTAAACTTAACTACCGATTGTTAAGGGTAGAATTGGCATTATGAAAACCGGGAGATAAGAGATGGGTTCATTATATGTTTGGGTGACATTATTTTGTTTTATTAGTCGCCCCTAGTTCCTCTAGTTCCTCTGGGGTCCCCCTAAAAATGTCAAGTTATTTATTTAGGGATAAAGACAATACAAAATAAAATATCATTAGCTTTATATTTTCGATTTTGTTCAACATAATTCCCTTTAAAATGGATAAACTATCTTTCGTATTTTGTTTATCAGAAAAGAGAGGGAGGCTTGGAGGTCGTAGCCCCCTGAACTTGGTGACGGCTTTGTATATATGTAAATGCCATTTATACACACAATATTTATTATCGAAAATATGTAAATCACATAGATCCTGTTAGCTTGGAGCTTCGTTTTAATAATAACGGGATGTAGGTATAATTAAAATCTTTATTATCGAAATCAAGCAACGTAACAGTCAATTCTCATGGAAGAAATTTCGGTCCTTAACCAATATAGTACCCAAAATCTTTATATTTATATGGAGGGTTTTAAATAATGGGATTGCGGTGAGAAGAATAGTGAATATTTACTATGATATTGCCTGCACTTTCTGAAAACAAGAAGCTGAAACAATATTTCATCTTCTTTTGATTGTCCCCTGACAAAGATGGTTTTTTGCAATGCCGACGTCGAGTATCATTCTAGTGGATTTAATGTATCCTTCTGAGATAATCCAATTTTAGATATAAAATACCTCGTTATCTTGTTTTACATTTAGGGCAAGTATTTTGTGGAATATTTGGAAATACGGGAATGACATGATCTTCTCGGGTGTTACTTTTTCTTCGAGTTCTTCACAAGGCATCTGTGGATTTTAACTCGTGCACAACTAATTCGTCTGATGATCAATATAAAGGAACAATGGATATACAATCTCCACAACGGACTCCTCCTGAAGAATCCTATGTGAAGATTAACATGGATGCAACTTTATTCCAAATAAAGGTGCCGCGGGTGCAGTCGCCAAAGACCACATGGGTTACTTTCTGGGTTGTGAAACTAATACGTTTGATGCTACTTCCTCGTTATTGGTAGAGTCCATCGCGTGTAGACTGGGAGTAATACTAGCTAAAAGCTTATGTCTGACCAAGGTGGGTTTTGAAGGGGATGCAAAGAATGTTACTTCAGCGATCTTAGGGGAAACGTGAAATATTCCATATAGAGTATTCGATCGGTAATTCTGGATATCCGTAACGAAGTTTCTTCGTTTGCAGATATTAAATTTCAGCATGTACCAAAGCCGGTAAATCATCTGGCTCATGTGTTATGTCAGTTTACAATGCATGACAATGTAAATCTCAGATGGAATGCTAATTATCCACCTAGTTGTATCTCTTCAAACCTCAATTTCAATGAGATAGTTGAATAAATATTTTGGCTTGTTTAAAGCCCTTTTCCTTTCAAAAAGAAAGAGTTAAACAATAGCTTAGCGCATGATACTTCGTACATTCTCTTGTTGCATAAAAAATTTAAAATTTAAAAATCAATCATTCTTTAAATTAATTTAATTTATTTAAAATAATTGGTTGGGATCCTAATCTAGGTTTCATATTAACTCAAAAAAATGTAATTTCATTTTTCACATATTAATGCTGCTCTTGAGCCTAAATAATTACTACATTCATGCCCAACTAATTACTATAATACCATACCACATCATTGGTATATGGAAAGTACCCAAATTGCTCCAGTACATCGTATCGACTGTAGTGCTAATTGCAAGTGTTACCGGAGAGAAACTCAAGAAAAAAAAAGAGTTAACTACAAATAAAGTATTAACAACGTGAAAATGGTGGTCTGTTGATGACATCACTGTCACATTGTTTGAATTAAGAAAGGAAAGCTCTACCAAAAATGTGCCTAGGTAATTTTTCTCGACATCCCCCACGAGACGGCCCAGATGGGGGTAAAATGAGAAGCCATTTTTTTGGGACGATGGTTTTTTTTTTTGGGACCATGGTCTTATTAGGCCACCTTTCCTATAGTTATAAGGGGTGTCCTAAAATGTGAAAATGACTAACCTACCCTTAACCTAATTTAATTTAAAACCAACCTAATAACCATCTATATATATATATAACCACCACCTCCTCCCACCACATCAGATTACCACCACCGCCTCCGATTATCACCACCACCAACCACCGATTACCACCACCACCTCCTACGATCATCACCACCACACCGATTACCACCACCACCTCTGATTACCACCACCACCAACCACCACCACCTATATATATATATATATATATATATATAACTTAATTTAAATCATTAACAAATATATTCTCACAAACTCATTACTTGTCATTCGTTTTTGGTTGAAAAAATGAGAAGTAATCATCAAAATGAGCTGAAAATGGAAGTTGCAGAGAGGTTTAATGAAGGGTTTTTTTTTTTTTTTTTTCAGAGACAGGTTCGGTTATGTCGCAAAAAAAAAGTCTCAGTCGAACTTTTAGTTCGGTTACGTCGCAAAAGTTCGGTTATTTCGAATTAATTTTTTCTGATGAGTTCGATTGATTCGCAAAAAATACTTTTAACCGAACTATGGGCTAATTCCATACATGCATTTGCAAGTGCAGTTCGGTTCGATCGCAAAAATTGTTAAGTTTTTACTTTAACCGAACGTTTGCCTAATTGCATATATAAGCTCGGATTCGGTTGATTTCGCAAAATATGTTGAAGTTTGCGAACCAACCGAACTTTGGTTACTTTTAACCTGCAGTTTGGTTGGGAACTTGGTTGCGTTGAAGTTTGCGAACCAACCGAACATACCTCTGTAAATGAGTTTGATTAACTCGCAAAAATAATTTCAAAACCGAACTCTTCTCTATATAGCCAAATGTTGAGTTCGGTTTAATCGCAAAAAAAAAAAAAATCTGCGAACTTACCGAACTCTGTTGTTTAAAGTTCGGTTACAACGTGGTCTAGTCGACTGAACCGAACAAAACTCTGTAAACTCAAGCATAGTAGTTCGGTTACATTTGATTTTTCATCAGCTAACCGAACAAACAAAAACTCTGATGAGCACGAAAGTGCGACGCATTTTCACCCATAAATACATTAGCTGGGACTCATTTTATCACTAATAAACTTGTTTGTAGGTGTTTTTGTGAAATAAGCTCTTATGGAGAAAGTTGCTCGAAAAGTGGTTTTTGTACCCGGAGGACACATGTTATTCGATTCTCAATGTTGGTTAAGGGACACCTCAATTACTAAGGAACACCTCAACGGATAAAGGAAAGAATATCTTCCCGATTGATTGAAGACTATCTTTGGAAGGTGCTTGACATCTCTCGTACGCGCGAAGGTTGTGGTAAGTAATTACCCGTGTGGACGGAAAAAGAATAAAACAGGAAAGAAGATATTTTGAAGTTAAATAAAATAATTTGGTTCAGATAATATTCCTGGGAGTATATTTTGCATTGATGGAAAGATTCTGATAGCCTATTTACGTGTAGAATATGAGGAAAAATCTCCGTAATTTCAAAAAGGAAGAAAATATTCCGAGCTAATGCCGAGTAATGGAGAAGATTTCGAAGTAATGAGGGGATATTCTTGGTCCTGTCGAGTATATAAAGGTTGTTTGGGTGTCATAGAGTGGCTATCGAGTGATTGGGGAAGCTACAGAGTCAAGAGAATTGCTGCAGAGAAATATGTAGCAGCAGCAGAGAAATAGTGAAGAACACGAAGAACATCAACGCACAAGGGACCGTCGTTTTTCAATTTTTTGGGTATTTACAAAAATGGTCACACTTTACTATTCCGGTTCACAAAATGGTCCCACTGTTACGAACTATTAGCAAAGTGGTCACTCATCCGTTTACTGCAAGGTTATGTCACGTGTCAGGCGTTTGTCGGGATGTTAACTTACCGAAATGCCCCTAAACCGTGTCATTTGCACGTGTGGGATCGAGTAGGGTTGAATGGCAAATCTCTAAACAATCTGGTGCGTTGGATCAAACCAAATTAAAACCGGAATAATAAATAGATTGTTACCATTTCCCAGCTCATAACTTTGCTTCTGTTCCCTCGCTTCTTCTCTGAAGAAATGTAGAAGAAGATGGCGATTCCATGAAGCGATTCTGAGATCGTATCTATTTCTTCACATATTTCTTCAATATCTTTTACTCTTCATCTCGATCTACTAGTTGTGAAGTGAAATACGAGTTTAGAGATTTGTGTACCAGTTATCGATAGTGTGAAGATATTAAGTGTTAAAGCTCGACATCAAGATGTTTACAAACATCACCAGGTAAATAACAATCCACCTTATACTGCTTTTGTAGATTATCAACTCGATTCAGAAACCCTAATTTTCTGAATCAATTTTAATTTAGAACTGATAAACCCTAAATTTCTGAAATTGAGGATTTGGGATTTTCTTAAAAAATTTGTGTTAGGGTTTGATTAATATGTTAGTAAATGTTAATCATTGTCAGTTCAATTTTGTGCAGGAAGTATGTGAAGTACCCAACTAGGAATTTTAGGGTAGAATGGTTTTGGACAAATAAGGTTCAGTATTTTGATAATGTGGATGTTAATTCTGGTGGGTTGAAAGCATTTTGTGATAAAGTTCATGCTTCTTTTAAGTTAGCACCAATTAAGAAGGTTGAGGTGATTTGGATTGGTAATGATAAACCAGAATATATGGTTAATGATTCACATTGGTATGAGATGTGGGATAAGGTGTTCTTTGAGGAAGGGTATGTAAATTTATGGTGCAATGTTAGTGATAGGATTGTGCCTCCCGGTGATGGATGTCTTTGAAACTTCTCGGTATATCAAACAACATGGACTCAACACCATCCAAGGTTATAAGCAGTTCAAGAACATGCATTAACTATGCTTCTTCACCAGTCAGACTTGATCCAGAGATGTTTGCCACACCTAAGAAGAAGTTAACATGCATTACATCACCACATCAGGTCAGAAGGAGTCCAAGGATAATTAAGAGATTTGTTGATGTATTTACTGGAGGTTCTAGCAGTAGCAAGAGGTTATTTGAGAATATGGATGAGTATGTGAATGTTGATGATGATGATTATGAGAATTTTGTCTTAAGTGCTGAGACACTCCAAGCTGAAAGGGAGTATGAGAACATTCAACTACCTAATGATGCTTGAAGATGTTTGTCATCCCAATGATGATCCTAGTAGTCCAGTTTCTGATACTGATAAAATGGGACTTGGTGTATACTTTGAATTTGTCAACAATTACTTTAAGGACCACAAGTGGGTTGACTCTGTACATCCAAAGCAGTATATGGAAGCAGTCAATGAAGAACAAGCAAGTGTTGTGGAGAAGGAAGGTGAGCAGGAGGATCCTAAAGGAAAAGCAATTGTTCCTTATGATGCTGAGGGTAATGAGGAGTACAATAGTGGTGAGGACAGTTCAAGCTCTGAAGGTAATTGTGTAGCTTATTTGGTTATATTTTGGTATTTTTAGTTTTAACCATGGCATTAGTATGTTTTGCTTCCATATAAAAGAACTGACAAACCAAGTCCTTATGTGTAATGTAGGTGTAACAGAAGTACAAGGACCCAATGACTGTGGTAATGAGCCAACTCATCAGAAACCTCATCCCTGGTACAACCAGTTTGAGCAAATACATGGTCCAGATATTGATGCAGATGGTAATGGAGATTTGTTTCCGATCTTTGATGGGAATACATTACTCATGGTTGATGTTGACACAATGTTTGTGGGAATGGAGTTTATGGACAAAGATGACTTCAAGAAGCACCTAAGGGGTTATGCCATTAAGAAGAGATTCCAGTACAAGTTGAAGCCCAATGACAATGATAGGATTAAAGTAATATGCAGGTTCAATAAATCTCAACACTTTGCAAGTTCTTTATCCGGCAAGTGTTACCGAGGGTGAACCAACTTTTACTTTGAGGAGGTTCAACTTAAAGCATACATGTAGCACTCAACCGAAGAACAGGAATAGAGCAAAGAATGCGGAATTTATTCTTGAGTATTTGTATGACAAGATAAAGAGAGGAGATGCAATGCCACTTCCATATGCACTGAAAGATCAATTTTTTACTACTCACAACACCAATGTTCCATATCATGTTGCTTGGAGAGCAAGAACTATGACTTTAGAAAGACTGAATGGGAGCTATGATGAATCTTATGTTTGATTCCATCCTTTTGTGACATGGTAAAAGCAACTAATCCTGGATCTGTTGCAAATTACTCTTTTGGAAGGTGAGTTTGAAGCTAACTTTAATAAGAGTTTATTTGTTATAGTAAAAGTACTATGTACTGGTTATGTATTATGTATAACCACATAAAATACTATGCTAACTTATGTCTTATGATTATGTTTGTTTCAGTGAGGACAAATGTTTTGAGTCCATGATGATTGCATTTGCAGCACCAATTCAAGGATGGAAGGATGGTGGTAGACCATTCATTGGTTTTGATGCCTGCCACTTGACTGGAAAACATGGTGGATGTCTAATGGCAGCTACAGGTTTAGATGGACAGAATGGGATTGTTACTCTAGCCATAAAGGTGGTAAGGAATGAATGTGGTGAAAACTGGCACTTATTTATGAAAGAGTTGCTGCCACTTATTGAAGACCATCCAGCTGGGAAGATAACCTTTATCTTAGACAGACAAAAAGGTCTTCAAGAGTCATTGGATGAGGTTTTCAAAGAACATTTCAAAAGATACTGCCTTCGGTGAGTCTTACATTATTAATTGAAACCTTGTTATTCTTTAAACACTTACTATTTAAGAACTTTAACTATTGTGATATGTTTTCAACCAGTCATATGTTCAAGAACTTTAAGAGTCACTTCAAAGGATCAAAGCTACACTACCTTGTATACAATGCTGCAAAATGCTACAAGGAGAGACACAGGAAGGTAATCTTTCTTCCTAATTCACAGTTGTCAGCTTTTTGGAGTCATGTTAATAATGGATTTGCATTTAATTAATCTTGTTTATGGTATGTGTAGGCCAATATGGATGATCTGATCAAGTTGTCACCAGCTGCTGCAGCTTACATGATGAAGGAAAAACCAAAACAATGGTCTAGGGCTTTCTTTGACCCATCTGCATGTTGTGAGCATCTAAACAACAATTTCTCAGAGTCCTTTAACAACTTGGTTAAACCTATGAGAGACAAGCCTATTTGTACCCTTGGAATGATGTATGGCCATCTAGTTATGGGTACTATGTACAAAAGAAGAAATTTGAGTGCAAATTGGGAAGATGGTAAGTTGGTGCCAACTGCTCAAGACTTGATTGATGAGATGCAGAAATGTTGTGGAGTATTCAGGGTTAATGGAGCTATTATTGACAAGTTATATGAAGTGACTTCAAAGACCAATGTTGTCTTTCATGTTGATGTGGTTGAGAAAACTTGTTCCTGTCTTCAATGGCAACTTAGAGGCTTTGTATGTCAACATGCAGTGTGTGTGCTGATGGACATGAGAATCAATTGGGCAGAGTGAGATTTATAACCTACTACACTTATTATTGCACTGGTTTAATGCATCTGTTTTAGTTGTTGTACATTTATTTTTGGGTTGTTAGTGATAATGGTTACCTATTTATCACTTATTATTGTTGTGGTTATTTATGCAGTTATTGCAGCAAGTACTATCATGTGGAATCTTACAAGGCAATTTATGCACCTGAGATGGGGTTACTTATTGGAAGAGAAGAGTGGCCTGAGGTATGATGTGTTTCTTTTTTAACTTTTCACATTTTGTCATTTTTCCCTTTGTCCTTTAATGTTTTTTGATGTCATTTAACAATATTATTGTAGGGAATCTTCTGCCTTTTGGGAAAACAATAGTTTAAGTTTAGGGTTTTCATTTTGTTTATATATACTTTATAGATGCTTATCTTTATCTTCCTTCTCATTTCATTTTGCAGCCATTGGTAGAAATCAACCCACCCATTGATATGAGGAAACCAGGGAGGCCTTGCAAGAAAAGGAAGAGAGCACATGATAAACCTCACAAATCGAGAAGGTGGTCGAACTTGTAAGAGATGCAAGATGCCCGGTCACAACAAGAGGACATGTCTTTGGTGCACCAGTTGGATCCAATCCAAAAACAAAAAGACAGAGAACTATGGTGGAAGGAGGAACTCACAAGACTACTTACCCGCATCATGCGAGCTTAGTACCGAGAGAAGGTCAAGTAAGAGGGGAAGAGGTGGGAGAGGTTACAGTGCATCATCTTCTCATCCTACCACTGCATCAAGTTCTTAGCCTTGCACTGGATCATCTTCTCATCCTACATCTGCTTCATCTACTCAACCTACATCTGCATCATATGGATCTAGAGGTGGCAGGGGTTCTAGGGGAGGTAGGTCTAGTGGTAGATCTGCATCATATGGATCTAGAGGTGGCAGGGGTTCTAGGGGAGGTAGGTCTGGTGGTAGATATGTGCAACAGACATTGAGCCAAACCATCAGTGGTGATGTTGGGTTGTCTCACACTCTCTCTCAGACCTTCACAATCCCTAAACCAAAGAAGGTGACCTTCTCTTCTACTCAATGAAGACTAGTTGCTGGTAGTTAGAATGGATGTTGTGTTGGGTTTAGTTCAGTTTCTTGTTTGAATGGATGTTTATGGTGCTTGTTACAATGGATTTCACTGCATCTGTTTGCAGTTAACTTAAGAAGACTTATATTAAGTAATTATTAATGGGTAATATATGTAATTAACTTAATTTCATGTCTTTATTGATTGTCACCGATTAAGATTTTACATCTTTAGATTGCCTATTTGCTTGCATAGTTCTCGCTCCATTTTTAGGGTTACAACTTTGGTTTCATGGAAAAGAGCATCGAAAAGCCATTGAAACCTGCAGACAGTTGGAACATTTGAGGTAAGCTATTCCGAGTTATGTTCATTTTTACATATATTTAATGTTACTATGCCCTTACATTTCTTTTTCTTGCAGGGTTGATTAGCCCATGGACAATTGATTTTTGTATGGCTTTTGTCACCACAAGCAAAGCAGGAAAGTGGAGATGGAAGCTGAATTTGCATTGCTTTTCCAGGTGTTGTAGCATCTGCAAACCACTCAAAGTATGGGCATATGGAGCAGCTGAAGAACTTCTCACCTGGATGATCATCTGTTTCGACTTTCAACAACTTCCTCAAACCATTACAAGGTACCATTTTGCATCTAGAATAGATCCATGGATAGTCTATTGCCTCATGCATTCCTTTCTCACACATTAAACAGTAGTTGTTGATGCTGCTGATCTTGTTGTTGCTACTTGATGTCTCCCCTGAACTGCTACTGCAATATTCTTCCATCTTTCCACCACCCATTCTAAACATATCAGTATATGAGGATTGTGAATGATGAATGAGTGTCAGCTGTGTCTGCAGGTGTGTGGTTTTATAGTGAAGGGAAAGTTAGATCAAGCCGTTGGGAACGGTCACATTTCTAACCACATAGAAAACGCCACGTGTAAAAGTGCCAGGTGGATTGCCACGTCTACAAGCTGTCAGGTGGCGTGTCAGTGCCACGGATGCATAGATCTGCCACATAGACGTATGTTAACCATGGTTCAACTACCACGGTTAGAAGAGACCAAGGGGTAGATTAGTCAGATACTTTACCGTTTTTTTCATTTTCTTTGTGTCGGATGGAAAAATACCTCTTTGTAATCACTAATTTAAAGTGTGATCATTTTGTAAATCAATTAGCGATAGTGTGACCATTTTGTAAAACACCCATTTTTTTTCATTATACAAAAATAATCAGGAAGGTAATTTTGGTATTAATCTAAATATTTAGATAAGGGGTGACCTAGAATTACTTCTAATGTCTTACCCAAAAAAAAACCATGGTCCCAAAAAATGGTTCAAAAATAACTCATTGTTCACACTAGTTCACCACCAGCCCACTATATAATAATAATCTTAGGATGTAGTTCTTTTTTCTTTTCTTTTTGGTAAGTTAGGACTTAGGAGATAATTCTTTCACGATTAAATTTGAAATTCAAATTAATTCAAAATTTTGAATTCTCAACAAAACTTGGTGTGATCATCAACTGTTTTGACATAAAGATCCAAGGGTGCACAAAGTTGGACGCCCGGCCCATTAACCAATATGCAAATATATATATATATATATATATATATATATTTTTTTTTTTTTTTTTTTGCGCGAAGCTCTGTTGGCTTAATTTGAAGTAATACGCCATAACGGGAAGACAATCAAAATGCTAGTATATCCTAACTAACAATTAACGAAAATGGAATATAAGAAAAGTGCTGACCTAATAACTTCTTACATGTTCTAATAACTTCATTTTCTTCGGTATTGTTCGTAAATCTATGCGATTGGACGAGTTCAGCCATTAGAGCCAGTATTTCAGGTCTAGTTAGTGAATAGTTCATAGTAAAAGATAGGTGGTGGTGATGATGATGATGGTGAAGGCAGTGGTGGATCAGAGGTTGATGGATCATCGGGTAAGTAGATTGCAATAACGGTTACAAGAAATAGAATGGTGATGATTCTGGGATACAAACATTCACGTTCACTATGGCTCATACCAGTCTCATGATATATTTTAATTTCTAGTTCTGGTGGTTCCATTTGAGCACGAAATTCTCTATCCAAATAATCCCTGTTACGACGATGGGCCATGACTGAAAAGATGCCGAACCAAGGAAACATCACGGGATTTTGCATCTCATTTGTGAAATATCTACTGGTAAATAGTGCAATGCATGTCATGGATACACTAAATCAGATAATGTTATCTTATCCTAGTTATTATTAACTAGTCCTTAATTAACCAATAATTACTTAATTTAATTATAAATCCGTTAAAACATATCACACTATTACAGTTTGCATATTTTTTGTCGCATGTGCATGTCACAGGTACTCTATATGCATTTATGAACCTACATAGTTGCCTCTTTTTGCTACAGCAGGCTGCTACTGCACAGTGCATCAGAGGGTGAGGTTGTGTACGTACTATTTGTTTCTTTTAATTTTTTCCTTGCATCCACGGTAGAGGTACACCAGACGGACATGGCCAAAGTAAGCTTTCTTTCTCTTTGCTAGATAAAAGCGCCTTTCAGTGTTTCCCATTAATGTATTTCAAGTTCAGAATTGTTCATCGACCAAGCCATGCTAGAATCTTGATCAGACCAGGCATAAATTTTGTGGTGATTTAGTCTAATCTCCTAGGCAACTAAGAGAGATATTACAGATGCGCAAATTATTGCCAAAATCCAGCATTACCTTCTAGGGCAACATGCCAACGTATATATATACGTGGACTGTGCGTGGTGTAAGATATGTCCAACCTTCTATTGATTTTGTCCGAGTTAATGGCCATAATCGCATAGCTCCATCTATACATCTATACACAAATCCTTGTAAGGAAACTAAGAACTGGATTTTACACAAACCCATAGATCCATAACGGAACAAACTAACAACAACAAAAGATTATGAAAGTTCAAGTTTTTACTTAGATTTGAAGAGTAACAATATAACCGTTGAAGGATGAAATTCTATACCGTTAAGTAACAAGAAATCATTTAAATGAGTTTAGATGTTAATTTTATGTTTTTTTCTTTTGTACCCCTTTTATCATTAATGCTCTCTTACATGCTTTGTCTCATATGACGTGACCGAGTTCCTTGAAAAAGCATTTTCTTGATGGTGCTACACTAATTGACAGAAACAAAATAGACACTAGGACTAGGCAATGTCATGCACGCTTTCGAAGCAACTTAGTCATATCAAAATTTTGTACGAGGATTGATATTTTAGGGATCATTAAATAACCCTATAAGTAGCACCTTTGAAAGGCTAGAGAGAGTCTTTACGGTAGAGATAGTAGAGACCGGAGAGTAGAGAGAGTACGATAGGAACCTTTGAAAGAGTAGAGAGAGTCTGTAGGTAGTCAAAGAGCTGGGAAAAAGATTGATTAAGACGTATAGAAAAACATTTGCTTACTTGCACAAACATAGGCAGGTAGGTACTTATGAGGAAAAAATGGAGTTCGAAAAGACTAAATCAAGTACTATGAGTGATCTCTTTTATCCTTGCAGACTGCAGCAGCAGCAGCTTTCGCTCTGTTTGTTTGTTTCTGCAACCTCCCTCTTCATTTAATTCCAAGAAGACCATGTATTTAAATAATATAACGTGTATATGGTTGCATTCTAAATGTGATAGGTTGTGACATGAACCGTAGATATATCATATCTAGTGTCTCGACTTTTAAATCAAACGGTAGGTAATAATCGTAACAAGTGTATAGTTGTTGCTTTAAAAAATTTCTCTCTCTCGCAAGTTCCCTCCACTACTCTGTTGTACAGTTCGCCTTTTTCAGAAAGACGAACAGGAGTAAACCGCTAAACAAGGAGTAACTTCAACAACCAAAATCAGGAGGGTGTATCATTCTTTTTCATTACACGCTTCTTCACTTAAATTAGTCTCTTTTTTTATCTTCTTTTTTTGAGCTCAACTCCAATAATCCCAAATTAACCAACTACATCCAAAAGTACTTGAAACATTTCATTTGTGTATCACTCAAAATCTTAACAAAAACCTAAAAAAGAAAATACTGAGATAACCACCATGAATCCAGATCTTCTCTTCTAGTACTATCTCTTAGCTGCACCACCAGCTCCACCACGACCAGCATAACCACCACCACCACCAAACTTAGGAGAATCTGCTGCAACTGGATCTTCCTTTAACAACACCATGAAGATCAGCCATACCTAAAGCAACACCTTGATATCAATAGTATCCTTATCAACTTCAATCAGATCAGTTCTGATAGCTGATTCTTCAGGTACGAAATCCATTACACGCTCTCTTCTTCTTGTTGAAGCTTCAATGAAATACCACGAACTGGTCCTCTTTGAATCCTCTTCATAAGATGGGTTTGAAGAATCCAGCAGTCTTCTTACGAAGACGTTTTCATGGAATGATTGCAACTTCTTCTAAAATCTTCTTGTTTGTGTGGAAATCTAATGTCATTCGTGAACAGTACCTCTCGATTACTTGACAAGAGGATTTCTTCACTGTTTTTGTTCTTACACGACCCATGGCTGTAGTTCTGTACCTTGCTCTTACTCGCTAATGGAGGTTTGCTCTTAACTTAGCGAGTGCAAGAAAGTCGGGATTCTTTTATTACTTCTTCCAGTTTTGCTGTTTTAGTTCCTATTTATTGATTTGGGGAAAATTTTGGTTTGTGTTTGGAGATATTGTTTCCGCTGATTTTGCTTATAATGAACCTTTTGTTTGACGCTGGTGTGTATGTATGTACGTGATTAAAGCGTAAAAAAAATTAGTATTATGATGACAGTGATGATATCTTGGTGGTGATTTTGGTGTCTCAGACATGTCTAGCAGTCTTTGTGAATGGTTCAGTCTTTATCTTGGCAGTGAATGGTAGTCTTGGAACTGTGAAAACCTCGAATTCTGTCTCTGCAGTGTATTGCAGACTTAGCTCTTGCACGGAAAAATGCCGCAGTCATTGTGTTTGGTCTGCAGAAGCAGTTTTAAGAGATTGTCTCCTGTTAAGTAGTTATCTGTAGTGTATTGCAGCCTAACTGCAATGATTGGAAGTGTATTTTGATCTGCAGACTCAATCCGTGTCTGTTGAGGCCTGGAATTGTATTTGGCTTGGCCTTTTCATTTTTTGATCAACTTTTCACTTTCGAAAAGAAAAACTTAGTGGGTGCTTCACATTCACGACTCATTGTTATAGGTTAAGAGTTTATGAAGATTTTTGTTGGGCTATTTACCCATTTTCATGATTTCCGTTATGATTTCTTGCATTGGTTTATTTCTTCGAAAGTAGATAGACCAATCCTGAGTTTTGACAATTAAGCTTTCGTGTTTTCCAGCTCAATCTCACATCTTCGTTCTAAGAATCAATGGGTACTCCTGGTCCTAGTCATGACCCTCACTTGGTACGCAAGCTTGGGAACTTTATCTCTTACAAATACATGATTTTCTAACATGTAAAATGTGTAATTGCAAAATTTTGTGATCTGAGAATGTCTTTCTTGAATTTTTAGGTGGAACCTCCTGGGGATTTTCTATCGGTCTTTGTTACATCACCTGTCGGAATTCAAGGATACAACATTGTCACCAAGGTAATTATTTTCATTCTTGGATATCAAGTAAGGGTTGTACGTAGTTTGGAATCTCGTAATGGTCAGTTTCAATGTTTCGATACTAGCCATACTCGTCTATGCATTGGATTCTTGATAACCAAATATCTAAATCTCTTAATTATGAGGCATACTGAAAATACGAGGAAGTTCAATCTTAAAATTCACATTACCCTTGTTCGATAGGAGTAGAAATTCCTTTAGTATGATACAATAAGTCTTTACACTTAGTTACTCTTGTTCGATAACAAACATCGTACCAGAGCAAGAACATGTTGAATTTATTTGTATATGGTTTTTAGATTCCTTTTGGTACCAGCACACCACCCTTCAGTTTTAGTCTTTTGGTTGTGATCCTAGTTTTTCAGATGATGGCGTTGGGTGTTAATTTGACCAGTAAATAAGATCACTCCAAAGTTTTGCTTGTGTTAATTCAGACTGTAATTCAGCCCATTTAGGTGGAAATCAATTTTTGTTTATTAGTTGGTGCCCGAAAAAAAAAAAATTTAAAACTAAAATGCCTTAATCCAAACATGAGGTGCCTTGATAGAGCAGCCACATGCACACATGTTGAATAGAAAGGGCATCAGGGAAATTTTAATACAAAAAAATGAGAAGGAAAGACGTTTCATATTTCCCTTGCCTATCGTCCATTTTGATTTTCACTTATTGTTATTAGTAAGGTTCTAAACAAATTAATAGCTCTAGATTTTTTTGTTAAATGTTAAGAATTGAAGGGTGTTATGGTTTGAGAATCATCATATTGTTGTTGTAGAACCCTTGAAGATGGAGACTTTATGATGAAATTTAGTGTTTAGCAAACTTTTGTGGTATTTATGATGATTCATTACTTTGGCTAAATGAAGAAATGGGTTCTAGTGATCGCCTTGAATTGTTGATTTATGGGTTGAATTAGGTGAGACCTTCAAATTAGGGTTCATGTTGGAAATTTGGGGGTTTTATCTAATTCACTGTTAAATCTTCATTTCCTATTATTCAAGCATATGGGTTAGTGTTAATCTCTCCAAATTCATGTTCTAATTTGTATTATTGTTCAACATAAGAAATAAGAAGTGTGGTAAATCATTTTAGTTGCATGTAATACATGCTTTATTCTCATATAGAATTAGTTTTGATTAATTGGTGGGTTCACCAATGGAAGTTATTGAAGATTAGAGTTGGGATTTGCTAGTTTTGTATGTGAATCTACGTAAGCATATAAACCATGTATTTAGCTTGTAACTCTCTACTAATGTAATCCATGAGTTTGCATGTTTTGGTTTGTGTTCTAAATGCATGCCTTGCTCTTATGTTGATGTAGATGGTTAGGAATTGAACAAATTCTTTATTGAAATTTCTGATTTTTCCATGGAGGTAACATGTTTGATAGAATGTCTCAAATAAATATTAGAATGGCTACACGGACAGCCTTTTTGGGGGTCATTCTGATGCATATCGGTGAGGATTTAGCCAACGGGTTCTTCACGAAAAGTGTTCGTCTTAGTGTCCTTTATAGCCTGTTAAAAGAACATGATGTTTGAACTTGTAGAGCGAGAGTTATAGTCAACAGGAAACGGCATATCAGAGTTGATTGTCTGAAGGCAGCATTTTATAGAGTTTTGTCTGATAATTTTGAACCCTTTACTTTGAATTTGGTCTGGGTTCCTCCTAAGAAGTTGTAGTATGCTTCATTTGGTTTATTACCTTAGGGATTATCGCATTTCAAACATAGCATGTTAGTGCTGACATTTCTGGAAAGTGTGGTAATGGATGCTAAATGACGTTTCGAGAAGAAGACTTGTTTGGTGTTGACCTTACTTTTGCTTTGTTGAATATAGTTATGGATTATGGTTCAACTGTATTATTAGTTGTCTTTATTTTCATAAATGTAGATTTGGTGCATTTATCTATTTTGCATTTCCTTTACGTGTGGTTAACTTGAGTTAGCATTTCTGTTTATCCTACGTACCGGCTCTCTACGTATTCCAACTATGGTAGTATGGTATCTAAATTTCTTTATATTATCGATTGATCTTGAAATGGTGAATGTACTGTTTACGTAACGGTACTTTGAGTCGTCTTCTCCTTTAGCTTACAAAACTAGTTCACTGTAAGGGCGGGACCTTGATCCAAAATGTTTGTTGTTGGTTTGCTTGCAGAGAGTATTGTTGTATATCTGTTTCATTTTGGGATAAATGCTAATAAACAGTAATAGTGGTATCCATAGCTGCTAGCTAATTTTAGTTGGTTGGATCAGTCTGATGTATCCTTCCTTGGTGATAAGTAGTACTACCAATTGAGATAAAAGCTAAGGCTTAGAATTTAGGAACTGCAGTATTAGTGAAACAGGTTCGTCATGGTAATAAAAGGTCTGAATCTGTATTTTATATTTGTAATACTTTGTTTACAATTCAGTAACAAGATGGAATGGATTATACATAAGATTGTGACTATTTTGGAAATACTTTTTTCTTTTTGCAGACAAATATGATAGATAAATATCCAAAAGGGGAGTACATTGTCATTCGGTGTTATAATGAATTCATTGAGCTGCACGATAACCTTATTAATGATTACCCGGATATTCCTCCGGTCCCCAAGAAGAGTATTGTAGGTAAAATACTTAAAATTCAGTTTCTTAATTGTTATAACGCTCCTGTTTTCCAATGTAGTAGAATGTAAACCAATATGAGTAATGAATGTAAAACAATATGAGTATTACGCAGTGTTATGTTCCTGGCCGTGAAGCAATCTTTTGCAGCATTGATTAATTGTGTTTTCATTTTCTTTTTTCCATCTGCAGAGCAGTTTAGATTTACTGCTAAGTCTATTGAGCTGCAATGCCAACCTCTAGATGTATTTTTAAAATCCATAGCTTCAAATTCTGAACTGAAGAAGAATAGCCCACATTTGATTAAATTCTTGGTGGAAAAGGTAACGTGAATTAGTACAACACAGTTTTACATCGTCCTACTTAGTTCTAAAGTGTTGGGATTTTCTCTTTAACCCGAACAAGTTACCAGCTTGCCAACTTTATAAACATTTATTTGCTTTGTATCTGTTTTGAGTTTTTTTTATTCATTCTCAGCCGTATGGGAATTGCGCTCTTCGCATATCAGCTCGTTTGAGTGCAGATGTTGAAGAAATCAGGACTTCAGTGGTTAAAATGGTTGAAGGAAAAATGGTTGGCAAAGTGCTTCTGGTTGATGGTGGAAAGGCAGGCTCGCATGATTTGATACTAGAACAGATCAAGAGCAAGCAGGTACCGAATTTCAGCTCAGCATCTGGATCGGACGGGCTGGATATAATCAGAAGGAAGGCTACATGTCTTTCTATAGAGCTAAACAGATGGGTTTATGAAGGAGAGGTTTGCTGTTTACTCTTTTAACTGCTCTGTTTGTAATCTTTGAAGTCTGACCTGTAGCATCCAATGTGGTTATAATGGATTTTTCTAAAATCATAAGTTAAATGAATGCTTCTTAGTAGGGTTAATTAATAGTTATTGATACAATTCTATGCACTGTCATCATAGGTCACCGAATATGAACAAGAATATACCGACAGCAGCAACACTGTTACAAAGTGTATCAACATTAAACTCATGAGTACAACTGAAAAATCAGTGCAGTTACGGTTGGGCCGACCGTATATCAGTTCTCTAGAAGAGGAAAATGTAATGTTATCAATCATTATATTCTACTTATTCTTTATTATAATTATATTTTTCAGCAAAAATATTATTGACATAACAAATTATATAAAAATTATCACTTAGGTTGTCGTCGGAAATTTCGTAACTATAGATGTTGAGAGCGGAGCAGTCACGAAGGGCGGCAATGCATCTTCAAGAAGCAACACACCAGACTTGGAGGCACCAGCAGTATCAGAAGACCTTGGGGAACCTGCTGGAGAAGCTATTGTGGCACCTGATTCGGTCCTTAAGAGGAAAAAGATAATACAGGTTTGTTTTAATTTATAACACACCACACGTATCTGTAAAATTAGTTTATTTGACTGACATGATACTTAAATTTCCGAACAGAATGTTACACTCCATGATCTTGATCAAGCAATTTCTACAAAGAGGAAAGGACAGGGAATCTATTCATACTTGAGCTTCCGGCGCGTATCTGCAGATACAATCGACAAGGTATGCCCATACTTCTTAGGAGATCTTTACATATTCAGATGAGGTGGAAGATAAATTCAAATGAGAAAAAAAAACAATGAAGCTTCTATTCAGATAACTACATATTTCCGAAGTGGGTAAACACTTGGTTCTTCAATTTCTTCCACTTGTAACTTTTTGAAATTTAGATATTTTGATAGAACAATTTCTGGAGACGTATAAGCATAGAAGATAGAGTTGCTCACTGAACTAGTGGTAGTGTTGAAGAAAGATTATTTTCTGTGAAACTCTTCTTTTATTAAGTTCTTGCTCTAATTACAAACTGACAACATCTTGCCTACTTATAGGCAGTACATATAGACCATAGAGCTATCTAACTCTCTCTAGAAGCCTCATTACAAGACCAACCTTAGTGTGTTTAGAGTTTTCTTTTATTACCAAACATCTATAACTTTGACTGACATTCCTATGTCTTAAGTACTGCTAGCTTATCCATGTCAGAACTGAACTTCAAAGTTAATATTTATCTAAGTTATTTAGTGTTATTAATTACCATTTGTTTACAAACACAACATCACAAGTACTTATTTGTTTTGGAAGATTTTAAATATTAACAGAAAGTTAATGACAGGTTGTTAAAGGTCTTATCCATGGGGGGTTGGCAAAACATACACCTGGAATTATTCATATCTCTGAGGTTTATTTCTGATTATGTTCTTTCATATCTTTATCTGTCATAGTTATCAAAGATCTGGTATTTTTTGTGCTCATTTGGCCCGTTTATATATCTTAGTAATGTTGTGTATCGAATGTTACAGGCACACATGCTTGATATCGAATGTTTCTCTTTTATAAGCTATGCTATAGAGAGCTCATTATGCCTGTCTGTCTATCTCAGTACTGTTGTAGGAATCTGTGGGTTTAGGTAAGATCGTGTTGATTTTAAGATTTCATTAATGCACGACACTTAGAGTTCACACTTACCCAAATTACCGTATTTTTTTTCTTACTTATCAGGGAATATGAAGTTATTACTCCCAATGCAATGCTGACCACCATGTTACCTCGCTTGGTTGTTATTCGTTTACGAGAAGATACTGTTAATTTTCCAGTTGCAACTTTTTTTGGGATCGAAATGAGGCTTGTGAATTAGTGAATATTGTTGCTGATAGGGTAAAGCGAAAGAAAATAACTAACTCTGTCTTTCCTATTTTGCTTACTGGTCCTCTTTATAGTGGAAAAAAGGGGCTGGCATATCAAATATCCCAGGAACTGGGAAGTGAGGTAACTGCAACCTCTTTGTAATTTGCCTTTTTCTCAAAGTGAAACTGTTTGTATAATAGATGGGCGATGTTTATTGTGATTTATAGAAAAGTTTGTCTTCATTGCAGGTTATTTTCCGCCAAATGGACGGAACAAGGGAATATGCTATGGGTACTGCGAAAAAAGTTTTAAAGGATAATCTTCGTCAAACGGTTGGCTTGCGAATGAAGCAAACTGAGGGGGCTTATGAAGGAGAGGTAACATTTATGCTTATAGATACATTTATGCTTACATATATCTCTTTCTTTTATGGTTGAAAGATAACCATAAGCGCATCATGTAAGAATAAACTAAGATTCGTAACTATTAATTCAGGTCACGGAATTAATATCAAAAGAAACAGAGTACACTGGTGATATTAATGGAAAAAGCACCAAGACTATTTTGATTGGACTACAAACAAAAGTTGAGGAAAAGCTACTAGAATTTGGTGGAGTGATTGCTGATACTTTAAGACAAGAAAAGGTAATGTTCTTCCTTTCTTAGAATTTGGTGGAGTAATTACCTTCCTTTATTAATCTTCTTTATTAGAAGTTTGTCTCTGCATGCATGAAGTTGGGTGTGTGTCATTATGCCGGAAATTTTTTGAACCCGTAGTGCGAGTTAAAAAAAGAATTTGCAACGTCAAGACCGTTAAATGTTGGAGATGTGATGTCATTTAACTGAACGCTTAACCTTTGTTAAATTGCTGGATTTTTTAAAATACACCATGTCTTTAGAGTTTTTTAGATATGTATCCAATCTAATGCCAGAATTTCCCACGCAATCTTTATTTTTGGCGCCGAAAAGAGATCTTCGATATTTCTTATTCTTCTGGGAAACCTAGAATTATATTCTATAAAATCCTATATAAGAACTTTTGCTTCTAGAAAAAAAAATACAAGCATCTTTTTATTTTTACTCGATTACAATACAAGCTTCTCAATACATCTACCAGACCTATAACAGGTAATTGATAACAAGTATATCTTGATTTCATTACAATTATTATCTGATAGTAGTACGATGATCTCTGATCACTGTTTTTTGGTTGTTTTATTATAATCAATGAGTATACCAAATAATAATATTAGGTTAAGGACTGTATAGGAATACATAAGGATGTATTCAACCACCAATGTGTATATATTTTGAAACTAATTGTCTATTCTTGTCAAGACTGCGACAAGTGAAGACAAAAGAAAATAAAAAGAATACAGTTGGAATGTAGTACTAGTTAGCGTCATCCTTACTGTTTTAAGATGTTTTTAAGTTTGTTAACAGTTTCTGTTGGAGAAGGAAACCATCATTTTCTTTTAAGTTTCTTAACAGTTTTATGTTTTTGGTATTTTGCAAGTCTACCTACAATAGATTTTTTCCTAAAAGCAAGGTTCTATCACCTGGTGCCTTTGTTTCATCTAGCCAACAAATAAATGTTTCTCATGTCTTTGTTTTTTGGTTAGTTCATAGTATCTTCTTGAGACTTATCACCTCTTGTTGTGATTAGTATACAGAAATTAAAGTTTTAAGCATGCTTTCTTTTTGCAACCAATTGCTTGATCGTGAGTTTAGATATCATTCGTCGATCTCTCTTTTCTTTTTTTTTGTGAAGCATATTTGCCAATCTCTTATGTGCGTCAGTGAGTTGATTTCGTCTTTGTTAATATATAAGGTTCTATTATTTAAAATTTTAGGTTTCCGAAAAGATAAAATCTTGAAAGTCCCTTCTGGCACCAAATATAAAGATTGCTCGCAGAATTTAATTTCTGAAAAACTGTAAGGGTACGGCATATTTTTTTAAATCGAGCAACTTAACAGGGGTTAAATGTTGAGTTAGATGACGTCACATCTCCAACATCTAACAGTCTCGACGCTGCGAATTCTTTTTTTAACTCGCTTTGCGGGTTCAAAATATTTTCTCATTATGCAATGCAGCAATAGGTTCCCATTCCTGTCTTTACTAGTGATAAAAAAATGTATATACTTCACTATTGGTATGGAGTTTGTTAGTTTTATCTGAGATATAATAGCTCTTTTGACAAACATATATATTATTATTTATTGAGCATATATAGTTTTCTGAATTGTTTTGTAAAATTTTATCATAGCAGGTAGCCATTGGTGATTTGATTTGCATCGATATTAAGAAAGAACAGGTAATAAGGATTGGGAGAAGCGATGCTTTCTCGAAAGAAGCTGGCCATGAGAATCATGTTTACTTGCCACTTCCTGAAGGAGAGGTCCGTAAGAAGGAGACATTCCAGGTCATGACCCTTTATAATCTTCATGAGGAAATTGATGGAAATCGTGGTCGTGGTATAAGTACTTAAGTTAGAAAGAAATTACCATCAATAACTTCAACAAGTGGTACTGTCGAGTCCTCATACTTCAATAATGTAGACGAGGTATGATATTTTCTGGTGATTTCAATATATTTTAATTTATTTAAAATATGCAAGGATAAGATAGAATTAGTTTCACTTACAATTAATTTATAACAGGCTATTACAAGTTTGATAAAAGATAAGGTGGTAGAATCCTATCCAGGAGTTTTATATGTTGATGAGGTAGACTCCTTAGGTGTGGGTTGCGTCGAAATCATTTGCAAGGCCTATCAGTTAGAGACTCTGTTGGTTCCGGTTTTAATTTTTTCTACACAAAAAGATATAAGGTAAATTTATAATTGGCGGTTAATAACTCCTATTTGTAATTAAAATTATGTAAAATCATGAAGTCAAATTTTTATTTTCCTAACTTACTTTTTACAGTTCAATTGGATTACCACCAAACCTGCTGAGCAATATGGTTATCATTCATACAGAAGAATCTGGAGTTACAGCTATAATAAAGGTTTTTAATTATCTTACTCCTTGTATATTTCTTCTTACCATCAACTGAATGGCGCATCTAAACCCCATTTTAGGAGTAGACTTTTGAAGTTACTGATTTTATGATCTCTTTTCTTAATGGGTATTCTTCTTAGTTTGGGAAATAGTATCTGTTTTGCTAATTTTTAGGGATTATCTTATTCCTTAAATGTTTATTCTTACCATCAACTGAATTGGGCATCTAAACCCCATTTTAGGAGTAGACTTTTGAAGTTATTGATTTTATGATCTTTTTTTTTAATGGGTATTCTTCTTAGTTTGGGAGATAGTATCTGTTTTTGCTAATTTGTAGGGATTATCTTATTCCTTAAATGTTTATTCTTACCATCATCTGAATTGGGCATCTAAACCCCATTTTAGGAGTAGACTTTTGAAGTTACTGATTTTATGATTTGTTTTCCTAATGGGTATGGGTATTCTTCTTTAGTTTGGGAAATAATATCTGTTTTTACTAATTTTTAGGGATTCTCTATATATGTTTGAGAACCTTGTTGCAAAAGGTTTTAGGGATTCTCTATATGTTTGAAAACCTTGCTGCAAAAAGTTATTAAATTGTTTTTTCTGAGCCCTCTAAAGAGAAGATGATTGTGTTTATAATGTTTTTTATTTTATCAACAGGAATCTAACCCAAGGATGATATGTTCGGTTCCTGCACTTGAAAAAGAAATCAAGTTTATTGATATTTTTACGGGGCTAAACGCAGTTTTTGGTGCCGGTGCAGTTCCAAGTATTGTACTTGCGGCCACAAACTCAGAGGCTCATCAGTATACCATTGGTTTCTTGATTGGTGTTTTTATTGCCTGTGCAGTTTCTTCACTCCGATTTAGTTCTGTACTTATTGACTTGCAAGAATTAGTGAAGGATGCCAAAACCAAAGATACTGATAAGACTAGGGTAGAAAAAGAAAAAATAAAGGCTATTAGACGAAGAGTTTTTACAGGTTTTATCTTTGGTTTATTGGGCATTTTTTGTGTTCTCGGAGCCGTATTTACATTTCTTGGGGGAAGATTTTTCCATGGAAGACTTGCTGATCCAAAAGCTGACCCTCAAAAGGCTGTTTTCAAGGATATTCCACCTTGGGTCTATGTTATTTCAGCAATTGAGTTGATCATCTTACTTTTCAGTTATATGAAGTTTGTGAAGAAGATTTGGAAAAAACTTCCTTTTATTTCGAGGTTGGAAAGGCAAAAAGCCCTCTAGTTGTGTGTTTTTTCCTTTAAACACATTTGATAATTTGGGTTATAATTTTGTTAAGAGCTGTGTCTCTACTTGTTAAGAGCTGTTTCTCCACTTTAAAAATTAAGCACTGAATATATGTTTGTTAATACTTACATTGAACAATATTTTCTTAATTTCTTTCTACTTTTTTCGTTTGCGTTTTCCAATCAGGTAGTGATTCTTGTTACAAACAATGAGGTTACAGCTAATGTAAATGACACAAAACTTTGTATGATCCTTGTTTTCATACAATGCAGAAACCCAGAAAGCAACTTATTGATGCAAATACAGAAACCTAGAAACCAAGTTCACTGATTAATTTTATTTCTACGAATACAGTCAGTACCCAGCAACCAACATTGTTTAGTTTTTATTCACAGAGTCCATGCCTTTGTGGCACTAAGAGTTCATACCAATACAGAATCCTACAAAAACTTCATCATCATAAACACTAAATGCCATTCACCACCCAAAACTCAAATGATCTGACAGGAATTACGTAGTTTCAGTAACCATTTCCAGATTGCATAACCGAAATAGTTCAATTATAATTATATCTTTAGAAGAAAAACGAAAAAAAGAAACGTAACGGGAAGTACAAAATATAAAATAATCAGAGATATACCAGGCTTCACTTGCAGGTTCATTAGCTGCCAGTAGAGTCTTCAAATGGTCTAACATCTCCTTTGCTTGGCTGGATGCAAAACCAGACGATAATACCATACCAAGTCTGTCAAACATGTAGAAACAGATAGATGTACAAGAAGGTAAAGAACAATAAGTTAATTGAGAAGTATGAGTGTGACCTACTTAGTTGACCTTACATACTGAGGATCCGACTACAAAGGAAGTCTAAACACGAAGCAGTCGGAGTTTAAGGTAAAAAATTTAATCTCTATTAAAAAGTGCGAAAAACCACCAAAAAGAATCAAGAAAGAGAAGAGATGCACTAGACTGTGCTACACACTAGAAAGGAAAGAACAAGTATAACTGAACTCACAAAACACTAAAGAAAAAGAATCAGAAACACAGCGACCCTAAAAGACCTCCAAGCCAACCTCCTAGGTAACTATTTTCTCTTTTCTGGAGTTCTTTTGCCACGCCCCAAGTTCAGATCACTCTCTTTCCCATTCCACTCAATTCTCGAGAGCTCTTTTTCAACTTTATTGCTCCCCCCTGTCCTCAACAATGCTCCTGAAATTAGCTGTCGTTTCATTCTCATTTCCACTAGTTGAAACTCCAAGCAAGGGGCTAGCTTTAATTAGAGCTTCAACATTTTGTTCCTTTGTCATAATTTTTCTGCGATTTATCTCCTGAAGAGGTTTAGATTTTACAGCATTGGACTTGTCCACAGCTAAAGGCAATACTTCATCACCACCCTCATTTGATTCTTCTTCAATTGTGTCTTCAATAGCATTTCCGAGGTTTAGAAGGAGCAATCCTTAGCCTTAATAGAAACAATCTCCTTTACTAAAGACTTTGTTTCGAATCACCCCTTCAAAATAATCTTTCCCCACTTCTCTCTTGAGCAACATCTTCAAGACTACCTAACTACAGAGATGATTAAACTGATTCCCATTACAAGGAGGAGACTGGGGCACACAGCCAAATCAGCATTAGACTTGTTTGTTGTTGGTTTTTTTTCTTTTTTTTTGTACTGTGACAAAGAATCCTGAAAAGTAGTATTTACTAGTCAAAGAATCACCCTTCTCAGCAGGAACAATTGGGAGCCTTCGCTGGTGCTTCTTTAGAATCTAGCGTGGATTCTTTTTCATTTAAACTCCTTTTGAGGAGTAAGTTGCCTGTACAATGTCCAAAGCAAGAGAATTTTGTGGGTTTCCATTTGTACACCATAATTAAAACACCATCAATCATCAAAGAAATGTGATTGTACGAAAGTCTCAATTTGTTTCATGCGAATCATTCTACATCAAAAGCGAGGATAGGATTTCCTAACAAACTTGCAATAGTTCCAAAAGTGAAATGGAACGTTATAAATCAATACCCGAACTGGGATTTTCTTCTCTTGGAAATACGAAGGAGTTCAAGGGCTAACAGGCAACATTTACGAAATCAAGAATAAACGCATAGTCTCCATGAGTCATGACTAGTGGTTTTTACCTCAATTTATCTTTGTAACTGCCACTGAGAAAGATAGCCTTGGACCGCATTTTCTAATATTCTCTTTGAAGTTCTCTGTTGACAGAGCAAAAGACCACGGCCATTTCCTGATTTTCGGAAGGATTCGGAATTTTTAGGAGAAGACTTGGAAGAATTTTCAATCGGCTGACACCCTCCCTTCAATCGAGCTCGACAGAAACCCTAGCTTAGAATCGCCTCCGAAACCCTCCCTCTAGCTCGGACAAGGATTGCTCCTTCTCCTTCCTCGTAAAATAAATTTACCAAAAAAATATCAGAAACCTAACCTAACGAAATTCAGTCTCCAAAAATTCGATAAGAATCATCAGAAAGCAAAAGAGGCGGCAGATAACGAGCCATTCTTTTTTTTTTTTTTTTTTTTGAAAGTAGATAACGAGCCATTCAGAGTTGTGAAAGTACAGTATATTTATCAAGGTTATTTTAGCATCAGAATTGTTTATTACCGCGCTGGGGAAAATTACTCATTTATAGAGGTTAGATTGCAGGTGTCGGAAAAAGGGGGGAAGACGAACCCCACGTGGCAGGGAAGACAAAAGAAACGCGGCAATGAGGTATCCGAGAGGAGTTGGTCTATGACATTAGTTCAAGGCTGGCGAAAGCTTGAACAGTGCAAAGAAGTTAGTAACGCGAGAGTGGCATTGCTATTGTCAAGCTAATTAGCGAAGTGAAGCATATATGACGAATGAGTAACTAGAGTGGCCTCGATGATTGAAGCTTAAGGATTGTCCGCGCATTAGCTTAGAGTGATAAGGATGCAGGGCCAAGAGGGTTGAGCGTTGGAGCGAGGCAAAATTCAGTAAAGCACAACAGTGGTGCAATACGGCTCAAGTGACGGTTACGAGTTGGTTACGAGCTTCACAAGCATGCCAATGACGCGTGATGAAGTAGAACGGTTATAAAGGAGTTTATAAGCGTGGGAGAAGGGTTCTAACGGCTAGAGAACAAGTGTTGGATGATTGGCGCGAGTTAGAGAAGAACTGGAGAATTTTTTTGATGGGGGCGTTTTTTGAATGGGGCATGGAGGACAAATGATATGTTGACACATGTCTTTAATATTAATGAATTCCCATGAATTTTGTTTCCAAAAATACCAACACCAATTAAGAAAACAATTTTTCTCTCCAAAAATACACTTCTTTTATATTTTTGGAAACATAATTCATTAATATCAAAGACATGTGTCAACGTATCATTTGTCCCTCATGCCCCCTTCAAAAAACGCCCCCATCAAAAATTTCCTCGAAGAACTGGCCAGTTAGCACAGTTATTGGCGGTTACATAACTGCTTTATGGGACAGATGGATGTCCCATGCGTGTGGAACGGTTGTGCACGGTTTGGCCAAGTAAAGCTGTTGTATAAATAGTCCTAAAGGCATGGAAAATTCGGCAGGCTTGCATATGTGAGTGAGAGACTCAAAATATGAGAGTTTTTGTACGACTAAGGCTTGGTTCAAGGTGGACAAGTCTACGTAAGTCCCTAAATGGGCAAGTTTTGTATTTCTTCCCTTTGATGCAATAAAAAGAGTTAATTGTAGGGTTATTTAATGTTTGGTACCCAGCAAATGTCCAACACCTAGATTTGGTACCCAATATTTCAAAAATTAAGGGTTGGTACCTAGACCTACCGTTGACCGTCTAAGTCAACGTTTGACCAGCTTTTATTTTGTTTTTTCGAATTTGTATTAAAGTTTTATTTTCTCTTACGAGTTTACCCTTAACAAAACCCACTATATATCTTCTTCCGGTCTTCTACTGAGTTGTTTATTTTCTTGTTCAACGATGATCGTCACTAGGCTAACATGTTATGGGAAAGAATTGTTGATGGAGACCGTGAACTTTTTCATTTTCTTAGAATTCTCTGAACCTGCAGCTACTAATACCATACTGTTGCTTCAATCAAAATCAAATAATTTATCACGACATTACTTCTGTTCAAATGGGTGAATGGAATCATGAAAAATAAAATCCTGAGTACTTGTACTGTTCCAATTCAACTTATTCATAATGTTAGAAAGATTATGTTTACATTGCTATACATCTTTAGTATAGATTAAGGTTATTGATCAATGAAGCCTGTTTAGATCATCAGCAACAACATACTAACATCATTTAATTTAACCAACAGTCCAAAATAATCTACCACCACCGACAATCCAATAGGTAATTAGAGATGAACTTCGAAACAATTTCAAAATGATTTCATCAATAAATTAAAGTAAACAAATCATCTAACCTCTAATTTGAGTTGATTATCTTCTCTCTGAACATATGAATTTCTGATGAATCAATGTAAGGCTTTCAAACACCTAATTCTTAAATTTATCTCCAGTTAACTGATTTCTTGCTCCGATCTTAAAATTGGTTTAAGAAATATGATCAGCATGTCCTAATATTTATTACCCATCCAACCGTTTTCAATCTGATCCACTTTCAAAATCATGGCCTTCTAAATGTTTTGGAGTTGCAGAGAGAGACGAGAAGAATCATTGAAGTTCTGGTGACGATAGGTAATGAACGGGTGCTTGAATTAATCTAGTCAAGCTTTAGGAGCAGTGGTTGTTATGAAACAAAGAACGAAAAGAAAATTTGGGGTTCTTTGATTTCCTAACAGCACCGGTGAACCTGTTGTTTTTGTTTTAATGGAGGCTTTCGATCCACAGAGATTGAGAGAAAAAGTTAGGGCTTAGGGATAATTCAGTAACTTTATAAACATTATGAATCAAAAAGTGATAAAATAAAAAGAAAACTGGTCAAGCGTTGACTTATACGGTCAACGGCAGGTCTAGGTACCAACCGTTAATTTTTGAAATATTGGGTACCAAAACTAGGTGTTGGACATTTGTTGGGTACCAAACGTTAAATATCCCATAATCGTATCATGTTCTAAGTGTTCTTGGTTGGCTGATTGTTGTTGGTAAAGTATTGCAAAGATTGAGTGCATTATGGGGGTGCATTTGATGAGTTCAAGTGAAGAGAAAGAAGGTAAAAGACTTTCGCTGAAGAATTGTTGAGTTGGTTGTTTGCATTGGTGCAAACTTATAAGGCTAGTGCAGGTGGGTGAAGTTTTATTCACAGAACCACTGTGCTGCCAGGTTACACTTTCGCATAAGATATCTGGGGTGTTTGAAGGTGTGACAGATAGTGGGATGGTACCCACATTGTCTTCAACACGCGGGGTATGTAGCACTTCCCATATCCGAGTGTGGAAATAGGGTGATATAAGGAGTTGCTGAATAGGGAGGTCATACCCCAACCAAGTAAAATGATTTTTAATAAACTGTTATGGTTGGCATGAGAAATTTCCAAATGGGTTGCTTTATCATATCAAAATAGATTACAAACAAAATTTATATTGTTCAAATAGATTTTTGAACGGATATAGAAACCAATTCTAAAGGTTATCATCCCAAATCATAATCTTGCCTTGGTAAATCTCTCCGCAAAGGAGGATTAAGATCCAGAAACACTCATAAAACTAGCTAAACTAGTCCGGAGACTTTCGCCAGAACCAAACGTTTTATGGGTCTCTCAATTTAGATCAATATATTTTAGGAAAAAAATCGCTTTTAGAGTCAAAACATCTCCTTCTGGAAATGCATAAGTAAAGGAAGCAAGCTAATAGAACAATATAGTATATGGGAAGTAGGGGATGGCAGTAGTAGCATCAAAAAAAGTGGAACTTCCCTTTAATTCAACAGGATTTCTAGGTACCAGAATTCGGGGAAAAACTAAAACAACACAGGAATGACAACAACTCATATTTAACACTTGTGGAGGACCTTTTGGGTCCAACCACAAAAAAAGTGGAACTTCCCTTTAATTCACTCTAGATTTCCTTTTACCATGGCTGAAAGAATATGCAGAATAAGAATTGTCTTAAATAGGAATGCTAGTGCAAAACCTGATAAACTAAGATGGCTCCCAACATCTTCCGGAGAATTTACAGTTAAATCTATGTACGCAAAATTGAATGAAAACACAGAAAAACACTAACAACTTAAACATGCTTCACCTCTTCTACTAAGGGTTATAGAAAACAGAATTGCCACAAAGTACGAAACTTTCGAGATTTATGAAAGATATATTCACAAAGTTTCGTTATAGTTACGCTGATGAAACCATAGAACATTTGTTCTTTTTACTGTCAATTTGCTAAAAGGATTTGGGCCTTAGGTACCCTAACCTTGTGTTATTCAATTTTAGTAGCTCTGTTACCTTCTTAGGCATTTGTAAAGAATGGAAAGAGACCGTAAAATTAATTATAAATAAAGTCTGGTTTATATAGAAGGAAAGATGCAATCAAGTTTTGAAGAAAAAAAAACAAAGAACACATTCACAAATAGCTCTAGAAATACATAAACATTTGAAATTCTGGCATAATGAGAAAATCGGGAAATCATTTATCACTAACATTATCCCCATTCTCTCTAAAGAACCATGGAGACTACTGGATCACTCTAACACATAATTAATATAGATGCACCTTGAAAATCAAAGAATGTAAGCCGTAGGATATTCCATAATTCTTAGAGTTGATGCAGGTGAAATTCGAACAAGGAAGAAAAGAACCATGCAAAACTGATATGTATGATCTCTATACCTTGTTAGCTATTATTATAGAGGTGGAATTCAGAATAATAATAGACAAAAACTAGAAAACATTACACAAGAAAGTAATTCGAAGAAAATATATCTTCTCTAGATTATGAACAATAAAACGATTACAATTCTCTCTTTGTTACAAATACGGAGTAAAATTTAGCTGTAACATACTATAAAATCCGTGCGAAGTATGGGCATAATACTAGTTTATTTAATTCCCACTTAATTTTTTTTTTTGATCGAAAAGAAAGATTTATATGTAAAAAATGATAAAAAAAAAACATATAGTATATTACAAATTAAAAAAACAAAACAGCTTCAGGGTCAATACGGTTGTTGGGAATCCTGTTGCGGCCAACTGTGGTATTGCCCATAGGAACATCCCAATTGCTGCAGTGTTCATCAAATTATTGGGGCAGATGGAGTCTCCCACACGTCGAACACATTCTTCTCCCTATGAAGAGCAAAAAGGCGATCACCCCCTATTGAGAAGTCCCGAAGTAAACCCCCTTGACTTCTTTCAAGGCTAGATGTTGAAACCCATTGATCAAGAGCATCACAGTATACCGATATCTTATCATCCGTGGAACAAAATAGCTGCCCTCCATGAAATTTTAACTTAGGACAGTAACTATTTAATATTTCCCCCCCACGGTTCGAGTTCCATCTAACGCTTTGTTTGGTACCTCTTAAATCTAAAAATCCCAAAGTTCCATACAGATCAACCACACAAATAGTATTACTTTCTTCCATTGGAATAATATCTTGAACATAAGAACTCTGAGAAGGCTTAGTATCATCAGGCCAGGACCAAACCATATTTTTATCTCTAAAATCCAAAAGATTGATATGGCTTTGATTATCGGCAACACCGTGTACAAATAAACAATTACTTGCATCTAACCACTGAATCTTGCGAACATCATCGAGACAGGAACCGTCAAACGACTTAAAAAAATTTATTTGTTTTTCTGTTGCTTGATCCCACACCCCAATTCCTTCCCTATCTGTGTCTTTACATTTAGCAAATATCTTGCCTTCAGAATTTAAACATAAAACTCCAGCAGTGAAGCCTTTGACCTGATCTTTTCCGTCGGTTAACTGAAATCTGTGTTTCAACTCCCCTGTGGAAGAACTAAAAATACCCATTCCTCCAACTCCCCTGCTTAAGTTTTGGCGAACAGTTATAACTATATTATCTGAATCGATCCACCCGATATCATTGACTCTTTGGTAGTCAAGATTTAGGGGTGGATGTTCTTCGAGCATCCAGTCATATACACGAACAACCCCACCATGAGCAACAGCACAACCTCCATCAGGACTTGCGCTAATTACCTCACAATCATTAGGAGCCCGACCACTAACCGTATGTGCTAAGCTTAACCGGCTACTATCAAATTCACCCCACTTTGCTTTTCTTACACGATCAAGAAGACCATAATAATGAGCTTCCCTATAAAGTAATTTCTCGGGTACGTTAGAAGGGACATCAAGCCCGCCTGTTCCTAAAAGATTAAGAAGAACAGAAAAACAATCAGGGTCACGATCCATGAAGTATTCTTCTCCGTTAACTGATTCTCTTGGTTGAAGTTTCCATGCATCATCAAACATAGCTCCAAATATTGAATTTCGGCATTCAGTTGCAAGAGTTGTTGCGGTCGTTTCAAAGATTTTGCCTCTAACATTAAATCTCACCTTGTCAGTATGGTTTCCCATGTTGATATCAAGTTGGGTTTTCTCAACGTTGAATCTTACTTACGCCTTGCATAACGTGACCGGCATATATATTTATATGTATGTACCATCTCAGAAAAAGGAATTTGCTCACATAGCTAGAGTTGTTGTCGATTAAGGAAAAGTGGAAACCTAGACTCACTAGGAATTCTATGAACAGTTGTAGCCAACTTTCTAAAATAAGTCGGAACTGTATAGAGTCAAATTTATGCTTCAAAAAAAGAAGAATCAAACTGAGAACTGGTCTAGAGGTGTTTTTTTTTTTTTTTAGATCCAGGAAGAAAACAAAGATGATTAAGTACGTAAGAGTTTGGAAATGCATCATGCATGCCTTACCTAAAACGTACAAAAATAAGCATTATGTTTTACTGGGCTGCTGACATGCATACGGGTCCAATTAATCGTCCGTAGGTACAATCCTGGAGTGAATTTAACCTTTCATCACCAACACCATCATCGTATTGTGTGTACGTACATTTGTTCACAGGTGCTGATGAGATAAAGTTATAATACCCCATCTACGTTAGTTGTTTGTTAGGAGGTCATGGTGACCGAACGCATGCAGTAATTATATACGGATATAGGTATTTCAGATTTTGTAATTATTTGGTACTAGTACTAAGTATGAGTGGTTTGTATTTTAACTAATTAATACTTTGGGAAACGGACAATCTTTAGACTTGCACCAAATTTTTATAGATATTTTGCTGGTATGTTACTCTTAAACTTTAGAACAATTCTACATTCTAATTTTTTTTATTAGATGGTGTTATGCATTTCGTTTTATCGTTGAACAGTCGAGTTCCATTAGATGAATGTATCACCAAAATATTAGCTTTAAACTCATTTTGTCCACTCAACTTGAGATCACGTTCACTGGACACACAAAAATCACCGGCTTCTTAAATCACCATATGGGTATCTTGGAGCGAGCGGTTCCTTGCGTAAAACAATGGCCATCCCAAAATGCTAGCACCATCTAACAAGCAACACCAATAAGGCGTCATAGGATACAGGTTTTAAATGCCAACCCTTTTGAAGGGAGAAATTCAGGGTGAGATCCCCTGGTGCATGCTCTTTGCAGATGATGTGGCGCTTATCGGCAACTCAAAAGAAGATGTGGGGGAAAAACTGGAATTGTGGCGCCAGACTGGAATCGAAGGGCTTCAGGCTTAGCGGAACAAAGACCGAATATTTGAAGTGCGATCTTAGCGGCTCTCCGGCGAGTTGAAGGGGACATTCTGCTAGATGGACAACCTGTTACAAGGAAAGAGTCGTTTCGCTACCTAGGATCGATACTCCAAAGTAATGGGGCATCGAGGAAGATATCCGCCATCGAACACAATCTGGGTGGGGGAAATGGCGTTTGGCTTCTGGCGTCCTTTGTGACCGCAAAGTGCCGCTAAAGCTTAAAGGTAAGTTCTACAAATCCGCGATCATGCCTGTCATGCTCTACGGTGCGGAATGTTGGGCGATAAACAGCAGAGACACCTTATGCGGATGCTGAGGTGGGCTTGTGGACATACGAGGCATGACCGTATAAGGAATGAGTACGTATGTAAGAAACTTATGATAGCGCCAATCGAGGAGATGCTCGCACAACACCGACTGTGCTGGTTTGGGCATCTCCAACGAAGACGGCATGATGCTCCAGTACGAGTAGGCCACATCATGCGTGCATAAGGAAGGATGCAAAACCAAGGCCGACCGAAGCTAACTTGGGATGAGTGCGTGAAGAACGACCTGAGAAACCGAAATCTTTCACCAGAGCAAAGCCTGGATGTACAGAGACTTGGAGGGCGGCAATACGCGTGGAAGAGGTGGGTTTCGGGTATGTAGACTAACAACCCTTCCCCTTTATTTCTTGTTTTATTTCTTTACAACTTAATCAGAGAACACGTAAAGGCAACCCTGCAGTTTCGTGAAGGGGGGGAATCCCCATGTAGCGCTGCAGTAGGTAGAATTGTGAAGGAGAACACCACAGCTTTTCGCAATCGGACAGAGTGTAAGTATATCCGCATTAATGGTCGAGAATTCGTAATCCCATTAACACGGTGACTACCCACACTTAGTCCAAAACATTCACAATCGCGACGCGGGTAGCGTCAAGTACCTTTGCTTGTCGTAGTGCAAGTTGTGCGAGGCTCGGACAGGCCGGCGTAAAACACATATTCAACTCTTAGAAAATATTCTCTAATCGACCCGGTACTTGCTACTGGAAAAGACTTTGGATTTGGATTTGGATTTGGATTTGGATTTGGAGGTGGACCTATACACCATTGGCATCACAATGCACACATACTTCCGTATCTAGCCGGAGCAAACTAGCCAACTAGGGCATAAATAAAATGAGATCGGTTTTTAAAGCGGTAAAACGCTTGACACGTAAATCGGCCTGCTCTAAGGGGTTTCCATCCGTTTCCCGAGAAGAATAAAATGGTCACCTACTCACTTTGTACAGTTTAAACATAGTTCTACACACCCCAAGAGCACCAAACGGGCGTTTCAGGGAATCAGGGACGCTCAACACCATCCTCCATGGTTAGTAACACTCAGAGCAAATCCTCTTCTCACAGTCTCAGCTTTCTCGTCTCCTTCTTTTTCTTCTTCTTCAATTTAATTACGTTTCTGTTTTGTGTTTGGATTTTACAGGATTATCTCAAAACTATAGTTCCTTCTCAGTTAATTGCTGAACGAGGTGCCAATCTTGTTGTCATAAATCCAGGTTATTGAAACCCTAACTTTTGTATGATTTTGATAAAAGCACATTGTTGAAATGTATGATTTAATATAAGTAACCGAAAGAACCGTACTAAATTCCTTTCTGAATTTGTAAATTTCGTTTTAATTTTGGATGCATTGAGGAAATTCAGAGTTTGGAATCGTTAGTTTTCTGCTGGTTTATCGACATTTTTCTAGTTTCTTTTGGTTCTCAATATTGGACTGATTAGAATTTCAGATGCTAACCTGTTTTAGAAACCTGTTATTGAATGAATTTTCAATAGACCAAAGAAAGTTTTATAGATGTATTGGGTGTTTACCTTGAAGTGTTTATCGTCTTTGAATTATTATTCTTAACTTAACATTTTTTGATTTCTAGGTTCTGCAAATGTCCGAATAGGACTTGCACAAGAGCAGACCCCTTTTGATGTTCCTCAGTTTATTGCTCATCATATGCGTGGACTTGACAAGGAGTCTAAATTAAAGTATTTAGATCAGGTATTGTTTCATATGAAGTTTTTGAAATTTCATCCCTAGTTCCTAATACACATTTCTTATTTCTTCTGATAAGTTGTTTAGATTTGCATTTTTGGTATTTCAGATTCTTAATTCTCAAATTACTCCATCTCAACACTTGGAACGCGAGAAAGCATATGATACTGTAAGTGACTGCTCGTTTACCCTCAGTGTTGTTCCAAACTTTTGAAGTTTGCAGAATGTTGTTCTGATAGTTTCTTCTTTCAGATTGCTTCTTTACTGAAGATTCCCTTCCTGGATGAAGAAGTGGTCAACAACACTTTTCCTCGTAAGGTATGAGAGTATACGTGTCTCTAAACTTCATCTGAATCATCTTAAGGTTGAGCATATGTGACCCTGACCTGTCACCGCTTCCAATATTAAAAAGGTCAAACTAATCAGGAGTATAGTTGGAAAATCATATAAAGTGACCTGATTTGTCTGCATGACCCCAGTATCTACCTTACAAAGCATCCTACATTTAAGCCACCACCAGCACCAATGGTTTTGTTATTTGTATCTTAGTTGTACTCTATTCCCTATGCAGACGGTACGTGTTGATGGATGTAAACCTCAAAGTAACAAGGATGATTCGACCTTCACTTGGACGAATGTGATGGAGAAAAGCCGTACTATGGCTGCAGATGTAGGTAAGTGTTGTGGAACCATCTGTAGTTCGTATACTACTCTGTATTATACACTATCATATATTAAAACTGCTGATTAGATGATCATATCCATTTTAAATTTACATCATCTGCCATTAAGCTTCTTTTGCATGGTTGATTGTTATATTCATTTTTAATGTAACTACTGATTTGCATTGAAGGACTATTAATTGCCCTGTTATAAAAATTGGGTTCCTGTAATCGAATTCCTATTTTGTTTCTTAATGGGCAGTTATAATTAGAAAATAGAAGCTAATTAAAAAACTCTATGACTTTTAGTTGTTATATTTGTTAAGACTCCTTTTTGTTGAATGACTTGATCCACTACTCCAGGTTTAGTAGGCTAATTGGAGTATGGCTGGGGGTAGTCAAGCCGTCAAGGTTATTTCAACCATTTGCCATTTGTAGATATAGAAGAGATAGTACGCAATATCGCTTTGAAACTTGAAGTCACCATCAGTAAGCTAATGGGAACCAAAAATGATTTCAGGTGGTAACATTGTTTTGTAGCTCGGATATGATGAACTAACCTTAACATACAAATCTGCTTCCTTTAAGCTAGAAGAAGCAGATTCAATTTGAACCGCCGTTAAAACGAAATCATCCTTAGTTTCTGCAGGGAAATCTTGGTGTCCTCAAATATTCTAGAAAATTTAATTGGTTCAGTTAAATATTTTCTTTTGATTTCCCTTGTCATTTTTTGTGTCGGAGTCTTAATGAACAACTTTTTGCAGAAAATTTGGTGACTGAGGGTGTCAAAGATGAACCTTCAGTCCAGGCTGAAGGTGTTGATGGTGGTGACAGTAATATGGATGAGTACAAATTCAGAGAGTCTATTTGTGGTGAGGAGGCACTAAAGATATCCCCCGAGGAACCCTACAGTGTACGCCGTCCTATTCGTAGGGGCCACTTCAATGTGTCTCAACATTATCCTCTCCAGCAGGTACACGTCTTTCTTCTCATCTTTTTTTCCACATCTCTTTAATAATATAGATAAAGTGAGTAGCTCAAATATTATATGAGGAGAGAAAAGAGAAGATACTGTAAGATAAAAGAGAAGAGGCATAAAGACAGTGCATCACTCCTGAGCATGTTGTATGTATACTTCGCTAAGGTGGTCATTAAGACGTTCTTTTCCATTTGTTGGCACATAGGATATGCTATGTACTGAAGTCGCTTGTCATTGATAGATTACATGCAAAATGCTTAACGAATCAGCCAATCTGGAAAAAACTAGTTGGATTGGATATGTATATTGTTTGGTTGGTAGGGTCAGAATTTGTGTTTGTATTTTATGGTCATATACCATAGTTGTTAGGTTTTAGGCATGGAGAACTCCCGTGCTCCTGCTTACTTCCTCTCTTGTTACAGGTGCTCGAAGATTTGCATGCAATTTGGGATTGGGTTTTAAATGAGAAATTACATATCCCTCAGGCTGAAAGGAATATGTACTCAGCTATACTTGTTGTGCCAGAAACATTTGACAGTCGTGGTAATATTGTTGTGCATCATTCCTTTTAAATGTTTCCTTTTCCTGAATATTTTGCCAACCATATCCTGAACTTATAAATCTCCAAAATGTTTATACATCAAACTACATGCTTTCGATTTTTATCGTATTATATGGATGTTATGACAGATAGTTAGAAAATATTGTAATTTTTCTTTAGGAGGAAACAGAAAATCTTTAAACTTTTCACATAAGGTTTAGTATGTCTATAGTTAGTCAGACAAAGTTCTGGTACCATTTAAGAAAAGAAGGCAGGAGTAACGAGAACAAATAGGATGAACCCTTGTGACTAGGCAAGTGCAAATACTGCTATTTTCGTATATACTGCCACATTTATTTTTAGTTATTTATATGTGATATGTCAATCAAATTTCTTGCATGGCCCGAAAGAATATTGTCCGTGGCAGTTTGTTTAAGGCTACAAAACCTTATAGCAAATTGAACTGTCTTTCTGGAAACATAATTTCTGACATTTGACTTATCCAAGGCATTTCTTGGAAATTGCGTGTGCCTTGTCGGAAAACTTGTTATGACCTAAACCATGAGTTATGTATTGTTTGGAGTTGTCATTTTAAGGTGCTCAAAGTAATGCACTCATTCTAGTTTTAACTTTTTTGCTATGTGCAGAGATAAAGGAAATGTTATCAATCATTTTGCGGGACTTACGGTTTAGCACAGCAGTGGTACACCAGGTGAATTGATGTCTCTACTTGTAACTTTGTTATACTTTTATCTCTATTTTGTTTTAGACTAGTCCATATCTGTCTAGTGAGAGACACTACCTTCTAATTGGTCAGTCTTATAATGTTGATTTTTTGTGTTTTGCCTCCAAGTGAATATACAGTATTAATACTTAAGGTCATACAAGATCTTAAATAGTACGTAATAAAAATAAGATGGTAAGAATGAACTCAAAGAATAAGAAAAAAACATTAAAAAATTCTCTGTACCAAAAATCCGACTAGGTGTAGTCATATAAACACCAGCAGAACACCTTTTAGTATTTGCTTTTTAATTGGTTATCACTATTATGTTTTTTTGTTATCATTTTAGAGGCTTTACATTTTCCCAATAACTCTGCTAGTAGTTTTCATTTGTGACTTCGGCGAACCTTCTTTGTTTTTTTCCTTGAAGAGAATGTGTTGGTTTTATACTGCCTTTGTCACACATGTTTAGGAAAGTCTTGCTGCAGCTTTTGGAAATGGGTTGTCTACTGCATGTATTGTGAATATGGGTGCTCAGGTGACGTCAATCATGTGCGTTGAGGTAAGGAAACCCTCTTTTGTGTTTCAGTTCCTGGCATTGTTTTAATTTCCATGGGAGGCAATGTTTGTCTCCACAAATAGTACTCCAAGTAAGCATAGGGTCTTCAGTTCAGTCCTTGGTTTTAAGTGATCAAAAGAATTTTTTTGAGCATTATAACTTTTAATGCTAGTTTCTTAACCTCTAGAAACCCTTACAGTTTTGCTTCTATTTTTAACCTTGTTTCTGAAGCATGTATATATTCGCAAACCTAGACAACAGAGATACATTCTTGCAGCTCTATTTAACCCTGACTACTACTGAGATACAATAAAGAAGGGTAGAGCTTCTGTTTTACTGATAGTGAGTTATTATCTTTGCTAATGTTTCAGGATGGGGTCGCTGTGCCTACTACAGGTGTGACTCTACCTTTCGGAGGAGAAGTATGTTCTTACTAATTTTGTTTCTTTATTACCAAAATTTTATCAGCCAATTCCTATGTCATTCATGCTTCCAGATGTGATTTGTGATGGACCAATGGATTGCTAGTTACCTGTAATAGCAATCTAGAAATTGGGCCGCTTGTTTCTAAGAAAAAGTCTCATGATTAGAGTTTAATCTATTATCCATTAGACTAGTATTGAATCATTGCAATCTTAAATGTGGTGAAACAACACATGTAGGGGTTTTCCCCAAAAGTAGGTTCCTGTATTGGTTGAAATTTGAAGATATACTTTGAAACTTCGGCAGACATCCTCAAGTAAAACCCATGTGATGGGTTTGAGATGGTTGGCATCATCCTTTCAAGAAACTTCTTTCTGGTTCATTCTCCATGTGAAAGGAGTAGCTCAAAGCATCTTTCCTTACATTGGAGATGCTATTGACGCATTTGTGTGGTTTCACGTCCATAATCTCTCATCCTCGTGATGTTAGCAAAGCCATTGGCGCAAATAAAAATTAACTATCTCGACGTTGATGAGCAGAGCAAGACATTCCATTCTTTATCCAGCAAAAATTAAGTGGGAAAGAAATGAGTTTCATACTGACCAAATCTCATGGAGCAAATAACCCTTACTAGAAATGTAGAATAATTTCTGCAGAAAATATCTGAGTGGAAGTTTTAGATTGGTTAGAAGACGGAGACATTAGATAGTTATGAAAGGAACATAATTTATGTCATGTCAATGTAAATCAGCTAGAAGTTGTGTACCTCGAGGAGTAAAACAGATAGAACCGTAGAAGGCCAGTAACTAGGTTTAGTACGAAATTAGAGTATCTAGTTTTAGATCAGTTACGTTTTTATGTGTTCATGTGGTTTTTATTATTAGGATTTGCATGTGATATATCCTTGATCTACATCAGAATTTCTGTTTGTGCATTAATTTGTATTTCAGTGAGTTTTATAATAGACAAACTACGACAAATGGGAACTGTACCAGTGAATTTCAGTCAAAACTACAACAAATATGACCTTTATACACTTATCATTATCCACTATATCGATCTAAGCTAAGCAAAATATTTATTACCCACTTGAGGAATTCCATTTTGTGCATCTCAGGTTGAGGTTCAGTTATCTGAAATATTTCACTAAGTTATGCTGTTGTTAATTGTGAAGCCAATTCGACAATACTCTCAAATGCTCGAGGGATATTTTTTCTTTTTAGGGATATCTCACCGCCTCTGATCTATTTATATCTCATGCATGATTAGGTTTTATTTTTTATGTTTGTGTCTTAAATGCTCCAGTTATTTTATCTTCGTAAAGGTCATACGATGTATTCATATATTTGTCTTTTATTAGGATATATCAAGGTGCCTCTTATGGATCCAAAGACATCATCAGACTTGGCCATCAATTCATACAGATCCTTTGGGGAAGCCAGTTGACATCGTAATGCTTAACAAACTGAAGGAGACCAACTGTCAGATTCAAGTAAGTTTGCCTGGTTACTTTTCATCGCTGTTTGTGGTTGATTTCTGCTTCTACTTGAGAGACAAAAAAGGATCATGTCTATGCTTTTCTACTTTTATCAAAGTTAATCTAATCTCCATAGTATGTCCCTCCCATTTTATGTTCTTACTCGGAAGATGGATTCTGGCATTTTCAACATCTTACCACTCTGTTTTTCTGTAACCCCATGAATGATGAAAGGCTATCTACTTTTGTCTCCATGGCATTATTTTTTACCATCACAGTCACAAAGCTTACTTTTGTCTCCATGTGGATATACATGTATGCTAGTGCTGAATATATCATTAACGGGTATCAGCTACTGGTATCTCCATGTAGACCTAAGTGGGTATCATTCTGGGTATAAAACTTATCTCCAATCATCAGAAACCTTTTTGTGCAACTTTAAGGGAAAACATTGCAGCACTTTAGGTATTTTTTCAGCTTGGTTGTTGTGTGCTGATGGATCAAAGATAATATTTAAGCTTTTTTTTCTCCTTTCTTCATGTAGTAACTTCTTACCGTCTTACGGTTGTTTCTCCCGTTAAAAACAAAACCCATGGTTTCATTATACATGTTTCGTTTAGCTCAACTACTCTTGATCCCTTAAAATTGGAATCGTAATGTATCTTTGTCACATGAATCTGTTGCTTTGGTGTTTTTTATTTTTCTTGTACATGTTTATAGCGTGAAAAATCTAGCTGTTGATTATGTGTAATCCTTGTATTGCTAAAGGGATTTTAGAGCTTACACACGCATAAACTTCAATTTCAGCACTTCCTAGCTTTATGATTATCTTTTTTATAGGATGGGGAAATTGATGCGATTGCAATTGTTCGCTCGTATGAGGGAGTGCCTGCTGGAGCTCATAAGACAAAACTAACCGCTCTTAATGTATGTATCTCGAGCACAATGATTTCTTCTTCATCTTCTTTTTTTCTTTGTTTTTTAAATAATGAACTTCCGAGAGAAGTCAGGATTGTGCTATCTTTAAGTATAGCAAAAACCGAAAGCTGTAGGCAAAATCGATGTTTTTTCCTCCTTTTTTCTGTGGGGTTGCGTCATGAGCTTTTATGATGCTTTTCTGCTGGAGATGTTACTATATCTATGCAACAATATATACATTTAAGATTACGTCTTGTCTTATCTAGTCCTTCGATAGTGAAAGGTTGTGTTGGGTAAGAGATTTAGAATGCAATTGTCAACCCATAGTTTGAGGGTAACACCGCTAATAGAAAGAAAATTTATTAAAACAATGGTTCTAACGACTTGCACCCTTTAAAGTGGGAAAAAATAACAAGGAAACAGTTTCACCACTTCTTACAAAATTTTGCGTTGTCTCGTGTTGTCATAATTATTGAGTAGAATGTTGCTGTCTTTACATTGTTAAGTGTGAAACCGTTGCCTGTCTGGTTGTCTTCTGGTGATTATGTTACATACTGTGATATGTTCTTCCAGAAAATAACTGAGGTCTAACAGGTTGTTAGTCATATAGGTTCCTCCTATGGGTTTTTTCTACCCTCTGCTTTTAGTTCCAGAGGCATATCCAGCACCTCCACGTACCTGGTGAGTTGTTGCGATGTTCTGAATCTCTGAAAGTGTTACTACTAGTATTTCTTTTTCATTTTTTTGTAATTTCTTAAACTTGCTGATTTACATTGTAACCAGGTTTCATGACTGCGAGGATATGCTGGAAGATATATGGCATATGGATTACCCCAAAGATGGTGTGTATGTTGGTCCCAATGGTGGTGCATCAATGTGGGATAACTATCAAGTTCTTCCCAGACTGAAAAAGGAAGATAATGTGGGCCTTGCTGAGGCAATTAGTAAAAGCATCCTTTCCACAGGTAACCTCCTCCCTCCTAAGATGAAAAATTATTTGATGTTCATGATTTTCTGTATGTGGAAGGTGGAAGCTGATTCAATAACCACAATTATTGCAGGGCGTATAGACTTACAAAGAAAACTGTTTTGTAGCATATTACTGGTAAGTAATATTTCACAGAAACCCCATGAAAACCTCCATTGTCCTTAAACCATTGTAATCACATAGTTGTTTGCAGGTTGGTGGAGTGGCTAAGACAACTGGTCTTGTTCCCGCTGTGGAGGAAAGGTTTGAATTTGCTTTCAGAATTTTTTGGTTGGTTTTTGTCATCTTAATGAGCTTGACAACTGCTTTTTGTCATAGAATAATTAGCATAGTTAACGAGTTTGGGCATCTTGCATCCTAGTATCCTACTCGCAACCGCTGTTTATTTACTTTTGTATATTGCTTGAGATGACTGATGATTTATGTTTTCAGAGGAGAAACAAGCAAATATTCGTCAAATTGATATTATATTTATGTCTTTTACGATTTTAAAACACTTACAGAGGTTCATATCATTTTTCTTTGTTTATGCAGGGTTTTGCATGCTATTCCTTCAAATGAAGCTATCGATACTGTCGAGGTTAGTTATCTTTATCGTGGCCATTGCTGGTCTGGTTTACGTTGTGATTAGCAGTTTCGTGATCTCTGTTGGTTACGAATAAGCTGTTTAATATGTAAGGGAATTTGATGTATAAACATCGTTGCAAAATTGCACTTTGTTAATGAGCTGCACCAGTATCTCTGGAGAAATCTTATAAGCATCTATGTTTTAGTATCTAGAATGAAAATATAAAACTCCGACTAGTTGAGGATAATAATCTTGTCATTATTTATGTTCGTACTTTTGAAATTCTGTTGACTACATAATGTGATCTAAGCTGGTACTTACTCAGGCCTTTCAAACTGCATCTGGTAATGCTTTCCTTCTGAATAGCATACTAGAATCATGGAGATATTAACCTCGTTTGTCTGATTCATATGAATTTTGCCTAAAATAAGGGGTTCTCTTCAACTTTCTAATTTCTAAATTTCAGCCGAAAGTTCTGCTCTGCATTAATACGGTGGATTGAGTTGGAGTTTCTCATCTTAATACAGAAACTGACTTCAAAAACTAGATGCTTCGCAGAAAATGACAATTTCATTTTATTAACTTCATATCTATATGTGAAACAGGTGTTACCGTCGAGATCTGATCCAACTAGTTTATCATGGAAAGGCGGAGCAGTAAGTCAAACACTTCTCTTTGCTGTCTTATTTCATCCCAGTCGCATTTGTCAATGAATTCACATTAGGGTCATGATCATTAACCTGGAATTGCATCACCAATCATAGGTGGAAAATCATGTATCCACAAATGCCTTGAAAGTTGAATCCTCCAGTTTGTTCATATCAGGAGTAAGCTAGAGTAAATGCATAACTAAATTCATATAAAGAGGCAGGTGTACTTATTATGTGCCTTGGGTAAAGATAGGAATCTACTACTCCCAATTTTTGAGATCCAATTAGTGCTCCTCGAACCCCCCTTGATCCAAATTATGGAAGAAGGATAACTTGAAAGCAGATTGTGAGAAGCTCTACCCAGAAAAATCTGTATATACATTCAAGTAAAAAGAAGTTTCCTCTACTGTCAGTGTCATCCTGCAATTTTTTGTAGCATGCCTATTAATATACTAGAGAGTGCAAATGTCTCATGCCCTGATGTTATTTTTTGTTGTTGCTCGTAACAGATTCTTGCGATGCTAGACTTTGGTCGAGAGGCTTGGATCCATAGGGAAGATTGGATACGGAATGGGATTCATATAGGGAGTGGGAGAAAATACAGGGACTCGTTTTTCCTTCAAGCTCAAGTCATGTGTTATATGAACCTCTAAAAGGTTGGAAAAGACATCCCTGAAAGCTAAGTCATTTAGATTATTAAAAAATCGAAATCGCATTTCTCAAGATTGTAAATTCTTACTGATCTATGAACACTACTGTTATTTAACTGGGAGTGGGTTGCTAAAACTGTGGAAATCAAGAGAGTGAATGGAAGAGTGTTTAAAACCACTCATTTTATACATTAACTTTGTACAGTTACAACTATATCTAAACACTGATCACAACAAATCACTGTATGCTATTCTTACCCTGTACTATCTCATGTATTCTGACCACGAAACTCGTATTTCAACACTCCCGCTCAAGCTTGTGCGTAGATATCTAGCAAACCAAGTTTGTCAAGAAAAGAGTTGAATGGTCGACTTGGGACCCCTTTTGTCAGAATGTCTTCGATCTGGTTTTCAGTTCTTACAAAGGGAATGCTGATGACGTCTGTATTCAGTTTCTCTTTGATGAAATGTCTATCAACTTCCACATGTTTGGTTCTATCATGTTGTCACAATGCAACTGAATATGACCTTTAGGACTGAATCCAATCTCAATCAACAGTATTCTTAACCATAATAACTCACATATGCCACGAGTCATACCCCTAAACTCTGCTTTTGCACCAGATCTAGCTACAATTGATTGCTTCTTGTTGCGCCAAGTTACGAGGTTTCCTCCCGTGAATGAACAATACCCATAGGTAGGCCTACGATCAATCATCGACCCTGCCTAATTTGCATCTGTATGCCTCAAACTCCATGTAGTTATTTTGGGAAAATAACTACCCTTTTGCTGGTCCAGACTTTAAGTAGCGAAGTATTCGATATACTGCATACATATGTGTCTCTCGTGGGGCATGCATAAACTGCTTGCAACACTCACAGAGTATGTAATATCATGACGAATGTGAGACATGAAAATTAATTTTCCTGCTAACTTTTGATACCTCTCTTTGTTCACCAGAATGTTGTCGGTGTCTTCTCCCAGCTTCTGATTTGGTTCTACTGGAGTGTCAATAGGTCTGCAACTCAACACCCATGTCTCAGCTAGAAGATCCCGAACATATTTCCTTTAGGAGATGTAGTTACCTCTTTTTGATCTTGACACTTCAATTCCTAGAAAGTATCACAACTCTTCTAGGTCCTTTATCTCAAATTCTTTGGCCAATTGAAATTTTACCTTCCCCTTTTCTTCCACATCATCACTTGTCATCCACAAAGACAATAAGCATGGTGATTTTTCCATTCCGTGAACGTTTGAGGAACAAGATATGATCTGCATGACTTTGCAGAAATCCATTTCTTAACATAGTTTGGGTAACCCTGCCAAACCATGTCCTTGGAGACTGCTTTAAACCATATAAGGATTTCTTCAACTTGTATATTTTCCTTCATTAGTGGTTGTTTGAAATCCAGGAGGAATATCCATGTATACTTCCTCTTTCATATCACCTTAAGAAAAGCATTCTTCACATTGAACTGTTGAAGTGGCCAATCCTTGTTGCCAAAGATAACAAGAAACAAGTAGTGTTTATCTTAGCAACGAAAACAAATGGTTTCTTGATAGTCAATTCCATACGTCTGAGTACATCCCTTGGCTACTAATCTTTCTTTGTATCTTTCAATAGTTTCATCATACTTGTACTTCACAGTGAACACCACTTGCAACCAACCGTCTTCTTTCCTTCTGGTAGTTCGACTTCATCTCATGTGAAATTCTCGTTTAGAGCTTTCTTTTCTTCAACCAGAGCTTCCTTCCACTTTGGATCATCCAGAGCATCTTCAACCCTTGTAGTAATTGTAATATATTTGCAAAGGCATCATAAGAGAGTGACAGAGGATGCGTAGATACAAAGTTAGAAATTGGATGATCAGTAGAGAAACCATGTCGAGTTGGAGGTTTACGAATACGACTAGGATGTCTATCTTCCATAATATTTGTGGACTCATCAGCTGAATCTATATCTACAGTATTTGTGGACTCATAAACTGAAAGATCGTCTTCATTAGCTCTTAAGGTTGTTTTAGCCGGAATTATAGGATGTTCTAGTTTCGCTACCTGAGGAGCATTATCTCTTCGTTTGTAGACCTGAAACTGAGGAACAAATTTGAGGGGTATCCTGAAGTTAAGGATTCATAACTACTGGAGTACCACTTTCCTTAGGTACTGAACCAGGTGTTAGAGCATTGCTCGGTCGAACTCACACGTACTGTTATTTCAAACTTGTTGTCAAATTTAGTTGATCAAAACTATATTTTGATTTCTCGTATACATTTAGTCAAGTGAATCAAGTATCCGATTAGGATAGAAGTGTGTAGTTGAGCATCATACATCACTGTGTTCTACCGTTTGAAGGCGAAGATCAATCGAAGCTTTTGGAGAACTTCTTTAACAAAAGGTAAGTGAAGACTAAACCACCTATTACTCAAGTTTTGACCTTTCTATTTATGAGACAATATCGCGTGACTAAATTAGACAGTGCAAGCATAATATAAATTTCGAGTCAAGTTTATCTTGATTACGTTCTCGAAATATGACTAAGCTTAAGAACATTTGTTCATACTTCATGAATTTGGTTTAGAACAATTTATTATTTATGACCTAAATTACGATTCAAGATTTAATCATTTGAAAATAGCCTGGAACAGTGATATGTGTCATTCATGTTATTCTGGAATGTTTCGAATTGATTATTATAGAGATATATAACTACTGTAAATTTGGATACAGGACAGTATGCATACCAGTTCACATACTGGGAGAACTGTTATAAGTCCGGAGCCGCGATACATGTACCCAGTACATGTACTGGCGTAGCTATAGTTCGGCAACAACTTTTTTTACGCATACCCGTTATCCATACCAAAAAAAGTATGTTGACTAGTGAACCAGGAAACGTACACATACCTAGTATGCAAACCGGAAAAGATCCGTTTGTTTCAAAACCAGAAACGTACGCATACCCAGTATGCAAATCGGAAAAGATATGTGGATTTCTGAACCCATTTTTGTCTTATGGGTATACAAACCCGGTACACGTACCATGAAAAAAATAGTCACAAACAGGTATACAGTACATGTACTTACCCTATCGAATATTTTCAGATGCATCCGAATTATTTCTATAAGATGATCGGCATTTGAAAAACTTTCTAAAAACATATCCAGACATGATTGATAACATGTTTGACTCAAGATTAAAGTCTTAAAGTGTTATATGAAAATGGTTAAGCTTATCGACTGGCTAATCTAGGGTAACCTTTAATGAAAAATTATTGTATACGGTTTGGTTACGGTTCATCCTAACCAGAGTGTATATTCTGTTATACTAATCTCAAATCAAGTTTTTCATCTAACGGTGATTATTGATTGCTTGATTCCAAATCTACCTTAGCTTAAATCTAAAACAACCTTGATCAAGAAAGTCTATATAAGAAGAACCTCAAACAACTTGGATCTTTGAATCCCTGACACTATTCTTGTGTGTCCTAGTTGTTAACTAGATTTGTCCTCTCCTTTAAACCTTTTTAGGTTTAGCGACTAAAATGACGTCACCTAGGGATTTGTGAAGCCAGATTCAACTATCTTTATCATGATAATTCGTGTATCCTGATCTTTCTTTGATTGTTGAGCCTTGCTCCAACAAACAAGATAGTCGAAATCACAAAGTTTATTCGTCTCAGACTTTGTGGTTCCACAAGTATCTTCTTGTGAGGTAAATAATAATCTAGGATGCTCTTCGGGAGTCATAAGACCAGATTTTGAGGTTTGCTAGACTTTGTCTATTGCAATCGATTTCCTACCTGACCTTGATCTTTGATCAGAATGGAAATCACATATAGGCCTATCTGTGGGAAGCAGATTGGTTCAATGTCTTCAATTGAGTTGAAACAACTCTCAGGCTGTAAAGGACGTCAGCTAAGGGAATCAATTGCGCGGAGTCCTACTGGGATTCAACAGGCGTAAGGAGCGCTACTGTAACTGAATCGATGTGACTGTAGATTCGGTCTCAACTACATTCCAGTACGAAGTTTTGATAGTTGGCTAGTGTCTGTAGTGGCTTAATACAGTTTGGTATTCAAACATGGACAAGGTCCTAGGATTTTTCTGCATTTGCAGTTTCCTCGTTAACAAAATTTCTGGTGTTTGTGTTTGTGTTATTTTATTTTATTTTTGTATTATATTGTTTATCTTTATAATTGAAACATCACAGGTTGTACGTAAATCAATCAGAGGAGATATATCCATCCTTGTTTGTTGGATACGACTTGATTGATCTTGGATATTGATCTTTGGAATCGTCCAAGTACTCTCACAGAATAATCAGTTTCACGGACTTTGTCTCTGTTTACATTCTAACCGTGAGAGAAAGAGATATAAGATCATCTTATAATCCCTGATTGAGATTTATTAAGTTGAACTCTCGGAATTGTAATTGAATTTTGTCCATACATGTTGCCTAAGAAAAAGTTTGTTGTGTATTTTGGTACCCCCACGTTTTCACCAGGAATATCAAACCAAGTCTGATCTTCACAATATATATTATTCTGCCCACGAAGAGAAGGCCCTGAATACTATGAGAAGTATGCTTGATCTTCACAAAAGGTTACATCCATAAATACATATATTTTTACCGTATGAGGGTGACAACACTTGTACTCTTTTTGAGTTAACGAGTATCCCAAGAAAACACGCTTAAGAGCTCTAGGATCTGATTTAGTCATATCTTGTTTATGGACATGACCATAACAAACACACATAAAAAAAATTGGTAGAATCCGCAAAGGAGGTTCAAAGAAAGGCCAAGAGAAAGCACCGCAAAAAGTGTTTGAAATTCGAGCACCGTGAAGGCTATCAAATGTGATGCAATAAGGATAGCATTGTCCCAATACTTCTTTGGCACATTCATATAAAACAACAAACTTCTAATAAGTGATGATTTTTACGCTCAGGAATACCATTTTGCTGAGGAGTATCAGTACAAGAGGTTTGGTTGACAATCCCATGTTCCAAGAAGTAAGAAGAAAAACCTTGTTTTAGATACTCACCGCCTCGATCAGGTCTTCACACTTGAATTTTTGTATTAAAATGGGTAAGGAAAATTTATGAAAGATCTTAAAAACAGAATGGACCCCGAGAGTAATCATCAATGAAAATGACAAACCATCGGATACCATAAGCAGTAGTGATTCGTGGAGGACCCCGGACATCACACTAAACCATAACAAAAGGAGATAAACTAGCAAATCAGGCGACAGGCAGAAGTAAAAGCAAATCTTCTACTGGCATAGTGATACCTCACTCTTATCTTTCAGCAGATAAACCCAAGACCCGAGAGTAATCATCAATTAAAATGACAAACCATCGGATACCACAAGCAGTAGTGATTCGTGGAGGACCCCAGACATCACACTGAACCATAACAAAAGGAGATAAACTAGCAAATCAGGCGACATGCAGATGTAAAAGCAAATCTTCTAGTGGCATAGTGATATTCACCAAATTTTGATGAATTTCGAGGATATCTAAATTATTTTGAAAAAAATTGCTTAATGCACTAAACTCTAATATTATGAAGTGTACAAAAGAAGATGGCTAAATGAGGTTGAAATCAGTACTTTATAGTACAAACAAACGGCATTCAATTACCACTATAGCGTGACTATCAACCATTAGGAGTACTAAAAAATCAAAAATCAAGTTGTAAGAAAAAAATTGGGGCCCTAACAATGTGAAGCTCTAGGCCTAGCTGGCCTGGTCCATAAGCCTCTCTGACTGCAAATAGCTTCAACTGAGAGATTTTCCAAACATTGGTCACCCACAAAAATCTCAAGAGCTAAAGATATTGAGAATGTGCCACCATCTTCTTGAAGTCAAAATTTACCCAGAGGGATTACCCTCGTTTCTGGAATACCAGATAAACCAACAGAATGCAGTAGGAAAATTCCACAAAATCTGGTATCCTTTAAAGCCTTAAAACCTCCAACAGTGAAATAACACATTAAAAGAGAGACTCATACAGACTTACAGTACAATAAACTAAACAAATCAAAAGAGAGAGATTCTAAATTTCTAACGTAAAAAAAGAGTTTGAAATCTTCTTTATGGTGAACAACCATATGAATATGATAAAAGAGACATAACCCTGTGCAAAACAGAAACACCATGTAGATCTAGACTTTACATATGGAATTAGATGGAGACAGCCACATTTTGTTTGGTAGTGTAGAACTAAAATCATCTAAAAAGCATCTTAAGCTCTTCAATCCTAGCAGATCCAACTTCCTCATCAGCAAGGGCACCTGCTATCATGCGTCGTTTCCTCACTTGAAATGATATTTAGTCGTACAATTCCATTTTATCTGCAACCATCAAACTAACGATCTAAGTACAATAATAATTGCCGAGACAAGATACTGAAATAAAAAGATATTGAAAGAGAGAATCGACATGATACTAGTATCCCAGCAAAGCATGCTGCTTTTGTTAACGGTGAATCTGACAAAAAAAAACTGATAATCTGGAGATAAAAAATGACAAGTGATATAGTACTAATCTGAAGAGTATCAGTAAGACACCACCGGCAATAAGAGGATAATGAAAATGTTGCCCAAGCCTCTGGAGTCCTTGAGGATATGATTGTATGCGCTTCATCTAGTACCACTCTATACCAGTACGGGGTCCCCATCCTGGATTAAAAAAGCATACACCAAATGTGTGAAAAGATATGAAGACATTCAATTCTGGGGCAGACAGATTTATTTTGTTAGGGCTTACAGATTTACAAGCTGCAGCTAAGACACCATATGTCGTTAAAACCACATAATGCTGTGCTAATGCAATTGGATGAGTAGTTATGTCAACACCATATTGCACATATAACCGGAGCATTCCTGGAATGGATTTCAATTTCATCCTGTGATTCACCAATCATTTTCTGTAAGTTGTCGTTCAGATATTAATTAGAACTATAACATGATAAAGAAACTCAGAAAAGACATAGATAGTGAAGAATGTGGAGAACCTCGCACGGTATCAAGATTGAAACAGAAATATTTCTACCTATGATGGAAAATTTTACCTTCCATTGGCCTAGCAAAGCCATTGAACAAACCGTAAGAGTTCCGTGCTTGAAGTTTTCAGTGGAAGATGTTGCTTCTGAGCTTTACTCCTCCTACTTGGTCAGCATCATGCTTGACTATTTCTTGGTTATAGGGGGGTTGCCCTCCCTCGTCATGCGAGTATCAGACCAATTGTCATTACAGTCTTCCCAAGATCAGTTGCATCAGCTAGAACCTGCCCAACATAAAAATGCTCAATTCAGACGTTTTTATTGATAATTACATGTATAGCTTAAAAAAAATATGAGAAGGAAGTTTTGCTTTTCTTTCTAGAGGGATATAAAACCCCAAAATGCATTACTAATGGACTTACTCCTCTGGTCAGTTTGTGTTGCACTAGGAAACTGAGTGGGTAGCATCCCCAGAGAAAACATAAACACAGACTTCAGAAGCCCTCCTGCTCATAACAAAGCCTCATCAAATCAAATAATCCAGGAAGTATCTCAAGATTCTTAATAAACGAATGGAAGTAAAACTTTTTATGATACATACGAGTTATAAAGTCCACCTCCAGCAATGATATAGAGTTTTTTGCAGCTTTCTCAACATCCATTCCCTTCTCTGATATAGAGTTTTATTTTTGCAGCAATAATAAAATGAACCAAGCAATGATTAGCAGAATCGCTTGGCGATTAGTTAGTAACCCTGACGATTTATGGGCACAAATACTAAAAGGAAAGTACTTTAAAAAAACTGGTGCATTACATTCCAAGAAGAAATCACAAGCCTCTTGGGTATGGAAATGCATCTTGCAGGGTATCGAACACATCAAAAAATATACCATCTGGGAGGTGGGTGATGGAACTTCAATAGATATCTGGCAAGATAAATGGATACCAAATAGGAGAGAGACTTTAGCTAACTCTTTCCCAAATAATAACTCCAACATAACACTTGTATCACAGTTGATTGACTGTGAAACAAAGAAGTGGAATATTAACCTGTTAACTTCTATGTTTGATTCTTCTTTGGTCAGGGAAATCTTGAACATAAGGCTTTTCTTAACTAAAGAGGGATCACTGAAAAAAGACAAAATCAGATGGCTTCTTACGAATAATGGAGAGTTCTCTGTGAAGTCTCTATATGCCAAACTTCAAAACTTGAATGATTCAACCACAATTCAGACAAAAAAATTTTGGAAGAAATTATGGACCATAAACACTTCTCAGAGAATCAAGCACTTCATCTGGAAATGTTTACAGGATTCTTTACCAACTAAAAAGAAACTTGGTTCAAGTAGAGATGGGGATAGGAATTGTGTGTTTTGTCAACATCCTAAGAATCTACTTTTCATCTGCTTTTTGAATGCGCCTATGCAAAAGAAATTTGGGCACTTCGGCCAATGCACTGCAGAGGAGTATCTTCTAACATTGTTTCTACACATACTTCTTTCTTAGATATGTATAATGAATGGATGAGGGGAGATCCGAACTCAATATCCATGGCTTTAGCCGCAACTAAGTGTTGGTTCATCCGGAAAGAACGATGTCTCGAGTCTTTGAGGATAAAAGTAGAACACCACCAATTGGCTAAAGACATACAAAGACATTATGAATATTGGCACCCAATAACACAATTACAGTCATAACACAAAACAACATCGGAACTCGAGAATCGATTTATTGGACTCTAATGATAAGAAACTTTTATAAATTAAATTGTGATGCTTCTTGGGTTTTACTGCTACAACTAATGCTTGGTTTCGGTTTATTTTGCGCAACTGGACAGGGACCTTCAAAGGAGCAGGGATGGGCAGTTGCAGGGCAGAATCACCAGAAGAAGCTGAAGCTATAGCCCTGCTGCAGACTACAACTTGGGCCATCAACAACAACTTACAAAATATGGCAATCGAAGGAGATAATCAAAACACTATCAAGTACCTACAAGGAAAACAAACCTCAATTAAATGGCAATGTGTAGCCATATTAGGCGAAGTAAAGAAGATGGCAAATGAACTAGTTTCTTTTGGGGGATTTCCTTTGTGTGGATAGAAGAGCAAACAAAGTGGCGATTTGTTTGCAAAAGAAGGAAGAACTTCAACACATCGATTACTAGCTTCTGTTACACCTTCCTTTTTAATTCCACCTATTACTTTTGATTACATTAAAGCCTATGAGCAATGTAATATGAACTCAAACTTTGTATCTGTTTCGGAAATAACTAATCACAGATTCAGTCATCGGACGGACAACTCTACCTGAGTTGATTCCAAATGAGTTGGAATCTACAGATTAGTTTCTTCTATGTTCTATTTTTTTTTTTTTTTAATAGGAAATTGAAATTGATTGATTTCTGCAAGTTACAAATTGTTTTTATCCTGTTGGATTAAAACATTAATCCAGACAGTGCATTATTACGCCAATGAAAGCATAAAGAATGAGTTCTTACAAATTTAGCTAAGGTATCAGCTATGTGATTTGCATCTCTATGTGCATAATTGCATATCCAAGAGTCTAAAGTTTTGAGATGATATAAAGCATCATTTATTAGATTATAGGTTGTCCATCTGACAGCAGAAGAATTTCCATTGAGAGCCGCTACTACATTCGCACAGTCCCCTTCTAGATGTATCTTTCTCCATCCACTGTTCTTTGCCCACAGTACCGCTTCCAGAAGAGCTTGCGCTTCAGCTTGTTCAGGATCTATTGTATGAGATGCACCACCTCGCAATCCATAGCTATCACCTGCAGCATTTCTACATATTAGTCCCCACCCTGACAAACAATCCTTATCCAGAAATGAGCCATCAAAATTTATCTTTAAAATGTCATTTTCTGGAGGGAGCCAGTTATGTACAATCTGCAAACGAGATTGCTTATGCATAGCAAGATGTTCTTGAATTCTATTCCATTCATTTAACTGCAACAAAACATTATTAGCAACAGTTGTGGACAGTAAGGGTTTATTCTCAAAAATTTTATCACATCTAGATTTCCAAATTAGCCAAATTGTAAAGCAAACCATATCATACTGTTTAAAATCCTTAGCATTACTAGGAGCTATGAAGAAATCACATAACCAGTGGTGAATATCCTGATCCTGTAAGTGAAGAGTTAGAGTAGAATTTACCAAGTTCCAAATAACCCTGACATGATTGCAATCATAGAACAAGTGTTGGATAGTTTCAGCAGAACTTTCACAAAAAGGACAGGATTCATCCTGATATCTAGTATTTTTGGCTAATCTAATTTTTGTAGGCAAGCAGTTATGCATGAATTTCCATACAAAGTACTGGACCCTAGGAGGTAGTTTATGCTTCCAGAAAGATTTCCAATTGATAAGAAGATTATTTTTGGTTGGTTTTGCAGCTAACTTCTCATTGAGAATGACTTTATAAGCGAGACTTGGCAAAAAGTCCCATTGCTTGATGGCTCCCATCTTATTCCGTCCTTACCTACAAAAGGTATTCGATTCTAGTAATGTCACTTACAAAGTGTTTTCATCAAACAGTATTCAAAGTATCAACTTTCCAAGTTTTGCTATCCTGGTCATTAACCGACCGATGAGACATAGACATAGAATAATATTGGTTTGAAGGGGACTGTGTCTATTTGGGATCCAATTGTCTTTCCATATAGACACGGTAGTACCATCACCAATTTCCATAATGTAATGCTTCTTAACAATTTTCATCCCAAAGTGCATATTCCTTTCCAAATCCAAGAGCCCCGTCCATTACAACCGTCGGTTAAGGGATTAAGATTATCAAAGTACTTACCTCTTAGGATGATGGCCCAAGGTTCATTTGGAGATGTTACCAATCTCCAAGCCAGCTTAGTCAGAAGAGCTATATTTAAAATATCAGTTCTTCTAATATTAAGGCCTCCTAGCTCTTTGGGAAGAGCAATATCCGTCCACCCTTTTGGATAGTAACCCCTGTCATTTTCTTTTTTCCCCCACCAAAAAATTCCTCTCGTATGCTATCCATCTTATCACCAATTCCTTAGGCATGGGGAAGACGCTAGATGATGACTAGCCGGCTACCAAGGACAAACTTGGTTCATCACAGATTCTACCGGGAGGAGATAAGAAAATAGTATCCCATATGTGCAACTTTGTTTTTATAGCTATCAAGGAGGTGAGCAAAAGACTCATATTTTCTTTTTTTGCGTAGCAAAGGAACACCTAAGTATTTTTCATTTAAAGACATTCTTTTGATGCCAAGGATATTAGAGATATCATTTTTAATATTACTTGGAACCTTATTACTAAAAGCTAAAGCGATTTTTCAAAGTTCACCGCCTGACCGCAGAACTTCCATGAATTGCTCAATTAGAGCGGACAAATTTCTAGCATCCTTAGTTCTAGCTTTTATAAAGATAAGGCAATCATCAGCAAAGAATAAATGGGAAATAGGTGGACAGTTTTTGTTTGCTTTAAAGCCATGAATATGATCATTATTTTCAGCATTTCTTAAACCTCTAGAGAAAGCTTCCATGCAAAGAATGAAGAGATAGGGAGACAGAGGGTCCCCTTGTCTTAGTCCTCTTTGGGGATAGTACACCTTACCTGGGGAACCATTAAGTAATATGGATGTGGAAACAGTGGTTATGCATTGTTCAATCATAGTGCACCAGGATTCAGAAAAACCAAGAGATTTTAAGCTAGCAATAAGGAAATTCCATTCTACCCTATCAAAAGCCTTTGACATATCAAGTTTTATAGCAACACACCCATCTTTGGCCTCAGTTTTTTTCATGGAATGAATAAGTTCATGTGCTATGATGATATTATCATGAATTAGCCTATGTTCTATATATCTGGTTATTTTCAAAAAAAAAATTCCCTTCTCTGATTTCGACATCCAATAAAGAGCTTACTTTTGGTACAAGTGTAAAACACATGTAAGCGTGCTAGGGCCTAGGGGGGTCCATTTCCTGAACAGGCAAAAAGAATGGACTCCCATGACCATCTCTGCATACACTATCATTAGAAAAAAAACATACACATATATCACTAGTCTGCACAATCACTGTTAAAAAATTATGACTTCATTCATAATCCATCACTATCATTAGAATAAACATTTCACCGACAACAAACATACAACTAGAACATATGAACTAATGAAGATAAAAACATAGCCCATGTCACTTGATATAAGCACATACTAAAGTCCAAACTTGTAATTTGAAAAGTCAAGGGAATCATCCATATCCATGTATGGTGGTGAATCCTCAACTAAATTAGGCTTGTCTTCCGAAAGCTCAAGGGCCTCGTCATTATCTTCTAGTGATAATACACCTAGATTAGGCACAGAAGAAGGTTTCAATGCTCGATCAATATTTTTCTCTAACCACGCAAGCCGCTTCTCAAACTTTGAGATAGCCTTGAACATATACTGAACATCAGCTTCAGCAACAAGAGCACAGACTCGAAGAAGTATATAGTAGTCTACATGAGCTGCAAAAATTCTTTCCCCGCCGGCGTTCTTCGTCTCATAGTGCAGATAATTAACATTATTGACATGACCAGGATTTCTTGGAGGAATGTAATAGAACTCATTTTCCTTCATGTTCGATTTCAGCAGGTTTAAGGATCTATTTTTAACGGGCTCTACAGAAACATCATCCTGAGTAGGCATTGGTTCTCCTGCACCGCTGTTACTGGTGCAGCCTTTCTCGAAAGGTTTCCATAAGTTATCGACTATAATCTTCTCTTTATTATCTGATGGAGCTGCAAAGACTGTTTCCTTGCACAATTTGAGATATGATGGTAAGTTTACTGAAGTTTCCTGCACTCTGCGAATTTTCTCATACGTCACTTCAAGACCTCCAAGAAGTTCTGCAGCATCCAACTTACAGTTGAGAAAATAAGATGAACCCCGAACTGTTTTCTTTTTGTCTCAGTGCCAACTTTACCCCTTTGCTTTCTCTTTCGTGGCGATATAGGAGTACTGCAATATTTCTTTTCCCACTTTCCATAACCATTTATATTGTACATAATCCTTATAGCTACCATTATAATTGACATAACACAAACCCGAGAAGGAATCCTATCACTACTAGATGACAGCCATAAATCAGGAGGCATTGACCAATCATGAATCATAGACGCCTTCTGAAGAATCTCTTCCTGAGGAAGTTGGAGCTGCTTAAGATAACGACGAGCTAAAGCATTGAAATTCACAGGAGGAAGTTCCAAACCAATGCACTCAGCAATATATCCTGCTTGTGACTCTAACTCTCTCCAACCAATAATCTTCAAAGGCCTAAACATCGTATCAGTACTTAACGGGCATTTTACTGATGGATTTCCAAACACTTTGCCAATCCTGTCAAAAGCATTCAGAAACGGAAGCTTCCCACCGAGTGCCCACATTACCATATCAGTTGGCAAGATTGGCTCCCTGGCGATATGACAAGCCAGATAACAAATCGATAACGATAAAGATAGCGGAAACGTCCGTCTCAACGATTTCAACCAAATAATCAGTAATCTTTTTCCAGCTAAATTACGAGGTTCATTTTTCACCTCACTACGCGGCTGACTAACTTTGACATCCTCTTCTATCTGCATCTCTGACTCCTCAGCTATCTGACTCGCCCACTTTTCATCAAACACCTGAGACGCAGCAACAAACCGAAGCAAAATAACACCGGTCAGGCCACAGATCAAAGGGCTAACGCCAAACTCTTCAACCAAAGCCTGACACTGATATTCAATCATAAGCTCAATCCCCATCACATACGTAGTCCTGAGCTCATACGCATAATCCTCCGGCGAAATCTCACTACTAATACTACTACCAAAATCAGCAGGCACATAGGGTTTCATTTCCACATCCTCAGACTTGGGTTGCTGCGGCTTATCTGGTTGAGTTAGTTGTGTCCAAAACTCAGACTGCTGGGTTTGAGGCTCCGGTTCAACGACGGCGGCACGACGACGATGATATTGTGAATACGTTCCATTGTAAACATCTGCTTCATCTCCCATGCCAGTTTCTTGCATACCATGAACTTGTTGACCACAGTCTTCGCAGAAATAGAAACCATTAGATTCCTCAAACTTCTTACTCCCACACCCACAAGTTATTTTTAGATCCATTGACTGATATAAATGATCTGATCAAATAAAAATCAATCTCTTATAGTTTTCTACCCCATAATGTTACAGAAGAAGAAGAACTGATTGGTTCCTGGTGTGAATCACTCTCAAACTTCTTCGAATTGAAATAATGTTACTAGAATGGCTGCAGACACTGGCTTTTCTCAACTGTCTCAATTTTTTCTCAAATATTTGATTTGCTAAAACCCTAGATATAGATAAATAAACCTGGGCTTTCACTTACGACTTGGGCCCGTAGGCCCGTAACCTCTCTACAAATTGTTATAGGCACCCACTAGCTCTTCCAGGGGTGTCTTGGGAAGTTGTCCCCCATAAATGAACTCTCATCTACAGCTTTAACTTTGTCATTTTTGACTTTCCTTGACGCTTGGCTCGGACCTCAAGCTTACTGAACATGCATGGAAGACTCTTGCAGCACTGCCACCGGCTCCGACCTATTTCATTTTCAAGCAAATATAAATGGGTTTACCACTTAAGTTTCATTGAACGAATGATGGAAGTTTTATGATCACGGCAAAGGAGATCTCAGAAGTAGGAAAATATCTCCAGACTTGCAAAAAACAAAGCTGAACACTAAAGACACAAATGCAAACTAACCAAAGAATAATGTTTTCCAGTTTGTTACAAGTTCTCATGCTGTGCCAGCATCTCTTTGGATTTTGAACTTAGCCAAACTTCAGGAATACCATACAAACAAACAGAATGCAGCAGGGAGATTTTTCACAAAAAAACTGGCCTCTTTATGCCGACTTTTATAATCTCCAATAGTGAAAAAAAAAGTAGGAAGCATTACAACTACACCAACCAAAACAAAAGAGAGCCAGAGATATCATAAAGCAAAAAGAGAGTTTTGACATTTTCTTTAGTTTATGGTGAAACCATATGAAAATGATAAAAAAAGACACCCTGGACAAAATAGGAACCATATAGATCTGGACTTTACAAACGGAATCAGATACCCACAAAATATTTACCTTGTCAGCCTAAAAAACTAACTCTTTACTAGAACTAGAATCATCTAAACAACATCTTCAGTTCTTCAATCCTAGCAGATCGAACTTCTTCATCAGTAAGGGCTCCTGCAATCATGCGTTGTTTCCTCGCTTGAACCTGTTGTAGACGTTCCTCCACCGTATCCTGCATGCAACAAATTTCCTCAGTTAAATGAAGCTTAAAGATCTACTGAATCGTTTTGTAAATGGTGCAAACAATGATCAAGATTCAGTGGCTGAAACTAGTTGACTTCAGCAAGGGCCCCTGCTATCATGCGCTGTTTACTCATACAATTCCATCTTTTCAAAGCATACAATGTAAATGGTGCAAACATGGTGATTGAGATTCAGTGGCTGAAACTAGTTAACTACAGTTGTTTCGAAATGAAGGATTGTGTTTAAATGCGCTAAAGCCAATATATATATAGAGAGAGAGCAAGAAGTTTTTACCGTAACAATGAATCTTCTAACACAAACAGTTCGCTTTTGTCCAATACGATGAATTCTCATAATTGCTTGCTCTTCAACAGCAGGATTCCACCATGGATCCTAGTTTCACAAAATATATATCAGAAAAAGCACAATATAACTTGAACAAAATGTTGATAAAAGAGAGAAAAATGTTTAGATTTCAGTGTCATTACCATTAGAAACACATTAGACGCAGCTGTCAAATTCAAACCAACACCTCCGGCCTTCAGGGACATCAATAGCACCTGACACATAATACAAAAGACTAAAATCAGACGAGCTCTTCATAAAAATCCTTAAAATGCAAAACTACATCAATATAATTTGGTATAGGTGCAAATAAAAGTTGCTTGTTAAGTTGTTACCGTTTTCTTCTTTGTTTCATTAAACTCCTTCAGTACTTTCTCCCTATTCTTCTGGCTTAATTTTCCATCAAACCTCAAGAACTGAATTCCATTGTTATTTAAAGGGATCTCCAATAGGTCAAAAAATGAAGTCCACTGGCTGAAGATAATGCTCTTTTCACCAGAACCAGAATTTTGTATATTTTCCAAGCATTCCAAGAGCTTAGAAACTTTGCAAGAGTCCCTCCAATTCTTATCGATATCAACCCGGAATGGATTATCAGATGGACATGTTATGAGTTCATCTTTTGTAATCTTCTGCCTACAAATTGGGCAGGACCCACCTGCCGAGGTCCCCCAACTGGTAAAGAGGCACTCTCTGCACATTCTATGTGCACAAGGTGTGAGCACAGGATCATCAGCAGACTCTAAGCAGATTGGGCATTCTGTGTTTTCACCATTGCGGATACCATCAACAACCTCTTCAACATAAGCTCGACTTGGAACTATCTGACCCCTATTGACAGCATTTGAGTGCATTCCAAGAAATCTCATTGCAAGTTTGTTCAAGTCTGCATATTTTTGGGAATCTCCTCGGCTGCATGATTTGAGAGCAGAAGTTTAGTCACTGTACTGTTAATGATTTACAGAATAAAATTGTCAAAACATTAGTTTTTTCGGGTTCAATACCTTATGACTAGATACGGATGGTTGCAACACTGTCGTAGTCGTAGTAGAAGCTCAAGAATAGATGCATAATTGTGAAGAACTTTGCCTTGTGCTACAAACTGATCAAACTGGATCTGTTTTCACAAACAGTAGGAAAATATTCAATCAGACCAAATTTTGGGCAATTGAACTGTATGAAATGATAAAAACAATAAGATACTCATTTATAGTCTATAGATATCCAAGTAATTCTGCATTATGCATCTTTGAATGCAAGATTACCTTGGACCTCTTAAAGAGTGCACTGTAGAAATCACGCTCAGCGTCTGATTGTTCACACTCGATGACTTGGATATCGGCCGGAGGAAGTACAAGTATGGGTCTGAAAATTCAGAACATTAAAAATCATAAACATTCTTGAAGAACAAGAACAAAATGTCAAGTCCCAGGGGAAGAGCCTAGAGGAAATAAAAGATAAACACACCTTCCTTTTCTGTCTTTTGTATCCTTTGTTCTCCTCAGCATTAAAGACCTCAGAATAGACTTAACCAACCTTATCCCTCTTTCATCACCGTTTTCATAAGGCCTCTGGATCAATTTATACCACCTAAATAACCAGTTTAGGATGTAAATGAATTAGTCATTCTTAACTGATATTCTATCCATATGCTGCAGTAATAAATATATCTTCAGTTAGGATACATAGGATACATTAGGGATACACTTACCACGCCCAGTTACACCATGGCTCAACATGCAAGAAGCATAGAAGACTGTAGAGATCCTCCAAATTATTCTGCAACCATCAAACTAACAATCTTAGTAAAATAGTAATGGTCCATAAACACAAAATACTTAATATAGGAAGACATTGAAAATGAGAATGCATCTTACACACTACCCCAGCAAAGCATGCCGCTTTTGCTAATGGTGAATCTGATCATAACAAAAGTAATAATCTGAAGAAGAAAAAAAGTAAAAGAATGCTAACCTGAAGAGGTGTACCAGTAAGACACCACCGGCAATAAGAGGATAATGAAAATGCTGCCTGAGCCACTTGAGTCCTTGAGGATTTGATTGTATGTGCTTCATCTAGTACCACTCTATACCAGTCTACTTGGTGAAAAATACTGTCTCCCGCATTCTGAATAAAAACACACCAAAAGTGTGAAAAGATAAGACAAAAACTATCCAATAGAAGAGCACACAAAGATTTATTTTGTTAGGGCTTACAGATTTACAAGCTGCAGCTAAGACACCATATGTTGTTAAAACCACATCATGTTGTGCTATTGCATTTGGGTAAGTAGTTCTGTCCACACCGTATTGTACATACAACCCAAGGGTCCCTGGCTGAGAATGGGTTTCAAGTTCATCCTGCGATTCGCAAGACATGTGTTGTAAGTTGTAGTTCAGATATTTTACTAGAACTATAACATGACAAAAAAGACACATAAATAGTGCAGAATGTGAAAACCTATAGTTTTGTATAATGATTGAAACAAAAATCCTTATTAAATTAATGAAGAATGGAAAATTTTACCTTCCATTGGCCTAGCAATGCCATTGGACAGACAATAAGAGTTCCACCCTTGACGTTTGGTGCGGAAGATGTTGCTTGTGAGCTTCTACTCCTTCTGCTTACTTGGTCAGGGTCATGCTTGACTATTTCTTGACTGTAAGGGGTTCCCCTGCCTCGTCTTGTATGTATCAGAGCAATTGTCATGACAGTTTTTCCAAGACCCATTGCATCAGCTAGAATCTTCACAGTAGAAAAACACTTGATTCAGACACCTTGTATTCATATTTATATGTATAACTAAAACAAAAATTATGAAAAAGAAGTTATTTCATTCTCAGAAGGAATTAAAACCCAAAAATGCATTACTAATGAACTTACTCCTCCTCTAGTCGATTGTGTTGCACTAGGAAATTGGGTGGTAGCTTCCCCAGAGAATACATTTACATAGACTTCAGAAGCTCTCCTGCTCATAGCAAAGCACCATTTAGTAAAATCATTCAGGAGGTATCTAAAAGACTCCAAATAAGTGAAGGGAAGAAAATTCTTTTGTGGCACATACTTATCAGTTATACGGTACACCTCCCAGCAAGGATGGAGAGTTTTTGCAGCTTTCTCAACATCAATCCCCTCCTCTGATTTGGACATCCAATAAAGAGCTTCCTTTTGGTACGAGTGTAGAACACATTTAAGTGTAATAGGGGGTTCCATCTCCTGTACAATTAAAACAAAATCGTTCAGCAATTTGCAAGGACACCCAAGCAACTAAATCCCTTGTATTTCCACACTTATATTAGTATGTTTTACCTCCAAGTTGTAGACACCAGCAGCACCAACAAGATTATTCAAGGTTGATTCTGAGAATGTCTGTTCATCATTAGCTTGCTCAGGCACCGGCTGGCTTTGGCTTCCCCTAGTCTTCTTTGCAACTGGCACTGGTGGTGGTAAAGCCCCAACTGATTCACCCTGTTTCAATTTCATAATGAAATGAACATTTATCAAAGAATGAAGCATACAAAACTACACAAGCTCACTTAAATAGGCAAATACATTTTTCAAAGAGCATGGCACAACATCAGAAACTGTTGCTTTTCAATAAGGTTGTGACTGCAATAAGCCTAATTATAGATGACATTAGATAGGAAAATAACCAAGACTCACATGTAGATTCAAGGACCGCTTTCGATTGTCAAGTTCCTCTGGAGTGAACTCAGCCTGTTCAACACCAATTCAAAAATTAGAACAACCTAGTCTACAAAATGTACTTAATAGAGAGTTTGTGCTTGTATAAGACACCCTAAAAACAATGAGAAGTACCTTCTTAAATGCCTTAATTCTCAGCAACTGGAATAGTGTAGGTAGAGGATGGAAAACAGACTCCACATGTGATGGAGGAGTTAAATTCCATGAAGTCTTGTCACCCTCCACAAATACTGATCGATGTATATAGAAGCTAAAAAAACCAAACCAGACACAAAATCACAACTAGTAACTAACATATATCAAAATCACAAGAATCAGAAATAAGCATTCAATTGAAATGAACTATAAATTTCAAGATGAAGGGTATTTCATTTCATTTCATTTACCTGACATACAAATGAATCTCTTGCATGAGACGAAGCTCAGTTTGTGGAGCAGCCACAACACTTCTACCACAAAGCTTCACCCTCGTTGAATTAACAAGAGGAATCACACATTTAGTCCACTCTAAAGGTAGCCTTCCAATCTGAAACCACAAAATCAAGTAAACATTTGCACTAATTGCCAATACCTAGATTTCAATTGACAAAAGCACAATAAAGGGTTTTGATTACGAACCTCTCCTGATCGTTTAGTTGAGAAGCGAACAATCTTGGTTTTGAAATTCGAAGGATACGAGAAATAAACAATCTCATTGAAAGCAAGTTTCTTTCTTTTACAGGTAGAAAGCCCAGCAACAGTACTTCTTCCAACCAACAACCAATCTTCTTCTTCTGGAAATTCTCCATCATCAATATCTTCCTTTTTCTCCACCGTCTTACTTACAGGCTTCTTCGCCTGTTTGGTCATCGGCGGCCGCTGTTCAGAAATCGATGAACGGGGTTTGTTGTCATCTTCCGAATCAATACAGATAACATCGTAATCATCAGTAACGGCATACTTAGGAGGCTGCTCAGTTACAGTTACAGGTACCAAATCTGTACATTGATTTAACCCTAAACCAGTTTTTTCTTCCTTCACAGACTCCTTGTCGATGTCCATACTTGACATCTCTGGTTCTTCCTTGACCTTGGGTAGTATTAAAGCCAGATCTAGATTCCTCATCTCTGGCCCCAACTCCTTTTTTTCTTCCTTTACCAAAACAATTTGCTTGTCATGGCAAACAGATTCTTCAACCTTGGGATTCTTGAACTCATTACTGAGATCAGTTTCTTCCTCTGGGGTATCAGAAATCTCTTGTTTAACCACAGCAGAAACCCTAGAACCAGTACTTGTAACTGTTTTCTTAACAGTTGCTAATGGAGTTACTGTACCTCCTTGTCTATATTGAAGGATTTTAATGGCTTCATCTATATCATTATCTGCAAGCATAAGAGCTCGAAGGATTGCTGGTTTTGATATATCACCAAGAACTGATTTGATTTGTTTGATGTTTTCTTCTTCTGGTTCTACAATCTTCATCGTCTCCATTAGAGGGGAAAATCAAGAAGAAGATAATAATAATCTTAGAGATGTTGTGGTTTAGATGAAGAAGAGAACAGGGGAAAATGGGTTTGAGTTTGTGTAAAATGATTTAACAAAGTTGGGGAAAATCTTTATAGAAGAAGAATTTTTTGGCGCGAATATTGAATAGAAAAGGATTTTCCCACCTTTTCCCTTACCTTTTTGGCGGTAAAAAGATCGATTGTTTTTACTGTGTTTTGTCGATTAAATTGCTTAATTCTGGTGCGAGATTAGAGTTAATGGTGGGAAAATTACTATTTATCCGCTTAATAGAGAGAGACAGTTTACTAGTAGTTCGTAATTAAGGCCAATTTGGGCGCGAATAAGATAAATATCTAGTTTTTCGATCTTTTACTTACATTTTTTTTTGGCGGTAAATACGAGAACTCGTTTTGCTGTTTTTGAGATCTTATCAGTACCGTACGCGTGGCCTAGTCCTTGATTTCTATTCTTGCGCTCAAATCTGAACATTTAGGCACCAGTACCTTTGCAATACCTTTGCAATATGTCGTAGAAAAAAATTTATTTTGGGGAGGAAATTACGGGTATATAGCATTTTTTTAGTCTTTCGTCCTTGAGTGGTTATGCGGTCTAATATTCAGAACTTGTTTTACAGTGTTAAATCTAGGTTTCTTAATTTTAAAAACCAACTCTACCAGGAATTTATAGTTCTTAGACCCGGTTGACATTTCCAGCTCCATGATATGGAGTCGACTATAACCACATTCAAAATTATTAGTTTATACCCTAAAAGAATATATCATACAATCTTAAAACACTACTGCTCTAGTTTCTTTTTTGGTTAAACTGTAAAGATTATTCCAATAACATAAATAACAAAAAAATATTTAGCTCTTAAACGTTCTAATTCTAAATAATTCATTAATAGTTGCCTCAAAGGGGCCTTTCCCTGCTTCCCCATCAAGGCCGGCCCTGGTTATCCATAAATGCCTTGTTCATTCTCAGGTCGTGCCAAACACTTCAACACGTCTCTGAGAGCATAGTAATGGTTATCACACTTATGATCTGAAATTAAGTTGCCGGACAACAAAATATTTTGGAAGTGTTCACCAGGATTTCTCTGCCAGAGCGTGTATGATTCCCTTGCTTTGCTATCAGTATACTTGCTCTGTTTACCATCATCCAGATCCCTCTTTAGAAAATACAGAGTTCCAGGAATAAACAATTCCTCGGGCATGTCAACTGAACCCGCCTTTACTACTGAAGTACTATCATCTCCTGGTGATGTCTCTTTAGCTCGAACAGGCAGTAACTCTTTTCTGACAGAACCATCTGTTAGACAGGCGTAATTAGCATGTGATAACTGATAGCTCTAATTTAGGGGGCAACTTCTTACAAACTCGCAAACAAATATAGATTTACAATATTGTGCCACAAAAACTCTTGACGTATGGGTATACCTGAACCTAATAATGTCCCGAGGGGATGGTAGATTTCCAAAGATTTTAAGAAAGACCCAAATACTTATTTCACTTTCTGATTAATTAAGAATGATAGTACACATACACACAGAAGTTGGCAAAAAAAAATGGCAATTTTAAGGATTGAAATGATCGTCATATCAGAATTGGGGAGGACATTTCTATAATCTAATGACATTTTCACTGTCAAGAGAGATGTTAATTAGGACAGTCAGATCAGCATATCTAGTTGTTACGATTAACCTATTTGATAGCTGAAAAAAATAGCAAACTTACCAGACGAATCGGTCTTGCTCCCAAAACTAGCATAATCAGCAAGTTTTCTAGCCACGTCTTGTACTGAAGAAACAACTTGTTTCGCATTTGCAATCATGTCTACAACACTCTTCCAGTCTTCCTTCTCCAAGATTTTTCTCCTGAAAAAAGAATAATACTATCTTTTCAGTGAGAAGTATTCATAGATGCATTTCCGAAAGCAAGCATGCCTCCTGAGTCTGTATCTCTTACCAATCAGTTTGAAGAATTTCCTCCCTCAACCTCTGTAGCGAAGCCACACTTAACCTTGGAACTATATCGTCCTGCAAGAACATAACAAATGACACCAACCTTGAGATAACAAATACATAAATACTAAGGTTCTAAAATTTATTTTGGAAGACCTTCCTTGCTGCAAAAATGTGATTTCACATAGACTCAAGAGAGGTTATAAATAACCAGAGAGCTTGCCTGCAATACAAGAGTGGAAACATAGCTGGCGCAGCTTTCAGCAAGTTCTTTAGAAAGACAGGGAGGAGTTCCAACCCCAATTGCCGTAACAATATCAGGACTAAACCCAAGTTCCTCTTGTGACTTCTTCCTAAGCATTATTGCTAGTAACGAAGCTGCAGCGCCTCCGAGAGAATGCCCTACCAGCCTCAACCTAAATCCCTGTATATCAATTAGGCTCAACACAACAAAATGGAAAGTGCTTACCATCTTAATACTAGAGAATGAAAATTAAGTCAGAACCCAAACATTCAAGGGAAGTGTGATGTCCCTTCTCTATTTGCCTTTTGTAAGGTATTAATTTACAAGGCCTTATTATGAGATATGGTGAAAACCATCAAGCTGGAAGCCCTTTTTTAGCAATAATTTTAGCCCCTCCTTTTCTAAATTAAAGCAAAACCCAAACTGTTAAAGAAAGTGTGATATTTTCACGCACCTCGTGTTTCTTCAAGCACTTCCTTATGGTTACAATTTCGTGACGGAGAAACCAGCGAGCAGCTTCAGCAGTACCAAAATGACTGGAGAAACCTTCAAATGTTACTTCCTTTTCACTTGAAGAAATGACGTCGGTGATAAAGTCATAGACAGTATGAGTTCCGCGGATTCCTAGAATGACTAGCTTGTTTCTGATATCAATCCCAATATAATATCCTGGTCTCATAACACTGGAACTGTTTACAAATTTCAAAACATTACGTTCTCGAAGCATGCTGTTCCTTGCAAGACCTGTGGCGTTCTCCTTATATGCCCCTTTCGCCAGTTCAGTATGATATATGAGATCTTGAACCTAATTCAACATTTAGTTCAGAGAAGCTTTAGATATAAGCTAGTTCATAAGTAATGATTTAAACCTAAACTTCATGTAGCACTTCGAATTACCAACATTTGATTATTTAGTAGTATAAGGCTCAAGCAATTACTATAGAATTGGAGGAGATTTGAATGCCCTTGACATCCTCGACCCGAGCAGCAGATGCTTGACGAAGATATGTGAGATACAACCCCATTGTTAGATCACTTAAGCTCCAATCCTGGATACCAATTTTACTCTTTTGAATGCTTGCCAGAATCTCTGTAAGTGATCGACTGCTAGGTGGAGGATTTTGCCCGTTGTCGCTACCTAGGAAATGAAACTTTTAAGTCATCCTCTGTATTAATACAATTAACTGAGAAGACTACGCTCTTAAACGGCTCTTAGTAGGTATAAAAAACGGCTAATTATGAATAGATGGACCAGTTTACAAGGTTTATTATGTTTTTCCTTCTAACGTTCAACTAAAGTATAAACTGATGCTGATGATTACTGTATCATACAACAAGGTTTCATTAAATTTCCCATCCTCATTCGTCTTGCTTGTTTTTTTTCTTACATGAACAAGTTTGAAAAACTTACACAATCTCATTTCATTGTTCTTAAAGTAGATTTTGTAGATAAAATTCATGCTAACGAAAGGCAAATTCATAAAATCAAATAGTAAGAAGGGGAAGAAACCTGTAGGCAAGGCCCACCTACACAACTGTAAGGCAGGTTCAAGAGCTTTTGAGAGCCAAGCAAGTTCTAACTTCCACTTGTTTTCGTCCAAATCATCATGGTCAGAACCACGTCTACTGAGGTTCGAAGAGTGACTTGATTGCCCCTTTTGGGATGCATCTTTTGCCTCCTTTGACCCATTACATTGTGGCTTATCTGCTTTCGAGCATTGTGATCTAGACTGAGTAAGAAGACTGTAGACAAACTGTCTATATGGCTCTTGTTTCTTTTGCAGGTTAGCATTATACTCTGCAATATGCAAATCAAATTAAAACATCAATACCCTATGAAGAACAGTGCAACACTAAAAAGACAGTCGGCACACCACAAAAATATGATCAGCCCATAAAATCTTTCAGGGTGTTTTCTTTCTTTTAGATTGTGCAAAAATTCTCATTTATGATATAGAAAAGGATCCGGAATGAACAACTAATGACCAAAATCTCAATAGCAACACAAAACCTCAAATACTAAAATTGACAGGTCTAGTAAGAAATTCAGTAGTCCAATCTTAAACATACAACATCCTTATCAAGTAACTACTACATAAAAATAAACATACAACAACCGAAGCCGTTTGCAGGCACACACACGAAAAAGACCCAATTAAACTACTACATTCTCAAAATTAGCATCTCCATTACAATAAAATGATCGATATCAATACACAAGTACCAGTTAAGGACAATTTTGAAAAACCCAAGTGTTCAGATTCTTAGTTGAGAACAAAATAGTGTACATTGGGCATGCCGAATTAAAATTCTCTCAAAACCAATATCCACTAATAAATTTAAGCAACACTGAACACCAATAAACATAAGCTAACAAAATCATAAAGAATTACAGAAAACAAAAAATCAACATACTAAGAGCTAAAACAAAACTCAAACATTAGAAACCCACCGCCAAAATGACATTTTTCTTGAATCTCAGAATCAATACAATAACACTGTTAATCTGCTTCAAACCCTAGAAATCTCATTCCTTCAGGAACATGCATAGATAAAGTTTGGTTCAAAATCAAAACCCACCCACATAAATGACAAACTACTCAAACCCCAGAAAGAAATATAGAATCTTTTGCACTGAAACATGATCAAAAATCAACATTACCGCTTTTTTCATTAGGACCCTAAAATTAAAATCTGGTTCATTACAGCAATTGACCTAATAGTACCCTAGACATAATTTATAGAAGAAAAAAAAAAATCAAACCCAATAGGAACTTCGGTAATCGATAACATTTAAAAAATCAAAGGAAAAAAAAAACATACCGATATGCAGGAAGAAACTTCTTATAGATTGTTTCACCATTTCCTTGTCTCCCGAACGATAAAGATCGTAACTTTACTAGTTTGTGGCACTAATTATCAGGGTTTGAATGCGGTAATGTTATGAGTTAGTCTTTATTCTGAAAATGAGCCATTAGAAACCACACGGGAGAGTCAGGGTGTGGTGACTAGCGAAAAGTGGTATGGAAGGTAAGTGAAGAAGGGACACGAAGAGAGCAGTGAGGAGGATACTAGAGTGTCCGAGTCCCTATCTCTCTTTGTGTCTCCAGTCCAGAGTCAGGCCTCCTCCTTTCTCAATGAAGCTGGAATATTCCTTGTGTGAAGATTTTTCAACCCAAACCAAGGAACACGCAAATTGCGGTGAGGATCCAAGTGGTATCAAGGAGGAAACTATGCTTTAGGTTACAATAAAAATTTGGTGAGGATCCAAGTGGTATCAAGGGGAAGCTATTAGCTATGCTTTAAGGTTACAATAAAAATTGTGGAGTCACTTGACCATTTTGCACAACAATACCAAATACTTAGGGTGATACGGATTTTGCATTGGTAACAGACACCATTATGTGTGTGATTGATTACAAACGGATTCAAGTGTTTTTGTGCTGGTTTTTGAAAGGGATCCCTTTTTGAAAGCAATAGATGATTTGAAGACGAAGAAGAATTCTTATTAGTTTTCGTATCTTGTGGATTTAGTGCACAAACCTTGATCGGTTGGGATCCAACTAGAATTGGTTTATCTTTGATGGACTTGATTGATTAGTTGTGTGAGATCGACATCTTTCTATAGTTTCTCTTTGAGATCTATATTGACTGAGTGCGAATCTAAAAATTGATTATTTCGGTAATCAACATTTAGATTGATCTAACCAGACAAAGGAGTTTATTAGATTAAACAGAAGAGCCTTTGTCAACGACTCATTAATATCTTCTAGCAAGATTGATTAGAGTGGTTACCAAACAGATTCTTCCTTTGTTGTTTGCAATAAGATCCAAAGGACTCGCTATTGTTGATGGTGGTTTTTAGCTCAGGGATAAATTTGTAAAAGTCTATCTACCTGACCCGGCATCAGATGTAGTAGACATTGATATGTCTATATTCCGCAGGGAATTTGGAGAATATATCAAAATCTGACGAGTATCTATGTCTCTCTTCGTATTATATTGAAACTCAAGCTCCTGGATGAACTGTTCACTAGCATAGAGCCTAATGAGTGTATAAGCTCCTAGCTGCATTACTCACAAATATCGAGCTCACTTGAGTACTTTTTTGTGCTTATGTTCCCTGGCAGAACCCTTAATATTGGTATGGCATGACGGATTTGTGTTCACTCGCGGCAGAGTAGCACGGACCTCCAAGTACCAAGGTTAAGGCCCTTGCATAAAATACTCAGTCAGAAAGCAAAGAATAAACAGAGTCGCGGAGTAGGAGCAACAATGAGGGGAGCGTGGCCATGCCATAGGCTAACCGGCGCCACTTGGCAATGCCCCATGCTACCTAACCGGCCCTTACTCCTTCGTCGACCAATCAGGTCGCTTTAAACCTGCCACACTCCCACGAGTTGTGGCTGGGCCCATACCTGCCGGCCCCAGTTTCTATCGACCAATCAGGTCGCTCTAAAGCCGCCACACTCACACCAGAAGTGTAGCCACGCCTATGCTTGGCCGGCCCCTCTCTTTCCTACCGACCAATCACATCACTTTAAAATGCGCCACGAGCACTAGAGGTGCGGCCGCGCCTTATGTTTTGCCGGCCCCTTTTCTTGACCAATTAAGTCGCTCTAAACTCGCCACCATACATTAAAGGCCAAACGCACCCTGCCGCCCCACCATACTAACTGGCAAGCCAAACGCGGCTGACACAACAACATATTAATCGGCATGCCAACATTCCACACTGCCGCGGTAACATGCCGCCAAGCCCTAACTTTGGCCACGACGCCAAAACCTAGCCTTGGCCACGCCGCCAAGCTCTAACTTTGGCCACGACGCCAAATCCAAGCCTTGGCCACGCCGCTAAGCCCTAACTTGGGCCACGGCGCCAAATCCTAGCCTTGGCCACGCCGCCAAGCCCTAACTTTGGCCACGACGCCAAATCCTAGCCTTGGCCACGCCGCCAAGCCCTAACTTTGGCCACGACGCCAAATCCTAGCCTTGGCCATGCCGCCAAACCCTAACTTTGGCCACGGAGTCAAGTCCTAGCTTTGGTCATGCCACAACGCCACAGGTGTGGCCATGCCACACGCACTAATTAGGGTTTCGACATGCCAAACCCTAATTTTGGCAAAATTGCTACGCCAACCAAGCCAAATAACGTTTCCCAGAGCGTTGGGATCGATGTGGCAACATGGCCAATGTTGCCAGAGCCATATTTGGGTCTAACACCAATATGCCAAAACAGTTGCCACGGCTACGCCAGGCGCCACTATGCTAATGGCGCCACTTTGCTACACAACAAAGATATGGCCATAATCAATGGCTACCCTTCCTCATGAGATGCAATCTCAGCCATCCAAGTTCGCCACTGAACTGACGGACTTGCGGCAAGTTCCAGACAACCAACTAGTGGCCATGGCTACGCCAGGCGCCACTTACACCACCGTGCCACTGGCATGCACGAGGTATGCCAGTCATGCTGCAATGCACTGGCGTACGCCAAAAACGCCACTGTGACGTTACCAGGCGCCAACAGAAGGTAGCCATAATCAACGACTACCCTTCTTCATGAGATGCAATCCCAGCCATTCAAGTTCGCCACCAAACTGACAGACTTGTGGCAAGTTATAGGCGGTCGGCCAAGGCAAACCTAATAGCATCACATGCTATTTTCCTATGGAAAGTCTCTTGACTTTGACTTGCCACACATAGCAACCTGCTACACGTTTTCCACGAAAACACTCGAGACATCACAAACTGGGGGATACTCATCAGGGTATTGGTCTGGCGGTTTATAGCGTGCGGCGTGCAATACGCCCGTTATAAGAAAGTGTCATGAAGTGGGATAATTAGTGGTGATGAAAGTAACGGTGTAAACTAATTCACTTCCTTCATCATGGAAGCATAATGCCTGACGGTTACACGTTACTCTATTCTTCCACCACTCAATCGTTTCCATTTCCTACGAGACCATGGTACGTTTCAATATGACTTGTATAAATAGGTTTCACCTATTTACAACGAAAAAAAAGTTTTGGTCGGCAACAACACAGTATCTAGAAATCACTTGGTAGCTTTCCATTTTCCTAGAAAGTTTTACTTTCAGATACATGTCATAAACAACCACACCATCATAACCAACGATTCTGGTCTCAACACTTTCTTCGCTTCCCTCCCTAAGACCAACCCTTCTCCTTCACTTTGTGACCGAAGCAAGCCTGGAACGACCATTTCTTGGTTTAGGCCAGGATTTTAAAGATTGATCTCTCGAATCAAAAGTACTTCCGTGCAGTGCATTGTTTAGGGTTTAGATTCGTTTCTCATCCACACACCAAAAATTACCAAAATCAGCAGAAACGGTTTTCACCCACAAACAATTGGCGACCACAGTGGGAGATTAATCTCTCGGTTGCAATACTAATTTCCAATTTCATTTTTCAATCCCAATTTCAAGATGGTAGATCTCAGGTCCAGGTCAACAACAAACCATGATGCCACCGGCGCTGAAAACGCCCTTGATATCAACGTTCCTTCCAGTGACATCAATGTACCACCTGTCAGCATGATCAACACCCACGGCGCCGCAGACTCTACCACTAACACCAGCGACGTAGGAAACGTTCCCTCAGGCGTTACACCTCCGATCACCATAGCCAGAGCCGTTGCCGCCACCCCCATTGTTTCTTCAAGTGTGACGCTCCCAGTCGTCACCAGAGCTGTTGTCACTCCACCATCAGGACGAGATACCGGAGGAGCCAGAGGAAGCCAACCCTCTATTACCATTGCTGATTTGATGGAAATACAAGAAGTTTTTGCTAAGGCTCAGACGAACATGGCCACAACTCAAAAGGAGCGAAACAATGAACATCTGAATGATTAGTCAAGGGATTCAGAATTCGGGCGTTAGATTGTCATAAACCAAATGTGACCGAACATCAATTGGTGGAGTCGTGCATTAATGCTTTCTTGGGACTCTGCTAACAAAACCATGTAATCTATGATGGAGCATGTGTGTGAGATTTTTTTATTTCTCCAAGGTGCAGCGCCGAGATATATTTTCAAGCTCTCATCCGTGTTGCGTTGGCGCTTCGAACTTTGCTCCAGGAGCCGCTTCAACGTTTCGCTCCAGAAGCCGCTCCGCTTCCACGTTTTACTCCAGGAGCCGCTTCAACGTTCTCCCTAAAAGCCGCTCCGCTTCAACATTTCGCTCCAGGAGCCGCTTCAACGTCCCACCTCCAGAAGCCGCTCCTATTCAACGTTTCGCTCCAGAAGCCGCTCCGCTTCCATGTTTCACTCCAGGAGACGCTTCAACGTTCTCCCCAGAAGCCGCTCCGCTTCAACGTTTCGCTCCAGGAGCCGCTTTAACGTCTCACCTCCAGGAGCCGCTTCAACGTTCTCCCTAGAAGCCGCTCCGCTTCAACGTTTCGCTCCAGGAGCCGCTTCAACGTCTCACCTCCAGAAGCCGCTCCTCTTCAACGTTCGCTTCAGAAGCCGTTTCAACGTTCGCTCCAGCAGCCGCTTCAGAAGTCATTTCAACATCCGCTTCAGAAGCCGCTTCAACGTTCTCTCCAGGTGCCGCTTCAGTGTCCTCTCCAGGAGCCGAAGCCGCTTCAACGCCACTCCTTCCTTCCAAGTTTTACTCGCTTACACATCCAGTTAATCCCTTTTCTTCCATGGACGCCCATGCAATTCCAGTCAACCTATTTTGGTTCCCACGACAATGTAGTCTCTTCAGATCACATCTGCTGCCAAGAACTGTTGTTCTTCGTTTTGTTGATACCAGCCAGAGCTTTACCATAGCAACAACCACTACAAAGGCAATCCATACTTCTCCATATTTTAGTTTCACATGAAAGAAGTAATAGAGTCACTAGTACAGATGCAAGATGATATCTTTATTATGGTCAACTCACCGACCATACAAGATAGAAACATGTAAACCAAACTTGGGGACTGAGGCTCTATACGGAATCCCTTCACTGTCAAAGCTCAGGAGACACGGTCCACCTAAAAGTCATATCCACGACCAGGGCCGGCCCTGAGGCAAGGGATTCGAAGGCTTTCTTCGGGGCAGCACGTCCAGGGGGGCAGCAAAAAAATAATATTATTAGGGTGGTTTTATGTAACAGAAGAAAACCAAAGGTCTAAAGAATAATTAGAGATATAAAATGGACGTATCTATGAAAGAATTAGGGGCATAATATAGAGAAGGAGTTATGATAAGGGTTAATAATAAATATTAGAAAGGGGTTAACACTAAATATCTAACAACTACAAACGTGTTTCACTTCAGAAACAAATTTTTTTCTTAACCCATCTCTCTCTGTCGCTCTCCGTCGAAAACTCCATTGCTCCATGATCCTTCTTGTTCCTACCCAACAATAGTTTGCAACCATAATCTTTACGGTAAGTTTATGCAAATTAGATTATCATTTATATTATATGATGGGTCTTCTTTCTAATCTTTTTATTTCTGCTAGAATTCCTAAATTGTATTTTTAGGGCAAAAAATTTCAAAACCCCAATTAATAAATTTCATGTTTTCCAATGTTATAAACTGAATAATCCGGCAATCATGCAGGGTGTATGTATCTTAGTTACTGGATCTAAATAATTTGTTAATTATAGAAGAGCTACAATTTAGGCAGTTAGGGATTGGATTATTTTGAAGAAAAGAAAATGTGTATTGTTTTTGCTTGTTGAGCATATGTTTTTTGCTTGTTGTTTAATAGATGTAATTGATCAATTGTAGGTATGGGTCTAAAAATAAAGCAATCTTCTGGATGTCGAAATAAGAAGAAAAGAGAAAAAAGATTGGAATTTACTAAATCTCTTGCAGGTTCTTTTGATAAGTTTTTGATTAGGAATCAACCAACAATTGAGAATAAGGGCAATGAAGATGATGTTCCAGATGATAATGGTATGAATGAGGGGAATGGGGATGATGGTGTTGCTAATGATGGTATGAATGAGGGTGCTGCTGATAATTGTATGAATGAGGTTAGTTTTATTGTTTTTTGAACCATAGTTTGCTTGACATATTTACATGTTTGCATCTCATCTGGCATAATTCCTTATCTATTAATATTAGTCAGTTCATTTATTATTTTTCCCGAGGACTAAGTCTAAGAATTGACTGGAAACTATGCAAGATTGCATGTATATTCAAGTCACAGTGGAGTAGATATGGTGCATGGGAAATCCTAGCCTTCTCATTCTTTATCAGATATCCCCTTGTTCAGGAATCTTGGGGCAACATTTTTTTGTTTTCTTTGGGGCAGCAAACTGTCAGGGCCGGCCCTGGCCACGACAAGGTCACCTACTATTAAAAGGTGTAGCGTAAGGATATCATCACATCTCTGTCCAGAAGGCGTGTGCAACACTTTACGAGGCCCACGCCCGATCCCAAGCCTACTCAGAGGAAACAACTTCAGTAACCAAAGAGAAGTGCGACTGGGGACTGCTCATCGCGGTACATCCCCGACAACAATCAAGCACTCATGAGATAACTCCAGAGACGCGGCTGAAACATTTTTTCTTGAAGAGACATAGGGAGCCACGATTAACGACTTAACTCTCTCACTGCTACCTCTTCGTTATCCAGAATTTTTCGTCCATGAGGTGATTCCAAGAATCCCAGCATCACATACAGAAGAGTACAATAAGCTTGTATCAAATCCCATAAGCGTGGATTCAAGGCGATACAATTAAAGTAGGCTACAGTTGGGGACTGAAGCCTCCTTCAGGTTTAGACATTTGACCGCAGTCACCACCTTACCAGTGAATGCAGTGGAAGCACATCTTCCACGAGAAAATAGGCTCCCACGAGAAAATAGGCTCAGGATAATTACACATGGGGACTACCAACATGGGATGCTTTTCACTCCCCTCAACCAGGTTATTTCTGATTTCAACATCATCACTGTCGAAGTTTTACGAGCCACAGGAATTCCTTAACATGAAGCCGTACACATGCATCAAAGACTCCAAGAGCACGCCATATAGATACATTCACACATCCGGTCACGCCATTGGGTCTAACAGAAGTATAACTGGGGACTAGTCACCGCATCTCATTCCATACAACAGTTCAACATTCAGAATATGGTTCAAAGGATGTCGCTTGGAACGAAGACCTTGAAGACTTGATAGCAGCACATCGGCAACGGAACGCTCTCAACTCGTCTACTTCACCCAATGGCTCCATAAGATTTCGACCATACAAGCATCCACAACATATCATTGTCGCAATCAGAAAGTACATGCACTAGATGACCTAAAGTCAAGGATGGACCAACAACGCAACCATAATCTCCAAGATTAGCCCTGACATGATCATTGCCGAGCATATATTTCATCCATCCATCCCAAGAGTGCAATGGAGTTTGGTAAATTTTGAAATCTACTGGAGAGGTCAGATACTCATTCTCCTGGAGTCGGAACCTTATTACACATTCTGGAGAAGATCGATGGTATTGTTGGGTGGATACATGCGAGAGCACCTACCTTGAGTTCTCCTGGCTTGCCTTGTTGTTGATTATAACTATTGGAGATCTCTTTGATTGTCATTAATGTTCGCTCTACCACCGCTAACGAATGAAGAAGATGAGCCAGATATTGCAGATGAAAGCACGGAGCCGTGTGAATAACAAAAACTGAAGAGGGTCGATACCCCTTTTCATACGAACGCAGTTTCTAGAGTTTGAACAGAATAAGGATTCCTTATTGCTCCATGAACGGGAATAGATGACTAGGCGCACCACACTCATGCTCCATAGCCGAACAAGTAATGTGTCAATATCTCCGCTCCATGACCGAACCAGCATAGCGCTAGCACGAGGAACACCAGTCGCTCAACTTACAACGCTCCATGGCTCCAGCACTCCTTGGTCAAGCCAACTCTCCATGGCTCCACCACTCCGTGGTCAAGCCAACTCTCCATGGCTCTAGCACTCCGTGGTCAGGCCAACTCTCCATGGCTCCAGCACTCCGTGGCCAAGCCAACTCTCCATGGCTACATCACTTCGTGGTCAAGCCAACTCTTCATGGCTCCAGCACTCTATGGTTAAGTTAGCGCCAACGCTCCAACATGATCCAACCAGCAAGCCTTCCAAGTGCCATTTCCACCGTTCCACAAACTGAAGCCATCAGCGCCACCATCACCATTTGGTAGCCAAAGTTCCAGCGCCACCATCACCATTTGGTAGCCGAAGTTCCAGCGCCTTCATCACCATTTGGTAGCCGAAGTTCCAGTGCCATATTTTTACCATTCCACGGACTGAAGCCAGTTTCCACCATTCCATGGACTGAAGCCAGTTTCTACCATCTCATGGACTGAAGCCAGTTGCCACCATCCCATGGACTGAAGCCAGTTTCCACCATCTCATGGACTGAAGCCAGTTTTCACCATTCCATGGACTGAAGCCAATCGCCATCTCCATACGTTCTGTGACCTAGCCAGCTAGCGCCATCCACCGATCCGCGGACCAAGTTGCAGCGCCATCTCTGCCCAGCACCCTATGGCCAAGCCGGAGTTACGCAAAGTCGCCAATACAAGGATCACAGATTCCTCATGCCTCCTGCCAAAGGTTAGCCAAATTCTCTCTGGCAATCTCTTCATGACTTGCACTTTTGATTTTTATCCTTGTCTGTCACCATCTCATGCTTACCCCGCAACAATGCCATTGTTACAAACTAAGCAAGAGACTTAATGTTGATGGTGGTTTTTAGCTCAGGGCTAAATTTGTAAAAGTCTATCTACCTGACCCAGCATCAGATGTAGTAGACATTGATATGTCTATATTCCGCAGGGAATTTGGAGAATATATCAAAATCTGACGAGTACCTATGTCTCTCTTCGTATTATATCGAAACTCAAGCTCCAGGATGAACTGTTCACTAGTATAGAGCTTAATGAGTGTATAAGCTCCTAGCTGCATTACTCACAAATGCCGGAGCATGCTGAGTACTTTTTTGTGCCTATGTTCCCTGGCAGAACCCTTAATATTGGTATGGCATGACGGATTTGTGTTCACTCGCAGCAGAGTAGCACAGACCTCCAAGTACCAAGGTTAAGGCCCTTGCACAAAATACTCAGTTAGAAAGCAAAGAATAAACAGAGCCGCGGAGTATGAGCAACAATGAGGGGAGCGTGGCCATGCCATAGGCTAACCGACGCCACTTGGCCACGCCCCATGCTACCTAATCGGCCCTTACTCCTTCGTCGACCAATCAGGTCGCTTTACACCTACCACACTCCCACGAGTTGTGGCTGGGCCCATACCTGCCGGCCCCAGTTTCCATCGACCAATCGGGTCGCTCTAAAGCCGCCACACTCACACCTTGAGTGTAGCCACGCCCATGCTTGGCCGACCCTTCTCCTTCCTACCGACCAATCAGGTTACTTTAAATTGCGCCACGAGCACTAGAGGTGTGGTCGTGTCTTATGTTTGGCCGGCCCCTTTTCTTGACCAATCAAGTCGCTCTAAACTCGCCACCATACATTAAAGGCCAAACGCACCCTGCAGTGCCACCATACTAACTGGAAAGCCAAACGTGCCCTGCCACAACAACATATTAATCTGCATGCCAACATGCCACTCTGCTGCAGTAACATACCGCCAAGCCCTAACTTTGGCCACGACGCCAAAACCTAGCGTTGGCCACGCCGCCAAGCTCTAACTTTGGCCACAGCGCCAAAACCTAGCCTTGGCCACGCCTCCAAGCTCTAACTTTGGCCACGGCGCCAAATCCAATCCTTGGCCACGCCGCCACGCCCTAACTTGGGCCACGGCGCCAAATCCTAGCCTTGGCCACACCGCCAAGCCCTAACTTTGGCCACGACGCCAAATCCTAGCCTTGGCCACGGAGTCAAGTCCTAGCTTAGGCCATGCCACAACGCCACAGTGTGGCCATGCCATAACGCCACCATGCCACACGCACTAATTCGGGTTTCGACATGCCAAACCCTAATTTGGGAAAAATTGCTACGCCAACCAAGCCAAATAATGTTTTCCAGAGCGTTGGGATCGATGTGGCAACAGGGCCAATGTTTCCAGAGCCATATTTGGGTCTAACACCAATATGCCAAAACAGCTGCCACGGCTACGCCAGGCGCCACTATGCTAATGGCGCCACTTTGCTAAACAACAAAGATATGGCCATAATCAACGACTACCCTTCCTCATGAGATGCAATCTCAGCCATCCAAGTTCGCCACTGAACTCACAGACTTGCGGCAAGTTCCAGGCAACCAGCTAGTGGCCATGGCTACGCCAGGCGCCACTTACACCACCATGCCACTGGCATGCACGAGCTATGTCAGTCATGTTGCGATGCACTGGCGTACGCCAAAAACGCACTGTGACATTACCAGGCGCCAACAAGAGGTAGTCATAATCAACGGCTACCCTTCTTCATGAGATGCATAACTATCCATTCAAGTCCGCCACCAAACTGACGGACTTGTGGCAAGTTTTAGGCGGCCGGCCAAAGCAAGCCTAATAGCATCACATGCTATTTTCCTTTGGCAAGTCTCTTGACTTTGACTTGCCACACATAGCAACTTGCTACACATTTTCCACGAAAACACTCAAGACATCAAACATGTCACAAACTGGGGGATAATCATCAGGGTATTGGTATGGCGGTTTATAGCGTGCGGCGTGCAATACGCCCGTTATAAGAAAGTGTCATGAAGTGGGACAATTAGTGGTGATGAAAGTAACGGTGTAAACTAATTCACTTCCTTCATCATGGAAGCATAATGCCTGACGGTTACACGTTACTCTATTCTTATACCACTCAATCGTTTCCATTTCCTACGAGACCATGGTACGTTTCAATATGACTTGTATAAATAGGTTTCACCTATTTACCACTAAAAACAAGTTTTGGTCAGCAACAACATAGTATCTAGAAATCACCTGGTAGCTTTCCATTTTGTTAGCCAGTTTTACTTTCATATACAAGTCATAAACAACCACACCATCAGAAACGATTCTGGTCTCAACACTCTCTTCGCTTTCCTCCCTAAGACCAACCCTTCTCCTTCACTTTGTGACCGAAGCAAGCCTGGAACGGCCATTTCTTGGTTTAGGCCAGGATTGTACAGATTGATCTCTCGAATCAAAAGTACTCCCCATGCAGGGCACTTTGTTTAGGGTTTAGATTCGTTTCTCATCCACACACCCGAAATTACCAAAATCAGCAGAAACGGTTTTCACCCACAAACAGCTATTTAGTGTGTGACTCTAGAAGTCGATGGCATAGGGATACAGATGAAAATAAGTAGATAGGGGTAGTCTGCTTGGTCTCAACTATACGAAGTTAGCATTAGGTTTTGTATAACGGCTTAATTCTGAGAGTATTCAAAACTGGACTAGGTCCCGGATTTTTTCCGCGTTATAATTGTTATTATAATTAAGTAACATACACACGTATGTTAACTCCGTAATACTTGATATTGATCCTATAGAGTTTCAGTTATTTCTGAAACTATTATCGAGTACACACTTTGTTGTCGTATTGTCTCGATCTTGTATCCATAGTCAATCACACAAAGTGATCTTGTTGTTATATTGTCACGATCTTGTATCCATAGACGATCACAAGAAGTGTGAACCGAATCTATTATATTGTTTCGATTCTGTCCATGGACGATCACATTCGGTAGATGACTTATATGTTGGTTAATAAAATATTGTGGTGTATTCGGGTACACTCGTCTTTTCAAAAACCTTGTCAGGAAATACCACATGGGACAAAACCTGAAACGAAGAAAAAAGAGTGCAACTTTTGACGATTTATGGATGCTAACTCAACGGTATGATTTTTATAAAAAAACAAGCATCAAAATCATAACTCTAATTTATATCATAAAAACATTTTATGCAAGCATAATATTAAACAACAGACTTAAAAATAAAATAAAATAATATTTATGTTGCCAAAACGTGGATTTTTGTGTTTTTAGGGACTCTTTATGAAACCTATAAAGTTGATATCATCAACTAATTAATCAAGAGTTTTTTTTTTTACACTAAATTTCTAAAAACACAAAAAGGATTATGACATAATCGAGTCAGGTGGCTTCCTGAATTCAAATATGTTCCCCCATTTCTTGTGTGAATGCAATACGAGTCCTTAAAGACTACCACGCCAAATGCATCATATAAGGCGGAAAAAGTACCATTCGACCAATCCTAGGGTTTGAGAAATAAAAATTAAACTCTTGAATCGTTTTTACAACGATTATATTACTCATATAAAACATGAAGACCACACCATTCTGTATTTTTCATAATTCAGGCTTGCACGTTTAAGGTGTTAAGTCTTGGATCCAAATATTGCGTTATTCAGGAGATTTAAACCCAACGTAATCTGGATTTTGTGCCTACAAATAACATTTGTAGATATTTCTCTGTAGAGGGGTTCACAACCACCATCATTTTGTTATTCTGTATCTACTGTAAATGAATATTCTGCACTCATTAAATTACAACAATCCCACACAATTCTCTAATGTATGCATATTTTGAAAACTTCAAAATGTACTGGTACCAACGCTCATGGGCATTATAATCTCCTCAGCTCGACGAGGAGATATTAATTTTGAGAATGTGAATTGCGGTGAGGATCCAAGTGGTATCAAGGGTGAAGCTATGCTTTAGGTTACAACAAAAATTGTGGAGTCACTTGACCACTTTGTACAATAATACCAAATACTTGAGTGACAGGGGCGCATTTTGTATTGTTAACAGACTCGGTTAAATATGATTGATCACAAAAGGATTTAAGTGTTTTTGTGCAGGTTTTTGAAAGCAAAGGATGATTTGAATACGAAGAAGAATTCTTATTAGTTTTCATATCTTGTGGACTTAGTGCACAAACCTTGATCGGTTGGGATCCAACTAGAATCGGTTTATCATTGATAGACTTGATTGATTAGTTGTGTGAGACCGACTTCTTTCTATAGCTTCTCTTTGAGATATATATTCACTGAGTGTGAATCTAGAAATTTATTATTTCGGTAATCAATAGTTAGATTGATCTAACCAGACAAAGGAGTTTATTAGATTAAACGGAAGAGCCTTTGTCAACGACTCATTAATATCTTCTAACAAGAATGATTAGAGTGGTTACCAAACAGATTCTTCTTTTGTTGTTTGGAATAAGATCCAAATGACTTGCTATTCAGTGTGTGACTCTAAAACTTGATGGCGTAGGGATACTGATGAAACTAAGTAGCTAGGGGTAGTCTGCTTGATACCAGTACATTTTGAAGTACATTTTCAAACGTGAAAAAAATAAGCACATTTTGAAGGCAAACAAGTACTAAAATATTGCATGCTTTCTAAATGTGATCGGGTTTTCCTTTCAAACGGCGTAAGATTATGGAAAAGCTAATTGATATATTTTCACGCCTATTTGATGGCATCCTTTTTTGATTTGCTTAAGATGGGTGAAAAATTGATATAACTTCTTAAAGTTAATTAACACTAACTTATTAATGTACAGTCTCGCCCTGAAAATGACGGAAGTTTTTTCATCTCGTACACGAAAACAAGTTTCGTAAAGTATTATCTGATTAATTCGAGGACATATACTTTAATAATTCTGAATTTTAACAATACCAGGTTGGACATTAGATTCTGATTTCAAGATCCATAAAAAAAATTGTCCTAAAATTGTAGTCCATTAGACGCACAAATTCAAAATCAATGGATTTTATTGATTACAAACAAAATCATATAAAATATGCAAATAAACCTCCAATAATTTCGTGACTTTAGGGCCAACGAGATATGATTTAAAAGGAAATTATGTACACATTCTTTATCAAAATAAAACGATAATAAGATCAATATAGTCTCTAAAAGACAAATGTTACAGGCTAACCAGCCAGGTGAGCACCCTTTGATCTTTTGTATCCCACCGTGTTCCAACTACAAGTAGAACGGTTACAATATTGGAGATTATACCAAGAGGAAACATCAAAAGTTGTTAAATATCCCTCAAGAATACAACAATTCCTCGTTTTTTTAGTATTTGAATTGTCTATCTACCGTAGTAACGATATTTCATATTGGGATAATAGAGAAAACCATTTTTTTTTGGCTTAAAATGTTTCTTTAAAAAGATGAAGAAATTATCATCACTATATGCTTCGGAAAAAAAATCCATTATATGGTCGAAAAAATCCCTCATTGGATTTTTTTTTTTTTTAAATACGCCAATTTATTTTCTCATCTTATAGAAACGATGGAGAAAATTAACACCAATCGGTTTATACGATTTATCAAGCTCTCAAATGAACAAAATAAAAAGATATTGTCATTTTAGTTATCGCAAAGGCAAAATCCACTTTGTGGTTGGACAGATGGTTTCTTGTAGGTGAATAAAAAGTCACATGATCTTCCTCCAATGAACGAAGATACCAAAAAAATATGTATGGTGGGTAATTAAATTACGATAACACCAATTTTTGGTGATTACAGTTTCATTAAAGAGATAAACACTGTAAACCATCTTTCGATAGATTTTCTTTTTCTTTTTCTTTTTCTTTCTCTTTATTAAAAAAAAAAAACAAATCAATTTTTTTAAATATTGACCACCTACAACCCATATATAGATATGGACCATGTCTCTTATAGAAAGAAACTTATATACATTTAATAAACTCTCTTAAATAATATTTTAACTAGTCTGGGGTCGGGGACAATGTGGTAAATTAATAATTCACTAAAATTATAAGGTAATAAATTTTTGATTACCTATATAGACCCCATATGAAATATGAATTAATAATTCATTCTATATATATATATATATATATATATATATATATTCAATACATTAATGATCTATGAAGACTTTTTGAAAAATGATTCAGTTGTCTTATGTTTTTTGTTAAAATCAATAACACATTGAATTTAAGCTCAATTTTTCTTATCATAGTAAGAGTTTATAGCGTTGTTTTCTCATAGCTCAGGAAGAAATTATTCAATTATTGTGTTTACATAGGAAATATTTTTTTATTTGATAATAAAAAATAATTTAGAAAAATGATTTGATATTGTGTTTATAAAAATATGATTTGACATTGTGTTTATATAGAAAAAAAGTATTGATAATAAAGTTATTTATAAGTTAATATGCCGCTTAATTAATAAATTATGGCAGCCCCAACATCATTAAATTATAGAGTTTCTACTACAACTTTCAAGATTACTAGATCTAGAGAAAATGAAAACTTTCGAGATTACTAGATATAGATAAATGAATTTAGTTCTATGTAATTATCACATCACGAAGTATGTCAACCCATTTTCGCCACTTGCTTCTTCATACAAAATACTGAAGAGCTCTGGATGTTAAGTCAACGTATAAGGTTTGATCCCCAACCACAGTGCTGGCATATTTTCTCCAAATTCGCATGGATTGAAATCACAGTGAGCAAGAGCTCGCATACGTCTAATAATATTCAGTTTATCAAGAAGTTTATGCATCACAGAATCACCTTCGAACAATCTTTCCATATACTCCTAAAGAAGTGTATCTTTTGCAAGGAGGATAGATAATACGTGCAATATCTTCACATAAACAAAACATGTACAACTGATAGCTTCAGAAGACTGAATGAAGGTTACAACTCGTGCAGAAGTACAATGCAAAGTAATTTCCTTTAATCCGTATTTAATAGATAGTTCTAATCCTCAGTTAACACCTTGAAACTCTTCATCAAATAGATTAAAGGGATTACTACATAAATTATCAGAATAAATTTCACGAGAGTAAGAAACTATTTGTCTCCCTCATAAGTTACGAATAACAACTCCAATAGCAAGAAAAACTTTAGAAAAAAGAACAGTTGTGTTTACCATGATTGTTTGGCCCTTTTCAATAGTAGAATCTATCCAAGGTTGTACTTCATCATCTTCAGGACACCAAGAGTCAATCCATTTCTTTTTCTTATAACCTCTATAGTGAACAACTAAAAATATAAGATTTTTGTAATCATCATAATCTTTAATATTATCATAATCATTGCTATCATCAGAGTAATCACAACCTTAAATATTATCCATATAAGTCATAACTTTGTCGAAAAACTTGCAAGAGTTTATTCAAGTGTTATGCTCGATTAACGTTTCAATTATTCAAAATAGTCTCACGGAATTCCGGTGGTACCTCCGAGTTTAGATCATCTGATGAACTAGGGAATTAAAAAAGTATATCAAACAGATCCTCTTACAGAACAAGATAAAAATTTAATATTAATAAATAGTAAGAACTAAGATTAGCAAGAAAAAAAATGATTGATGAACTTCCAAAATCTGTGTCGTCCTCATCTGGCAACAAGATTGATTATAAAGCAAGAAGTTCTTCTTTCTTATATACAACAAACGTTCCAAAGTCTCAGACTCTCAATTTCTCTATGACCATTAACCAATGTTAAAGGGTGGGTGGGGAGGTGGGGGCGGGGGTGGCGGGAATACACATAAGAAATGGGGGAGAGAATGGTTGTGCAGATTGTGTAGCCAAGAAAGCTAGAAACAGTTGTGCTAGTTTTGAGTTTTATGATAATATCCCCCCTGATATAAACTACTGGATCAGCAAGGAAAAGCTTTTTGTAACCAACCAATTATCTTAATACAATCTTATTCTGAATAAAAAAACAGAGGGGGAGAGATAGACGCGGATATTTATTTTGAGAGGAAGAACTGAAAAGATTTAAGCAAAACATGGCATAATACATTTCATAATAACCAATATACCCTTACACTCTTATGAAACAATTGTAAATTGGGTCCCCGATTAGAAATTTCTTTCTCTAAGGACCATTCATGTGCACAAGGTTAAAAACAATGTTTGACATACTAGGTGGCATGGAAAATGAGCTGTGCTACTACGGGAAAACCACTGAGAGATAGAGTTACTATCGACAATTATTATCAACCGCGCTGGCGATATTATGAATATCGCTGGTGTCATAGATCTCATTGTGCGATTTACTTAATATCGTTGACGGTATTATGAATATCAATCAACGACTATTTTGTAACTACTATTTCCCCCTGCTGGTTCCTATATATACACCCTTGTACTTCTTCAAATTACTCACACCTACTTCAACATATATTTCACGAATTTCTCTATCTGTATTCTCAACTTTAAATTTGATAATCATCAATGGCGAAATCCAATGAAGAGAAGAATGTTATTATGAATCGTTTTAGATTACAACAAGAAATGCATCGACGGAAGTTGCAACAACTTGATGATGAGGAAGCTGAAGATAAACAACTAATTGACACTATGGTGCTTGTATATTCGAGTCAAATACCTAGAGTCCAGAGCCAAAATAAGTATTGTCAAGAAGATATACGTATCGAGGGAGGGAATTTTACCACGAGAAGTTGATGCACGATTATTTTATTCCCAATTGTGTCTACTCTAATCAAGATTTCCAACGTCAATTCCACGTGCCTCTGCACTTGATGAAAAAGATTATTGATGATATTTTTCGAGTAGAACCTCAATTTAATTTTCAGTTTGATGCACTAAATATTAAAGGTAATAGTCATTGATGAAAAATATTATTGATGAACAAAAAGTTACTTTGGCTTTAAGGATTCTAGGTTATGAAAAACCAGCGGATGCGAACGATGAGTACCTTCGTATGGGCACAACAACTTCATTCACTTATCTTTCATTATTTTTCGAAGTAATAATTAATCATTTTGGTCCAATGTATTTGCGAAAATCAACCGAGGAAAATGTTAGACAAATATTAAGGGATAATAGGAAAGGGGAATGCTATGTAGTTTTGATTGCATGCATTGGGTATGGATGTGATGTCCTGTTTATTAGGCCGATCAATATAAGGGTCATTACCCAAAACCAATTGTTATCCTTGAAGCTGTTGCTTCTTATGATTGTTGGATATGTCACGCCTTTTTTGGTCTACCGGGTTCACAAAATGATATTAATGTTTTGCATAAGTCGCTTCTGTTTGAAGATCTAAAGTATGGAATTTGTCCCGAAGTTCGTTTCACAACCTGCAATTAATACAATCATAGGTATTGTCTTGCAGATGGTATCTATCCAAAATGGTCAACCTTGGTTCAATGTTACCATCAGCCCCCTGCGGACACATTAGGTAATTCATACTGTCATTTTAACGAACGCCAAATATCATTGAGGAAGGATGTGGAACGGGCTTTTGAAATTTTGAAGAGAGAGTTCGCTATCATTTTTGGGCCATATCATGGTTTAAGTACTCGTAAAATGCACAAGATTAAGCTTACTTGCATAATTCTACATAAAATAGTAATTCAGGAAACCCGTCGTGACAAAGAGTGAAATAACTATGAAGATGAAGATTTGAGGCCTGAGATTTAACCAAAAAGAGGCGTGCTTGCAAGAAACTATGGGGAAATGACTAATTACATTCAGTATCAGAATATGTATGACTGATTAAGAGAAGATATGAGAGTGAGTCTTTGGGAAGAGTATAGAAGAGCGGGTGGGCATAATTATTAAGTTATGTATTTTAGTTTAAACATTTAATTGTTAATTTGTTTGTAGTTTGTTTTAAAATCCGAAGAGTTTATCTGTAAAAGGCAGCTATTGTCGATGTTGGATGCTACTATGCAAACAAAAAGAAGGAAAAATTAGGTTGTTCCCATACTTGAAGGATATGGTCCAAGCATTTTAAATATCGAGCTGAGCACAACTAGTTACATACAGTACGACTTAAAAATGACCCTGATTAGAGCATATTTTTTATTGAGCAGTGGATTCCCATTTTCAATGTTATGAGTTAGTCTTTATTCTGAAAATGAGCCACTAGAAACCTCACGGGAGACTCAAGGTGTGGTGACTAACGAAAAGTGGTAATGCAAGGTAAGTGAAGAAGGGACACAAAGAGATCGGTGAGGATACTAGAGTGTCCGAGTCCATATTTCTCTATACCCGGTGCTTTGTCCAGAGTCCAAACCTCCTCCTTTGTGAATGAAACTGGAAAATTCCTCGTGTGAAGACTTTTCATCCAAAATCAAGGAACACGCAAAGAGCATCGAGGATACAAGGAGTTGGAAAATTCCACGTGGTATTACCATCCTCCACACCCATCCAAACCTCAATCATATGGAGTTCCGTATCAAGGTCGAAGCTATGCTTCGGAAAGTTGGACCACGGCATTGAGTTACATGGCGTATTTGAGATCAGAATTATAAATTCGGGTTACAATAAAATATTTGGAGTCGCTAGACAAATTTTACAGGATAATACTAAATTTTGAGTGACAATGGCGGTTTTTGTATAGAAATGATAGAATTTAAGTCATGAGACTACTTTGACAGGATGAAGATTTTGAGATGTAGCAAGATTTGGATCAACATGTATATTTTTCACGTAATGGTTGAATTTTGGTCACGATGCTAGTTCTTGTACGCATGAATTATAGAGTAGATTTTGGTAATATTGACAGATTTTGAGTCACAAAAGCATATTATTGTTAGAAAATTTCGGATCATAATGTTCGATTGTAAGTCATGATCTAAATAGGGGCCAATAAATAAAGTTGGAGAATATGTTAAAGTTTGGGACGCAACCACAATTTGCGAGTTATAGGGTTCATAATTTGGGTATATGATAAATTTTAGGTCATGTGGTGAAACTTTGGATCATTAACGAAATTAAGGCCATGTACAGATCTTGGATATGTTGAAACTAATGCACGTGGAGTTGGGCTTGGGTAAGTTTAGGCTTAACCAAAAGAAAACTCGATTTTTTTTTTATGATCTTACGCATTTATCCAACCAACCACAGAGTAGGGAATCCGTAACCTAATCCCGAACTCGAAGGAAATTTGGCGATCACGATTGACTCGTCTTGACAAACAATACAACTTTTTAAGATATTTTGTTGTTTTCAGTAGTTGTAATACAAAATCTTTTTAAAAGTTATTTTGCATTCTTAGTTTACCTATTCGAAGTTGAAATGACGAGGGTACCGAGTACACCACAATCTTTTTGATATCAACATATACAGACACACCTTGTATAATCTTATCGAAATAATAATGATCAAATATTATTTCAACTAGACGTTCTTGGTAATAGTTAAGGTTCAAATCAGATTAATTATGTGATCGTTACCGAAATGATCAATAGACAAGTGTATTTACTTTAATTATAAAGCTAAACAACATAATGTGGAAGTAAATTATACCATAGGACACACAAGATTTGTTAATAAGTAAAGTTGTCTGGAAGAAAAACACCGAGACCAAGTCCAGTTATGAATACTCTCAGAATCAAGTCGTTATACAAATAAACTATTGCAACCATGTAGACACCCCTTCATTACTTAGTTCCTTCAAAGATCCATGCGCCAACAACCAATCACCAACATACGTGAATCCCAAGATAGAATTGAGTTCTTGCTTCCAATATATGTATATGAGGATTATTGATGTAACGAGCCTCAAGCTCGTCAACGCTATTAGACCGGTCAAGAGACGTTTTAGTCTCTAATGACTCGATTAATTAGAGATGAACCTTAAGCAATAGAGATTAATCTAACAACGATTTAGATACGAAACTAGTATCACTAGATATATCTCGAAAAGTCACGGAATAGATTACTCGAACGTGTCATTCAGACACCGGACGAAGAAGATATCACTGGATTATTATGAAGGGCAAATAATCATTTTAATCTAAACCGCATGGCTTCCCTTATCCAAAACGCGGGTGCCTTAATAATTTGGTTGGCCTTATCTTCACAAAGCGTGTCGAAGACAAATCACTTTTCTCTTATCTTCTTCTCTCTTCTTCTTTCTGTTCTTCTTCCTCCCTTTCTCTGTCGATCTCAATTCAGAGGAATTGGTTTGAATCTTGTGGGAGTAAGCTTAGTAACACGGTAGACTGTCAGTGATGAAGCTAGTTTAGCTTTTTATGAGGAAGATTTTGATGCCGCTAAAGAGAATTAGAAGTTGGGGTTTCTGATGTAGGGTTTGTGTAGAACCGTGAGGATATAGTGTTATTAATGGATGAAGAAAAGAGGGGTTACCGTTAGATTGAGGAGGTGAAGCTTTTCTGAAGTTGAATCGAAAGAAAAAGGTAATTAAGAGAAAACAAAATTAGGGTTCTTAATCTGTTGTTATTTCTTTATGTGAAATTGAGTTTGGTTTGGTATTATATTTCTTGGGTTTGTCTTTAATTAAGGTAGAGATGGTTCTATAGGCTTTAATTTTAGTTCTTGGTAGAGCAATTTGGAAGTTAGGGTTTCTGTTAATTTTGGATTGTTGTTGGCAGAAGAGTTTGTGTCAATTCGAGAGGGTTTGAATTATTTAAGGCGCTGATGTTTTGGGTGTGGTTGAATTGTTGGAATTATGAAAGTCTGGATTATTATTGCAAGCCAGGAATTAGGATTATGTTTGGTTAAGAACATGAAGAAGTTGTAGGAATTTTACTATGCAGAATGATTGGTAGTTCATGGAGGAATTGCTAATGTTTAGTTTCAATGAATGAAAGATGATGGTGCTGAACATAACTGAAGTGTAGTTGAGAAGTAGTGTTGCAGGAAGATGACATAGCTTGGATTTGAACTTTAACTGGTGGTATTTGACGTTTGAGTAGGATTACAGTGGGAGAAGTTGAGCTTCATTGAACTGGAATTTGTTGAAGTGATAAAGAGGATGATGCAGGTGGATTGTGTTGGGTTGATACAAGTATGGTCTGGTGATAGTGACAGATAGATGTATGCATAGGATTGATGGTTTATTTGAAGTTGTTGGTGTTCAATATGCAGGGCGGCTGTTGAGAATATGAAGTAAAGTGATGCATATATGGAGATAGTGATGTTGAAATACTTAAGCTCCATTGGTGGCAGTGTTGCAATGTTGTATATGTAGAATTGCCTGAGTGGAAGTAAGAATGGTGGTGGTGTTAGAATTATGAGTTTGTATCTCATAAGTGGAACTGGTATTGGAATTATAGGTAATTGCGTTTAGATGTACAATTGTGGCGAGATGGTTTGCAAGACATGGAAGAGGTTATAGTCAGGTAAAGTGGTGTCTCTGCTAACTAGTATTGGAATCGAGACATGGGTGGCTAAATCAAAATCGAAGTTGGGGTAATGTTTGATTGTTGAAGCTGAAATACAGTTGAGAAGATTATGAATGAAGGTGTGAATGTTCAAGGGGTGGTTCTAATTGTTACTACAGAGGTGTATTGATGTTGAAGTTATTGGAACTGTAGTGTTTGCAAATGAGAATGGAATGATTATGTAATCAAGATTGTAGTTAGAGTTAGGATGAGTTAGAACTAAGAAGTTGTGTTTGCTAGAATTGATCCTTTAGAATTTGTGTTTATGGTATTGATTTTATAAGTTTTTGTATCTTGAATTGTTGTCTTTTAGTCATTCTAGTCAGATTATCTGACTGATTATGTGTTTAGCTGACTTAGTTCTGACTGAGTTGAATCGGTGTTGACTCACCGTGTTACTTTACTTGACTTTGACCAAGACCTTGACCTTGACTTTGACTTTGACTGACGTTGACCGTTAGTCTGATCGGTGACCGGACGTTGACCGTTAGTTGAATCTGTTGGACTGGACTTTGTGTAATGGGCCGGACTAGTAGGCCGTGCCGGATTAAACCCATGGGCTTGGGCTTAGAGCCAGAAACCTTATTTTGTATTTTTGGACCACTTATGGTCCGAATTGACTCTTGGTTCCTTCTACAAAGTGGTAGACCTTCGTAAGACTTATCTAATAGACTATAGAACCAATCTAATTGAATTAGTAAACCTTAAATATGATAAATATAGATAATGAAAAGGTATAGAACCATAAATGGGCTTACAACCATTATATAATTCACTTAGCCTATAATTAAAGAATTGTATGAGATTGTGTTTGAGCCTTGTGTGAGCCTTTTGGCTAATCTTTAGAGTGTTTGTGTGGTTAACAGTTAATCTTTATTAACAACGAACGGTCTAAAGGACGAACCAGTGTATTATGGATTTCGAGGTAAGCGAGGCCTGTCATCAATTCAGGTGGGAACTCTGTAACCTTCTTGTAATCATTAAGTTACTTTTCATATGTGAGCATGATGAGTCATTACTTCTTATGAGCATATTTGTGTAAATGATTGGGTATGTTGTGTAATATGCATTGTGTGGATTCTCCAAATGTTATATCTATTTTTATGCTTATTATAGCCCAGATGAGGCAATATCGTTATATAGGGGAATATTACCTTTTACAATTTCTTGTGAGAATCCATTCGTTTGCATATTGTGCTTGATTGTAAAACCTTCGGGACTTATGATGGTAGATTCTTGAATCATGGTTTGTATGGGCACTCCGTGTGGATGGGCTATTATTAGAGTCTGGAGTTATTCTGCTTTCGCTTTCTCCAATGAGTTTGGCGAGGTCTGAATGACATATTTTAGTTGTTCTAGTTTCACTTTTGTAAATTCATCCGGTGGTGGTCTTTCACGGATATTGTTATTATGGTACGCAATACCTGAGGAAGTGGAGTTAGAATAACATTCTTTTATGAATGATATATTACGATGCTTGCTGATTGCTGAGTGAATAATTTGATGTGTGTTTGAGTGAAATCCCCGCGAGGAGTGACTGTGGTCTCCCCACAGCTCTTTGCTAAGTCTTATAGCCCAGATGAGGCAATACATAGCACGGGAAGTGCATATATTAGCTATCTAGCGCGTAAAGCGAAATAGTATTACTTTTTATTTTATAACCTAATTTATGTCGTTAAGACCCAGATGAGGAAATATTATATCGAGGTATTAGGGGAAATCATTCTTATGCATATTATGCACGTTGACATGTTTTGTTACCATTCTTTAGAACTGTGAAGCATATTAGTGATTACTTGGAATGTTATTTGTTTTCATTGGGCACCCTTTTGGGATGATGTGCTCACTCGTTCCCACTTCAGTTTCAGTTGCCCGAAAAATTGGTGCACGTGAAGATATTCGTCTCCTTAGTTTAAAGCGTTACCAAATTGTGTTACATTTATGTATCTTTTGTATACGTGTATTCTTTATTTAATGTAAAAAACATATTAATAGGTTAATAACATTTGAGAGTTCTTCACTTATAAATATCAGAGTGTTGGGTTCAAGTTGGTTTTAGTTCGCATCATGAAATTTTGATTCTTAAAATCGTCAATCTGGAATTGATACCTCAATTAGGTTAAAATCCTATTAGCTAAGTATGTTTAAGAGTTGGGGCGTCACAATTGAATGCACTAGAGTTTTGTCAGATTGAATGGGGATAATTCAACTATCTTAATTGTCGAATTGTCAGAACGTTAATGAAGATAATTGAATGCAATAGAGTTTTCTCTTGTTTGTTTTTTTAACTATTTTTTGTAATTACTACCGGTAGTAATTAATTTTCTGCATTAGAAACTTCTTTCTATTATAGTGCATGAAATTTATTTGGTAAAATTGTTTATTGATGATAATTGCAATATTGATCTTCATGAATATATGTTTTGTGTATTGTTTTCCATGCGATTGTTATATTCTACCACTTTTTTATTTGTGTTCGATCTCATTATAACTCTCGTGTTCTTCCTTGAACAACTTAAGATGAATACTTTTAATAATTGATCTCTAGTTTAAACTCTTGTGCGATTTTCTAAAATCCGAGAAAATCATTTTCTAGTAAAGTATCGCCTTTGTTGTTACTTTTGAGAATGACAACATATAGAGGAGAGTTGTTAATTGAACTTGCACTTAATTGACATATTGTAACACCCCTCGAATTATGGAACTAAAACTTAGTCCAGAACCCGTCGGTGCCACTGTTGTAGGTCAATTTTTTCTCTTTTTAAATAATAATTATTTAGAACTACGAAAGAAAATCCACTAAATAGTATAAATAAATAAAATATTAAAAAACAAGTTTCAAATGGTTACAATTAATAATATGATTTCATGTGAATTTCATATGTTGCGGTTAAAAGCTGAATCAAGCTCTCTTCCTAGAGCTTCTGGCCCCACCGGAAAATATTTCGACCAATATAAACCTTTCATTTTTTCATGCCACCATTATTTCCTATTTTCCAGATCACTTGGGACCTAAAAAATAAGAGACTTGCGCTACAATTATCTATCAAAAAACCTAAAAAAATAATGAGACTCGCGTTAAAACGTTCTCTCTCAAAAGAAGGGAAGATTTAACCGCCTTCCTCTCTAGTTGTTTCTTAGTTAATGTTCTCCATGTATAATTAAAATTATGATTAATTACCAAATTCATCATATCAAAGATTAACTTATGCCTTTTCAATTTTGTTTAAAGGTAAAAGATCATAAAATGAAAATCTGAGGTCACAAAATTAACCATGAACCAAGTCGTGTACATATTACATCTCGAGATCGAGTAACTGAATCTCTTCTCACCCCTCCTTTTGATTTAATCATTAGTTTCAAATTTGGGAATTTCAATTATTTGGTTTACTATGGTGGGGTTGGGTTGGGTTGGGTTATTTATTTATTTATTTTAACAAAATATTACATTACTCTTCGACTATTTTGTTTATGGTGCTATTTTTGTTAATCTCAATTCGCGCATTAAAGAGACCACAAAGTTTGAAAGGATGACAGAGAATCGAAAGATCAATAATATTTAGGAGTTTTTTTTTTGCCCAAAATTCACAGTCAAAGATAAGAAAATTTGAATTCGAATTTCTCCTAGAGAGGCCGAAAATTGAACACACATGCTTCCAGTGTATTCAAAACTGATACTCTCTCGGACCGTTCTGCAACCATTCAGGTGGGAAAAGAAGCAATCATTTAGTTAGCTAATTGGAGGTGAAATGATTTACAATTGAAAAAAATCATGCTGAGAGACATAATATATATACCCGACAGATGATTGTGTCGTTTTTCAAAAGAATAGTATTTCCATATTGAACAAGATTGAGATTAACAATTTCATCTAGTTTCGACAAGTTATGCACAATGAACCCAACACATGCAAGAGATAATGATTCGTAATATAGAGAAACAGTCACTATCTTAGCAGAAGCAGGCGGAGATTGTGAAGAGAAACATGGACTGCAAAAATTAGAGAAAAATATAAGAGAGAAAATGATGAGAGCAGAGAATGATGAAGAAGGAGAAGAAGTCATGGCTATTGTGTGATATTAGACGGGATTGTCTAGAGAACATGGATCACATGCATGGTCACTGTTCACACTAACAAAAAAAAAGGATTTGGTAATGTGTATTCAGCTTAATCCAATTGCATTTGTTATTTAATATTTCCACCTTAGTCAAGTTGGTTTTATAATGGGTTAAATTTTGGTATCCAAATATGTTAATGCATATGACAGGTTGGTTGTGCTGATACATAAGGATTGGGAGAATGGGATGATCACAAAGAGGTCTGATATACCGTCGACAACATCTACCAATGCACTATATTTAAGTGTATTTCCGGGGGTCGCTGGAGAAACAACTACCATACTAATTCTGATGGAAAAGTTTCCAAAAAAAAAAAAAAAAAAAAAACAAAGTAAAGCAGTCAAGACAAGAAAATCATACTATTTGGTTCGGATGAGAAAATTATTTCAAAAACCCTTGGAAAAAATAAAGACAACAAAATGGTAGTTGTTATATGAGAATGAGGCGTTGAGGGAAAAAATAAATTCCAAAACAAATTTTAGAAATACGATAAACTTTGTTCATGTTAATTTTGAATTACCTATTTTTTTTTATGTTTCATGCTTCAAGTTTTGAATCCTTAAGAATTCACTAGCAACAATACATGTTTTTCTCTACAAATTAATATTTAAGTAATCAATAATTCAAGTAAATCACAATCCGATGATATTGAAATACCGATGTCAAATCCCCGTGATAAATTATAAATTTATTTTCTTCATCTCGCATACTTTGTAGGAAGAATGGGAAAGGGGTGAGCAACCACAAAATCCAAAGGGAAAATTCCAAAAATACCATAGCACAACGAAAAAACATAACAAATGATGCATCAAAAGCATAATTAAGACAACAATACAATCAATGTGAACATGAGAGGGTACTAAGTACAACACCAACTTTTTTATTTCTAAATCTGTATGGAAAAAACCTAAGACTGACGCAAGTAGACTAACTTAATGATCCTTGAAAATATGTATATAAAGTTTATATCTCCATCTCTTCCCAATCATAAAGTATAGACTATGGAGTCCGCGGACTTGATTGTTAAGAACAATACTTATATGAACTCAAAAAACAATATCCAAGGTCACCTAGTCGTATCCAAATAATTTAATTGGAATTACGCGCTAAGTAATAAACTTGTTATCTATCATTCAAGATACGAATTCTACAAGAAACATATCGCGTAATCAATCACAACTATACAAACGTATCTAATAAGATTGAATACGTATACTACAGGTGTAAATCCAATTATAAAGATACAAAATATAATGCGGAAAAAGAAAAACACAAGAAACTATAAGTTTTATTAACGACTTAAACTACAATAGCCGAAAACCCCGGACCTCATCCATATTTGAACACCAAACCGTATTAAGCCGCTATAAACACTAGCCTACTATCAGACTGGAATGTAGTTGAGACCGAGTCCACCCTCCAAGCGATTCAGTTACAGTCGCGTTCCTTACGTCTCTTGAACTTCGAAAGGCTCTACGCAGTTGATTCCCTTAGCTGACGTCCTTTACAACTTAAGAGTTTCTTCAACCTAAGTGAAGACTTTTGATACCAATCTGCCTATAACTGATAAGCCTATTTGATTTCCCTTTAGATTGAAGACAAAGGCTTGGAAATATGTTTACAATAGATAAAGCTAGCAAACCTCGCAAACACGTAGCACTTACACTCACTTAGATGACAATCCTGGATTTTTACCACCCCTCAAGAACAATCTTCAACTTATCATTAATAATAGTTTTCAAATATCTATGTTGAAGAACCACAAAGTTTGAGATGAAGAGACTTTGTGATTACTATCTGTCTTTCCTGAAAGATTTTACGAATACCTCGATAATAGACAAGCAAGATCGGGATACACGAACTATCAAGGTAAAAGATAGTTAGACCTGGTTTAACGAATCCCCAAACCTAAGTCTTTTAGTCTTAAACCTAATAACTTTTCACAAAGGAAACTTTGGTCAATATAGGACGACTCTAGCTATAAACTAGGACAAAGAAGTGTCAAGGATTGATTTCCTAGTTGAAATAACATCTCTATTTATAGTTGTTCAAGACCAATGGTTTAGAATGCAAGCTAAAATAACTTGAGATTCAAGCAAACACTTTCTCTGTTTGGATGAAACTCTAATTAGGGTTTCAAGTAAGCATGTGAGAATTAGTCTTGAAATCACATATAAGCATATACACAAAGGGTCCTGCATCAATCGTGTACAATGAGTATTTGGCAAATATGCCTTTTAAACTTTAAGCAATTTGATGTTCATCTAAACACTTAAGAATTTAATCTTGATACACATACACAAGTGTTTTAATGATCAATAATGTCTTAGAGATGTTTACGAGAATCATAGCAATACTAAAATATTTAAAAAATAAGTCTTTAAGCGTTTGCTAAACTTTTACTCGGACCGTTGGTGAAACGGTTTGCGAAACGTATCTTATTCTGTATTCTCAGGCTCAAAGTTGTTTATTTACCATCTTGATAATACAACCGCATAGTTTATCCTCACACCTCAATGGGCAAAATGTTTAAAAAGGAGATACTTTTTGTGGGTCTAGGAAAGGACCATTTAATAGTTCATTATATCATGATTGAAATTTTATATAAAATGAAGGTAACCAAAAGACCGAGAGTTAGTGCATAATCTGAATCTAATCCTTGTGGATTCGAGCAAAGATATCAACATAGTGGTTGGGGAGGCTTCGTGTATAAAAGGGGGACTGAGACAAATATGTTTGAGTTAACTCGGTACCGAGATCTTTAATTATTTGTATGAAGAAACAAATGAAGGGATGAAATGACGTACTTCGCGAATTGTTTTACTGTGTTGAATATTGTTATTGTGTGCTTAATCTCCCCCGTGACTTTATAGCATATGGAGCGAAATGTTTAGTTTCGAATCTTTGTAGAGGTTGATACGATCCATTATAAATTAGCATGTTAATTTATGCATCAATTACCGTAGCTTGTTATACTTTATGATAATCATTCATTAGATAGATTACTGAGTAAGGTTTATCAATTGATAATCTTTGTTTATATGCCGAGGCTTATAGGTAACAAGCCTCTTTTGAGAAGTATATTTTTATTTTTCTGAAAAATAATGTTGATAATAATAATAATAACATCAGTTTTATCATAAGCCATCAACATATCATCCCAGTTGGCCAGGATCCTAACTCTCAAGTAGGAAGTCAGCGGATCGAGTCTCCTCTCACGAGTTCGAGATCTCATGAAATATTCCTCTTATGTAAATCTAGTTTAAGTTCTTAATGTATATTCTTTCCTATTAAATAAATACATAAATCAACATATCAAGTTTTGTAGCATCAATCCCCTTTTTTTCTTCTTCCTTCTTCTTCTTTTTTCTATAGTGTTAACAAATTCATGCACTAGTATTATATAATCAGTAACTTTCCGCTAATGTTAATTGATGTTTAATATTCAGGTTTTATCAAAAATTAGTGTGTGGTCTAACTTTTGTTCAACTTAATAGTTGGTACCTGAAAGTAACATTGATTTGTGTTGACGGTGATAAACATGACATTTGTTTTTTAATTATTTACATTGTTAAGATGACCCTTGGCATTACCCAAAACCCTAAAACAATTTTAAAACAATGGGATTTGATGTTTTGATATTTAATTATTTACATTGTTATCGATTTCAACTGATAATGGATATCAAATGTTTGATGTTTAATTGGGGTATGAAGATTTATTGATTTGGCGCGAAATTGACTAACATGACGAGAATATGAACCGGATGGGTCAGAATGAGCAAGCTGAGACATCATGAGATGCCATGTTAAATTCCAAGTTAAACAAACTGTGGAAATGAGGAGTTGTGGTGGAAGTGATTTTCCCCATAGGAGTTTACTTATGTTAGTTATAACATCAAGAGGAGAATAAGAAGTTGGTTGTGGGTTTCGCTGATTCAGTGAAGATTTAGGTGTCAAGTATCTCAATTTTGATCTTGTTGTTGTTGTATAGAGTGTTTTCTTGTTGTTGCTGGTGTTGATTCTTGGAAATGGATTCAGAAGTGTGGTTGTTGTTGTTGACATCCTAATGTGCTCCTAGACCACACCACCACTCTAATTTCTCTATGTATGGGAAAGAAGAAGAAAAGTTGGGCTTTGATTTCCATAGATGCTAAGAGGGGCGCCTTTTTGATTGGGGGCGTACCATTTAGGAGGTAAGGGAAGTTGCCTTGTATGGAATTTGGGATACCCAGAGTAAATATTAACCCCCCTGTTAGTAATCGTATTGATCCCAGGACTAAGCTTCTAATTTGAAAAGGAAACCAATTTCCAAAAATTTGAAAAGCAAACCAATTTCCAAAAATTGTCTTCACGTTTGGTTTAGGAAACCCTGTGAGCGCTATAAATATGTATCCTTGGGCACTCACAACACACAATCTTTCTGCAAACAAGCCCTTTCTTCTTGTTTTTTCTCTGAGAAATTCAGCTTGTTTTCAAGAGGAGGAAGAAGAAGAAAAATAATCTCATCATCATTCTGTAAAACTAAATGGTGGGTTTTGATAGTTTCCTACAACTATGTCTATCTACTATAAGTTCAAAAGCGGGAAAAAATTTCATTCAATCCCTTACTGTTAGTCCGTTCATGTATATATGAGGTCAAAGATTTAATCTTTCAATCCAAGATATTCTTCCATGGTAAAAAAAAATGATTTGATACTCACAAACCCATCAACTAACGAGGACCTAATAAGGTGATTCAATTTTTTGCTTTTGTGTTTTTGCTATAAGTTTGATATTGTCAAAGGAAGAATAAGAAAAAGAAGAGATACTATGGCATTCTCAAAAGTAAGCGGTGTCTTTTAATATTTTCCAACAATGTATATCTATTACAAATTCAAGAGTGGGAAAAAGATATTATTCCATACCTGTTCTTAGTCCTTTTATGTGTGTATTCGAAATCGAAGATTTAATCTTTAATCCAACAGATTCGGCCATGGAAAAGATTTTGATTTGATCTTAATTTGTCCACTATCAGATATAAGTGGATGGATGGTTAGGATTACTTCCCTTGTTTTTTATCTTAGTTAAATTTGAAAGAAATATATTAAAAACACAATATATATATATATATATATCACGTAGTTTTAAAATTGATACTCCATCCGTCTTTTTTTATCTGACCTATATTCTATTTTGGACTGTCATTTTTATATGTTCACTGACTTTATAGACATATTTTTCCATTAAACTATCAAATATACCCTTTTTTTTTTATAATTGCTCTAACCTTCAAACATATCATCACAAATCATCACCTCCAAATGTCGTTAGCCATCTACTAACATCTTCACCTTTGATGTAATACATATTTATATGCTAATGGGTCTTAAACTTCCCTTGACTAGTGTCATATGAATGACGGTGAAATGAAGATAGAATGAACTCAAAATATATCGAACTTATAACAGTATACCTCCAGTAGTCTCATGTTTTGAGTAGATAAATTACCATGGCAGTTTTGAAAAGGCGAGGGTACCCAAATATACCTCAAGCTAAAACTTTTCCTACCTATAAGTCCTTTCTCCGAAAGTGATTGTCTATGGACTGAGTCGAGACAATACAACTAATCGGTTCACACTTCGTGTGATCGTCTATGGATACGAGATCGAGACAATACAACAATGAAGTATGTTTACTTGATACAAAGGTTCGGACTTAACCAAACACAATAGGATTGCTTATCAAGTAAATAGGAATTAACGTTTGTGTGATTTACTTTAATTATAATAAAACAATTATAATGCGGAAAATAAAAGTAAATGACACAACAAGATTTTGTTAACGAGGAAACCGCAAATGCAGAAAACCCCGGACCTTGTCCGCATCAATACTCTCGGGATTAAGCCGCTACACAAAATTACACCTAACTTCGTATAGTTGAGACCAAGTAACTAACCCTATAGTTTACTTAGTTCCGTCTGTATTCCCACGCCTCCGATTTGTGAATAAGTCACGTACTTGGAACAATTCCTTTGGTTCGTATTCCAAACAGTAAAGGAACAACAAATATGTTTGGTATCAACTCTATTCAACCAAGTGATATGAGTCGGACAAAGGCTCTTCTGTTTATCTTAACATAAACTCCTTCGTCGGGTCCTTAGATCTATCTTATGTTCAATCACCCAAAGGTAATCGTTTAAGATTAAGCCAATCAATACCTTTAATCACAAGGAAACGTATTGATGCCGATCTACTCAATTAATCAATCCAATCTACCACAAGGATAAACCGATTATTAATTGGATCCTCTTTTTCCCAAACAAGTATTGTGCACACCAAAGATTATAAAACCCAAGTCGATCTTTAATATATTCTTTGTCTTCAAATCTTCTAAAATCTTCAATAAAACCTGTACACAATCACTTGAATCTCTTGTGATCAATCACGCACAGAACGGAGTCTGTTAACAATGGATTATCACAAGATCGTATTTAGAACTAACAACAGTCTAAAGATCCTCGTCGAAACTCTGAACTAGTTTGAGTGAATCTTATATTAGAAGAGAAGATTCTCAAGAATAAACAAACTAGGTGCAATCAGATTTCAACCACCGTTAGTCAATCAAATCAATCGAAAACAAAGATAAACCGCAATTATTTCCCACCAACGGGTCGCGCTAGATCTTCAGAATCCCAAACAAGACTTTAAACTGAGCGGCCGTAAGAGATTTCTCCTAATTAGGTTACTCTCCTCTCCGAATAGGCGGCTACACCAAGAAACAACAACAAAAGAGTAAATCATTGTTACGAAGGATTAGTTTGCTAGAAAGGCAAACTTCGTGTATTTATAGACAAGGAAGTTTGGACACCAAGGAATTTCCAAAACCGAAAATATTCTCAAGATATTCATAAAAGCACAAATTCGGTTTTCATAATTCCTGAAATGCTCTCATCCAAAAATAACGATCGAAATCTCTCGGAAAATCTAATTAGTAAATGCACATTACTAATTCTCGTAATTTCCTACAAAATGAAATTAATAACCTTAATTAAAATATTCTTAACTTACTTATGTTTCGATCCTGGGATTCTCTTCCCTTAGCCGTTAAGGAATATCTTTGAACAATTATAGAAATAAACATTCACAACACGTATTCAAAGTTTGTCGACATCTTAACTTTGTAAGTTCTCTTTCACACTTACAACCTTGAAACCGATTTGCCACACTTCCAAACAAGTTTATAATTGGTTCATCTGACTTTCAAGAACTATGTGATTGATCAAACCAACATTCAATCACAATCATGGGTTTACGGTTCTACCAAAATAAGTTTTGGTTCTACCTCCATGTGAGTACTGTGCATAGTCACACTAGCTTCCCAAAAGTTCGGTTGACTAGGTACTAGGATCGGTTCCTCACATATATATGGTATCTAACTTATATGTGTTGCACATGTCCATAGGATCGGTTCCCCTTTCTGCTATAAACCTTGTTGCATCCCATACAAGGATCGGTTCCCTTTGATGTACTGCACCCCTTACTAGGATCGGTTCTCTTTCCCTTACTAAGATCGGTTTCCTTTCCCTTACAAGGATCGGTTCCCTTTCCCTTACACGGCCAGACATACAAAATCCGATCATACCACAGGTGATTACTTAAGATCGGTTTTACTAATAAAAGTTATACCAATACATAAGTCAGGCCTTTGTGAACAGTTCTACCAAGAACAAAACAAGTTGTGAGCGGTTATACTCTATCACACATATTGGTTGTTCATAAGATATGCAATGAATAACAAAACCAATAACACCTGGCAATTTTTTTTCGGTCCACAAACAAGTTTATGAACTTACTTCCTTAGAACACATGTAAACATTGTTCCCTAGGATGAAATCCTCACCTCATACCCATACATAATCACAATAGCATTCAAATGATTATGGCGATGTCTTATCTACAAAGTTTAATGGTTAAGCAATAAACCTCGTATTGTATTCCTTAATACTATGTCTATCTTGAGTTCAAATATGCTTCGCAGTTATGTTTTCAATATGCATGACTTGAAAGATACGTTAGGGAATGAAACAGTTCAATTCAAATATCACTAACCTCAAGTGGAAGGATGATTGTTGTCGTTGTAGCTCCTTGCTTCTTCACATATTCAAGTCTTCGCAATACTTGTAATGTCTCATATCCTACTACTTTCAAGCTAACCTATACGAAGTTTAACTCTAGTACATAATCAAGCGACTCTTAACATGAGTTTTGATTCACTAAAATATGACAACCAAACTTGACATACCAACGCTTGGTGGGTTCAACCGAGCCATGCTCTAACAAGTTTTTCATGTTACAATATTATTCTTTCTCTTTCTATGTACGGGGAAAAACAACACCATGCTGATAGTGGCATATATCATCTGAGAGGGGGGGGGGAGAAGTGATAAGATTCATAATTTTCATAATGAATTATTAGAAATCATTCCTCATCATCCTAAGAGCTAAAGCTTGAATTTCACCCAATTCATTATTAGAAATCATTCTTTTCTTGTTACAAGGTTGATATGAATAAAGATGATCATTCATATTATAACCACTATCCCTGCCGCTGCTTGTATGATGATATATCAATATTATTATCTAGCACTATTATCAACTCGACTCCGGTGAACTCTCGGGGAGAAACCAAGATCGCATATACGTAGCTGGATAACTCATATGTTGAGATGTCGCACCGCAACATTTTCTATCTAATTATGATTATCTAGTGACAGGTGTCACAAACTTTGTTCACCAATTGTGGTTTCACTTGCATTAGTTGAGCTTGTACACATGCTACCTATTATCAAAAAGGTTAAACTAGATGTTAATACTAAAGTATGAATTCGATAATCTATACGAATACCACGAGACCTAGTCCAGTTTTGAGTACTCGCAGAACTAAGTCGCTACAAAACTTAACAACCGCAACTTCGTATAGTTGAGACTAAGTAAACTACCCCTAGTTACTCAGTTCCTTCAGTATCCCTATGTCTACAACCAATATGGTCTACACACGTGAATACCTGGACAAAATACACTATCTTGAGTCGCTTTACCCATTATGAAGATTTACACTCTCAACTCTTTTGAATCGTCACCCGAAATAGCAAATGAACAAATTTATTTCAGCCACCGACTCACTTATGAATCTCCCAAATCCGGTAATAATCAGAAATAAAGTAGAGTATAAAGGATTTTATCAATATATAATCCTTTGGTCAAAGATCAAAAAAAGACATATATTATGGAAATGATATATCTTAGTGAACAAGTTATATCCAAGCAACTCTACAAGGACAAGCAACTAGACAGTTTTCTCGACCTTTACAACAAGTTTGATATCTATCGAAATAAACATCTTGTTGGATCCCAAAGAATCAATTGTGTTAGATGAATCACAAAGATCAAAATACCAAAATAAAAATCTTCGAGTCTTCAATCTTTCATTTTCAAAGTAACTATTGCGCAAACAACTTCATTCCTACTAATGATCAACATGCACATAACGAAGTCTGTTAACGTTGATTGGTCAATAGTTCTATCTACAAATATTGAATCAAATAAAATCTATAATAGTCACTTCTCAAACAAACTTAAGTGGCCTTATATCAGAAGAGAAGGACTATTGAACTGACAAGTTTGATAGATCAAGGATAACTACACCGTTAGTCAATCAAATCGATAATCGTAACAATACGATTTAGTTTCTCACCAACGGCACCAATAAAAGATTTCACCAAATTAGATTACTCTCCTCTATGAACGAGTTGGATTTCAACACAAATGGTTTGGCAACGTGTCAAGGGATGAGCTTTTAAGAATACAAGCTACATTGTGTATATTTTTATGGCCAAAGCATAAGGAGAAGATAAGTTATTACCAATTCCCAAAATTCCAAAGATATGCAAAGAATGCTATTTATGAAAGTAACAAATACCAACTGATTCCAACTCATAAACCGAAATAACTCTTAGTTGACTACTAATATTAGCTAGCGTACTTTCATTGACTCTACTAATATAATAACTAGAGGTATGTAAACATCTAGATGTGGTAAGCATATATTTTTGAGTATCCAAAAGATATTGAAATTTCGGTTTCAAGATCTCGCCTTGAGTATCAAAGGAAAATGCTTAAGCATAAGATATATGATTTTATCACATGTTTAAATCACTATGTCGACATCTTATGAACATACTAAGTTAATTTCATGTACATCTCGATGTTTGCAGAGACCCTAGGACAACAAACATATCAAAAATGTATGAACACGACTGAAATCTATCTCGATCGATCCTTACAAAATACTTAGGTTGCATTTTCTTACAAATTTATATGTTGGCTTGTCTACTATGAATCTAAAAAAAAACAACGAAGAAAGAAAAAAAAACAAGGGGAAAAAATAATTTCCTAGGGATCAATCGGCCTCACTAATTGAGTCACCTGAATCAGATTCAACTGAAACTGATTCACCTGGATAAGAATCGGCTGAATATCTGAATTATAAAATTTCGACAATCGTTATCAGTCGTTCTTTTTGGACAAAAAGAATCCATTGTTAACTTTGGACAGAAACGAACTGCGCTATAATAGATAGTACACCAAATATTTGACATACTTTAGGAGGGATGATATTTGTCTTATAACTCTATTTTCGAAAGTTTCGATTCATTCTAATTTACGCATTTTGGACTAGTGTACGTACAACCTAATGCCCTATGCAACTTAGTTTGTTTATATAGCAAAAAGCAAACTAAATCATTAACTCAGTTTCTTCGAACTGGTGTAAGTCTAAATCTTTCAGAAACAGTTTAATTTACAATGATGTATGAGTTAAGTAACTACTCGTGACATTTACTATAAGATCTAACTATACTATCAAGGTAATTCGTTTCTAGGCTTAACGCTTGCTTTATGGTCGTGTGGATGGAGGTTTGGTGCATCAACTGTTGCTTTTCGATTGCGATGACGCCTTTCATTGATGGCCTGTCTCTCATGTTCAGTCAATGACTCATGTTTTTCTTTATATCTAACACGCCACTATTGTAATTGTTTTAATTGACGTTGAGTATGACTTTCTTTTTCGGTGTCACTCTGGGTTAGCTCTCGACCTCGAGTTAGCTCAATAAGTCCTGGGCTTCGACGTGATGAAAACTGGAAATTGATATTCTCATAGGCATTTACACAAACAGTAAGAAAGCTGCAAGTGAAGATAGTATTGAGAGTTGTTTTTTATTATAGTAAGATTGTTGATTAGCGTTTGACTAATGAAAGGGTAACATAGACATTTACTGTACATTTAGGATATCCCCTTACTATTCTTTTCGACATTGTTTGAGAAAGTCTTTCGATATTGTTTCAAATCGATTGATATTGGGTTATTGTTGATTCGGATTAAGGTTTGATTGATAAAGACATTTGCTATATCTCTAGGAGTAGGACATCCCCTAACCAAACTGACTAGCCATTAGAATTCTGGGATCGGTTCATAAGTCCGGTTTCTATTTCTACCCCTACCCGGCTCTTAAACGAACTCATTCCGAATCTGAGTCCTCAATTGCTGCTATAAAGAAACCACTTTCCAAATTTCAAACAACCGCCAAATTGATTCTGGGTTCGATTAGGAAATAATGGATTATTATATATACCCTGCAACCCAAAGCAACTCATCATCTTCGTTTTCTCTGCAGATTGAGCGTGTCTTTGTTAGGTTTGATATCTTGAATAATTTTCACATTATGTCTATCTATTTCAAATTCAAGAGTGGGAAAGAATTTCATTCAATCCCAGCTCTTAGCCCTTTCATGTCTGTTCTTGAGATTAAAGATTTGATCTTTCAAACAAAAAAATTTGGTCATGGAAAAGATTTCGGTTTAATACTCACAAACCCATCAACTAACGAGGACTACACAGATGATTCAATCCTTATTCCAAGAAATAGCTCTGTCATTGTTCGTCGAATTCCTGGTTTGCCTGGAAAATCAATAGTCGTCAAATCTAAAGAGCAGGAGGAGAAAGACAAAGAGGATGAGAAAATCAAAGAGATATGTCAACAAACAATTAGTTATGTGAATGCAAACAATGGAACTGCTGCAGTAAGCTCTGCACATCAAAGGGGTTTCAGCAATGGTTATTTGGGTGGAAGGCCAACAATGGGGCAAAGAGGTGGTTTGGATCGGAGGATACCACCAGAGGGTTACACTTGTCATAGATGCAAAATTCCTGGGCACTATATTCAGCATTGTCCTACTAATGGTGATCCTGATTATGATGTTAAAAAGCTGAGGCCACCTACTGGTATTCCCAAATCAATGTTGGCAGAGACTGCTGATGGTTCATATGCACTGCCTGGAGGTTCTGTTGCGGTTCTGAAGCCTAATGAGGTGGCTTTTGAGAAGTTAGTTGAAGGCATACCAACTATTAGTAGGCGGGTTATCGATATTCCACCAGAACTTCACTGCCCAATGTGTAAAGATGTGATGAGATTTGCTGTACTTACAAGCAAGTGCTGTTTTCAGAGTTTCTGTGATGGATGTATTAGAGGCAACATTATCTCAAAATCAATGTGTTTGTGTGGAGCTAGAATACTTGTGGATGACCTCATTCCTAACAAAACAATTAGGGACACAATTGACAGATATATCGAGTCAGGTAACACTAGTTCAGGGAATACAAAAAGTTCAATTACTACTGGAGATGTAGGATCTGCTCGTTCTTCACTGCTCAAAGTCCCATCACCCAGTGCTTCTTGTGCCTCAAAGACTGAAAAAGTTCCATCATGTCTTAAAGCGGAAATTTCAGATGGCAACAGGATGGTATCTAATGGGTTGCTACAGCAGGCACATGAAAATGGCAAGTCTGCACCAAGTCTTGATTTATCTGAAGATGAAGCCGAGTCAACGAGTAGTATGGCACAAACTAATGCTGCATTGGGGAAAGAGGAAGTGCAACAGCAGGACCCTGCTTCTGCGAACTTCACTGTTGATGGCAAGCCACTTTCACCTGGAGACCTATTTTGGGGAACCTCTCAAGCTTTTGGAGCCAATAACTGTATGATGCCTTTTGGCAATTCAGCCTACAACCCATATTGGAATTGTATGCAGCTGGGAATGGATGGGTTTATGGCTCCCTATAATGGTTACATGGGTTATGCAGCTGGTCCTTATGAAGGAATGTTCCCTCAAAATCAAAGCCCTTTTGGTGGTGGTCTAGGAGGGTATGAATTGCCATGTGCTACATCTCAGACGAAAAAGAGGAGCAGAGTTACTCCAAGTCGTGGGAATGATTGGGGTGAAGACGATGAAGAGAGGAATTATAAGAAGAAACAATCATGGCAGACGTCTTCCGTTTCATGTCACGCAAAGTAGAAGAGGCAAAGCTGTTCAGCATGTTGCAGAATTAGAGAAGAATGTAAATTTCTGATATAGTCTTTGTATTGTTTATGTACCTGGATGGATTCCGTATTACATTTTAATGAATAAATAAATTTGGTTAAAGAATATCAATTTTTGAGTTTACTAGATGTTCAAAGCATAAATAGATGTTCAGAAGTCAGAAACAAAACTTAAACTAGGTAAGGTTTGTTTAAATAAGCAAAATATAAGACTGGCAGACTGCTCCAAATTTCCGCTAAAATAATGAAAAAACTTCAAAAGTTCAAATCCCGCTTTTCACCATGACCCAGCCGATTTAATAAGTTGGGTGTGTGAGTAGTAGGGACCGGATTGGGTTCTGCTAAATCGGCCACAATATATTCAAGTTCGTTATCTACAGGAAACTCTTAAACCAGAGGAGCATAACATTGCAACTACACTCTACACTAACTGCATTAATTACGATAACAATGTAGTGTCATGGATTTGTCCCACCAGAATTACATATCAGATGCACAATACTGACTTATCTAATCTTCCCTCTCTGATTAATTGCCGAACAGTGTGGCAATATTCAGGCTTTTGGAGTTCATTTCAGCACTTCCGGAGCTTTTAGGTAGATCAGTATCTGTATGTTCCACTGGAGTAACAAAGCAACCAGTCAAAGGATCAATAGGACGAGTGTCACGGGGTCCACCTTTACGTGTCATGGCAGACATTGGTGGTGGAGGTAATACTCCAGCTCTGAAAAGAATACGTTGAACAGGATTTGATGGTTGGGCACCAACTGATAACCAGTACCTGCACAACGAAAACGAGAGGGAAAAAATAGATTGAGGTCAAAAACAAACTGTGTACCACAAGGTAGAACACTAACAAGATCAAATAGTTGGTAACATGTTTGGAAATTCCATAAAACACACACAAAAGATTATATTTTTCTTTATGACAACCAGTTTGCCAATGGTTGGTAACATGTTTGGAAATCCATAAAACACACACAAATAAGATTGAATCAATTGCCACTCTTACGGGAAAGTTATATCTTTCTGTATGCCAACCAGTTTTCCAAGATTATTTTTGCAAAAAGATACACTGTTAAAATGATTTTGGCCCTGTTTATGTTGTTGGTGTTTATCTCACTACTTGAAAAGAAGCTCCCTACAAATACTTCCACTAACTTAATAAGCTCAAGGAATTGTAATGGTTTTGGTAAAAACATTCTCCCAAGATTCATGAGACATGTTAGATACTTAAATCTGACTAAGATGGTTAGAAACTAGAGGTGCCAAGAGAAGAATCCATATCAAACCCCTGTAACTCTTTTATGTTCACACACATTAACCTAATCAAGTTAAACACCTAGCATGTTCATATCCAATAATCAATATACGATCCAAACTGCTCAACAGCACAAATTTTGTTTTTGTCTCTTCCTTAGCATTGTTGTCCACAGGAAAGTGATCCACAATAAAACAAACAAAAAAGATAATGCAAATAAGAAAGTGATCACAAGAAACAAAGTGCAATTACGAAGTTAAACTAAAATCAAAGTGGCAACCTCATTTGATAGTAAATCATAAAAGGTCCAACTGGAATTTGAGACGATTCCTAAAAGGTCCAGCTGGAATTTGAGCGAAGATATGGTAAAAGACATGTAAGGACAGAGAGTCGGCGAAATCAAAAAGGGGTTCGTAATTTTGGCAGCAAGAATGAGGAAAAACAAGTTCAGTGTTTATGCTATAGGGTCCTCAAAATCTATCCATAAAACTCAGATATATTAGCATGGATTCTGAAAAGAGAGAAATCATTGGAACTTTGTTGTCCGGTGGGATAGCCGTTTACAAGTCAGGAAAACATAATTTAAGAAGTATAAAAATCAATTGTCAGTTCCACAGTGATAATCTTTATCTATTGGAGAAGAGCTAAGAACGTTTAGTGAAATCATTTCCTACACAGTTCGTACTCTTAACAGAAATATACTTTTCTTCACGCCAACCAGTTTGCCAAGAATATTTTTTGCACAAAGATATACGGCTAAAATGATATATAGTCTAAAGCCATCTTAAAATGATCAGCAAAAGTATAGATTTTATCCTGAGATATCGTTTTGGCATTTGATTCCTGTTTATGTCGTCGGTGTTTATCTCACTACTAGAAAAGATGCTCACTGCAAATACTTCCACTAAGTAAGCAAGCTCAAGGTATTGTAATGGTTTGGTATAAATAATCTTCCAAGATTCATGAGACATGTTGTTAGTCTGACTAAGATGCTTACAAACTTAGACGCGTTGGGCGACACAATCCATATCAAACGATTCAAACCCCCATAGTTCTTGGATGTTCATACACATTAGCCTAATCAAGCTAAAAACCTAGCATGTTCATATCCAGTAACCAATATGCAACCAAAAATGCTAACTATGCACAAATGTCTTTTCCATCTCTTCCTTAGCATTATTGCCCGTTGGAAAGAAAGCCATAATAAAACAAACGGAGAAGATAATACTACAGTAATAAGAAAGTGATTGCAAGAAATAGATTGCAATCACAAAGTTAAACAAACATCGGAGTGGCAACGTTATTCGATAGATAAATCTTAAAAGGTCCAACTGGAATTTAATCAATGACGGGCATGGCGAAAGAGTCAGAAGAAATCAAATAGGGTTCGTAATTTTGGCAGCAAGAATGAGGATAAAACAAGTTCAGTGTTTATGATATAGGGTCCTCAAAATATATCCCTGATACGTAATTCAACTGATAACAAAAGAAAATTGGTAGTACTTACTTGATTCTATCAAATTTGAGACCCATTCTTTTACCTCCATCCTGCCCTACAAAAATCAAAAATTCATCATCAATGGGCATGAATCAAATATATGGGTTAAATTTCAACGAAAAAATTAAGAAAAGGGTATGCTCTAGAAACAAAAATTGTGAAGAAAAAAACTTCATGATTATTACATACCAGGTAATGGATCATAATGACCTAAGACTTCAAGCTGTTTTCCATTTCTTGGAGATCTACTGTCAGCAGCTACGACTCGATAAAATGGTCTGTTTCTACAACCAAGCCGAGAGAATCTTAATCTTACCACCATTTTCACAGCAAAGAAGAAGAAGAAGATAGAAAACCAATTCGACGAAGTTTCGTTTATGAGAGACTAGAAATTTCTATCAGGGTTTAGGGTTTGGGCGGTTTAGGCTCAGCTTATACAGTTTAGTACCCTAGTTTTATTCAGGCTTCAGCTTATACAGTTCATAAATGTACACACTTAAAATTCTACACATATATCATTAATTGATAAATATTATGACCTTATTACGAGACTAATTTTATTTGTATATGATTTATAAGATGAAAAAACATTTTAGCGTGATTATTTAACAAGAAGTAAACTAACTACATTAGAGAGTTACCTTTTCTAGTTAGGAAATACCATTCGGATTCACCGTTCGGATAATTTCTCATTCATGAGGTCCATATAATCCGGAACTAGGTTGGAGTTCAAATTTAAGTAAGATATCATTCTTGATTGAGTCGGATACGTTAAATCATTCGAGAATGATTCGGAGAATTACTAACTAGGTTCAGTACACACTAGAATATGATGGGGCACCGTTGGGACAATTTCTTTCTGGAGCGCCCACACAATTCATTTTTGTGCACACTCAAGGCTAGTTTGGTATTGCTGTGAATTTTAGAAAAGTGCTTTTTTGTTGTGCGTTCTTTGTCTTTGTCTTTGTGAAATAAATCTATGACGTTTGGTAAACTATAATTTAAAAGCACTGCAATTAACAAACTGTAAATTCTGTTTGGTAAACCGGTATTTAAAAGTCTTTGTGATGTAGTTAATGACGAAAATAGACATATTTCAAAAATTAGTTTTAATACAATTTTATTATAATAAATTATATTTCTAATTTTAATATATTTAATAAAATATAAGTAATATTTTTTTATTATTTAATTAAAAAATTTATGATTATGGTTTGCTATGAAAATATTATTATTTTAATATATTTTTCAAAAAAAATATTTATTAATTTTTTTTTATATAATAATAATAATAATTTTTTTTTTTATTATTATTTTTTATTATTTTAAAAAAGTAGTATTTTCATTTTATTTTTCAATTAAAATATTATTTTAAATAAAAAAAAAAATAGAGAAATAAAATGAAATTAGAATTATAATGTCAAATGTACAATATTTGAGGGTAAAACTTGTCTTTATAATAAATTAACAAGGTTAAAATAGAGAATCGCTTAAATTGAATTATGTGGGTCCACAACTAAGCTTTTCATTTTTAAAAGCTAGTGCTGAGTAGCTTTTAAAAGCAGGCCAAAATGAAAGTGCTTCTCTCCAAAAGCACTTTGAAATTTTTTTACCAAACACAATTTTTGATAAAAGTTTGTTACAAGTTTGTTACAAAGTGCTTTTGGTTGAAAAAAAACAATCCCAAACGGGGCTTCAGTTGGGGTTCATTTGAATGGTTAAATAGGTAACAATGACCCCACTCCCCCAAAAATTAACCTAAAAGATGGGATTTAAATGTCCCGCACCGTCTAACACTGGTTTTTGTTTTTATGAAAATAGAAATATATTACTGAAAACAGAGTTGGCTAAGCATTTGATTTAGTCTCATTAGGAGCGAGCTCAGATCGAGTTGTCCTGCTGATGAGTGAATCTGTAAGATTAGTCTCCTCTTGAACTGATACAAGATTTTGTACTTATATTACGAGATTCATAAGCTTTAACAGTGTCAAAAGCAATTGCTGGAATTAAAAATAAGGGAGCTTGGTCTAACCAAGAAATTGCAGTGGTACTTTTTCTTCCTTTCTTTGCCAACTGGTCTGCCACTTTGTTTGCTCGTCTGTCTACGTACTGGAAACCCAAAAAAGAGACCATTTGTTCTACTAGATTCTTAACTTCATCTAGAATTGCAATGCTTTGTCATTGGATAGTTGATTCCTTTCCATGTAAATACCTAATTGTTGCCATGTTATCTCCTTTTATGACCAGATGTTGTAAGTGATGTAGTTTGGCCCATTTAGCTGCTTGAAGAAGAACTAGAGATTCTGCTTCTTCAGCAGTGGAAGTCCTGAAGATGCCTGATTCTGCTCATTTGAAGGTTCATGTCCAATTACGAAGAACAAAACCAAAGCCTGCATTAGTTTTTTCAGACAACCAAGAAGCATCACAATTTAGTTTGAAAGTATTTGTGATTCGGAAGGTCCAATGTGGTATTGGTTTGATAGTTTTGTCTTGTATTTGATTCAAACTATTCAAAGTCATTAATGCCACTATTCATAGTGTCTTGATATATCTAGTCCAAACTGAATTGGTGTTATAGATTTATCTTCAATTATCCTAAGACACCTTTCTTTCCAAATAAACCAGCACTTGGTGCATCTAGTGCCATTGAGATGGAATTCAAATCTCCTGCTAACCATTCATTATATTTATTCAAGAAAGAAGTATTAACAGAAGCTGAGTTGTGAGGTACTCCCTGAACTGCCGTTGGTTGTAGATTCCACACGGCTTTAGCATAGTCACATTCAAAGAACATATGAAAAGTAGATTCCACAACAGTCTTAAAAAAAACGCATTTGTTGTCCGCTGATTTTAACTTCTGTTTGGTATGTAATTGAAAAAGCGGAGATACAACAACCACATCCAATATTTCGATTAGCAATCTGTATGGACTAACTCCAATATACTTTCAAGAGAATCAATTAGACTCAATCTTAACAAAGTATATCAAAGAGTTATATCTCTTTTTCTCGATTCAATTCTTACTCAAGCAAATAGAAATCTGCGAGTCTAATTGAATACAAGAGAAATCACTTGAACGGCACCAAAGACCAATGTTCAAGGATCAATCAATTTCAATCAACAAACAAAGGTCGGATTTCCCAATTGATTGATTCAAACCCACAACCTGTGATATTTCAATTATATAAAAAAATATAATGTGGAATAGAAATAACACAGAAACCAGAAGTTTTGTTAACGAGGAAACCGCAAATGCAGAAAAACCGTGGGACCTAGTCCAGATTGAACACACACTGTATTAAGCCGCTACAGGCACTAGCCTACTACAAACTAACTTCGATCTGGACTGTAGTTGAACCCCAATAAATCTCACACTAATCCAAGGTACAGTTGCGCTCCTTACGTCTCTGATCCCAGCAGGATACTACGCACTTGATTCCCTTAGCTGATCTCACCCACAACTAAGAGTTGCTACGACCCAAAGTCGAAGACTTTAATAAACAAATCAGTATCACACGTAAAAGTCTACTTCGTAATAGATAAATCTGTCTCCCACGAAATACCTACAAGTTTTGTTTCATCTTTTGATAAATCAAGGTGAACAAGAACCAATTGATAACCCGGACTTATATTCCCGAAGAACAACCTAGTATTATCAATCACCTCACAATAATCTTAATCGACGCAGCGAAAAAATATATTGTGGAATCACAAACAATGAGACGAAGATGTTTGTGACTACTTTTATATCTTTCATATCGGAGATATCAATCTCAAGCCAATCATTACGATTGTACTCAATACGATAGAAACAGCAAGATCAGATCACACAACTACAATAAAGTAGTATCGGTCTGGCTTCACAATCCCAATGAAGTCTTCAAGTCGTTAACCTACAAGGTCTCGGTAGAAACCTAAGGTTAAAGGAGAATCGACTCTAGCTTATACAAATAATATCACACATGAGGTGTGGGGATTAGGTTTCCCAGTTGCTAGAGTTCTCCTTTATATAGTCTTTCAAATCAGGGTTTGCAATCAATGTTAGCTTAGTAACAAAGCATTCAATATTCACCGTTAGATGAAAACCTGATTAGATTTAAGCTAATATCTTTCAACCGTTAGATCGAAAACTTAGCTTGTTACACACAAATCAAATGCATGTTTTAGGTTTGTATAACCGTACCCAAACATGTACATTCGTTGGTTCAACAATAGTTAACCAAATGGTTAGCCATATGAGCAATTTCATATCAACCATATTCTTCTTCAGCATAACTAGTTCAAATGACTCAAATGAACTAGTTAGAGAGTTTTTCAATTGCTTAGATCTTATAGAAGTATACAAGACACAAGCGAAGCAAAAACGATTTGATTCACTCGAATCGACTCATGAACTTTATAGCCACGGTTTGCAAACTTGCATTCCTTAGTTAATATAAGTATAAGTTCAGAATAATCGTTTTTAGAAAATAACCAACCTAAGTACGCAGACTAGGTACGCGGACTTAAGTACCCGGAATAAGTTTGTAAATGATTCACAAACTCCAACAGATTTTCTCGGGAAGAGAACCTCCGATGGTACGCGGACAGGGTTCGCAGACATTGTTCCGGTTTCCTGAGCAGCAAAGTACACAGACTTTGGTTCAAGGAATAAGGACTTATACATGTATGTGTTGCCACACAATGCTTATATCCAACAATGGTTATGTAATCTAAACTCTCATTTCAATCATTGAAACATTCTTAGAGGACGTTATATAATTGTTATTCACAAACCATTTTTCGTCAAAGCCATTTTCAAGTGATTGAAACATAACATGACTTTCGTCACTAGGTAAAGATGAACTTGGCCAAAGTGAAAGCTTACCTAGTCTTGACTTATAGTTTTGATCATTAACATTGACAAACATGCTTGAGATAGCAACGCATGCGAGTTCGACCGAGCAGTGCTCTAACAATCTCCCCCTTTGTCAATTTTAGTGACAAAACTATCAATACATATGGAATACAAAAATACATAAATAAACTTTTGTAGCTCTTCTTCCACATGCCTAATCTTCAACATTACTCGAAATCTTCGTCACTTCCAAGTACTCCAATTATTCCAAAGGTTGTAAGTTTAGCATCATCGTTATTGAAAATCAGTAGCTATAACAATGAGAAAATAAGAATTCTCAATCATTGTTATACAATGTCATAATATTATTGCACAACATCAAAGTTCAACTGTATCACAACTTCGACAACAATACTATGGTGATATGTATCACTCCCCCTTAGTCAATACTCCATCTCACATGGAAACCACTCCCCCTTACATAATGATCCGAAAACCATATGTATTTGTAGTTTGAACTTGACCGGTTGTCAGCCGACACAAATATAATTACACTTTCTTACTACTCAAAATATATAATGAAGCAAGGGCAAGAAAGGATCGATCCCACAAAGAGGTCTAGGTTGTCAAATTGTTTCGGTTCCCTATAAATAACACCGGTAGTTTTGTGATTTTTATATAATAAACTAAATAAAAGCAAATAAAGAAAAGTAAACGAAGCAAATCAAGGATAAGAAAGTATTCGATAAAGGTTTCATCTTCAATTGTAAACAAGTTTATGAATATATGAATAGAATTCGTATTTAATCTCGCTATCATCAAAAGCCATAGAATACCTTATTGCAAGAATACTCCGTAGATTTCCTAATTCATCACACACACATTAGAGCTGCGTATGTGAATTCTACCTAAAGAATAACCTAACGCCTTGCGCTAATCAAGTTCAATTCCTAGGAGCATTAAGTTTCAAGATAGGCTAATCAATGCAATTGAAATACATTGCGCAAACAATTCGAACAAAGGTCAATTTCTACATATGACTACGAGGATGTATCACTACAACCTAGAATCATATCATGCTACTCGTATTCAAGGTTATCGCTTGATGAAAAACCCTAAAATAGTTATAGATATGGATGTGAGTTCAATCAATTCTAGACTTAACTAAACAAACATTCAATCATATTGCAATACATCAATCATGCAATTATTATTACTCGTAGAAATCAAACGATAATATTGAGAGAAAACTAATTCATAAAAATCATAACTTGGTTGCAAAATCCAACTACATCTTCAACCAATAATAAAAACTTAGTTACTTGTGTTTTTGGAAATCATCATAGAAAGCAAAGAAGAAAACTATCATGTGAAACCCTAGAAAACAAGTAGAAGTCTCCCTAATGGAGATATATCTAGGTTTGAGAAAGACTTTTCTATTTATATGTTTCTTCAATTCCAAAAGGATACTCTTTCCAAATTTAGGTCAAATCTTCTCAAAACCCATCTCCAAGTGGTCCACCAAGCCCATGTGTGAAAATAAATCTCTGGAAATTTTGGGTCCAAAACTGGTCGACGGATTTGCTGACGTCATCGCCGGAATCCGGTCACCGGTCGCCGGAATCCGGTCATCGGAAAATTTGTCTCCGACCACCTGAACCATCGGAAACTGTCACCAGCAAGTACACACTTTCAGCAGCTCATCTCCATATCTCTGCAATTCAAACAGTCACAAAATACCATCTAAACCAATTCCTTGTTCTTGCGAAAACGCGCCCAAAAGCGTAGCTCGTAGCTCATATGTCCGGCCGTCGACTCTTGCATCCAACACATACCCCCTTCATGATTCAGTGAAACTTTGCAATTCCCACTTTCCATTCCGAAATCCGACAACCGGAAGTAGCACCACCGCCTCGCCATTTCTGCTCCGTTTTCGCACAATTTCTGCAGCTTCAGGCCATACTTTCACAATCCACAACAACCAATGCTGGAGCTTCCAATCTCAGCTCTCATTCTCTGCCAGACCCACATTAGAAGCGGCAATTCCTTCTATTTCAGCTTAACAGCACAACCAACTTCTTGCTCAGCTCTGGCCATTGCATTCAGGCCACAGCTCCAGCTCTTTGTATCATTCTCTGCAACAACAGCATATCAAGCTTCATTCCTTATCTACATTGCAGCAACGCCAACACTGCCAAGCGCTTCAACCACATCTCACTCCAGTCACAGCCAACATCCCTGCACTGCACCTGCATCCGAGCTTCTTTCTAATACTGTAATCATTGTCTCATATCCACCATGAGCATCTCAGAATCTGAATGGGAGGCATCCATTCTTCTTAGCTCGACCACTGCAGCTCACACAGCTCTGTGTGTTTCTCAGCATCAGAACATCACCATTGCATTCATCTCCACTCACTTAACCCACCGTATACTTTCGACCATCATTAACACTACCCATTTCTCCACAAAGATCACCTCGCACTGCTTGATGCCAACAGCTGCAGCTCATCCTCAGCTTTCTGTAGCTCTCAGATCCATTTTGTAGCTCAAACTCATTGCGAGTTCTCCATCTGACCAGCTCATCTTCATTGCTGTTCTCTGCAATCTGTCTCACAGCATCACCAACCCATCAACTGCAACAGCTGCGCTCTCACTCCACCTGAACCTCAACAGAATCACAGCACATCCTCCTTTTCAGCTCCACATAACAGCAGCTCATCCAGTCCACCATCTACAGCTGCAACCACCAACAACAGTTTCACACCTCCCTCAATTCACACATCTACAGCTTCAACTCAGACTGCTCAAACCCATCAGCTCTGTTGCATCTCTCGCTTCTAAGCTCATCTCTCGACTGTTCTCCACAACCTAACTTCTCAGCACCCAATTCGAATCAGTACCGTGTTGCTATTAGCTGTGAAAACATCTCAACCTACTGAAAACAACAATTTCTCCCATGATTTAGCCACAGCAAGACCTGACAGTGAGAACTGGTTGGTCATGCATTGTATCAAGCACCTAGTGTGCGTTTTGTTGATGCTTCGGAGATGAACGCTCTGCTGATTTCGAGATCATTCTATCTCCTTCCCTATATTGCAATCGACTTTCATACAACACACAAACCATCAAACCATTCAAAATCCCCATTTATTCATCTTCATTCATCAGCCAAAGCTAATGGCAGCTAACTTATCTTGATACCTGCATTTTTCTCGGCAGTTAACAACCCAACTGCTCTCATAAACTTGTACCACCTGATCCTTCCCTGTATCATCTTCGATACTTGCATAATCTTGGACACACAAACTCTATGACTAGCTGGCGGAAATAATTAGCAGAGCTGGTTCAGCATAAAGAATTTGGTTTCTCCCATGTATAAACTCATCGACCTAGTTCTATAGTTATAAAGGAGGAGGTGCCCCCTTAACGAACTCTTTGTCTGCCTTTAGTAATTCTGTCAGCTGGTTACCCCTTAACCTTAGCTAGGCTCTCAATAGCACTTCCTTTTTAACCAAAATCTGGCTACCCCTTAACATGTGGCTGGGCTCCCATTAGTATTAGCCGATGAAATGACCGGTTTACCATTCCGAGTTCTTCTTTTGCCCATAACTTCTTCATACGATCTCTGAATGACTGCGTTCTTTCGCCATTGTCTTCTTCTTCTCGTCCTCCACACAATGAAAAGTAGAAATCTTGTATTTGAACGAGTTCCACTGGGTCTTTGGCCCTTCTTCACTTGTGACTTCACTTTTGTAGCCGTTTCCACTTCTTTTTGCTCCAAATGACTCCATTGCACCTAATAAACTCAAAAGTAAACATAAGATACATAATTTACAAGAAAACTCGCAAAGAAAGCATAAATACTAGATATTAAATACGGTGTATTCTACACCTATCAGAACTACACATTAATTCTCCCATTTTTGTCAATAAAATTGACAAAGGTACGAAAACGGGATCCTAATGAAAATTTCCATAGAGACATTTCATGACCAAAAGTAAGCACATATCAACTTATTTAGATGCAATCATATAGCCGAAGCTAAATGCTTTCATCAAGGAGTTTATAAAGATACAAGATAACTCCTATAATATTCCACAACCGCACTCCCCACAAATATTTGGCAATTAAGCACAAGTTCAATTAAGAACTCTCCCCCATAATATGTCATTCCCGAAAGAACAACAAGAGCGACCTTAATTTCTCAAGAAAAGAAGGATTTCTTTGGACATAACAAATCACATACGAATATGAATTTGAATCCAAAAATACTCAATTAAATTAACCACAAGAAAACCCACGATTAATATAATCGGAAATGCTCAACATAAGAGAACTTACGGAGCCTCACAGTATATACATAAATCATGGATCCGGGAAGATCAATACTGCGGAATAAACAAGGATTCATTCTATTTTCCATCACTATTTGCATAATGACATACAATAGACATAATCCTCGTAAACAAAAGTTCACCCTATCTTCCATCAATATTTGCATAATGACATAATAGGTTTCAAACTTTTGTGATGTCAAAAGTTCATTCATTCTTTTATCAATACATGCATATCGACATACGAAAGACTTAACTTTTGACAAGATATGGGACAATCATAGTTCACGGACGCAAACACACATATCCCATAACAAATTGCAATATATAAAACCATAAAGATTAATACTGCAAAAATCATCTTCCAAACAATTTTTAGAATTTAAACAAATAAACCTAAAAACATGAAGATGAAAACGTTGGACATAGCTATGTGTAATCACAATAATGGTTATTCCAAACTCTAGTTATTCTTCTAATCAAAACAAGAAAATAAAATTCTTAATAGAAGATTTACTAGGCAAATAAAATCAAAATTTACTTATCATCTTCATCATCGGAAACACTCCAACATGCTTGAATCATGGTCAATTCTTCCTTGAGCTCGGGAAACTTAGTCGCAACCAATGACAATTGTTGTTGCACGCACTTAACCCTTGAATTTACCTTACTCACACCCTTGTGAATTTTTTGAAGAAGACTCAAGGAGGTAGGGTCACAATCGTCAAGGGAATCATCTCTTTGTCTTTTGCATACATTCTCCCTTATACGTTTGAAAGTACAGGGACGAACCGGTTTGGGAAACCCAAGAGAATTTCCAATTGAGTCAAAACCACGTTCACGACAAATTTGACTAATCAAGCAAGGGTAACCTAACTTCTTGTTGGGTGAAGTCATCGAAATCATTTGAGAAATGATGAAACCATAAATATCGAGACTCGGAATATCCAATTCAAGGAAATAGACCAATTCCGCAAACTCACGACTCCACCGAGAATTCTCAATTGTGGAAGGACAAGGATTATAGACACCAAGTTTTCCAAAAGCCATCAACGCAACACTAAGAACATTAGTAGGAAACTTCCCTTGATTCCAAGCAACCTTCTTACCGCAAAGGCCAAGAGATATGTCTTCACGTGATGGTCGTTCATCACTTGATCTAGGTAGACGAACATTACCCAATGGAATTTTGGTAATCTTCGAAATAAACTGTCTATTAACAAGAAATCTTTCTCTATTTATCATGGTTTTGAATTCCATTTTTCCGAGATTAACATCATGAATGTTGGCATAAAAAATTCTTGTGAGAGTATCAAATCCTTGACCAAGACCATCAAAGATGTTTCCAAGATTGAATTTTTTAAAGCAAACTAAATCCTCTTTATGTCCACTAGAAGAATCAAATTTCTTTTCTAAAATAAAACTCATAGATGAAATCCTTTCAAAAACATTAGCACAAGGATCATTGACAAATCTAATTCTAATAGAATTTTGATCTAAAGGAAGATTCATGCTAGAGGAACTCAAAATTTTTGAAGTTCTTATTGAAACCTTGAAATTCATCATGATATCTAGAAATTAGAGAGGAACAAGAGGAAATTACTTACTTGGAATGAACTTTGACCACCCCTTTGTCTTATTTTCCTCCAAGGAAGATTTAATGGAGAAAAATTATGAACCCTAGAAAGTTCACGTGCACGGACTGATGGGATGAGGAAGAAGGTGCGCGTACTTCTTCTTTATATCCCCCACTAATAGGCTTGGACCCATTTATGAACCGCGACCCACAAAAGTAATGTGGGGTTTTCTTTGACGTTCGCACATCAAGGTTGTGCATCACAATTTCTGAGAGAAGACGGATGCAGTAGAAAGCTCTATTCGAACTTCAAGAAGGATAGAACAACATTTTAACCCAACTGTACACAAATCAAACCATTTCTTGCCCCATCTCAAGATATATACACATGGGGTGATGCCACGCTTGTTACCAAGAGGCATAATGTCCAGAGGAATCCTCATGCAATATTTCTGGTTGATATTTGTGAGCAGTTCCAGTGATATAATCAAAGTATTGATGATAATAAGGGTTGTCGGAGCTTTCTATCTTTCTTTTGATATGACTAGAGAGAAGATCCTTCCGATTCCTAGACCATGTGTCAAAAACATGAGAACCCGCATTGGATCTACTTGTGTTGACATAGTATTTGGTTAGTACATCATTATTCCATAGTTTTACATGTACAGAACTTTTATTGGGTCGATTCTTAAACTTAACAGAATTAAGTTTCTCTAAGAATATGAAAACGCTTTCGAAGGCTCTGAATAGATCTTTGTCAATTGATCCATTACGATAGTATTTCTCAAAAATATTAAAAGTTAATCTAGTGAGGGTCCATATCTTTGAGCGTAACGAACGTTTTCTCAATCTTCCCTACTTTTTATTTTTTTCTTTAGATTGTTTCTCATCATCTAAATTTTCCTTCTTAGATGAGATGAGATTATCATGAGAAACCGGAGGTTTTATCAATAATAATCTTTGAGCAATCTTTAAGGATTTCTGGCGTACGTTACAGATGCCAAGAGCAAGTTTTCCAAAGAAATTTCCCATATGTCAATTTTTAAGGACCGAACAAACACAAACTTATCAGGTTTAAAGTGTTTGCCTGCTCTGATACCAATTGAAAAAGCGGGGGTAAAACAACCACACCCAATATTTTGATTATCAATTTGTATGGACTAACTCCAATATACTTTCAAGAGAATCAACTAGACTCAATCTTAACAAAGTATATCAAAGAGTTATATCTCTCTTTCTCGATTCAATTCTTACTCAAGCAAATAGAAATCTACGAGTCTAATTGAATACAAGAAAAATCACTTGAACGGTACCAAAGACCAATGTTCAAGGATCAATCAATTTCAATCAACAACCAAAGGTCGGATTTCCCAATTGATTGATTCAAACGCACAACCTATGATATTTCAATTATATAACAAAATATAATGCATAATAGAAATAACACAGACACCAGAAGTTTTGTTAACGAGGAAACCGCAAATGCAGAAAAATCCCGGGACCTAGTCCAGATTGAATACACATTGTATTAAGCCACTACAGACACTAGCCTACTACAAACTAACTTCGGTCTGGACTTTAGTTGAACCCCAATCAATATCACACTGATCCAAGGTACAGTTGCGCTCCTTACGTCTCTGATCCCAGCAGGATACTACGCACTTGATTCCCTTAGCTGATCTTACCCACAACTAAGAGTTGCTACGACCCAAAGTCGAAGACTTTAATAAACAAATTTGTATCACACAGAAAATTCTATGGTAATAGATAAATCTATCTCCCACAGAAATACCTATGAGTTTTGTTCCGTCTTTTGATAAATCATGGTGAACAGGAACCAATTGATAACCCGGACTTATATTCCGAAGAACAGCCTAGTATTATCAATCACCTCACAATAATCTTAATCGACGCGACGAAAGAAGATATTGTGGAATCACAAACGATGAGACGAAGGTGTTTGTGATTACTTTTATATCTTGCCTATCGGAGATATCAATCTCAAGCTAATCGTTACGATTGTACTCAATACGATAGAAACATCAAGATCAGATGACACAACTACAAGAAAGTAGTATCGGTCTGGCTTCACAATCCCAATGAAGTCTTCAAGTCGTTAACCTACAGGGTCTCGGTAGAAACCTAAGGTTAAAGGAGAATCGACTATAGCTTATACAACTAGTATCACACAGGAGGTGTGGGGATTAGGTTTCTCAGTTTCTAGAGTTCTCCTTTATATAGTCTTTCAGATCAGGGTTTCCAATCAATGTTAGCTTAGTAACAAAGCATTCAATATTCACCGTTAGATGAAAACCTGATTAGATTCAAGCTAATATCTTTCAACCGTTAGATCGAAAACTTAGCTTGTTACACACAAATCAAATGCACGTTTTAGGTTTGTATAATCGTACCCAAACATGTACATTCGTTGGTTCAATAATAGTTAACCAAATGGTTAGCCATATGAGCACTTTCATATCAACCATATTCTTCTTCACCATAACTAGTTCAAATGACTCAAATGAACTAGTTAGAGAGTTGTTCAATTGCTTAGATCTTATAGAAGTATACAAGACACAATCGAAGCAAAAACGATTTGATTCACTCGAATCGACTCATGAACTTTATATCCACGATTTGCAAACTTGCATTCCTTAGTTAATATAAGTATAAGTTCAGAATAATCGTTTTTAGAAAATAACCAACCTAAGTACGCGGACTAGGTACACGAACTTAAGTACCGGGAATAACTTTGTAAATGATTCACAAACTCCTGCAAATTTTCTCGGGAAGAGAACCTCCGACAGTACGCGGACTGGGTTCGCGGACTCTGTTCCAGTTTCCTGAGTAGCAAAGTACACAGACTTTGGTTCAAGGAATAAGGACTTATACATGTATGTGTTTCCACATAATGCTTATATCCAACAATGGTTATGTAATCTAAACTCTCACTTCAATCATTGAAACATTCTTAGAGGACGTTATATAGTTGTTATGTACAAACCATTTTTCGTCAAAGCCATTTTCAAGTGATTGAAACATAACATGACTTTCGTCACTAGGTAAAGATGAACTTGGCCAAAGAGAAAGCTTACCAACACATATTTCGAGAAATAGATAAGCGAGATAAACTCGGCTCGAAATAGCAAATGTGTATAATCAAAATCTATATAGCAAAATGACTTTTGTCTCAAGATAGGAGATAAAGTAGATAGACTTTTGAGTGATAGATAAGTTCAAGTCTCCACATACCTTTTAGTCGATGAAGTTCCACCAGTTCCTTGAGTAGTTCTTCATCTTGTATGATGATCGCCATGGAGTTCTTGAGCTCAAATACAATTTCTATCTTAGTCCGAGACTTAGCTATAGTAGACTAGAAATCAAAACTTATAGTTTTGATCACTAACATTGACAAACATGCTTGAGATAGCAACGCATGCGAGTTCGACTGAGCAGTGCTCTAACAGTAATGCATCTTGCAGGCATTTCCAAATAAACAGTTTGATTCTCTGTGAAGTATCCATGCTCTATAATCCTTTCCAAAACTTCTTTGTTTTGTCAGGGATGGTGTTAGATGGATTCAGTAATTTTGCATATAAAGATTTAACAGAAAATTCACCGTTTCTAGTAAGTAACCATCTCAATTTATCTTTTTTTCAGTTTTCCATCCCTTTGTGTGTATAATCTTATGTTCATTATTTCACCGACCAAAGATCTATCAAAAGTTGAAAGTAATAAAGACTCATTCCACTTCTTTGTGTCATGATTTATCAAATCAGACACAAGTGTTATATTAGAGTTTCTAGGGACAAAACTAGCTAGAGTTTGTTCCCTATTTGGTAACCATTTATCATCCCAGATATTTATAGAGAATCCATTTTCTACCCCCAAACACTATACTTTTTGATATGCTCAATAGCTTGTAAAATGCACTTCCAAATCCAAGAAGTTGTTGATTTCTTTTTGGATTAAAGAGCTCCTGTTTTTTTAAAGTATTTTCCTTTTAAAATTTGAGCCCATAAATCATCAGGACTACTCACCAGTCTCCAGGCTATCCTGCTAATCATAGCCTGATTCACTTTGTTAGCCTCTTTAAAACCTAACCCCCCTTGGTCAATTGGTTTACATAAGAAATCAAAAGATTTTATGTAAATGCCTTTAGAGTTAGTATGTTTTGCCCACCAAAAATCTCTCTGAATATCATTTATTCTTTTGGTATTTTTTTTAGGCAAAACAAAACAGCCCATGCTAAAAATTGGCATACTAAAAAGAACAGATTTATTTAGAACAATCTTACTTGATTGGGATAAGATTTTTGCTAACCAGTTCTTAACTCTCTGTTCCATTTTTTCTATAATGCTATCAAAGGACTTAAGTTTTGATTTATCTATGAATAAAGGTACTCCTAAATGGGTGTCTCTGATATTTATTTTTTTGATTTTCATTAACCTAGAAATAATACCTTGGTGTTTATTATGAATTTTTTTACTAAAAAATACACCAGATTTTGCAAAATTTATTACTTGCCCAGAGGCTTTACTAAAAAGATTAATAGCTTCTAGAAGATTTTTACAGCTGCCTAAATCAGCTTTAGTGAAAAGCAAAAGGTCATCTGCAAAGAATAAATGAGAAATATGTGTTGATTTTGGGGTGAGTTTGATACCTATTACCTGTTTCACTGATTCCAAATGACAGAGGTGTCTAGAAAGAACCTCCATACACAAGATAAATAAATAGGGAGATAAAGGATCCCCATGTCTTATTCCCCTAGTTGGTTTAAACTCCTTACAGGGGTTCCCATTTAGTAAAACAGATATGGACGAAATTTGAGATACATTGATAAATCAATGCACTCCAATGGCTGGAGAAACCAAAGGCATTTAGAGTTTTTATCAAGAAGTGCCAATTAACTCTATCAAATGCCTTAGACATGTTAATTTTTGCTCCTATGTTTCTTGTTTTCTTTTTATTTTTCTTCATTGAATGGACAATCTCATGAGCAACAATAATGTTGTCTGAGATTTGTCTAGAAGAGAGGAAGGCAGACTGGAGGGGAGAAATGATTTTTTCTAAAGATTTTTTGAACCTGTTAGCCATTAATTTAGCTATGACTTTGTAAGGAGTGTTACAAAGTCCAATTGGCCTAAAATCTGCTGGGGATTTGGGATTTTTAATCTTTGGAATTATAAACAAGAAAGTCTTATTTAGATCTACATGTAGCTGTTTATTTTTGAAAAAATCTTGTACTACTGCTATCAATTGTGTTCCTACAGTTTCCCATTTATGTTTGAAGAAGCTCACTGGGAAGCCATCTAGCCCAGGTGCTTTGTTAGACTTAAGCTTCTTCACTACATTCCAAATTTCTTCTGAAGTTGGGATAGTAGTTAAAGCTAGATTTTCTTCCAAAGAGATGCATGGCTTAATATGTTTAAAAATTTCATCATTTGTGTTAACAAAGTTTTCAGAAAAAGATCAGAAAAGTAAGATGTGAGGACATCTTCAATTTCATGTCTAAAAGTAACCACTTTATCGTCTCTATCCTGAATGCAATCTATATTGTTCCTTTTTCTTCTTTTTAAAGTTGTGACATGTTTTTTTTTTTTTTGTGTTTCTTTTTCCTAAGGCAATTGTATTGTTCCTAGATTGTTGTTTAGCTATTTCTTCTTGAGTGTCGTACAAAGCCTCTAATTCCAAAGTTTTTTTGTTTATTAACTCAGTAATACTCCCCTGAAATGTTTTAGCTGAGAGATTCTCAATTTATTTGATTAGATGTTTAATTTTTTTATTTGGTTTTCCAAAATTTCAAATTTTCGATGAGATTCAAAGACGGAGAATCAGAAAAACATTTCCAGGATTGTTTTATAACCTCTATACAAGATGGTTCTTTTAGCCAGGTGTCATAGAACTTGAAAGTTGGAACTAAATTTAAACTACCAAAATTGATATTAAGACAGATAGGACTACGATCAGATCCTATTGCCACCAAATTTTCAAGAGATGCATCTGTGAATTATAAAATCCACTCTGCATTAGCTAAGCCCCTATCAAGCCTTTGCTTAATGTTGGCATGCCCTTCTCTTTTGTTACTCCAGGTAAAAATATTACCTTTGAAACCTATATCCTCTAATCCAGTTCTTTGGATTAAATTCAAGATTGGTTCCAGTTTTTTCCTATTGAAAGGAAGGCCTCCTTCTTTTTCATCACCGTTGAAGATAATGTTCAGGTCTCCTATTACTAACCATGGCATTGAAGTCAAATTAATTTGATTAGCAATGTTCTCTAAGTAACCCATTATTTCTAGTTTAAATTCATGCTTCGGAGAACCATACAAACAAGTTAGAAATCATTCCTTTGAATGGAAATTGTTTTTAACAATGATATTAATCATGTTAAGGTTCCATTGAACCATTTCGAAATGAAAAACATCTACCTAAGCAATTGCTAGCCCCCCAACTATTCCATTTGGGTCAACAATGTGGGTGTTTGGGAAAAAAATTAAGCACATGCTTCATTAAGCACCTTTGAGATTTGGTTTCAGCTAAAAAAATAACATCTGGTTTTTTAGTATTTACTAAGTGGTTTAGATGCTGCCTGGTTTTTTTTTACCACACCCTTGTGTGTTCCAAGCCAATATTTTCATTAGCAAGTTCTGTACTAAAAAGCAAAATAATATAATATAACAACAACAAATTATGAGTGAAAACAAAATATAAACTAATAATATGCTTGATTTTAAGATGACTAGGGGTTTTAAAAATATCAGGGAATATTGAGAAAAAAGTATTGAAACCTCATCTTATAAGCCTAAACTAAAAAGCAAGCTAAATATGTTTTAGTAATGAAAGCAGTAACTAAGATCTAATCATGTATGCAAAGGATTATAAGAATTTTGTAAAACGTAACTCAAGATAAAACAAAAGACTATCTTTAATAAAGGGTTAGGAGTCAAAAGCTTGAGTGGAGTATAGCCTTCAAACTTTTGTTACATGTATTCCTGCTGTAAAGTCTTGTTTGTTAAAGTTGTAGAAGTCGCTACAGATTGAATCACCAGAAACATACACAGAAATCTTGAATAGAAGAAAATACGACTAAATAAAAAGAAGATTAAGACAGGAGATAAATGAATGAGAGACCTTTGGGTTTTATCGGGTCAGAGGAGCGGAGGTTTAGATGTGATTTTATGACTTGAAAACAAGTGGTGATGATTTTATTCAAATTAATTTGTAAAATCACAGAAATAAGAATACTAAAACAACGGTGGTTACCATTGGTTCTTAATGGAAAACAGTCAAGCAAAGGCGAAAACACACCTCGTAAGTTTAGCCATACAAATTGACCGGAGATGGAAAATAAAACATTCAATTGATTACACAAAAATTTATATGACAAAAAGTACTTACGCAGATATGACAACTTCTAGTCTACATAAGATTAACTCCTAGTAAGATCTCCTGAAGAAGACTGGACAAACAAAGATGATAATGGTAATTCGATAAACCACCCATAGGTAGACACTAACTGACTTACAAATTACTTCATGCTCGAAACTTTCCCTTTCATGTTCAGTTGGCTCTTAAAACTTTCAAAAGGAACACAACGAATTCTTTAACTTCATAAAAAAAACACAACTTTAGACGAAAGGTAATCACACACTATTTCATATCAGACCAAAGCAATTAATATGACCAGAGAAACCACCGTAACACCAATTTTCACACCATAGAAGTAACAAGATTCATTCTATTGATCAACTCTGCATCGTCCCTAGCCGAATACCCATCTATTCTATGAACAATAATACACAAATTAACAGATTTCTTTTTCTTCTTCTTTTTTTTTTTTTTTTTTTAAGGAATTTGAAGGAGTTTCTTTTTCTTTAAACAAAGTGCACATACACTTGTTCCATAAAAAGGACCAAACAGAGAGAGAGAGTTGATATTTTTTCTTTAAAAAAAAAACCATCAAGTGCAAATACACTTGAACAACGATCAACATAGCTGAAATACTTAAGAGTACAAACCATTCTTAGATCCCAATTAAAGATTTAAAAAGAGAAACAAGCTTTCAACAACACTAACAGAAGATCTATAATACACAAATTAACAATTTTTTTTTTTTTTAAGGAATTTGAAGGAGTTTCTTTTTCTTTAAACAAAGTGCACATACACTTGTTCCATAAAACGAACCAAACGGAGAGAGAGTTGATATTTTTTCTTTAAAAAAAAAAACCATCAAGTGCAAATACACTTGAACAGTGAACAACAGTACTGAAATAATTAAGAGTACAAACCATTCTTAGATCCCAATTAAAGATTTAAAAAGAGAAACAAGTTTTCAACAACACTAACAGAAGATCTAAATATAAAGATAGATTGATATTTTAAAACAATGGGTTAACTTCAAAGGTTTTTAGAAAGAAATGGAGTTGAAACATGCCACCAACAAAGGGATTTATAAGGGAAATACATAAGAGGATGCATGAGAACCCAATCAAACAAGGGACAGGACTAAAAGCAAACATCAAAGGTTAGGACTTTATCAAACAGGTGAATGGCTACATATCCAAAGGATAAACTAGACCCAATCAGCATTGGGATTTAAACGACTAACAAACTTAAATCCAGCTACCCAATCTTCATTGGGGTTCAACAATCAAAATATTGTGAATGAATAAAATGGATCATAATCCACACAAAAGAGCGGGAAAATAAAGATTAAGGCGATCAGGCAAAAGATGGTTCGAAACTTCAAAACCCCTGTTGTTGTTTTATCAATTACCAATCAACAACCTAAGAAAGGGGAGAAGAAGCTAAAACCTCGGAAATTGACAGAAAAACTCTGATCCCCTGTTGCTGTTGTATCTAATGCAACAATACCTACAAGAACCCAGAGAAGGGGAAAAGAGATTGAGTCCAAAAACATAAACAAGAGCAACAATCCGAGAAATACCTGTGTTAATGAGGATCACAACTTGCATTCTTACCCGGATTGAAATGAGAAATCAAATTAAAGTAATAATAAAATGAAAACAAGTAAAAACCTAAAAATTCATCACATCTTTGTCAATCACAAGACACTCCAATCCTCTCCTCATAGCTCATGACCTATTTAATCACCCCAAAGGTTAGCTAAGATGATTACTCTTCCATGGCGGAAGATTAAAAAATAAATTGTCTAACACTGGTTAGAGATGAGAGTGTTCACAAAATCGCACTTTTTTTTGTTGATGCAAAACAAGGGATTATTATTGATTTTTTTTTTTTTTTTATGGAATGAGGGCTTAAAAAAAAAACCTAGAATTATTTATTAAAATACCTCATTCAAATTGAGGTTTGGATTGTTACATAGAAGAGATGGTAGAATGACACACCCTTCTGTTACATCATTATACATTGTACATTGACAAATCCAATTTACAATGTGATTTCTTTGATCTACATGAAACTGAAAATCAAGGAAGAACCTAACCGAATCCTTGAATCTCCAAGGAACCTTTTGATCATTCCCCAAAATGGCTTGCTCAATATTATCGGCATCTCCTTCCATTATCACATCATTGAGATTTAGATCTTTAATTAATTGAGTTTTCCATTTTACCTTGACCATCAAAGATGTTATATCAAAATCAATAATTCGGCATCCCAAAATTCTTCCAGCATTAACCTGAATAACCTTCCACATAAATAATTGAATTTTTTGTAAGAAGCCTGAGATTCTCCAAAATGTCTTCCAAAGAAAATCATTGTTATTCGAAGTTGCCCGAAAGTAATTTACTGAGAGATTTCCAAAATATAATTTCTTCCAACATGAGATTGCTAAGGCAATAATTGGTGAAACAATCTGATTCAACAAATCCATGTCTTTGATTCCATCATCATATTCCATCAGAACTGCTGGAAGGCTATGATAAATCGCTATAACAGCGTAATAAAACACCAAATGACTTGAAGTAGCAATGGATAATATGTATTCAAAGCAAATAAGGAACCATAAATTTAAAACCTAATATGACAATAATTTATCTTATTTAATTTAAATCTACTAATTACAGAAACCCAAATCTACTTGGAAAATCTGATATCTCAGATAATCCAAGTAGATTTAGATTTGAAGATGCAAAAATCTAGAAAAGAAGTTTTGGATAATTTAAGAGAAAAAACGGTTTTGCAGAAGAAGAGAGAAAAAGAGTTTTCAGGGGAGATTAATAATTGAAATTTAGAGAAACTACATTGTCTATATCCTCCAATATTGCACCTGCAATAATCATAAATCTTCCTTGTACAAAAGCAGCCTGGAGAGGAGAAATTATTTTATTTAGCAAAGGCTTTAGAAGATTAGCTAATATTTTAGATATAATCTTGTAACTAGTGTTACATAGACTAATAGGTCTAAAGTCAGCAGCTGTTTTAGGACAATTTATCTTAGGAATTAGAGATAGGAAATTATGGTTGTTTTCCTTAAGCATAAACTTACCATGAAAGAAAGATTGGACCATCTCCACTGTGTCAGTTCCCACTATATCCCACATTTATTGATAAAAACCTGGAGGAAAGCCATCTGGACCAGGAGAGGTCCATGGTTCATTTTGAAAACAATAGATTTTATTTTATCATAAGAAGGAATTTTCAAGAGCCTTTCATTATCAATACTATCAACACAAGGTTGGATGCAATCAAAGAAACTATCCACAGAGACATGATTACTAGTTTTGCTCATTTTATAGAAGTGATGTTTAAGATTTTCATCTAGGTCATTCCTATCAGTTATCCAAGCACCTGTATCATCTTGTAAAGCTTCTATTTGTGTTCTTATTTTCCTATAATTGGCTCTAGAATAAAAATACCTTGTATTCCTATCATATAGTTTAAGAGCATCATCTTTAGCCTTTTGTTTATATAAATCCTCTTCTACAGTTTTCCAGTGGTTTAGGTCAGCTAATGTGCTAATAATTCTAGTATCATTAGGATCAGTAATACCTTGAGAGTGAAGTTCCTCAATTCTGGCATTCAAACATGTGATTTTAGTTTGAATATGACCAAAAGTGGTCAAGTTCCACTGTCCTAAGCCATGTCTAACTTTTCTCAGAGATTGCTTATGTTTAAAGGCTTTTGAGCCCTGAGTATTATCCTTTCAGTGATTCTCAACAAAATTTTTGCAACTAGCAACCCTAAGCCAACATTTATTAAATTTCCTAGGTCTTTTAACGGGGTTATTATCCCTAGAAGTGGTAAAAACCAAAGGGCTATGGTAACTAGCAATTGGAGCAAGGTGATAAACATGAGAATTGTTAAACAAATTAAACCAAGCATCATTACCTAGAGACGTATCCAGTCTTTGTTGAATAAAATCATATTCATGTCTTTTGTTAGACCAAGTAAAAGGATTACCAAAAAAATTTATACAACCCCAGAGAATCAATGAAGTTCTTAGCTTTATCTAAAACAGACTGAGAGACTTGAAGACCACATACTTTCTCAGAACTATCAAGGATAATGTTTAGGTCACCCACTAACATCCAAGAACCATTGACATTTTGGCTAGTTTGTCTTATAAAATCCCATTGAGTATCTCTATTACCATCAGCTAAAGCACCATAAACAAAAGTAAGAAAAACCTTAGCTCTAGCATCAATCTTAAGTTCACAACTTATCACATTATAGGCAGAATTAATAATCCTAAAGTCTAAACCATCTTTCCACATTATGAAAAGACCCCCAGGGAGTCCTATAGGATTAACCATGTAGCTATTTGGGTAATTCAAAGGTCTAATAAGATTGGTAAACCTATAGTAGGATTTGGTTTCAGCTAAGAAAATTATAACATGATCATTTGTTTTGACTAGAGACTTAAGATGTGCTCTAGCATCCTTGTTACCGTAACCTTGAACATTCCAGGAGATGATTCTCATTTCTATAGACTGAACGCGGACAGTAAAGGCAGGCAAATTCCTAGAACAATCAGGCAGAAGAAGAAAACAAGTTCCGGAGACTAACCAGAAATCAAAAGAATAGAGACTATCTAAAGCAAGATATAGAGTATTAGCACAATTAAACAAAATACGAGTATTTGTCAAGAAATAACTTTTGAAATTAAACCTAAAATTAAAATTAGGGCAAATTTTTAGAGTTGTAAAAATTACCAAATTTGTAGCAGGTTCTCCATGTTGAATTTGTGCCATTCCGGGCTGCATAGTAGAGTTATCAATTGTCCCCTCTCCAACATGATTATGTTGATAATCCATATGATACTCCATTAAGTTTTTGTTACCATCAGATGTAATATCCTCAATAGAAATATCATTATCCTGATAAATTGGGTTGCTATGAGAATTGGTAGGAAAGGGGTTCTTTGAAATAGGATAATTTTGGATATCTTCTTCTCTGTATCTCTTACTCTTTCTCTCATCCCCTTCATTTATATGTTCAATCTGAGGACAATCTTTTTTCTCATATGTCTTCTGATTCAGATAACATAGCAGAATTGTTATCCACATCCGCTTCTAGGATATAGGCATCCAGAAAAGCTTTACCTTCTTCAGTTTGGTTGTAGTCGGAGAATGTGTTTTCATCCATTGCTTCCACCTTGTACTCTTGCGCAAGTCTTGCACAATTTTCATCTACGTGATTGAAAACATAACACTCTTTACATATTTCATAAAGTTGCATATCAAAATGATATTTAACCCAAACTTTTTCCCCATTTTGAGCATAAGACCAACCCCGTCTTCGCAAAGGCTCTTTGAGGTTAACCTCCACATACACCGTATTTGTAACATGACCCCTATCACTTTTTTTCCTTCATTCTGGAAACACCCTTTTTCCTATGTATTTACAGATATCATTAACCAACTTCTCATTCAATATGATCTATTTTAGGTTCTTCAATCGAACACACCAGATTTGGCAGCTGATAAACTTGTGATCTACAATCTTCATATTTGGATTATATTGTTTCACACAGAGTAGATAACCATTTATTGAACATGGCTCATTTGAGATGACATTGTCATGGGCACTCTTCCTTTCAAATCTGAAGAGGAACAAATTAGTTCCCTTAGATATCATTTGGTATCTTCGATAGTTTGTCCATCTGATATTGACTTCTTCATGGTTCAAAGGATCTTTGGAGATGATCTTGCCTAAACTGTGGGAAAATTCCTCTGCCGCATCTTTCACCACCTTAGGTGAAGTGATAATTCTCCTGATAGTTCTTGAAGAACCAGCTTCAATATTTGTAGTTTGCATCTTCAAAGATACATTATCCATGATCGATATTTTACTACTTCTACAAACTTGATCTCTACCTTGCAGTTTATAAAGATAAATATTGCTAGGGTTTTGAGTGATGGGAGGATATCTTATCGGGTTATAAAAAGGTTGAAGATATACTGGAATATTTTGTTTACCAAAATAAAGATTTTCGGTGTAATAGTTTTGACCAATTTTTGAAAACTATTCAGGAGGGAAAGTTTCCTAAGATTATTGATAAGATTACGTTGGTTTTGAACCAGCGATTTGACTCGGATAATCCACTGATTTTGATTGATATTATTAAGATTATACATCATAGGAATCTAAACAAGATGATCGAAGGTTAGGATCTGACGAGAGATGATAATGTGGAAATACCAAGCCTCAACTACTTTGAATCACAAAAATATTAACAATACGACTGTTGGAGAACAAGCACGATTGCGATAACTCAAGAGACCAAACAAGATCTTGAACCATGAATGGTTATTACAAACTGAAAAGCACAGAGATCAATAGGGAATCTGCAAGAAAGATTAGCAACCCATTAGTTTTGTTTATTCAATATTTGAATAAATTTAAATGTGAAATAACGCACTCAAAAAACTTAAATTACTTCTACAAGCTAATCAAAATAAAAAAACCATTAAAAAAGAGCTAAAACATATATTATAAGGTAGAGAATCAAATACAGATCATCACAAAGCCATTTAAAATCATAAATCAAGAGAAGATGCAGATTTAAAAATTTAAAAATTTTAACTGAGTTAACTCAGTTTCACCCGATTCACAGAGCTCTCGGTAAATCATAATCTAACAATCGATAACAAAAAGCCATTATCTTTAACATTATTATGATTATACTCTTGTTGATGGTGGTTTTTAGTTCAGGGCCAAAATTGTAAAACCCTGTATTTAATGCGCCATCATTTTGTAAAGAAGATTGAGCCATTTAAAAGTGATGAGTGCCCAAGTCTCTTTACTTACATATGTATTGAGCAATTCAGTATATATTTATGTGAAATTTATCCAGAATGGTGCGTGTAGCAACAACCCCAAATATTCTGTAAATTTCTGAGTATTTATTCTATGCCATGTTCCCCAGTTGAACTCTTAATACTGACATGACATAACGACTAATGCTCGCTCCCAGCCCAGTAGCATGAATCTCCTGAAGTGTCAGGATTAAGATGCGTGTGGAAGTACTCAATCAGAGGCACAAATTTATGCTGCCCTTTGATGTTAAACTAATGATTTTTTGTATCAGTATGTAAAATTCACCCAAAATTGATTGATTTTGCGGCAACCCGCAAAATTCAGTTCTTTAATCTAATTTTTATCAATTTGCAAAAATTAGGTTTTTGCGCCCTGCGCAATATCTCGAACCCTATTGGTCGAGACCAAACCTAGGTAAGCTAGGAAATTAATCCGCCATGGACTAGTAGGAGCAAAGTACTACCAAAAATAAGAAAGCAAGAAATAAAAGAGGAGTTGCGGAAAATAGGAGCAGCAACAAGAGGAGGCGTGGCTGTGCCAGTTCGCCCTAGCAGGTACCACCTGTAGCCGGATGGCCACACTCCATGTTCCCCTTGTCGGCCCCCCTTTCCATCGACCAATCAAGTCGCTCTAAATGCGCCACACGCATTTAGAATGAGGCCGGCCCTATGCTGCTTGTCGGGACCTTTTCCATCGACCAATCAGATCGCTCTAAATGTGCCACACACATTTAGAATGAGGTCGGCCCCATGATGCTTTCCGGCCCCCTTTCCATCGACCGATCAGGTCGCTCTAAATGCGCAACACGCATTTAGAATGAGGTCGGCCCCATGCTGCTTGTCGGCCCCCTTTCCATCGACCGATCAGGTCACTCTAAATGCGCCACACGCATTTAGAATGAGGCCGTCCCCATGCTGCTTGTCGGCCCCCCTTTCCATCGACCAATTAGATCGCTCTAAATGCGCCACAAGCAGTTAGAATGAGGTCGGCCCCATACTGCTTGCCGGCCCCCTTTTCATCGACCAATCAGGTCGCTCTAAATGCTCCACACACACTTAGAATGGGGCCAGCCTCATGCTTGTCGTCCCCCTTTCCATCGACCAATCAGGTCGCTCTAAACCCGCCACGCGCATTAAATAAAGCCAAACCGCGCCAACACCTAGTGGTCGTCGCGTTGATAGCCGCTCCCACATTAAGGTCTTGCCATAATTTCTTTATTCAAAGTGGTCGCGACAGTATTTGCCCAAATGCCACCATATCGCGGCCACATATCCGCACACACTAATTAGGGCTTTGACATGCCAAACCCTAATTTGGTTAAAACCGCTATGTCGTCCCATGCCAAATAATGCCACCTAAGGCATTAAGTTTGATACGGCAACTAGAGCCAATATTGTTGGGTCATATTTGATCTAACACCAACATGCCAAGATATAGTGGTCGCACCATCACGCCACTATGCCACTGGCAGGCGCTAACGAGATGTGGCCATAATCAACGACCACCCTCTTCCATAAATTACAATCTCGGTCGTCCAACTTTGCCTGCCGAATTGACCGGCCTAGATTAAATCTTAGGCGACCAACCAAGACTAACTTAATAGCGTCATACACTATTTCTTGCGGCAAGTCTCATGACTTACCTCGCCACACATGATTACCCGCCGCCTAGTTTACGCCCGATTGGTCAGAATAACTATGTCTTGCACACAAGACCCACTCAGCAACCTACTGCATATTTTCCACGAAAATACTCGAAACATCAAACATGTCACAAAGTGGGGGATGTTCACTGGGGTATTGGTCTGGCGGTTTACAGCGTGCGGCGTGAAACGCGCCCATTACGAGAAAGTGTCAGGAAAGGACGGACAGTTAACATAGAGAGTAGTGGGTGAAATGGTGACCATTCTTCCCTCATAATGGAAACATGATGATCACCACCTTTCGCACAACCCTACTTCTCCACTACTTAACTGCCTCCACTTCCTACGAGATCAGGGTTCGCTCAATGACTTGTATAAATAGGATTTCAACCTATTTCAACAAAAACACAAGTGTTATCAATACAAGTAGCCAGAAACCATATTCTGATAAAAGTCTTAAAACAGCCACACCTTTATAATTCAACATTCTGATCTCAACACCTTCTTCGCTTCCCTCCCTAAGATCAACCCTTCTACTTCATTTTGTGACCGAAGCAAGACTGGAACGACCATTTCTTGGTTTAGGCCAGGATTGTACAGATTGATCTCTCGAATCTAAAGTACTCCCGTGCAGTGCATTTGTTTAGGGTTTAGATTCGTTTCTTGGCGGCACACCCAAATTTACCATTTCCAACAGAAACAGTTTTTACCCCAAAACAACTGGCGACCACAGTGGGAGATTAATCTCTCGGTTGCAAATTTAGTTTCTCAATTTTCATTCCAGTTTTGTCAATTTCAAAAGGGTTGATCTTAGATATAATTCAATCATTAAACTCAATCACGGTTCAACAACCAATTTCAATTCTGGTGTTCCGTTCGTTAAGAAGCTTCACAAAAATATTTTTCAAGCAATGCTACTAGGAATGCCTTGGATAGCCGAGCACTAGTAAATCTCCCAGATGAAAGGACCAGAAAGCCTCGTGGAGATACAAGAAGACGTGGCTTCTATCGAGATCCGGATGGAACAACCATCTTTTCTGCAACACCATAAGTGTTATATGGAGCAAGCCGGAAACGCCTCAAAGTTATCACTGATATTAATGTCACCAGGGTCCATACCCAAAGTGGTAAAGGGAAGATTCGCATAGCCGTTGTTTTAATATAGAGATAGTCGACAACAAATCTCAACATCAGCGGAGTCCCAGAAAGGCACCTGCAGAGATCATGAAAGCAAAGACCATGGCTTAATTTCGGGAATTCGTACATAGAAATAACAAAGGAGGCTTGACACATCTTCAAATCATCATAAAGGCGGTTCGCCAATTATGCCAACCCAAGCAAGAGCAAGCCCTGGACATCTTCAGATCTACTAGAGCACACACGCCAAGAGAGCAGCCCCAAGAAGATAACGATGCATGCGTCATCATGCAAGGAAATAATCCGCAACTGAGATAACCTCACGCAGAGGAGATCCGAGAAGTTGCTGCACTAAAAAAACCACGTTTCCCATATTTCCTTTACCTAGGGAAGCGGGTGATGCTGAAGAACATATCTCCCATCTTTGGAATACTTAGGACGAATACGAGTATCACCAGATGTTATAACTCGAAGAGTTCTCCAAATTGCCAACCAGAAGACCTACACCAGACTTGGACAGGATGTTCAAGAAAAATAGCAGGCATCTCGATGACTACGTCAAGAGATCCAGAAGTGAAGCCCTCGACTTCCAAGTCTACTGATTTAAGATTTTTCTTAGTTTTCGTAGTAGTAATTAAGATTCGTTCTCTCAGACTTGCGAAGATTAAATTTAAAGGTTTAAAGAAAATAATAAACAAAGGCGAGAGTCACTGGGCCTAGGATTCCACCGAATTCATCTCAATAGGTTCAATTTATTTATTCTCAACAATTAAAGCTCAATAAACAAAATAACACCGACTCTTATTTTTGCCAAGATAGATTCTCAAAAGATTAATTGTATCCCTAAGCATAGATTATCTAAACAAAGCATAACCTATCTAATTGAATAACAACCAATTTAATCAAATCATAATTCTATTTTAATTAGTGCAAAAGCCAAATAAAGAATTAATTAAACTTACCCACGTATGAAATTCGGCTTCCTCCGTCGACCCAGTGTAGGGGCTTAGCTACTCATGATGTAGACACACTCAAAATTCATTTTTATTGCCCAAATGGTGTTTACAATGAAGAAAAGAAGAGAAAATACAATAAACCGGAATTTGCAACGTTTATAAGCGTTGCAAACCCACTCTTACGAAGAATAACAAAGAACTGTCCTTGAATGACAGTCTTATCTTTTCCGCGTAAACGAGCGGTGTTTTTACGACTGTCTTGGAGGGTCTGTTCTTCGTGTTCTTCACTAATTTTCTCTCCGCTTTGAAGATTTCTCTGTGAGCGATTTTCTCCACTCTGTAGCCTCCCCAATCACTCGATATCCTTTCTCTGGCACTCAAGCACCCCTTATATACTTCACAGAAGCACAAAATCTCCAAAATATCTCGTCATCAATTCAATATTCTTTACGGGTTTTATCTTATTCTTCACGCGATTTTCTTTCCTTCCATTCCTCTGCACGCGTTAAATGTTAGATACGATCATTCAAACACGTTCCATGCACGCTGCCAACACACCAGATAACGAGTATCTTCACTGCAGCCATGTGAGAGCACAGACAAGCTCGTGTAGTTCATTCTCCCTGTGTCTTTGCAATTCCCAACGATGTAGCCCAACTCTATCGAATCCGAAGCACTTACCATCTGTTTAGATCAACCAGACCAAACCAATTGATAGCGAGCGTTTTAATCTCCTTAAAATCGTCCAAATCCAAAACAACATTATCGGGCTTTCAAAACACGTAATTCTCGATTTACTCAATCGGAATCTCCAGCCAATTCTAATCCAAACCGTTGAGCATACCATGCCTGTTTGGTCCTAAGGATTAATCCCAGACAAAATCAGCCCTTTAATCTCGTTCGATCTCTTCCAAAATGTTAACCCTAATTTCTGTTTTCCGATGAACCAAGTTCCCGCCAATTTCTATTATTCAAATGAAGAAGATGACATGCCCCCTATCCTGAACTGGGGTGTGAATAGCAATTAGGGTGCCCCTTAGTAATTAGGTGCCCCTTATCCAAAACGAGAGTCCGAATAACATGTGTCCTCCGGGTACAAAATTCACTTTTCGAGCAACTTTTTCCATAATAACTTATTTGATAAAAACACCTACAAACAAGTTTATTAGTGATAAAATGAGGCCCAGCTAATGTATTTATGGGTGAAAATGCGTCGCACTTTCGTGCTCATCAAATTCCCCACACTTACATTTTGCTAGTCCTCGAGCAAAACCGAAAATTGATCCGCTACACACCGGTCATAAAATAAAAAGAGTTAGACCATTACACAACTTGGTCATGACAAAAGCCATACATAAGACGCGACACAATTTTTTTTTTTTTTTTTTTTTTTTAGACAAAAGCCATACACAATGATCATTTTATATAAGGAAAAACAAAAGACCCGCTACACAGCTGGTCATAACCCAAAAACCATAATATATATATATATATATATTTTTTTTTTAGACCCTTCTACATTGGTCATAATATTTATATTTTTATTATCTTTTTAGACCCGCTCAAGAGCTGGTCATAATACGCAAGAAAATTCCTGAAAAAAATTAAAAGAAAAGGTTAATAACCACTCCCCCACACTTAAATATTACATTGTCCTCAATGTAATTGAGTCATCCAACGTAAAATTTAAGATGGGAAATTAAAAATAAAATAAACAAAAGTAAACAAACATAAATAAATAATTATACCTACTGGACTGTACAAAAACGGATCCCCATACACTAATAACTCCTAAAACTTGGGGATCGACCCAAAATAAAATATATACACATGACAGACTTCACAATTATTTTATGAAAAAATGGGAACATGAAACCGTCGAAAAACAAAATTTACCCATAAACCAAGTTTTTACTGCACATGGAAGTGCGTAAAGAACAAAGTATGGGGATTCTGGGGAAATTTCAACTGGCTCATGCATGGTATTAGAAATAGGAAAATCCTCCGGGTACTTAGATGCAAAGTAATCCAACAATACTTTAGAAGCACACAATTCTAACCCTAAATTAGGCAACTTTTGGAAGTCTAGTGGTCTAGAAACAACCTCTAAGTCGGGTGAATGATCTTGTGAGGTAGATTCATCTATGGAATTAGGCGAATCATCCACACAATCATCCACAGGGTCATCTATACGTTCTGTTTGGAACAGAGAGTCACTATAAGACTGATCATCATCATCATCATCATCATTAAATAATCTTTGGCATTCTAGAATTCTCAATCTTTGTTCCAAACTAGGCGGTGTGTGTTTGTAATACTTCTCATATATAGTTTGATGTGATTCTTCACTTACCTCAAGTGGAGCAGAAACTCCATACCATTGCCTACGCTTATATTCAGCAAGCGTCATCTCGGATGAAGTTGCCTGATAATTTGAATTTCTACGCATATATTCCGCCAGCGTCATAGTAGGTGACGTCTCTTCAGAAGAAGTCATCATCCTCAAAAATTCCCTGACAATAAATACAAAAAGAAACACATAAAAAGGAAAAATAAAATACTGTACAAAATAAAAAAAATAAACCTAAAAATTAATCTAAAAACAAATCCGCGTCACAACGGCGCCAAAATGATTTAAGATTTTTCTTAGTTTTCGTAGTAGTAATTAAGATTCGTTCTCTCAGACTTGCGAAGATTAAATTTAAAGGTTTAAAGAAAATAATAAACAAAGGCGAGAGTCACTGGGCCTAGGATTCCACCGAATTCATCTCAATAGGTTCAATTTATTTATTCTCAACAATTAAAGCTCAATAAACAAAATAACACCGACTCTTATTTTTGCCAAGATAGATTCTCAAAAGATTAATTGTATCCCTAAGCATAGATTATCTAAACAAAGCATAACCTATCTAATTGAATAACAACCAATTTAATCAAATCATAATTCTATTTTAATTAGTGCAAAAGCCAAATAAAGAATTAATTAAACTTACCCACGTATGAAATTCGGCTTCCTCCGTCGACCCAGTGTAGGGGCTTAGCTACTCATGATGTAGACACACTCAAAATTCATTTTTATTGCCCAAATGGTGTTTACAATGAAGAAAAGAAGAGAAAATACAATAAACCGGGAATTTGCAACGTTTATAAGCGTTGCAAACCCACTCTTACGAAGAATAACAGTGAACTGTCGCAGAATGACAGTCTTATCTTTTTCGCGTAAACGACAGTGTTTTTACGACTGTCTTGGAGGGTCTGTTCTTCGTGTTCTTCACTAATTTTCTGCTGCTGCTGCAGATTTCTCTGCAGCGATTTTCTCCACTCTGTAGCCTCCCCAATCACTCGATATCCTTTCTCTGGCACTCAAGCACCCCTTATATACTTCACAGAAGCACAAAATCTCCAAAATATCTCGTCATCAATTCAATATTCTTTACGGGTTTTATCTTATTATTCACGCGATTTTCTTTCCTTCCATTCCTCTGCACGCGTTAAATGTTAGATACGATCATTCAAACACGTTCCATGCACGCTGCCAACACACCAGATAACGAGTATCTTCACTGCAGCCATGTGAGAGCACAGACAAGCTCGTGTAGTTCATTCTCCCTGTGTGCTGCTATTCCCAACGATGTAGCCCAACTCTATCGAATCTGAAGCACTTACCAGTCCTGTTTAGATCAACCAGGACCAAACCAATTGATAGCAGCGTTTAATCTCCTTAGAAATCGTCCAAATCCAAAACAACATTATCGGGCTTTCAAAACACGTGATTCTCTGATTTACTCAATCGGAATCTCCAGCCAATTCTAATCCAAACCGTTGAGCATACCATGCCTGTTTGGTCCTAAGGATTAATCCCAGACAAAATCAGCCCTTTAATCTCGTTCAATCTCCTCCAAAATGTTAACCCTAATTTCTGTTTTCCGATGAACCAAGTTCCCGCCAATTTCTATTATTCAAATGAAGAAGATGACATGCCCCTATCCCGAATCAAAAGTGCGAATAGCAATTAGGGTGCCCCTTAGTAATTAGATGCCCCTTATCCAAAACCGAGAGTCCGAATAACATGTGTCCTCCGGGTACAAAATTCACTTTTCGAGCAACTTTTTCCATAATACCTTATTTGATAAAAACACCTACAAACAAGTTTATTAGTGATAAAATGAGGCCCAACTAATGTATTTATGGGTGAAAATGCGTCGCACTTTCGTGCTCATCATCTACTGCTGGTGCTAACACATCAAGAGATAACTCACAAAGAGAGACACCTCATCAGCAACGCCACCCACGAATCTGGAGCCGAAACTCTCGACTATGTAACATCTGAAAATCTACATCGGATGAACATTTTGTGGCCGTTCTGGCAAGGAGACGCAAATCTGAAATTTTCATCAAGTCAATACACCAAGACCGCACTTACAATCAAGCAAGCAACAACAGGAGAGCTTACGCATGCATGGAATTAGGGAGAATCTGCTTCATCGAAAATAAAGAGGGGAAAGAAACGAATGTTCATGGTCGTGGTTATCCAAGGTTGGTGCTCGTAGCTGCTGCTCCTCCCTGCCAAGATTCGTGGCCATAACCACCATCACTCCTCCCTGCTAAGATCCATGGCCGTAGCCACCACTCGTCCCTGCCAAGATTTGTGCCCGTAGTCACTAGTCCTTCCTGTCAAGGATCGTGACAATAACCATCCAAGCTCCAACCAACTTGTTTTGTTCCCATGAAAACGCAGTCTCTTATAATCACAGTTGCTGTCAAGAACCGTTGTTGCTCGTTTGTTGATACTAGCCAGGGCTTCCTCATAGCAACAACCACTACAGACAAAGGTAATCCGAACTTGTGCGTATTTTAGTTTTCCATGGAGGAAGTAACAGAGTCACCAGTACGGATGCAAGATGGTGATATCTTTATTATGGTCAACCCATCGACCATACAAGAAAGAACCACGTAAACCACACTTAGGGACTGAGGCTCAACATGGAATTCCTTCACTGTCAGGCAAGGACCTCGTCAACTCATGAGAGACGGTCAACCACGAAGCCATAACCGTGATAGGCTTACCACTTTTCAAAGATATAGCGTGAGGGTATCATCTCCTCCCTGTCTGGAAGGCGCCTGACCAACAAGCAGTATTTGGCTCAGCGTTGTTGATGAAGAATCAAAGAGGAAAGTCGCGCCTCAGCAAGCCACACATACCAACCGCATCATGCCTACCACATCACCTACTCAGAACTCAGTACCGCCTACCCAAGGTCTGCACGAAGTTGCGCATCAACAACCACATCAGTTGGCAGAGTCGTATTTGGTGCTTATAGATTTCCAATTTCTTATGGAAGGGGTGCATGCGCTGCCAGATGTTTGGATACAGGTCTATCAAGTGCGACTCCCGCCCATTGATTAACAAATGACGAATCCAAAAGATTGTCGCTTTCGTCAATTCGTCAACTGCCTTACCAGCAAATGCAATGGAAATACGTCTTTCAGGAGAAAGAAGGCTCAGGATAATTACACCTGGGGATTGCCAGCACAGGATGCCTTCACGTCCCTCAACCAGGTTATTTCTGATATCAGCATCATCACTATCAAAAATTTACCAGGAATTTCTCAACATGAAGACGTACACGGCATCAAAGACTCCAAAAGTACGCCGCAAAGATATTTTCACATATCCGGCCATGCCATCGGATCTGAAGTGTAACTGGGGACTGTTCATCGAATCCCATTCCATACAACAATACAAGATTGATAAAATGGTTCAAAGGATGTTGCTTGGAACGAAGTCCTTGAAGATTTGATAGCGGCACGTTGGCAACGGAACGCCTCTCAGTTCGTCTACTTCACTTAACGGCTCTGGAAGATTGTGCCCATACAAGCATCACCAGCATATCATCATCGCAATCAGAAAGAGCAAGATGACCAAAACAAATCATCAAGCAGCCAGTACATGCTTCTTAGGGCAAGCGTCCTTCGTACCCTGAAGTGCAGCCTGCTTCAATGATGAAACAGCCTCTCAATCACCATCTCATTGTGCCTAGATCCCGGAAAGAAGTTTCATCATCTGTAATTTTCATATTTTGGAGAATCCCTTCACGGAATCAGGAAGCAGCAAGCTAGTGCACGTGGTACTCCCAGATTGCAACTACTTCTTCAGATGTGTCCAATCACGTCACACACACTATTAATTGGAGATAGAGCCTTCATACCTAACAAATACGGCTCTTGGATCTCCTGTTTACGGAAGCACAACACACGCAGTATAACAAATGGAAGTTACAGGTTCGTGGCCGAATCCTCAATTTTCATCATTCCATCCCCTACTTCAAGCTGTTGTTATTAGTTTTTTTTTTTTTTGGTAAGTCCAAAATTGTATTAATGAATATCAAATATTTACAAAGTGTTTACAAGAAAAGAGATCAAAAGATCCCAGAAACTTATAAACTATTTGAATCTGTAATAAGAGACATGAGGAAATTCTAAAGACTTTAGAAAATAAGGTCTCTCATCATAATTTAGCCCTTCTCCATTTCTAAGAAGACAGCCTCTTTTTTTCCATGGAATCAGCAGCAAAATTAGCTTCACGATAGGTATGAACAAAGCGAATTGAATCATATTGATCTTGAATTCTTCTCCACCTTTGCCTTGCAAACCAGGGCACTTTATTACTTGAAAAAGCCGAAATGGCGCCAATAGAATCTGAGCGAACCAAAATTTTTTCTGTATGCCCATTTCATAGCCCACTCCAGACCCACTATCACCCCATATAACTCCGCCAGAAAATTATTCGTTGTACCTAGGCCGATGCTCATAGCCCCTACAAAATTGCAGTCATGGTCACGAACAACCACCCCCGCACCTGCAGCTCCAGGATTACCCTTGGCTGCACCGTCACAGCATAAGAGTAACTCATCTCTGTCAGGAGGAAATCAAAAGCACTCAACTGGCTGGATTAACTTCACTTGTCTATGCTTCACTCGAAAGAAATTCAGAATCTCCAAGTCTAAGGAGGTATTATACATGTAGCTTTTTAAACAGACAGAGTACTCAAGTATCAAGTGGAAAACTCGCTGCTTGAAAAAATGAATGAGGACTGACTTGTTTGAAAATAGCCTAGATTCCTTGTCTGCCACAATTCTGATCGCACCACCATAATAGCAAGAAGCCACAGGTCTTTGATAATTCTACCTATCCCCTTAGCTGATTTGTAAGCATTAACTACATCAAGGTGAGGGCGAAGATTAAAAATACCTGAAATCCACTCCCATATTTGATTTGCATAAGAACAATTCCACAAAATATGATCTAATGATTCTTCATCAGCTTTGCACAAGTAACATCTGTTGGCAAGCTCCACTTTAAATCTGCTTCTTATTTTGTCTGAAGTAGCACATGCCTCTCTTGTTAACTTCCAGTTTTGCGCAGCTAGTTTAGGATGAATGACCTTCCTCCACAGCAAGCCATAAACATCCATAACTGGATATTTTTTGCGGATGAGTTGTTTGGCAAAACTCACACTGAAGTTGCCATGCATATCCGGTATCCAAACTCTTACATCAGTTCCACCTTGCAAGATTGGCAAATTGTGAAGATCAACTTCAGCCCGGATCAGATTGTGAGCGTGAATACCCTGCACCTGCCATGTATTATTAACAATAACAGCACTAGCCATCACAGTACTATCAAGATCATCGGCGCCTAGTATATCTGTAATGCATTCATTACCGTACAATATGTCAAAATACAAAGATGTACTCCTCCAATCCCCAAGAAGGACTTTGGTATTTCTGTCAACAATGGTATGAACCACTCTAATGCCCGGAAGAATCGACAATTTTACACCATAAAGCTTAATTTTATTTAGCCGAGTAGTATATTTCTCCCATAAGAAACGAGCCCATTTCTTGTTTGAAGAATGAATACTCCTCCAAAGTTTCATGAGAAGCGCCTTATTTGTGACAGCCATGCTAGTGATACCCAAACCACCTTCCCTCAAAGGGCAGCAAACCTTGGGATAACCCACAACAAATTTCCTTGCAACCTCCGCATCACCAGACCAAAGAAAATTGCGAATGACTCTTTCTGCTTGTTGGATGAACTTCTTGGGCCATTTATAAACATCCATGTTGTGGATGGCATAGCTAGCAATCACCGAATTAATAAGAACAATTCTATCTTGAAAAGAGTGCAATTTACCCGCCCAAACAGCAAATTGTCTCTTAATTTTATCAATCACATTACTAATGTGACGATATTTCACAGCTCCTGGCATAATTTGAACACCTAAATACCTGTCTGGAAAGGTAGTAACTTTCAAACCAAGCAAATTTGTGATGGTTCTACAGCGACTCAAAGAACCACCACCATAATAAACCTTGCTTTTTTGACGACAAACAGATTTCCCCGAGGCCGTTTGATATTTACCAAGTAATTCAAGAAGATTATGCAAACTCTTCAAGTTACCTTTACAGAAAATCATTATGTCATCAGCAAAGAAAATGTGAGTGGGAGAAATACCTTTTTTCGAAAGCATTGGCGTCATCTTCTTCTCAAGAAATAACTTGGTAAGGTTTTTACTAAGCACGTCTTTAATCAAAACAAAAATAAGAGGAGATAAAGGATCACCTTGCCTTAGACCTCTAGTAATCTTGAAGAAACCTTCAGGACTGCCATTAAGAAGTATAGAAATATGAGTCGAGCTAAGAATCGAAAGGATCCAAGAACACCAACTCTGAGAAAAACCATACCTCCGAAAAACCTCCAGGACAAAAAACCAACTGACCGTGTCAAAGGCTTGAGTGATATCAAGCTTAAGACCAACATTACCATCTTTGCGCTTAGTTTTTAAATCATTTACCAATGCTATTACCACTTATGTGTGTTTGCCTTCCCAGCGGTCACATCACCTTGATAGAATGAGGAGATTCTATTGTAACCCTACCGGAGAGTGCTACATCTAGAGTTTAAAGATACCGCAATCTTTCAAAGAATTTGGATTTCTTAGTCGGGAGATTTCATTCATTTACCCAATTGGAAACATAAAATTATCAAAGCAGCATGAACAAAGGATTATTATTCGATGAAGCCCTGGCTCCAGCCGCATAAATAGAAACCCCTGAATATCAAAAGCATCTACAAGTTACGAAAAGATGCTTATCTACGAAAGGGAATAACAAAGTGGGAAATCTAGTTATCAACATCAATGCGCGGGTTAATGGCGCCCTCACTAGAGTTCTCTTTAGAAGTCGCTTCAACATTCTCTCCATAATTCACTTCAAAGATCTCTCCAGAAGCAGAAGCCGCTTCAACATTCTCTCCAGAAGCAGAAGCCGCTTCAACGTTTTCTCCAGAAGCCGCTTCAACATTCTCTCCAGAAGCAGAAGCCGATTCAACGTTCTCTCTAGAAGACGCTTCAACGTCCTCTCTAGAAGACGAAGCCGCTTCAACGTCCTCTCCAAAAGCCATATCAACATCTTTTTCAGAGGCCGCTCCTATGCACTCTTCGGAAGCTGCTCCGACATCCTTTTCAGAAATTGCTTCAATAGCCTTTTGAGGATGCTCCGGTTCGTCCACACCAGATTCGAGAATTATGACGCCATTATGGATAGGCAAGTCAACAAGATCCAAGAAAAGAAGGCCTCTCTACCTGCCGTGTATAAAGGCCTCAGAGGCAGTATATCAACCGATTAGATGCATATCTACCTGGAGAAAATTGACGTATGCTAAGAGGATGATCACTACGTGCTTTGATACTTCGTTAAACATGTCTTGCTCAAAGACCGAGTCGGCCTCTATCCTGGTAACATCTGTCTACCTTGCCTCATAAGTTTTATCTTTACTTGTCACCATCTAGTGCTTACCCCGCAACAATGTCACTATTACGTACTAAGAAGGGGACTTAATGTTGATGGTGGTTTTTAGTTCAGGGCCAAAATTATAAAACCATGTATTTAATGCGCCATCATTTTGCAAAGAAGATTGAGCCATTTAAAAGTGATGAGTGCCCAAGCCTTTTTACTTACATATGTATTGAGCAATTCAGTATATTTATGTGAAATTTATCCAGAATGGTGCGTGTAACAACAACCCCAAATATTTTGTAAATTTCTGAGTATTTATTCTATGCCATGTTCCCCAGTTGAACTCTTACTACTGACATGACATGACGACTAATGATCGCTCCCAGCCGAGTAGCATGAATCTCCCGAAGTGTCGGGATTAAGATGTGTGTGGAAGTACTCAATCAGAGGCACACAAAGTTATGCTGCCCTTTGATATTAAACTAGTGATTTTTTGTATCAATATGCAAAATTCACCCAAAATTGATTGATTTTGCGGCAACCCGCAAAATTCAGTTCTTTAATCTAATTTTATCAATTTGCAAAAATTAGGTTTTTGCGCCCTGCCAATATCTCGAACCCTATTGGTGGAGACCAAACCTAGGTAAGCTAGGAAATTAATCCGCCATGGACTAGTAGGAGCAAAGTCCTACCAAAAATCAGAAAGCAAGAAATAAAAGAGGAGTTGCGGCAAATAGGAGCAGCAACAAGAGGAGGCGTGGCAACATGGATGGAGGCCCTAGGCACCACCTGGCCGAATGGCCACGCTCCATGTTGCCCTTGTCGGCCCCCTTTCCATTGACCAATCAGGTCGCTCTAAATGCGCCACACGCATTTAGAATGAGGTCGTCCCCATGCTGCTTGCCGGCCCTCTTTCCATCGACCAATCAGGTCGCTCTAAATGCGCCACACGCATTTAGAATGAGGTCGTCCCCATGATGCTTGTCGGCCCCCCTTCCATCGACCAATCAGACCGCTCTAAATGCGCCACACGCATTTAGAATGAGGCCGACCCCATGCTGCTTACCGGCCCCCTTTCTATCGACCAATCAGGTCGTTCTAAATGCACCACACACACTTAGAATGACGTCGGCCCCATGCTTGCCGACCCCCTTTTCCATCGACCAATCAGGTCGCTCTAAACCCTCCACGCGCATTAAATAAAGCCAAATCGCGCCAACACCTAGTGGTTGTCGCGTTGATAACCGCTCCCACATTATGGCATTGCCATAATTTCTTTATTCAACGTGGCCACGACAGTATTTGCCCAAATGCCACCATATCGCGGCCACATAGCCACACACACTAATTAAGGCTTTGACATGCCAAACCCTAATTTGTCTAAGACCGCTATGCCGTCCTATGCCAAATAATGCCACCTAAGGCATTAAGTTTGATACGGCAACTAGAGCCAATATTGTTGGGTCATATTTGATCTAACACCAACATGCCAAGATATAGTGGTCGCGCCATCACGCCACTATGCCACTGGCAGGCGCTAACGAGATGTGGCCATAATCAACGGCCACCCTCTTCCATAAATTACAATCTCGGACGTCCAACTTCGCCAGCCGAATTGACCGGCCTAGATTAAATCTTAGGCGACCAACCAAGACTAACTTAATAGCGTCACACACTATTTCTTACGGCAAGTCTCATGACTTAGCTCGCCACACATGATTACCCGACGCCTAGTTTGCACGCGATTGGTCAGAATAACTAGGTCTTGCACACAAGACCCACTCAATAACCTGCTGCATATTTTCCACGAAAATACTCGAGACATCAAACATGTCACAACCTGGGGGATGCTCACTGGGGTATTGGTCTGGCGGTTTACAGCGCGCGGCGTGCAACGCGCCCATTACGAGAAAGTGTCAGGAAAGGACAGACAGTTAACAGAGAGAGTAGTGGGTGAAAGGGTGACCATTCTTCCCTCATAAAAAAAAAAAATGATGATCACCACCTTTCGTACAACCCCACTTCTCCACTACTTAACTGCCTCCACTTCCTACGAGATCAGGGTGCGCTCAATGACTTGTATAAATAGGATTTCAACCTATTTCAACAAAAACACAAGTGTTATCAATACAAGTAGCCAGAAACCATATTATGATACAAGTCATAAAACAGCCACACCTTCATATTCAACATTCTGATCTCAACACCTTCTTCGCTTCCCTCCCTAAGGTCAACCCTTCTCCTTCATTTTGTGACCGAAGCAAGCAAGGCCATTTCGGGAAAATGGGTTCAAATAGAGGATGAAATAAACCATTTCTTGGTTTAGGCCAGGATTGTACATATTGATCTCTCGAATCTAAAGTACTCCCATGCAGTGCATTTGTTTAGGGTTTAAATTCGTTTCTCAGCGGCACACCCAAATTTACCATTTCCAGTAGAATAAGTTTTTACTCCAAAACAACTCTATAACAAAAAACCTTATTCTTAAACATTATTACGAACATACCTAAGTATAAATTTGCCCACCCCCACCCACCCCGGCTCTCTCTCTGGCTCTCTGTTGTCTTCCCATACCTTATTCTTCCCTACCCCACCTCTTTCTCTTTCTTAGTGAGCGACTGAAAGTTTTCAAGGTAGCTTTTTTTTTTTTTTTGCTTAAGCAAAAATAAGAAAACCCTCTCCATCTCCAGAACGAAAGAGTCACAGGTTACTGGCGTAGTGTTTGCCGACGTGCAACGCCCGTGCACCCTACTTGTTTGTTTAACCAAAATAGAAACTTGAGTTTGTTGTTAATTTGTTGTTTGATTCCACTAGTTTACATGTCCAAAATTCAAAGCATAACTAGATGTTCAGGGGTACAAAATTTAAACTAGAGCTTAACAAAACCCAAAATATGAGACTGCTCCCAAATTTCAGCCAAAAAAACGGAAGAGCTTCAAAAGTTCAATCCCAATCCTGGCTCTTCACATTTACACACCTGGTCAGTCCTGAATCCCGACCCACATATTTCCCAGTTTATTATCTTTCTACTCTGAAACTGCGGCCTCCATTGTGGATGGCCTATATCTCATTCCAATGTTTTGAAGTGAATTATGGCACTCTCATTTGATCTATGGAGGAGAACGGATTCCATCGGTTTTTATGGATATTGCGGAAGTTGATTGGCCAGCGGATGGTGATCCCAACGCAAATGTTGAGTACGCTCGCCGGTTCAACCAAGGCCTTCTCACCGTAGATGCAGAGATTCATCAATCTTGGTCCAAATGTCATAGAACTCGATCTTTAATACACACTAAATGACTAATTAAAGAGGGGGAAAAATGGAATGACAGTGAAATGAAGATAAATAATGACCATGTCTCAAGTAAATAAATGACCATGCCCAGGTTTTCAGGTTACAGTATTATTCTTTTACTTTCTATGTACAAGGAAAAACAACACCAAGCTGATAGTGGCACATATCATCTGAGAGAGGAAGGTGGGAAAAAGAAGTGATAAAATTTATAATTTTCATAATAAATTATTAGAAAATTATTTTATTAGAAATCATTCCTCATCATCCTAAGAGCTAAAGCTTGAAGTTCACCCAATTCATTATTAGAAATCATTCTTTTCTTGTTACAAGGTTGATATGAATGAAGATGATCATTCATATTATAACCACTATCCCTGCCGCTGCTTGTATAATGCATTCCTTGCATTGATGATATATCCATATTATTACTGCAGTTACTATTGTCAACTGATTCCAGTGAACTTTGAGGAGAAACCGAAGACCGCATATACGTAGCTGGATAACTCATATGTTGAGATGTTACAGCAGCAGCAGCAATGTTTTCCATCCAATTATGATTCTCTAGTGACCGTGTGTCAGCAGCAACTTTGTTCACCAATTGTGATTTCACTTGCATAAGTTGAGCTTGTAAACATGCCACCTTTTATCCAAAGGGTCAAACTAGATGTTAGTATGAATTCGACATCTATATGAATACTTTTTCCGGTCAGTCTAGATATTCTTCCTGGAGAAGAATTCACAAGACGACCGGCTCTTTAGAACGAAACAAAAATAGAAAATGGTAAATGAATAAGCTGTTTTTGTATATTACCTGTTGCTGAAGTGCAAAAATATGAGCAACACAACCATAGACAGGATCTCTAACCCTTGCTTGAGCTTCATAAGCAATTGTAACAACAGCTTCACACCGATCAGGAACAGGTACATGTAATAACAACTTCGAAACATTACTAGCACCAAAAACCTTATGAATCGCCGCAAACCGAGCCGGACCTTGTTCAGAACAAAAATAAGGTGCAAACACGCAATCTGACGCACACTTTCTTCTAAGAAATTTACATGCACCACAAGGTGAACCAGAACCACCACCGTTCCCAGTAGCCATTAGAGATGGATAGAGATGAAGAAATATAGTACTGTGAATGAAATGAAGAATATTAGTAGTACTGAAACCTGAAAAGTCTTGCACACGAGCACACTAGGTAAGGGTGCTTTAGCCTGAACTAAGATTTAGAATAGTAGGTCTATGGCACGGATACATAAGTGGGTCTTGAAATTCTCTTGAAGGGGTCTTATAAGTAGTCAAGTGAGGAGACATGGAAGGTCTGTGTGTAAGGTTCTTAGGGAACATTGATACATCAGATAATGGAACAAATTATAATTAAGCTTTTTTAATTAAAGAGGAGTCACTTAGACTTTGTGTTGATTTTCATTTTGGATTTTTTAATTATTATTTTCATTTTTATATAATTTCTGCGCCGAACACCGCCGCACTTGGGAAGTGATGCCTTTTGTTTGTTTTTTTCGTACTGGTTGATGACATCTGGCCATTTTAATATTGCTTCTCATTTTTATTTATTTATGTAATTTTACTTGATTAATTATGATTTTTATTATCTTTTTCCTTTAACTTTTGTGTTCAAAAGAAAAGTCAAAAAGAGTATGAAGTTTAACAAAGCTTTAATAATTGATCTAGAAGAAGAAGAAAAGACTATTCGTTTGCTTCATCAGGTTTCCCGGAGATTTTGTATTAACCCCAGTATTATTAAAACAGTATAAGGACAGTCCGATCCCAAAAACACTTCAAGAAAATTAGATCCAACAAATACAAAAATATAAAGCCATCTTTGACCGATCCCAAGAACACTTCAAAGGGCCACGAGGCTGCTGCTGCGACTATTAACACCCAACGACCTTACCATTTGAACAGACTTTAAGACATGCAGAAATGTCTTTTCAAATCCCGAAATGTTCGAGCATTTTCATCACAACCAATTATTCTAATCAGTCTAGTTCATTTGGGTAACTTTTTGATTTGACAATGTTTTTGCAACTATAATCAAAATTTATCATAGGTAAAATAGCGGGGTCTCATGATGCCAGATAAATACTCAAACAGCGCACAACCAAGATACTTTCCCCAACCAGGACTTCAAATATAAAATGGGGGGCGTTGCAAATGACCCTAGGACTCTAGGAAACTCCTGAAAATCCAAGCAATCTGCTTCACTATAGATATAAAAGAACCTATGGAACCAGATAGATAGCACCACGAGCCCTCTCATTTTGCTAACCTCCACAAGAGTACAAGACTACTCTGAACGAAAAAGTCTAAATCTAGTTACAAATGGGACCAAAACTCAACATATTGGGGTCCACAGATGGGGAGTTACATAAATACCAAACGTGCAAGATCTGTACTAATCTACGTTGTGGTTACCAGATTACATCACAATATCACATGCTTTAGTAACAGGCATACGCGTCTATTGACTACTGCAGATACAAGATTACTCTACTACTACCACACAGTTATAACCAGACTGGCGATATATAATAATTTAAGAAAAAGAAAAGCTAAACAAGGAATCTCTATTCAAGTACTCCTTCCCAATACACGAATCTATGATGCCGTTCAACTTCAGAAGATGAGTCAGTAGCTGATGCAAATACAATGTATATTGGCACTATTTCAACAAAATGATTCTGATATTGAGTATGTATGGACCTACTTTTACTAGAACTAACCTTTCTTTTCATCTATATAGGTCCAATTGTCTGCAATCTTTAAGCGATTAATACTACAACTGTAAGTATAGAAATCAAACACAAGCTTGCAGCTTGTGAAAAGCTGTACATGCTGTGAACCTGGATGGCAGTCCCGATAAACAAAAAAAATATCTTTTTGTTAAGACAATGTAAAAAGAGGTAATCTGGAAGCACCTTGCCAATACACCCAATCCAAGGGTCTAATGCCATATCGTATGTTCTGAAGATCCCAACCGAACAAACTCATCCAATTGATCAAATGTACGTCTCTTTTTTTTATTTTCATTGACAAGAGAAGTACTATTTACATATACACAAACTTTTTGTAAGCATTCAAAACAGATTTTGACTGATAGATCTCCCAAAACTTCCAAAATGAGATCTTACCAAAACTTGGCATCATTCATAACCCCAAAAAATGGATCTAACTGTCAATCCAAAATCCAGTTTCCCACACAATAGCATTGCACAAAAGTACTCTTACCTTGGAATGACCGGGAAAAACGATCAGCAACCTATCTCAAGATCTGGTCACCTTTTGTGCTTAAACCTTACCTTAAGCAAGAACTGCATTTTAACCTGCAAATCAATTAAACAAGAAAAAAATTTATCAAGCATTTATTTAGGTTCGGATGGGACATCGCCTATTTAGTGTTAGAACTTAGAATCCTTGACAGGGTGAGCATTTGTTTGCCAGTTGCAACCTACCAAAGAGATGGTACTTGCAAAACTGTTTGGTCCCCAAAAGTACATTTTTATTGAATTTTTTTTTTTGACAAAGAAAATAGATCATAAATGTTGTATCAAATTAGTAGATACAGCAAACGCCATAATGATGTGGAGAAAAGCAAACTAACCTGGGCTGTATTATAAACGATATATTCGTTGTACATCAGTTCAGAGGCCCTAACATTCGATGCAACTGGTTTCCCACAAGGAACAACCACGTCATCCCTCCATTTCACGTGCTCTGATTCCTTCGGTACCATCTTCCCCAGCCCTTTCGTTGAGTGTTTCCCTCCGGGAGGTTTATCCATATACTGATCAGGAAGAAAAAGGAAAGTCGAAATGACAATGTGGTATAGACAATATTGATAAACCTTTCATAATCACAGTCCAGTAAATGGCTTATGGAGCATATTAAACTAGACTCCCGCACGAATAGCCTATACAATACTCCCACCACAAAAGTTCCTTCTGAGTTCAAACCAAGCTACTCCATGTTTGCATGCTTAATAACACATCATGCATGTAACATGCATGTAACAACTGGGAAGTTACATAAATCGTAACGCGCATGCACGCACTAATAAAGATAGACGGCAAGATCAACTCACCAAGGCTTTCTTGAGCTCATGCACCTCTCCCAGGGCGACTTCACTCAAAAGCATTAAACCCACTGGATTCTTTTTGTCAGTGAAGCAATACTGAGCACTCTTACTCACCAGATCAGCGAAGTAGACTCCTTTTCCAAACTATTAATCAAAGATGAGCATGATAGTGTCAGTATGTAAATATTATGTTTGAAAGAGAGACAGAAAGAGAGAGAGAGAGAGACAGACCATATAACCAGTTGCTGGAGCTTCTGGAGGAGCTATTCTTAATCCTTGACTGAGAATACCCACAAAGTTTGTCAAACGTGAACCTGTTGACCACAAATTCATCAGTGTGAAAGTCGATAGCTTATTCATTTCTTGACACAACTTAAGGGTCTGGATGTTGGAAGTCAAGAGCAGTCTATTACTTAATTGCTTGACAATTCCTAGAAAGAACTGGGCAGCGATTATACAAGAGTAGACGTCCTTCGCACTAATTTAATCTGCTCTGCAGTTGAACTTACCATGCCAAAGAAGCATCCGATTCTTTAGTTTCTGTCTGTAGGGAGCAAACTTATCAACCTCCCCTGCTCGTTCAAGTGCAAAAACATCTTCCAGCTCGAGACCCCAATCCTGAGATGAATCACAAAGATCGTGAGAAAAAACTCAAAATTGGAAAGTGATACTCATCTAATGCAACAAATACGGTGTGACCCACCATGTGTGTGGGGGCATGAGTTGTATGGAGATAATTCTTGACCAGCTTATAATCATCACTGTCATGAGGCAGTGGTTTAATGTTACAGTGGAGCTTCTTATACTTATCATCTAAGGTCTCGTCGTCGTCGTCACCGTTGAAACCAACCAGCTTCGAAGCTATTTCAATGTCCTGAAGAGCTTCTAACATTTTCACCTACAACATAGAACATTTAAAATTCATATAAAGATAATTGTATGCAGCAGCAGTGCTGGGAAAGGACATCGAACTTTGTATGAGAGATAAAAACAACTGCTCGACAAGATTCTTTAGCATACACGATAGTATTAGCAATCAGAAGAATAGTCTCCCGAGTAGCCTAACCAACCACTAGCAATAAAAACTGATAGGCATAAAAACCAACTGCTAAATGACTAGCCCAAGGACATTCTCTTCAGCTGATAGAATAACTAGAACCACAAACAAAGAGTATGGATTATTAGCAAGTCCGTGTAGACAATATTTCAGGATGAACTCCTAGATGAAAATCAATTACTTTGTACAATTAGACTTAATATGGTCTTTTTCATTCTAGTCATTGATTGCTTCCAGAAATATTCAGCAACAGCAGAAATTATTAACTATCCAGATCAGTGAAAGTTGGCTTCACAGGGCCGGATGTTCTGGACCACCTGCATCACTGGAATCTGATTTAATTTTCAAATGCAATGTGGCAAAGAGGCCCAAACATACCCACAAACTGTGGAGTCTACGAGTAGGAAATGATAAATTTGTGTTTTCAGGTTCAGGTTTTTGGTTCATTATAAAAATAAATAATCTAATCTGCATATCATGACAATCACCCCCCCAAATGATTGATAGTCACAAGAAAATAGACAGGGGAAATATAACAACTCCATTTAGTACACATGACATCAGTAGCACAAACATCATCATTTGAAGTTGATGCCATGGTCTATGGGAAGTGGAAATCCAAGAAAATGGGACTTACCTTCAACTTAAAATCATCTTCGCCTCTGATGACATGGGGATGGATTGAAGGAATCACAGTGAAAAAGCGGTTGCTGGCATCTACAAGCAAACTCTCTTTCATAGAAGAGTCACTGTTGCCATTCAACAGATTCTGGATCTCTGTTAATGCCTCAAAACCTGAGAAAAGAAGTTGAAGAGGAAAGTTTTTCATCACAGTGCATAAAAGCTCAAAAATAAGATCGAAGTACCACTGCTACACCCAAGGAATTAGTGTACAGCAGAATCATACAGAGGAGGTTATAGAAGAATATACCCTTTTGAATGTTACTTTTGCTCAGCTTTCCCAGAGGCATTTCTGACATATTTATCTCAAATTCCATCATGGCATTCCTGTGTAAAAAATATACAACTTTCGTTAGCGCACCTGGTCTTACAATTTATTGTTTCATACCAACTTAAAAAGGGAATAGAAGTAGCTCAAAACCTGTATGTTTCTACATTAAAGAGCATCTTCATTAATTCAACTAGAGGAGGAGCAAGGTGGCTCTTTATCTCGTTGAAACTTTTCTTTTCTTTCAATTGTTTGTTGACTCCATAGTCCTACAAAGACAAAATTGTATATATTTACCATTGTGTAGGAAATGTACCGCGAAGAGAATGTGGGGATGAAAAAAAACTCGAGCAAGACAAAAACAACTTACAATATCTAGAGGGAAGAATCTTCCAGGTTGCTTCTGAAAATTATCCTTCTGTTCCCATGATTCCCAGGTATTTCCTGTCTTCTCCAGGAATAAACGCTTGAATTCTATAATTGCATCAGATTTTGACATCTCTTCCAGTTTGGTTCCACCAATCTTATCATTTCCGACACGTCCCCACTTACGGAACACGTGACAGTCAGACCCTTTATCATCTTGGATTACTTGAAGAATATAATAACTTCAAATAACAAAACATAGGATGTGATTAATTTACACAAAAGAATAAACCAAGTGAGTAAAATATTGCTCGGCAAGAAAAAAAAAGAGGAAGAAGAACGGAATGAACTTTGAATTAAGTCGAAACTAACCTGTTAACTCCAGTTGATAAGTCGGACATGTTTAAGGTCGTATTATAGATACTTCTCCCATCCTCAAGAATGTGGCCTGTATCTTGCAGACCAGATGCTTCATGCACCGCACTTCTTCCCTTGACTTTCACAGTGACAATACTTTTAGAAGCCTCGCCCACAGCTTCAACTTTATATTGATCAAATGGAAGCCTCTTCTGCCTTCTCATACACTCTTCAATGTAACTTGCTCTCACAACAGAAACTTTCATTCTCCTGACCAGATTAGACAAGAAAATCTTGTCATCATAGAAGTTGGAAATTTCGACTAAGGAACGAGAACTAGAAATACTTCAAATTTCAGACTTAAATAGAAGCCCTACCTTGCTTTTTTAATCTCGGGATCTTCACCATCTGCCTCACCACTCACAACTAGGCAATCAGTATCTGCAATAAGATGCAAGTTTACCACTTTAGCCACAAATCTTATATCTTCATACGGAAAAGAGGGTATCCCAATTTAAATATATTGAATATTCTGAGGTGAATATGAGCATTTCTTTGGTGCTCCAGCACATTTTAGAAGGGCAGGATCCGCGAATCAAAATACCGCTGCACTTAACATGTTTTAATCTATGTGAAGTACTAAAGTTAGCAGCATCAGCCCCTATTCAACTTCTTCAGAAAATTTCGAGGCAATAGGAGCACCCCCCCAAGTTCCATTTTAATTTCAGTGCGTGAAGGAAAAGGAACACACCTCTCTTAACCTTCGGATGTATCAGCACACCACTACCCTCAATTTTTCGCTTCCATTCCTCCTGCACAGTTTTCTTAATCAATAGTAATATATATGAGCTAAGTAAATGAAGCTTGTCAAAACTGATATTAAAATTAAAGGGTTTTCTGGTGCAGCTGCTTCACATTGCCACGTATACAAATTATAAAAGAATAGAAACAAAGTATAAGAACGGTGAATCTAAAGAGGCAACTTCTACCATGGATTTTTTTGGAAATCCAGCAAACGAAACTTTGAGACCTTCCAACGTTTCAACTTTTGATGTCTGAGACAGAACATTCACAGCTTGATTTCCCGAAGCTTTGTTAGAAGATGGGGGAGGTAGAACCCGAATAGGTTTCCTTGCTTTTTGAGACTTGAACCACTATGACCAGTGATACAACGAATAAATTATAAATTTAATCTTTAATCAATTGTATTCAGAACAAGACACATGTTAATCACGTTGAGTACCTGGCGAAGATATTCATTACTTGTTTCTTCAGGAATTCTCCATTTCTCCTTGACACGCTCAGGGGAAGTAGTTGAATAAGAGCACTTGCTCCATGCTGACACATAGCCATGGCAACGATAATTACCTCCAGAATAATGCAGAGGACCGGAGCAAATAGGGCATTTAGTCAGTGCACCGAACAGCATCCCGTCAGCACTTGAACAAGAAAAAGTAAGTAATCAGAAACAAGATCAGGTTCCACTCCCATTTACATGATTAAATGAATTCTATGTGGGGCCCACTCATGTGCAAATTTTAGGTAACAGAGATCTACACCTCGAAGAGAACATCCTTGACATTCCACAAAATGTAAACGTATTATCCTAAAGGTAACTGAGCCACTTGATTGTAATGATATAATCGATGGATGACAAAGTTAGGTTGAGTTTTGGCGAGGATGTCCTAGTCAGCATATACAGCATTGTCCGCCCTGAAACAGCACTTAAACCTTCCCCATGTGTGCCCCACCAGGAATGTCACTTTAAGCAGGTCAAACGAGAACATCTCCAATAAGGTATTAAACAAAGGACCATTCACATTTATCAAATAGGAGTCGAGCACCATGTCTACACAATTCTGGAGTGCCTACACTAATATAATGGGAGTGCACAGGTATGGATTCCAAGCACAACAGAAGCTCCTTGGAAGTTCTTTAATAACCAAAATTTATGTGATGCAAGACCTTTAACCATTTTACGAACATATGTGCCAATCTAAAATTGATAATAGGTGTGCAGGAGCATAGTCAGAAACCGTATGTATTAAGCAATAGTATCAACTATATACAAGCAGAACTAGCGAATGAGTATGCCCTACTGTGACAGGAGTTCTCATAGATCAATTATTTTACAACCTGCACTGCGTAAAAGACATGTGAACTGCAAGAGGAAGGCATGACGTGATGCTTGCTTATATGAAAACACAGAGACAGTGGTAAAATTATAATAAACTAAAAAGTCCTTGCTCAGACATCTTTACCAGCGATCACGCAAATCAAATTCAGATCCAGCTGAATCTTGCTCATTCGCCTCAAGCATTTCTCGCAGCTCCGATGTTGCCACATGCTTTTTGAGATCATCCTTAATGGCCCATATTTCTTTCGATTGAGCTTCTAGCGTGGTCTCCAGATCAGAAGCTGGCTGTACAGCTTTACTTCCATGTTTTTCACTAGCTCCCCAGCTAGAGGAAACACCTTCTTCGGGTTTAGGAATTTTGAGGACTTGGTCACCAGCAGCAACCATTTTACGTTTTGTCCCAACCTTTGCAGATTGTTCAGCATGCTCTTCATTCTTCTGCCTCTCTGCTTCGGATAATGATAAATATCAGAATTGTTCCACACGTAGATGATGGCACCTTAATGATGAAATACTGTCTTTAACAAAATTATAAGATATTTCTAAACGACATTGCACAATGAAGAATTGAAAGAGAGATGGAGAAGTTTATACGGCCAGAAAGGCAATACGCCCCAAAATGAAAGCAGTCTCAGGTACCCTTTAAACCAAAAAGGCAGACCAACCAAAAGATAATGAACCATACAAATAATAGCATACCTTGTTTAACAGTGGAAGCCCCCTTTTGATTCAATGCACGCAAATTTTGTTGTTCGGAAACTGAAAGCTTATCCCACCCTGTAAGCTTATCCACTTGGGTGGAAGGAGATGATTTCAAAAAACAAGTGGCATGGTGCCATTGCACACCCCTTGCACCTGGCCCCTCAGCCTTAGTTGACATGCGCACCTAAGCAAAGACCAAATTGAATCATGGTTTAAAACAAAAAAAGATTGGCAAACGCCTCTCTAGTGAAGAAGTAAAATTTAGGTACCCAAGACCTAAGTTCAAAACTCCTCGCACCGCAGTTCCTACCCAGAATCAATAACTTGTACTTATGATAAAAAAAATACTAATTTAAAACTACATTATCAGCTTGCACATCAGTGATTCTCGCACCAAGGCTAGCAAGTAAGCAGTAACGGTTAGCTTACGCAATTACTTTCAATAAAACAAGAACCAAAATCTATGGGACACAGTCACAGCATCAAAATTTATAACCAGCATACTAATAAAGATATAACAACTGCAGAAAACCAACCTCTCCCTTTGGAATTTTCTCACTGCAGCGCCTACATGCAGCACGTCCAGATGGTGATACTTCAACACCACATTCACTAGTAGTGGCAATTGGCGCACTCGAAGAAGATCCAACACATTCTACGTATTTCCTTATCTTCTGCTGATCTTCCCATCGAAGCGAGTCTAACCCTTCAACATCATCAGGACTGAAAGCATAATTTGAACAAGGTTACTGAGTTAGTTCTAGGTGGGTAACAGGGAAAATAACAAGCATCCCCTTCTTCAATACATCATGATAACCATTAATAAGAAAAACATACGATTTGATCTGGTTTGCTTTCTTGAGTATGCAACTAGCGTGGTGCCACATCTGGTCAAAGAAATGAGTTGTGTGCATGGGTAAGATCACTTGGTAAAAGAAGTATATAAAACATTAGAACAAGGTTAGTAAGTACAAGTATCTTAAATAAGAAGTATATATAACATTAGAACAAGGTTAGTAAGTATAAGTATCTTAAATATAAAGAACGGAACATGGAATTATAATGCTTCATAACATTCTTCATATTACCCAAAAAATGATTTCAATCCTGAGAATTGAGCTACAAAGTCCATAAGATCTTAGACGAAGAAATACCTCCGACACCCACAGAGAAAAGTCGAGTTCCATTCTAGACTCTAGACATCTATAAAACCCACGGAGAATGAAGAAAACCCAGAAGAAGGTTTAGATAGCTATTATAAAGCCCATATAACACCAAAAGAGTCTACTTAAAGATGACAACTCCAAATCGACCAACTAAATTCTTTCCAGGATAATTGGCAGACTCACCATCATGCTAACTTAATTTTATCTAAATTGTGGTCAAGGAAGAATTGTGCCTTTTCATTTAACTACAAAAAAGGTGAAAAACCATGTGTTAAGTTAGTGTATCGCAAGACTTGATCTAATTACATCCTGTCTTCTTCAACTAATTTAGAACCAGCAACAATATCTTTTCACAACTTTCCTCCAGTCCTAGCTAGACATGTCAGATCACATTCAACACCCCTCTTCACTTTATTAATTACTATGCTTTTCTAAAATTTTCACACTTCTGGCTTAATAACTTCAAGTATGTCTACAAACCGTGATTCCTGACTTTGAACATTCTGCTCTAATAACTAACACTGGCTTATAAAACAATCATCTAGGCAGTTTAAAGTTATTGACAAAATAGGCAAATACCACCAGGATACTGACCCTTTCCAGAACAAAAAATAGACTTCATAAGAATATGGGCATTATTAACAAGATCACGAAAAAATGTCGCTGTAAAATACACTTCAAAATCATTGTTTAATGTCGTATCTCCCTATGTAAGTGGTTATTGAAGCCGAAACTCCATATAATCGAAGGTTGGTGTACTTAAATAATTATCCACTCTAGTACCCAACGCCAGACTAATATTGATGGGTTTATTATTCACTCTAAAACAACATACACCAATGTCTGACTACATAACAGTAATTACAATGTGACATGTTAATCACGGCTCGCCGTAACTAAAATACAATAGGCATGGTCCTCAAAGCATAAATGTGACAACAAGATGCCAATTTCAAGATTATCTTACTCAAAAGGATCTTTCTCAAGTCTAACAAACACAATAAGGGTCAGTTCTTAAGTTTAAACTACAGGGATGATCATCAAAATGCTACTGCATCCAATGTAATTCATATTATTTTATAAAACCAAACATAGTTGAGTATTACAATAAACTTTGATCTTAAACCTTCTTTAAACCCTAAAACACCATTTTCAAGGCACAATAACCAAGAAAACCTAAAAAATCCAAGACTGAAATGAATAATCCCACATTCCCTAATATTGTTGATAAAGCAGAAAAAAGAAAGAAAAAAAAAACAGCGATTAGGGTTTAACAGGAGATAATGATGACTTACAGGCATGAATCCATCAAACTGTGTAGCTTGTACCATTTTCCCTAATCTAAGTATTTCTTTGGCAATGGGACTCTTACAGGTTTTGCATGATGATCTCCCTGACTTCGCATATTCAGCCCTCCATGGCTTCTGCGGTGGCGTCGACATATCTTTACTCTCTCAGTCTCTCTCTGTGTTGGTTGTCTAGAGAAGGAAATGGATTTTGTGAACAAGAAAAGCTCATTAAAGATTCATTAATTAATTAATTAATTAATTAATTAAAGAAAAATTGTTTTATACCGTAAAAGCTGGTTTACATATTTGCACACCGCACACGCGTTGCGATCTGGATTTTCACCTTTTTTACTCTTTATCTTTCGGATTTTACTAGGCCTAGGGTAATAACGTGTGTCCTGAAAAGCCAACGTCATCCCGTGGATAGACACACGTATTACCAAAAAAAAAAAAAAAAATTTGATTTTGTGCACATTTTCTACCTGGCGAGATTGGGTATACTCAAACTAATTGGGGTATACCCAATTTTAAAGGGACACTTTTTGTGGGTTTTAGGGGGAGTCCTAATGGGTAAGTTACAAAACTACCCTTACCCATTAATAATCTTAATTACCCTAAATCGGTTTTATTCTCTTCATTTCATCTTCTTCTCTTTCTTCTTCATCTTCATCTTCCATCAACCAAAGCCATATAAAAATCTTCAACTTTGATTTTCCAAAAAAATTGTTGACTCTACCAAATGAAAAGAAGACTATAAATGATGTTTAAACTCAAACCCATCATTGTGTTGTGTGATTGATTGTTATGTTAGGTTGGAAATCGAAAATTATGATTTCTGTGTTTTTGGTCGGCAAGGTCGTAACATGCATATCTTGCCGACTTTTCATAACATCCATGGCGGCACGATCAGTAAAAATTTTCAACAATAAGGGTATTTTTGAAGACCTTGTCACTTATACCGCCCGTCGCGGGTATTTTTCTCAACAAATAAAGGCGGGGGTTTTTTTTGAGACCTTGCCGACTAATATTTTTCAATAGCCCTCTCCCTGTGTCAAAAAAATAAAGTCGGCATGTTCTTCATTTAAATACCTTGTTGACTTATACCGCCAAATGGGGTTTTTCAACCGCCAAGGGTATTTTTCACCAAATGGCGTGGTTTTTTTTTGTAGACCTTGCCGACTAATATTTTTCAATAGCCATCTCCTATGTGTCAAAAAAAAATAAAGTCGGCATGTTCTTCATTTAAATACCTTGCCGACCAAATTCAGCCGGCGGGTATTTTTTTTGTAGACCTTGCCGACTAATATTTTTCAATAGCCATCTCCTATGTGTCAAAAAAAAAAAGTCGGCATGTTCTTCATTTAAATACCTTGCTGGCTAAAATTGGTCGGCATTTTATTCAAACAAAGACCATGCCGGCCATATATAGCCGGCACCTTATTCAAACCTCTACCTTGCCGACCTTTGACATTTTTTGATCTTAATCGAACTCACAAGACGGATTAAAGGTTTAATCTACTGAATTTTCATTTTCAAAATTTTTATCTAAACAAATTGACTCATACACAATTTCAAAATTATCTTCTCGGGTGTTACATTTGGATTCCAATTCAACTTATCCACGTTTGTGCCACCGTGATGGTGAGCAATATTCTTGTAAACGTCCCGCCAAGTTGGGATTCAAAAGAAGACTCGACAAATGACATGCATACCCGGCAACAATGTGAATACCGCTTTGGCATAGTTGAGTTCTTTGTATAACGATGCAATTAGAGCGAGAACTAGCATCATCTTCTTGAAGATTCTTATACGGTGATTATGAAGGTCAACGACTCCATTAATATCCATCTTAACTATCTCACCAATCACGTCTTTGAAACCTTGATCACTCGTTACCCAGTACAAATACACTCTCTTCTTCTTTAAATAATTATCCATATTAGTGGTTGATTTCCCACCTTCAAAATCATTGGGTTTCATGTTGTTCAGAATGAATTTTATAATGTTGATCATTGGGGTGGCTCCAATCCCTAATCCTACCAAAAACATTATCAATTAATTAGCCTAATTAGTTTTGTAGTGTTAATTATAAAAAGGCATTTTTGCCATTTAGAAAATATAAGGTTAAGGGGTGGCTTGGTTTTACTTCAAAATGACCAGATTTTGTCTTATTGGGTATACCCCAATTAGTTTGGGTATACCCCAATCTCGTCAGGATTTTCTAATGAGTGTCCATGTTTTTTTATTTTTATTTTTGTAAGTTAAATGCATTCCAAAAGGCTAACTTAGGGAGTTAGTGTCTCTTACACCAACCTGAGTAGAGCCATCTAATGTTAGGCTATTAGAAGCATCCCTAACATTTGATTTATCTACTTCTATAGCATAATTAATACAAGAAGGAGGTACATTCCTCCAATTTAGGATGTTCTTAAAAGACTTTGCTTCTTTTGTTAAGACATCGGCTACATTGTTTGTTGTTCTTGGCACTAAATAAAAACCGAAAAAAAATTGACACTGAGAGAATTTTTCTTTAACTTCATCCATAATATTCCTATTCTACCATCCTAATTGAGAGGCTTTCCCATTTAAATAATCAAACAGATTCTTGCAGTCACCTTCCACTGTGAAATTTGACAGTCCTTTTTCAACTGCCCAATTTGCTCCCTGCAGTAATCCTAAGGCTTCCGCTTCTTCGGGGATAGAGGTTGTGAACGGTCCTGCCCTGCCAAGCTCGAACTCTCCTGCATCATTCCTGAGAATTAAAGAAAAACCTGCAGGCAAATCTAGAGAAATCCAAGCAGCATCTATATTAAGTTTCAACTGTAATCTATTAGGCAAAGACCATTTTTGCATCTTAGTGTTGCCACTAGGGGACTGTCCTGATGGAATATTGTTCTTATACCAAAAATCCAAGAATCTTTGGATTTCTAGGCCTAATTGAGTTTTAGTTTGTTGTTTTTGTTCAAAGACTCTGTTACATCTTTCCTTCCAAATAAACCGAGCTTTTGTCAAAATTATTTCTATGGGTATAACTGAATCTGATCTTCCTATCCCTGCTTTACAAAATATCTAAGAAAGAAGTTGTACTATCCAAGTTAAGGACTGTAGGAGTTGGCTCTGTAGCCCACACAGACTTAGCATAAGGACAAGAAATTAGTAGATGTTCTATGGTATCTGTTGTATTACATCCAAAAGTACAGTTAGGATGAACATCTTCCATAAATTTAGACAATTGCAAATTTGTTGACAGAGCTTCATGTAAACACTTCCAAGCAAAGATTTTGATTCTTTGGGATACATTAAGTTTCCAAAGATTGTTCCAAAAGGAAACAAACTGTCATAAGTTATAGTGGTTTGTTGTTCTTTCAATAAGTTTATTGTACATAAATTTCACTGTGTAAACACCAGATGTTGTAAGAAGCCACCTCAGAGTGTCAGGTTTGTCTCTATCTATTCTGATATTAATGATCTTCTTAGCAATATGTTCAGGGAACATTTCAAAAATAAAAGTTGAATTCCACTTCTTAGTGAAAGGATCAATCAGATCCTTCACAAGTGTTAAATGAGAATTACTAGAAGTTCTTAAGCTCATAAGGTTGCTTTCCAAATTAGGTATCCATCTATCATCCCAAATATTGGTATTGAGTCCATCTCCTATTTCCCAAATGTTGTTTTGTTCAATTAGGTGTAAGCCTTTACTAATACATTTCCATATCCAAGAGCTAGTAGATGGGATTTTAGCTTTGAAAACTGAGGTATTTCTAAAGTATCTAGGCTTTAATTGAGACACCCATAGGGCATTTGGCTCAGTTAGTAATCTCCAAGCTAGTTTAGTTATCATTGATAAGTTAAATTTATGAGCATTCTTGAAGCCTAAACCCCCTTTACTTTTTGGTTTACAAAGGAGAGAGTAAGATTTAGGGTAATATCCTTTATAATCAGTTTCCTTGCCCCACCAGAAGTCTCTTTGTAAAGCATCTAATTTATTTGTAAATTTTTTTTTGGTAGGTTGAAACAGCTCATTTGATAGCTGGCCATACTTGCCAAGGTTGATTTATTAATAATCAATTTACTAGCTTGGGCTAGAATTTTGCCCATCCAACCTTGTATTTTGTGTTCCATTTTTTCTACCAGACCTTCAAAAAGTTTAATTTTGGCTTTACTAATAAAGAGGGGGTTTGCTAAGTAAGAGTCTTTAGGATTAATTTTCTTGATTTTCAGAACTTTGCTAATCATTCTCTGATGTTTTGGCTGTACTTTTTTACTAAAGAAAACACCTGATTTCTCAAAGTTAATTAATTGTCCTGAAGCCTTACCAAAAGATTCTAAAAGAGATAGAATGTTGTGGCACTCTCTAAAGTCAGCTCTGATGAATAAGAGACAGTCATCAGCAAAGAAGAGGTGGGAAATAGGGTTGTTTTTAGGGTTATTTTGACACCATTGATTATTTTTTCTTGTTCACTAGTTATAAGCAGCCTAGAAAAAATCTCCATGCAAATGATAAATAAATAAGGGGAAAGAGGATCCCCTTGCCTAAGCCCCCTAGATGGTTTGAAGTATTCACCGGGACTGCCATTGAGTAAGATTTCAATGGAAGAAGTTGAAATATATTGATGTATTAAGTTACATAAGTTATTGTTAAAGCCAAAATCTTTCATGGAATTTAACAAGAAGTCCCAATCTACTCTATCAAAAGCCTTAGACATATCAATCTTAATACCCATTCCAGCATGTTTCACTTTCTTTTTTTTTGAAAGAATGAATTATCTCTTGGGCTATGATAATATTATCAGAGATTTGCCTTTTAGAGAGAAAAGCAGCTTGGAATGGGGAGATGATATTGTTAAGAAGAGGCTTTATCCTATTTGTAAGAATATTAGCTATAATTTTGTACATAGTGTTACATAAACCAATTGGTCTAAAACCACTAGGATCTTTAGGATGCTTGCTCTTATGAATTAAGAAAAGAAAGGTTTTATTGAAATCAGGATGAAGGATCCCCGATTTAAAGAAATGTTGAATAGCTAAGACTACTTGTTCTCCTACTGTTTCCCAGTTTAGTTTAAAGAAACTAGCTGGAAAACCATCTGGTCCTGGAGATTTATTGGGTTTAAGCTTTTTTATAACTAACCAGATTTCCTTAGCAGAGGGAATATAATTTAAAGAATTGTTCTCCTCAATGGAGATACAAGGATGAATGTACTGGAACAACAATTGGTTAGGAGCTGGAAGAGGGGAGGGAGCTGAAAAAAGGTTTAAGAAGAAATCTAGTAAGGATTTTTGCATTTCTTCTTGTTTAAAGGTAATTGTATTATCACTCTTCTTGAGGCATTCTATATGATTCCACTTCCTTCTCTTCATAGTTTTAGTATGAAAATATTTAGTATTTTTTTCTCCTAGTTGAACCATATTATCTCTTGATTGCTGTTTTGCTATGGCTTCTTGAGTAGCATAAAGATTTTTTAGATGAGTAAGCTTATCCTTTATCTTTTCTTCTTTTTTGTAAACAAAACTGGACTTATTCAGTGTGTCAATTTGGGATAAAGTTTGCTTAATCTGTTTAGAAGGAAGACCAAAAATATTTTTCTTCCAATAATTTAGGTTGGTTTGTAAGGTTTGGAGATTCAAAATCAAAGACTTAGTAGGGTTCTCCCTAATAAAATGATCCCAGGAATCTTTGATAGTTTGGACACAAGAATTTTCCTTTTTCCAAGTATCATAGAACTTAAAGTTATAATAGGATTTGGTACTAGTAATATCTAAGTTTAGAACTATAGGGCAATGGTCAGATCCAGCTGCAACTAAATGAGAAAGTTCAGCATTAGTGAACTTGGAGCTCCATTCTACATTAGCCACGGCTCTGTCAAGTCTCTCTTGGATATTAGCCCCTTCCTCTCTATGATTGTTCCAAGTGTATTCATAACCTTTAAATCCTAAATCCAAGAGACCAGCTTTAGACAAAATATTATGATAATAATCACAATCATATTTCTTAAAGGGTAGTCATCCTAGTTTATCATCTTGACTAAAAATCACGTTAAAATCCCCTAACATTACCCAAGGCATGGAATTTTTATCAACTTGATTGGAGATTTCAGAAAGAAAATCCCAAGCCTTTTTTCTATTATGAGGGTAAGGGCTACCATAAAAGCAAGTATATAACCATTTCTTAGATTCAGAGTTAGTTTGAACTAGTATATTGATCATATTCAAATTCTATTGAACTATATCAAAGGAAAAGCCATCAACCCAAGCAAGATCTAGACCTCCAGCTTGTCCTATAGGGTCAACTATATGAATATTAGGATAGTCCTTAAGGAGATTTTTAACTAAATGTTTCTTAGACTTAGTTTCAGATATGAATAGAATTTCAGGTTTATCTCCATTAATCAGTTGGTTAAGATGATTTGGGTAAAGGGATTTCCACACCCTTGCACATTCCAAGCTATAATTTTCATACTGAAATTAGGAAATTAAACTAAAGAAATATGATAAGAAAAATGCAGGACTAGCAAAAAGCAAGAAACTATGATAATATCATGGAATGCGACATTGAATATAAGGATTTCTAGAATTTTAAGGGTTACCTGAATTTCGTCTTTTTGCTCAGATGGGGACTCAAGAATGAATGGAATTGGTGAAGTCACATATGTTGCTTGATTCTGATCTTTAAGATTGGAACCATATTGATCAATTTTAAACCGATTATCCGAATCCGATACCAAAATTCGAAGCCCTTCAGATGAAGAAGATGATGGAAAATCTGGGACCGATAGCTTGAATGCATATTTTGGTTCATTTAAAGGAGTAGTTAACAATGAATGCGAAGAATGCTGATTTGGATGAAATGTACTATCATGAGATGCAATGATGGATGAGTCAATTGATTCGGAAGAGATAGGAGAGGGAAGATTTTCTTGAGCATCTTCATAAGGAGGAGAAGAGAAAGATAGTCTTCTATTAACTAGCATGGGTTCAGGTTCTATCCTAATGTTAGTTTGATTAAAAAGAACCGGTTTAAATTCAACATCAAAGGAAGAGTTGGCGTCGATCTGTGCCATTGAGTTCAAGACTCGACGCGTCTCCGAGTTGCCTGAACCAACCGACTCAGAGCTATTACCATGAATGGGGATAAAGTTTTCAGGCAAGTTAAAAGGGTAGGTTCTCTTTCCTAGGATAGAGTTCAACGCTTCTGGCATCTCTTCGTCATAAGTTATCGGCCCCAAAACCTCATAATTGTGATCGAGTAAAGCCGAAGCAATGTTCTGTTGCTCAGCCATCGGATGCTCTTCTCCAAACAACTCAAGTAAAGTTTCTCTATTTCCCAGAATAGCTAAGAAAGGTTCTACCGGTTCCATGTTTCCATGTGCATCAGTATTATCTTGAGGATTCCAAATCCGAATAGGGATATTATCAATCCAGAAAATATCATTGGCTGGACCTGGAGAAAGCATTGAGATATCATATATATCCTCCAACGGCCTATGCTGAAGAATGGCACAATGAGCATTCTTATGACCAAAACGAGAGCAATGAGAGCAAAACTTAGAAGGGAGATTGTGATAAGTGAAGGTTAGCTCTCTAACCGGATATTTCTCGACCTTAACTAAAAGCTTCATTACTAGGGGTTTTTCAATGTTTACCCATACTAGAACTCTAGGTTCACAGTCAAAACTACCCTTTTCTACTCGACTAACAATCCCTACCCTGCTAGCAATAAGACCAATACGTTCTCCAAATCTATGTTCATGCCTAGAGTTTGAGATACTAGCCCAAAGTGGAATCTCCTTGACAACTTCAGTTGAGATTTGCATACCTTGGAAAGCTGATCTAGCAGACATAACATTGCCATAAGGGTACCAAGGGCCATTTAAAGCTATCCACTTTAGATCATCCGCATTTTGGAATGTAATGATAAAAAGATTAGGATCCACTTCGCAGATTTGAAATCCAATATTAAGACCCCAGAAATGTCTTAGAACTCCTCTAATATCTTCAATTTTATACACCTCAGTTGAGAAAATTCTAGCTAAGATATTGTTGTCTTTAATGTCGAACTCCCTCATTAAAGCTGAATGAGTTGGTAAAATTCCAACATTCGTGTAGTTTGCATATCTTTGAGCAACATAAAGACCACTTAAATGTTTGTAAAGGTTATAGTTACTCATAATGGAAGAAAAAGGGATCTTATAAGAGATCAGGAAAGGATTAGAAACCCATCATGGGTTGAAAGAAAATGAGAAAGAGTAATGCGGGTAGAAAGCTCCTCTGAGATAAGACTTAAAGACTATGTTTGCTTTATTCCAACAGCAAAAATTCTCGGAAAACTCACCTTAAACAAGGGAAAAAACTCATTCAAAAAAATCCTCAGCCAATCAAAAGTTGACAACACCAATTAAGATAAATCATGCAAAAAGATGACAGTTTTCTTTGAATTCCTAGGAATAAACAAAAAACTCGCATTAATTAGTGACAAGAGCAAATAGGCATAGTCCATTCATGGAGGATATTCAGTTAGAAAATAATTGGCGGTCACCGGAACTCCGGTGGCTAGCCTAATATGGAGATCCTTAATAGCTTGCTTTCCCAACCTCTCTTTTTCCTCTATGCTCAATTTGCATAAAGCCAACCTCTGTGCTTGTGCTGGATACATGAAAGCCTCTCGGTTACAGATGTTACACTGATAGTATTGCATTCGATGCAATTGTCCCTCTTGACAGCGAATCACTTTAGTTGAAGAGACTAGTACCCCTAATGGAATTCTAAAGTGGTTACAGGCCATTTCTCCTAAATCTATTTTATGCTTTTCTTTTTCCTAATTTGTTTCTGTTGTAATGTTTTGATATGCGAAAGCGATTTTATAGTACAATTCAACCCTTGGGATTCTCTTCTCTATTAATGCCCTTTAATCCCTTTACGTTTGGTGGTTTTCATTAGTCTCGGGCATCTTATCTTCTTGTGTTCTTCGAATTTCAGTAATGGTTTGATTAGTGGCATGTTTCATTACTTAGATACAGGCTAATGTAGACTTCTAGTGGCTTTTTTCATCTTCTAGGCCTTGACCATTAGCATCGTAGAATGAAATTTCAGTGTTTTGTTCCCAAGACTTCTTGCTCTCATAATGGAACTGTGCGGCTATCTATCTTTTTAGGCTTCTCTAGCTTAGAAAACGTATGCATCTTTCTTATCCTTGCATTAGATCCATCATTCCCCAAAAGGGGTTTATCCTTTTGAAATGTCTTAGGTTTTTAAGTTGGTGGAAAATCGACCTTCTACAACATTTTTCAAGTTTATCGAGCCCGGTTCAGGATCATTACACCGCTTTTAGGTTCATCAAATCCGGTTTAGGATCGTTAATTTACTTTCACGATTGTCGAATCATTTATTTTCCCCACCAAAAAGATGTGGTTAAGGGGTAAATAGGACTTTTAATAGGTGATACTTAAGAAAAATTCTAAACACGGGGATAACCAGTGATTTTGCAAACTTTTGTCATGGTATAAAAGGGAGATTATTTTATGGAGGTTTGACTACCGAATAGGAAGTGGAACATTTGGAATGTTTGGCGTTAAAAGAAGCAGTAAACACAACGTCTAATAGGAATCTTGAGAAGTAATCTTCGAGTCTGACAATGAGCTCCTTATTAAGTATGTTAATGATCCATCTCCCAGTTTCTACTGGACTAACCATGGTATTATTCAAGATATTCAGTTTATTTTGCAAGGTAGATCTCATTGGTTGAAAGGATTGAGTAAAAATGTTGCAGATTATTTAGCTAAGAAAGCCAAGATTAGTGGACTTGGTTGAGTCTTTTTCTCAGGATATTTCCAACCGGATAAATGAGCAAATTCCTCTAGTATTAGTTAATCACTAACAAAATTCTTCATTTAGAATATAATAGAAAATTATTTGTATTAGTTAATCATCAAAAAAAAAAATGTGCTAACGGGTGTTCAAGTGTCATATCAAATTTCTTTTTGTTCTTGTCTCCATTGTTATGTAATAAGAAATGAAATTTTTAACATGTGTGAAAATATGACTAATTGTAAATCCCTTAACCAGCAAAATATTATATATATGTAAAGACAACATAAGAGGTTTTCTCTGTTGGTGGGACTAATGTGGTTATTGTTCTTGGTGCTCAGTCTACTGAAGAGGGTCCACCCTTTGCTCCAGCTGGAGAAGCTGTTGAAGTTCATGGTCCGGCTACTGCAGAAGGTGTTCTTGGTGCTATGTCTACTGAAGGTACTCGCATTTATCACTTATTAGTTTATATGCTTGAGAACTTGAAACCAGATTTTTGTTCAATTGATGGCCTTATATTATGAGATGTGTGTTCTCTTGCAGAGGGTCCACCCTTTGCTCAGGCTGGAGAAGCTGTTGAAGTCTATGCTCTGGATGTTGCAGAAGGTATTGAAGATGAACAGCTGAAGGACACACTCAAAGTAATGGTTGATCGTTTTACTACCGAGATTTCTGAATTTGCCGAGAGCAGGGCTTCCCAATTTGTGAAAGATGTGCAACAGTCTCTTAAAGATCATCAAAGGTAGGTTTCTTGATATCTAGGTTAATGGCTGAGTTTTAAAGGTGAACACATCAGGTGGGTAGGTTGATTGTGGTTGAATTTTTTTATTTTATTTATGTTGAACTGAAGGCTACCGTATACTGTTTTTGATTAATATATCATATGAACGGTTATTTAAAAAAAAATTACACTCTTTAAAAGATGTGAACATCCTAATTTGATCTGTAAACTCAGTGGTGGAGCTAGGATTTAAATGTTGGAGGGGCGATTTAGTTTCTTTCTCTAAGATTTAAACTTTGTTCTTTTGTCGTCAGGAAGAAAAAAACTTAGAGTAGTAGAATTTGACATGACTAGGTTTATCTATGGTATGAATTTGTTGTTTCTTAGCACCTCAAGCCTCAAGGCATCTGATTATAATTTTGTTTAGTTTGAAGAAGACATTACGTACACATGAGCAAATATTTGAATAGTATGTTTATCAATTCAATCAAAACCCAGTTGATTTGTCAAATAAAGTAGCACGCCATTTTAATATCCACACATAATTATTTACAACAGATATTTCATTAAGATAGTTGTAGAAATGACTACCCTTACAAAAGAAAAACATGAATTGTAACTTTCAAATGAACTATGTATTATTATTGAGGCAATTAAAAGCGGCTAATAATTTTCGCAAAATATCTCGAATTAGTTATTTTAGTTTCACCGGAAAATGCTAGATGTATGAAAGACTTACCTTTTGTAGAGTGCCAGGATTAGAAATATTGGAAATCATTTACCCAATGAGAGTTTCTTACTTCCAGGCATAACAATCCTCTTGAATATTTGATTATTTTTCTACGTATCCTAATATAAACTTCCCCGACGACTACTAGTTTCTTGAATATATTTATCTCTTTCGAAAACACATGTATATTCAAATAGTTGCATATTTACGTGTCATATCAAACTTCCTTTTAGCTTTTGTTGTTACATAACGAGAAACGAATTTTCTAACATGTATGATAATGAAACTAATCGTAAATTACTTAACCAGGCAAATGTATATATGTTAGGTTAACAGTACTCTTTAAAAGATGTGCCAGTAATTTGATTCTTTTTTTCAATAACAATACTATTAGTTGTTATAATTTACCGAAAACTACATTTATATAATCAAGCAGATTATTTCATTTTCATTATTTTTTTATATTGTAGAACTTACGTAGTATATCATAACTGTTTTTTAAAGATTACATATGATTCGAATGAAAAATAAATTACATACTTACTTCTCTTCTTTATCGTAATGAAAAATCTAAATATAACTGTTATCGTTTAAAATCAGGGGGTTGCTTCGAGGGTTAATTCACTTAATGGAGCAAAATCTGCCAATAAGAAATTTCACCGCTCAAGATGTCGTTTTCTTAGAAGATGACCAATATTTTGAATATCCGCAAGTCATTGATTGCGTGATTATTGAACGTGATATGTATTTGATATTTGTTGTTTACTCTACAGGTTCTTTTTACTTTGACATCGAGATTTCCATTAATGGTTTATAAATTTTTTGACATACTTTTTTATATTGTTTATATAACTTTAGATCATGTTAATGATACTCATTTATCATTATTAAATGAGTTCGTAGTCTCTTGTTTTATAATATGTTTCAGTTCACTGTCAAGTGGCAATAACAACTAAGGTATAAAAATTACTACTTGTTGGAAGGAAGATCTCTATAAGCAGATAGATATAATTTTATTTCCTTATTCGCAAAGAATGTGCATGTAAATCTTAGTTTTAAAATGAAATACTAGTAGTGAACTTGTAATCGCTAATGTTGATCAACTTGATTTGCAACAATCTAAAATTGAGCAACTTGTTAGTGAAATCCAACAATCTCAGCAAATTGTGATATGCATGGTCTATAAAATAGCATGTCACAAATATTAAACGGTTGTTTTTCATGGTAAAACCTCACCCATGTATGATCCTTGTTTATTGCAAGTGAAGATAACCCCAATTATAACTTTTCCTCTTTAGCGGACATGAACACTAATGAGTTCATTGATGAGGGTACTTTGCTATTGGTAATCCAGTTATCGCATCATTTCTTAGGTACTTATCAAGGTAAGAGTATAACATATTATTGCCTTTAGTACCAAAAATATATGAATATAGTTGGGTAGTTATTGTTTGTTAGGGTTTGGCATTTTATTTATGAGGTGGACGCTTTGTTATCTTATATGTCAATTATTAGTTTTCCAACTATGGGCGGTGATTGAAATATGTTCATAATCGCAATTGATGTTGGAAGTGGAAAACTCAGGCATATCCAAATTCTCAAAATCACTGTTGATTGACGATCCTTATTTACTCCAACATTGTATACATACGCAAAAGTTAATAAGTGTGTGGTTATATTGTTCAGAATTTGTGTTAGTGATGAAAACCTATGAAGTTCATGAAGACACTGACGAGAAGAGTACTACAAATACATATAGAGAGATTGGTAATAAGTTCGGATGAATAGTCTTATACTTTACCTAGTTGTGTAGATAGTGAATGCAAATTCAGGATGTAAGAAACAATGACGAGTTCTTTATAATGCTTACGATGATTGTTACGAGTATAGTGACTTCAAGATTCAAAATTTTGGAGGAAAAATTTTTACAAAATTTTATGTTATATAGAATCGAAGGTTAAATGTCAACTAATCATAAATGTATCTTTATCGTAATTTGATATATTTTAATGACTATGTTATACTATAAAATACGACATGATGCAGACAATAAAGTAAATAAGTAAGTAATGTGCTTGCTCGAAGATAATTTTCGCAAACAAATGAAACAAGTAGATTCGTCAGTCCACAACATTGAACTTAACTCCAACATGTTGCTTTGCAATTTATTTAGTTGTTAAAATAAAAATTACACCAATACCAATCATGTTGAACCAAACATATCGTCCAATACGTATAATGTGTCGATATGAAACCTGCAGAACCATAGTTATGTGAGCAACTTTGAACATACTTTTCAAAAAACGATTGACTTTAGAGTTCATTTATTTCAATTGCATACGAAAGATGAGTTTTTGTAGTTTCCGGATTGGGGTCAAATTTGACTTCCGATTTCTAACTATAGGTCGTCATAAATGCATATTTGGATTTCTAACTTTAGAATTCTTGTTTTAAATCAATCGATGGTCTAAGTAATGGGTATCAAAAGTCTTCACTTAGGCTGAAGCAACTGTTAGGATGTAAGGACATTAGCTAAGGGAATTAATTGCGTAGAGCCTTGTGATATGGTTGTGATAGTGGTAAAAAGAGGTTCGATTCTCGAACTTGTGAAGGATTTTTTTTAGATTTAAATTCAAAACTAAAATAGAAAAATCACTAATAATTATAGCAAACACTGAAAAAGTTGATATCAATATTAAAACAACACTGAGGCTAAGATTCCACTATTTTCCAAGTTCAAAGTGATTTAATCCAATCTTTATATTCATGCAATTTTTTTTTCATTCAATTTGATTCTAACTATTGCAACAAGTAGATTTTCAAAAGTAATAATTGTAAATACCAAGTATGAAGCATCAAAAGTCTTAAACTAAGCATACTCCATCAAAATAGATAACAATCACTCAAATAAAAATCATATTCAATCATAGTTCAAGGCAAATAATCATATAATAATTGCAAATAAATAGATAAAATAGAATATACCACTTCTCGTTGGAAAAATAGCTTCCTCTATCGCCTCAGCAATGGGGTTTAGCTCCTCATATTAATCATGGTCTCAAAATATGTGTTTGTTGCTCAAAAGATGATTAAAAGAGTGAAAAGTAATAAAACATATTATTTGAAACAGTGTATCGGTGTTACAAAACAGCTGTTATAATGGAACTGTTACAGAAAACTGTTGTAAATACTGTTGCTTTGTCGCTGATTTTAAGACCCCAAAAACGACTGTCTTCAATGGCCTTTTGTTCTTCGTGTTCTTCCTTGTGCACCAGCAGAAACAATTTCCTACAACTCTTGATTTCGTTCTTTGTTCTTCTCTAAACTTTCCCAAAGTATACGTAACCCTTTTATGACCTATCCCCACTCCTTTTATAGCCCACAGGTTGATTATAACTCGATGAAATCTCGAGAATATCTCGTCTTTCATCTCACGGCAAGTTACGGAATTATCGTGTTTCTTTTTTTTCTCTGCACGTCGTCTGACCTCTCCCAAACTCTCCCAGGACTCAATCAGGACTAGATACATCCACTCCTCAGCGCAATATCCTCTTCTAATCTTCATGGATTCTAAAATCCCGATAATATTTCTCCATGACTCTGTTTTGGTCTAACACGATGTAAACTCCTTCTTTCTCGAACCTGGCCGCCATACCTTCCCTGTTTAGACGAAACAGGGTTATACTAATCCATAACACAATAAAAATCCGGCCAAATCTCTTCCAACTACCGAATCAGGATACCCGTGAAGCTCCACACCTCTCTGTTTCCTTTTTTTCGCTTATCCATTAATTCATACGATCCAATCGAACGTACCAGCCCTGTTATGCTCTAGGAAGTCCATCCCAATAAAATTATGAGATTGAATCTCCTTAAATCCATGCCAAAACTCGAGCCCTAATCTGCTTCTTGTCTGCAAAAATTTTCCCGCCAAAATCTGAAATTCAAATTTAGAAGATGACCTCCCCTATCATGTACGGGTCTGCCAATAGTAGTTGCCATGGAAATGAGTTGCCCCTTATCAATTGAGGTGCCCTTATCCAAAATAGGGATCCCTTTAGTAGTTTTCTCCCAAAAACGCAAAAACCACTTTTTCGAGCCAATTTCGCGGCAAAATCTTATTTCTCCAAAAACACCTACAAAAACATAAAATGCCAAAATAGGTACAAAAATGAGCCCTAACAATATATAGAATCGAGACAAATCAGACACAAAAATGTGTCCATCAAATACCCCCAAACTTATTATTTGCTAGTCCTCGAGCAAAAATAAAATAAAAACAAAATCCTAACTCATTGTCGCAGGCATCGTCGATTGCATTTAGCGTATGCAATAAGCCTTTAAACCCCTAGGTGGCCCTAGTGGCCGAGTTATAGTCTCGGAAGGGTTTACAAGAGGTATACCCACAAAACCTTTACTCCAGACCCTAACTATCTACGCAAAACCTTGGAAGGCACTAAAAAGTCTCCTTGGTTGGCATACTTGTTGACTACAGGAGGAAGTACCCTGATGTGAAATTCCAATTGTTGTACACGAGTTTGCACTCAAGCATACTAAAATTCATATATAAGTCACAGAGCTCTACTCAGATAGTTTCTGGACATCATGACCGGAGTCAACCAATCACATGGATAGATTAAGAGATGGATATAAAAAAACGTAGATGGTTTTGATGTTGACTAAGGTGAACGGTGTTTCTCATATCTGTCTGAAGGCCACTTCCAAAATGAACCTATCCTAATGGATTGAGATACTGGTCTGGACTAATATCAACACACTAGCATATACAAGGGTACCAGTTATGCTTTCTTTGCGAGTTTTCTTGTAAATTATGTATCTTATGTGTGCTTTTGAGTTTATTAGGTGCAATGGAGTCATTTGGAGCAAAAAGACCAATTGGAACTCGTTCAAATACAAGATTTCTACTTTTCATTGTGTAGAGGACGAGAAGATGAAGACAATGCCGAAAGAATGGAGTCATTCCGAGTTCGTATGAAGAAGTTATGAGCAAAATAAGAACTTGAAGCATAAAAGAGCAAGTGTTATTGACACCCCAAGTGTAGGTTAAGGGGTAGTCTTTCTGTTAAGGGGCAATCAATCTTCAAAGGAATTGCTCAAGGGAGTCACGTCATTTACTGAGGGGAAGTTAAAATTCAAATAATACTAAAGGGAACCAACCATTTTACTATGGGCACCTTCATCTTCATATTTCAGTTTCCGGGAACCATTGTTACGGTGATTGATGACAGTGATGATCGGTAATTGGTAAACGGTGGGGAAGGGTGTTTTCTTTCTATCACGATGAAGTTGGCAGTGAAGATAGGAAGGGCTCGAAGTTCAGGGAGCTGTTGGTAGAGATGATGGAGCTATTCACGATGGAGCTCAGAACCATGCTGCTCGAATGAATATTTGTCTGTGGGTTGCTGGATATTTCGGTGAAGACGACATGGAGCTGATGCAGTCGATGGTGATGTTGTTCACGGGTGATGATCACCATTAACGATGAGCACTCGAGTTGGAATGGGAGAAAAATAGATACGGAAAATGAGTGGTAGCTGCCATTGTTGTTGTCCGTGATGTTGGTTGTGAACGGAGAAGACGAGTATGGTTGCTTCCAGGGAATGGTCGTTTGCTGCTACTGATGTTGCGCTCGAGAACAAAACAGGAAAGCCATGGCTGGATACTTGCCGATGGTGATTGTTGGAGCTGCTCGTGATGGAGCTCGATAGGGAAGTCCCTATGGTGATGGTTTATCGGTATGGTAACGGAGATGATCAATGGCTGCTGGCAGATGATAACGACATGGAATGATGGTGATGGAATGGGCTGGTTATGGTTCACGAAGTACAGCAGGGCATGGAGAAGTGTGTTGCAGTCCCAATAAGAGGCTATTGATGGCAATGAGTCAATGAACTGTGAAGCAATGCTCGAATGAGAACAGGAGATGGCAGCATAGTTGATGAGAGTTGCAGCTGGACCGAGACAGAGTTTGGCTGGTAACAATGGAAGGTCGAACTTGAAGCTAATGCCACTTCGGTGATGGTTATAGGGATGCTGAGGAGTGGCGTTGTCACTGTGGGATAGGATGATTAGTGCTGTATTGGTTGAGGTGATGGGTTACGAATATGAGAATGTTGTAGGTTGATGGCATGCATGGTAGTCGATGGAGTTTCAGTTTGTTGGGTCGAGCACTGCTGCGGTCGATGATGGTTATGGCTTGATGCCATTGTTGATGCTCGATGGAGTTATGGATCCGGACGAGGATACGGAGGAGTTTGATGGCAGTGGGATGAAGATATGAGCTTGGCAGAAATGTTCTGTCAGTTATGCCATGGTTACAGGGAATCAAGGTTGTTGCTGCCATTATAGGCAGTCGATGTTGACAATGGTGACGCGAAGAGAATGGAAGCTGAGCACAGATGAGTGATGGCAGTAATGGTTGGTGATCGGGTTCGAGATGCTGTGCGGGGAGTTAATGAAGTCGAGAGAAAGAAGGAGCTGAGAAGTGACCGAGTTCTACAGAACCCAGGAAAAATATCTCTCACGGCGACCATATCCACGAGTTCCTGAGAGAAATTTGGGAAGCGTAAGAAAAATGCCTTGTCAGTTCCAATGGACTGACAGGCTAATGTTATAACGGGCTGGTTTTCTCCAGTTTTGACGTGAGCCCATCTGGTTCTCTTAATTCTTTTTCCGGCCAAGCCTTGGACGTGTGAATTTGGCCGTGGCTTATTTTGGAAATTCTCACTTTGCACGGGGTGTGATGCACGGACACTTTCCTATTTTTACTAGGTTTCCTAGTTTCTTCAAGAAGAGGTTACAAAACTCTATATATAGGGAAGCTTAGATAGAATTTGGGGTATCTCTTCTACTTTGTTTTCTAGGGTTGAGAAACATGAAACTTCTCTTTCTTCTTGTTATGAACTCCATGAATATGAGCTAGAGTTTTTATTATTGGTTATGGAATAAGTTGAATTTCCAAACATGAGTTTTTGTGCAATAAATTAGTTTTCTCTCATATTATCGTTTATGATTCACCATGAATATTGTTACATGATTTGAATGCTTGTTAGTCGAGTCGCGAGTCGATTGAGTTTGCTTTCATCTCTATTGCTAGATTAGGGTTATTATACGCAAAAGTGATAATTCCGGATTGCAAGTAGCATAAATATGATTATAGTTTGTAGTGATATATTCTTATGATCATATGTGAACCATAACCTTTGTTAAATCGGATTAGTGCGCTTTCCACGTTCGATTGCTTTGATTGGCCTGATTTCAGATCACCAGTGGTCGATAATCCTAACTCTAGTTCAACACAACTGGCATATACAAGGGTTCCAGTGGTCGACTTTATTGAATTTATTCCGATTGGTCTGATGGTCTGGTCTCATTTTTTTTTTTTTTTTGATATCTCAATCACTCTATTTCACCCTAGCAGTGGTGACAACTTGAATCGTGAGCCCCGCCTAATCACTTAGAGAAACATATTTTAAAGAAAACAAAATAAAAATGGAAGTGAAAAGGATTCAACGAGATATGGCGAAACTACCATATTTTTTTCTTTAATTATAACACCTGAGCTCTGTGCTTTTATGAATAGGCTCTTTAGATGTTTCCATCTAATCAGATTGGTTCCTTGATGTGATTGTAGAAGTGGTAAATAATATTCGTTCAACCCGGACTTGATGAGATTCGATTTCAGACTTAAAGAGAGAAAACACTAAAAATAAATAGAATATATACACAAGTTTTGTCACAATTTCGAGAGGTACTGAGATTCAGGACTCCACCGATTCTCATTCATGTGGTTCAACTAATAATTCTAGACATTCATAGCTCAAATAATAACAATTTATTGACTCTAATTCCTTGCCGTAAGTAGATTTTGAAAGTGATGACTGTAAATCTAAAGCATGAGACATCAAAACACTTAAGAAAGCATGACCCATCAATTGAAATAACAATCACTCAATAAAAATCATAAGTCAATTAAAAATCAATGCAATAAGTCATAAAAGAATTAATAAAAATACCACACGCGTGAAGAATGGCTTCCTCCGTCGTCCCAGTGATGGGGTTTAGCTCCTCATGTCGAAAACACACCCAAAAGATATAAACATGGCTCAAAAGGTGTTTTTATTGAAAAATAATATAATGCAGCGAGTTTGTAACAGAGATAATTGTTACAAAACCCACTGTTACAGAGAACCCTAGCAGAAGTGTTGCGAACTCAAGTTTAAATGTTACAAAACTGTTACAAAGGGTATTGAATTTGAAAGATTAGGTAACGGTTTCTGCGACTGTTTTCTTCTGTAGTTTGTACTGTTCTTCTTCTTCTTCCCCGGAACAACAACAAACTTCTCTGCAACTTCTGATTTTTGCACTGCAGCTCCTCCAAACCATCCGTTCGGTCCCCAAATTCTCGACTCCTTGTTGTGACTTGTACCACCTTATTTATACACCGCATACCCCTTGAATCTCTCGGAATATTTTTCTTCTTCTTCACGGCCAAGTCACGAGAATAATTATGTTTTCTTTCCTCCTTTCCATTCCTGGGTTGTCAAATATCCTTTCAAACCATCTATAGCTCGATCGGATCAAATCTCAGAGAATATCTTCTCTTTTTAGTCACGTAACTTCCATATATATCTCGGATAAACCCGAGATAGTTATTTCCCCGTATTGCTTCAACTGGATAATTGGGCCCTGTTTAATCGAATAAAACACCTGTGATAACCCGGTAAATCACTTACAGGCCCAAAGTAATCCATTCCCGTGAAAATCCCCTGCTAAATCTCGTCCAAATCCAAACCAGCAAATACGCAGAGAGCTGTGACCATTTTCCCGCCAAATTTAGTTTTCCAAACGGAGAAGATGACCTCCCCCTATCCAGACTGGGGGTGTGAATAGCAAGTGGTCGCCCCTTAGTAATTGATGTGCCCCTTATCCAAATGAGGGGTCCGAATAGTAATTTTCTCCCACGAGCGCAAATACCACTTTTCGAGCCAATTTCCCCGCAAAAGCTTATTTCTCCAAAAACACCTATAAAGACATAAAATACCAAAATAAGCGCAAAATCGAGTACTAACATTACAGAGAATTGAGACTAAAATAGACACATAAATGCGTCTATCAAATACCCCCAAACTTATTATTTGCTAGTCCCGAGCAAATCAAATCTACAAAATAAAATCCTAACTCACTTGTCACGCAGTATCGTCGATTGCATTTAGCGTATGCAATAAGCCTTTAAACCCCTAGGTGGCCCTAGTGGCCGAGTTATAGTCTCGGGAGGGTTTACAAGAGATATACCCACAAAACCTTTACTCCAGACCCTAACTATCTACGCAGAACCTTGGAAGGCACTAAAAAGTCTCCTTGGTTGGCATACTTATTGACTACAGGAGGAAGTACCCTGATGCGAAATTCCAATTGTTGTACACGAGTTTGCACTCAAGCATACTAAAATTCATATATAAGTGACAGAGCTCTACTCGGATAGTTTCGGACATCATAACCGAGTCAACCAATCACATGGATATATTAAGAAGATGGATGTAGAGAAAACGTAGATGGTTTTGATGTTGACTAAGGTGAACGGTGTTTCTCATATCCTGTCTCAAGGCCACCGCCAAAATAAACCTATCCTAATGGACCGAGATACTAGTTCGGACTAATATCAACACACCGGGCATATACAAGGGAACCAAGTGGTCGATAATCCTAACTCTAGGTCAACTCACACTGGCATATACAAGGGTACCAGTGGTCGACTTTATTGAACACTTTATTCCGTTTGGTATGATGGTCCGGTCTCAATTTTTTTTTTCTTTTTCTCTCTTTTTTTTTTCATAATATTTTTTTCTTTTTCACTATTTTTTTTTTTTTTTGATATCTCAATCACTCTATTTCACCCTATTGGTAACAACTTGAATCGTGAGCCCCGCCTAATCACTTAGAGAAACATATTTTAAAGAAAACAAAATAAAAATAGAAGTGAAAAGGATTCAACGAGATATGGCGAAACTACCATGTTTTTTCTTTAATTCTAACACCTGAGCTCTGTGCTTTTATGAATAGACTCTTTAGATGTTTCCATCTAATCAGATTGGTTCCTCAACTCCTACAACCAAAATGCTTCCATCCACTTAGATTGGTTAGTGTCATCCTTAATAAGCATAAATTTCTAGGCTCCGGAGTTTAACAATGCAACTAAAAAGTTTCTCCCATACCCCCAAACTTAAATCTAACATTGTCCTCAATGTTCTAAAGATGAAATTAAAAGCATGAACAAGGAGAAACTATTACCATTTAAAGCAAAAGAGATAAGGAAAGATATTACCGTGTCGCATGAATGTTGGGTTACCTCCCAAGAAGTGCTAAGTTTAAAGTCTTCAGCCAGACTAAGAAAGGATTAGTCACCTCATAAAATCATAAAGTAATAGCCGAAATATCTGTGGGTCATCAAAACCAAATAGAGCTATCACAAGTAAAAGGAATCTGCAACATGCCAAGAAAATTAACAAATAAAGCACACCCTTGTCTAGTTTCTTGTTTAAGACAACTACATCTAGCGTGGTTTAGGTTCGAGCTCTCTATAACTGGGTCGAGATAAAATATTTTCATGTCTTGGAATTCCTCAAAGCTAAGATCCGGTTCAGGTTGTAAAGTCTGTAAAAACTCAAATAAGAACTTAGAAGCACATAATAATAACCAGAATAATTGAGGATCCTCTAAGTCAATCAGTTTTGACTCACACAGTTGACCACAATGAGAGTAGTGATCATTCTTAAGCAAATGTATCGTTTATATTCTCCTAAAATAATTAGGTTTGGTCTCAGAACTTAATAACTGACACATTTTGAACTCATACATTCCCACAATTGGTTGAAAAGTATTTGGTGGGAAAACAAAATCAATCTGGGTATCATAGCCTGGGCTAACCACATCAACCAGAGGGTGGGTTTCTAACAACTGAACTTCCCTATGGACATCACTAGGTTCAGGAAAACGTGTATGAAGATAATCTTTTAAAATGGTTGAGGCACATATATCAAGTCCCAAGTGGGGTACCTTTCTAAGCGTTAAAGCACATGGAGAATGATAATCACCCCCAAACTTAGAGATTTCAGTGTCTCTAGAAAGACTAGTCACAACTTCCCTAATTTATAGGTCATCAGATTCCTGAAAATGGTCAATTGATTCTTCTAAGTTATAATTGGGAGGTACATCCTCACTCATATTTGAGCTCTCTACGAGTCTATCTTCTTTGTCTAAGGCTAATGTTTCTAAATAGCTAGACTTTAAAACAGTATTCTCATAATAAACTCGTTCCTCAAAACTATCATCAGCTTCGTAATCATAAGGAAATACTACATCGTCTAAAACGGGGGTATCTCTAGTCAAATCCTCGTCCTTTTGAATAGGTGAATAATTATTAAAATTATTTGGATTTGAACTAGAAACATTATCATTATTAAGCTCAATTGGAGTAACAAATTCCTGATCACTATGCCTACTTATTTCAAATTCTTCATCAGCATTATCCTCATCGTAATCATCATTATAATAACATGAAAATGGTTGAACTTCATCTAAAGTAGTGTTACCAATTCTAAAAAGGGCTTCAATCGTTGACCGTTAACCTTTGAAGAACTATTACCATCTGGTGTCTCAATCTTAATAGCGCCATGAGGAAAAATAGTACGAACCACAAAAGGACCGGTCCACCGAGAGCGCAACTTCCCGGGGAATAGATGCAAACGAGTGTCATAAAGAAGAACTTTTTGACCTGGAGAAAATGACTTTCGTAAAATATTCTTATCATGCACAAGTTTCATTTTGTTCTTATACTCCTTAGCACTATCGTATGCATCTCTACGAATCTCATCCAACTCATTGAGATGGAGCTTTCTGTGAGCTCCTGCCTTGTCAAGTGAAAAGTTTAGCTGCTTAATAGCCCAATAGGCTCTATGCTCTAAATCGACAGGAAGGTGACATGCCTTGCTAAATACTAGACAATAAGGTGACATTCCAATGGGTGTCTTAAACGCAGTACGATAAGCCCATAAGGCATCAGTAAGCCTCGACGACCAGTCTTTCCTATTGGGATTAACTGTTTTCTCTAAAATACGCTTAATTTTCCTATTGGATACCTCTACCTGACCACTAGTCTGTGGGTGATATGGGGTAGCTACTTTGTGGGTAATACCATATTGTTTCATTAAAAGAGCAAACGGTCTATTACAAAAGTGTGAACCTCCATCACTAATTATAGCTCGCGGTGTACCAAAAAGTGTAAGTATGTTCTCTTTCAAAAACTGGACTACGACCCTGTGGTCATTTGTTTTACACGAACCGCCTCAACCCACTTAGACACATAGTAGACACATAGTAAAGATAACCAAAATAATTAGAAATGGACCCATAAAATCAATGCCCCACACATCAAAGACCTCAATCACTAAATAGGGTTCAAAGGCATCATATTTCTACGTGGTTCCTAAAGATAAAGAAACACAATGACTATAAACAACGAAGGCCGGAAAACCACACTAATATCTTAGGAAGCACTGACCCCCACATGCATGTTCATGACCCTTGTCACTAACATCTCCTATCAATAATACCCCCCAAAAGAAATGTGGTAGGGGCACTTTTCCCTCAAAGTGCACCTATCAATCACTGGTGTGTGTCGTTAATAGATTCTCAGTTAATGTAGCAAAAAGGCAAACGACTAGTTTGAAATGTGTTTGACTCTTAAAGCACCGATTTCTAATGTTGTTGTGATACTAGAGTGACTAATTCCACCCTCCGATCTCATACTAAGCAATGCTAATTTTCACCTTGTTCTACCGCGCTTCCTAAAAGGCCTTAATTGGATAAATGGTGCCTAAATTCCCTTACATACCCCTAGTATCAGAATGAATCACTATTTTCCTAAGCATTAAACACATTAAGAACAATTTGACAATAAACTTGCTTCATATTAAATCAAAGGGCTTCATTGTAGCTTAAGTGTTTAAACATGATGTAATAGTAAAAACAGAAGTTGCAAATGGAAACCCTAAAACATGCGCCATCTTACATCAAAACCACAATTTATATCTCAAAATTTACTCGGAAACAACACACAAACACCCAAACCTCTCTCTTCCGTTTCTTCGGCTCATTGTATCTTATTTATCTCTCACATAGCCTCTTGGGAAGAGAAGCTATAAGAGAGATAACTAGAACTAAGGGTGTCGGAAGGGATTCTTTGGGAGCAGGCCGGTACTGGTGAGAGAAATGAAGGAGGAGATGGCTCCCCATTGTCGGTCATGCAGAAGGAGAAGAATGAGATTAGGGTTTGGTGATGGGGTTTATATATGGCCGTGCTTGGGAGAGGGTGATGTGAAGGTTGAGCAAAAAATCCGAGATATTTTGGTGTTGGAGCGAGTGCATCGAGGGTTGATGAGGAGGCTTGTCAGAGAGATCTCAACGGCTTGGAGTGGAAGGGCTTGGATCCGGGTCACAGCAAGCCCATGTCTCCTAATAATTTGGCTTTCGCTCCATAGATGCTTGACTCCAATTCCTCGCTCTTGGCTCTCGCTCCGAGCTTTATTTATTACCTAAAAACACAAAATTAATTAGTACACATATTTATTCTTGAAAACAAAGAAAACTCGTAACTCTAAGCGCAAAAGATGAGTAAAATGCCAATAAAAAGGTGTATAAAAATGCAATATTTGGCAAAAAAATACCCCCAAAAATTTTACTTGTCCTCAAGTGAAACAAAATAAGAAATCCTAACTATACCCCCTGTCGCAGTCTCGAATGCATTTAGCGTATGCACTAAGCCTTTAAACCCCCAGTGTCCCTAGTGACGAGTTGTAGTCTCGTGAGGGTTTACAAGAGGTGTACTTCTCCAACTTCGAGTGTAAAAAGTCTCTTCCAAGAAGCTATGAGGACCCAATGCTAGAGTTAGAACTATCGAAGAACGCATTCTCATCCTTAAGTGCCGAGCGAGAAGTAACCATACCATATGAAAGAACTAATTCACTATACCATTAAGGTTTTATGATAATTGCACTCAAAAGATCGCTTTTTAGTCTCATGTGTGCGCAGGAATAAAGAGAGAAATCCAAGGTGATAACCTTCCGAAATAAAACTGAGACTACGTAAAATGTGGATAAAAAGAATCTTTTTCCGATGATCTCTAAGAAAGGAAATCAACCATTAGCAATGGGTGGGAGTACTCACTCACTTCTCACCCGATCGGCAATTAACATCAATCTCTCATAAGAACCATAGAAACGTCTTCACTCTTTCTAAGTCTTCTGCCTTCAATAAATGATGATGAACTTCAACGAGCGCAAGACAAAAAAGATTGGTTAGCACACATCAAAAATTATGCAAAAGGAAAGGGAAAGATGATGGATTTTTAGTCCATAAGTATGTACACAAGTGAACTAGATCCCACATAGATGGGGTCTTCCAAGTCAACTGCCTCAACTTCTCCAGGGAAGATGCTCCGTAAATGGTTTCAATCTCGACCATTGACTTTGAAAATGTTCTTGTTTGCTGGGTTTTCAACTTCTACAGCTCCATGGGGAAAGACTGTCGTACCGAATGGTCCAGGAAAGAACGTAGCTTTCCCGGAAACAAATGCAACCTAGTGTTGTACAATAAAACTTTTTGGGGTGGTGAAAGACTTGCGCAGAATGCGCTTGTCGGAAACACCTTCATTCTATGTTTGTACGTTTTGGCACTATCATATGCATCGTTTTCTCAATTCTTCCAACTCATTGAGTTGAAGTTTTTACGGGTTCCAAATCAAGATCAAAATTCAACTTCTTCACAGCCCAAATGCACGAACAGTAAATGGCATGCTTTCCGTACACTAGTTCAGACATCCCAACGGGAGTCTTGTATGCAGTCCCATAGCCCATAAAGCATCGTTTAAGCGCAAAGACCAATCTTTCCTAGAAGGATTGACGGTCTCTCAAGGATATGCTTAATTTCCTATTAGACACTTCCACTTGGCCACTTGTTTGAGGATGGTAAGGTGTTGCGACCTTTGTGAGTGATTCCATACTTGCGCACTAGTGATTCAAAGGGTCTATTGCAGAAATGACTACCTCCATCATCGATTATTGCTCTAGGGGTTCCAACCGGAGAGAATGTTCTCCCTTAAGAAAAGAAAGAACAACTTTATGGTCGTTGGTTTTGGATGCAATGGCCTCTACCCACTTGGAGACATAATCGCAACAAGAATGTATAACTTACCTTCAGAGTTGGGAAATGGACCCATGAAATCAATGCCCCAAACATCAAACAGCTCAACAATCAATATGGGTTGTAAGGGCATCATGTTTCTCCTGTGAGATACTTCCTAATTTCGGCATCGGTCACAAGCAACACAAAATGCATGGCAATCCTTAAATAGTGTTGGCCCGCTTTGCAAGATCTTTGCAGCAGTTTTCTTGGCACTAAAGTGGCCTCCACATGCATGGTCGATGACAAGAAAGAGATGACGTCCCTTTGTTCGTAATCGGGGACACATCTCCTAATGATTTGGTCTTGGCAAGATACTTAAACAAATATGGGTCATCCCAAAGGAAATGTTTAACTTCGCCAAGAATTTAACTGGTCTTGTTTGACCAATGCAAGGGCATTCTACCCGTAGCAAGGTAGTTGACAATGAAACCATGGCATTTTGAGCCACAAGCATCAATTGCTCATCAGGGGAATGATTCCTAATTAACACGGACTCATCGTTCAACATTCAACCTAGACAAGTGATCGGTTCTCGACCCTTTCTTATCTCGACTTTCGCGGTTAAACTCTTAGCAAGAGTATCCATCAATTAGACGGACATCTTTCTTAGACAAAAGATATCTCAATGCAAAGATGGTCGTAATAAATGATGACCTTAGACCCTATCAAATAAGATCTAAACTTGTCTAATGCAAACACAACAGCTAGCAACTCTTTCTCAGCCAGTGGAATAGTTCAATTGAGCATCATTAAGTGTTTTACTAGCATAGTAGATCACATAAGGGAGTTTGTCTACTCTTTGGCCTAAAATGCACGAAACGCATCACACATAATCTCAAATGGTAATGACCAATCGGGGTCCGACCCCCTTTAGTTGCTCCCATTGCTTCCTTACAAGCATCATCAAAGACAAATGCAACATCTTTTTGCAAGAAGATTGCACAAAGGTCGTGAAATTTTACTAAAGTCTTTGATGAATCGGCGGTAAAACCCGCATGGCCTAGAAATGATCTCATGTCCCTCACGGAACGAGGTTGAGGCAAGTGTTGAATGAGATCAACCTTGGCTTTGTCTACTTCTATGCCTTTTTCCGAGATGATATGCCCTAGAACAATGCCTCGAGTTAACCATGAAATGACATTTTTCCCAATTCAAGACCAAACTCTTCTCCTTACACCTAACTAGCACACATGTGAGGTGATGCAACCCACTTAGACACATAGTCTAGGTCATCCCAGGTTCTAATGGACCGTGGTTGAGGGCATGAAGCCAAGACTTGGCTTTTGTCCTTCGAGAAAAAGGAAACAATCTCAATTTGAGGACTCATCTCACATTTGGGTTAAAACGAGTCCCACAAATATCCTCAAAGTCTCTCACGTGATGCGACAAGTATGTAAAGATAACCAAAATAATTAGGAAATGGACCCATAAAATCAATGCCCCACACATCAAAGACCTCAATCACTAAAATAGGGTTCAAAGGCATCATATTTCTACGAAAAATGGTTCCTAACTTCACTAGTCTTAATGCAAAGGCAACAACGCTCACAAGAAACACAATGACTATGGGAGTCTTTAAACAACGAAGGCCGAAAAACCACACCGCAATATCTTAGCAATGAATCACTATTTTCCTAAGCATTAAACACATTAAGAGTCTTCTTAGCACTAAAATGACCCCCACATGCATGTTCATGACAAAAGGAGATAATACTGGACTTGTCACTCTCTCATGTACACATCTCCTAATAACTGTCCTGGATAATACTTAAAAACAAAAATTAATTAGATAAGGATCGTCCCAAAAGAAATGCTTAACCTCGGATAAAAACCTAGAACGATCTTGCTTACCCCAATGTAGAGGAATTCGACCAGTAGCACGATAATTCACTATATTCGCATACCAAGGTGATTGGGAAACAGAGAACAATTGTTCATCAGGGAAGTTATCCCTTATATGAAGGGAATCATTAGGGGAACTAACAACTAGACTAGACAAGTGGTCTGCTACTACATTTTCGGCACCCTTTTTGTCTCTAATGTCTGGAAAAAATTCTTGTAACAAAAGGATCCACCTAATCAATCTAGGTTTGGTATCCTTCTTAGACAAAAGGTATTTCAAAGCAGCATGATCAATATAGATTACGATCTTAGAACCTAATAGGTAGGATCTAAACTTATCCAAGGCAAACACGATGGCTAACACTTCCTTCTCGGTAGTTGTATAGTTCATTTGGGCATCATTCAGAGTTTTGCTAGCATAGTAAATCACATGAAGTAATTTGTTTTCTCGCTGACCTATCACAACACCTATAACATAATCTGAAGCATCACACATAATTTCAAAGGGTAGGTTCCAGTTAGGTGCCCGGACTATCGGGGCGATAGTGAGTAAATTCTTAAGCTTCTCAAAAGCCTCTAAACAAGCATCATCAAAGACAAACTTAACATCTTTTGCAAGCAAATTGCAAAGAGGTCTAGAAATCAAGCTAAAATCCTTAATGAATCGACGGTAAAAACTTGCATGCCTTAGGAATGACCTAACATCTTTTACGGTTTTAGGGACCTGTAAAGTCTTAATAAGGTCAACTTTGGCTTTGTCTACCTCTATACCCTTTGAAGAAACGATGTGCCCTAATACAATTCCTGATTTAACCATGAAATGGTATTTTTCCCAATTAAGCACTAAATTCTTTTCCTTACACCTAGTCAACACTAATGTCAAATGATGCAAGCACTCATCAAAAGATGAACCAAACACTGAAAAATCATCCATAAAGACCTCTAGAAACCGTTCTACCATATCGGAAAATATGCTCATCATACAACGCTGAAAAGTCGCAGGGGCATTACATAGCCCAAAAGGCATGCGTCTATACGCAAAGGTACCAAAGGGACAGGTAAAAGTGGTCTTCTCTTGGTCTTTTGGGGCAATAACGATCCGATTATAACCGGAGTACCCATCTAAGAAGCAATAATGACTATGTCCAGCTAATCTCTCTAGCATTTGGTCGATAAAAGGAAGGGGAAAGTGATCCTTCCTTGTGACCTTGTTCAATTTCCTATAGTCGATACAAACACGCCATCCCGTGGTCACTCGGGTTAGGATTAACTCATTATTATCATTATGGACTACGGTGATACGATTTCTTGGGGACAACCTGAATGGGGCTGACCCACTTACTGTCTGAAATTGGGTAGATAATACCCGCATCTAACAACTTAAGCACCTCTTTTCGAACTACCTCTTTCATGTTAGGGTTTAGTCGACGTTGCATCTCCCTAGAAGGTTTGGAGTCTTCTTCTAAATGAATTTGATGCATACACACAGTAGGACTTATACCCTTAATGTCTGCTATAGTCCACCCTAAAGCTTCCTTATTGTCTTGAAGTACTTTTACTAGCCTACTTTCCTAATCACTATCCAAATCGGAAGCTACAATCACAGGTAAAGTCTCAGATGGGCCTAAAAACACATACTTTAGAGTGTCGGGTAGTGGTTTTAGGTCCAACTTAGGAGGCTCTTCTAAAGAAGGAATTAAGGTAGTCTCAGAAACTGGTAATGGTTTGAACCTAGCTTTCCATCTATCAGTGTCTAACATAGGGGTAGAATCTAATAGAGCATTCACTTCTTCAATAGTGCTATCGTCATCAAAATCTAAACCAAAATGGGATAGACAACTTTCTAATGGGTCTTCAGATAAAATGTTTGGTAATGACTCCTGAACTAAGGCTTCTATCATGTTCATCTATTTAACACATGTGTCATCTAGCTCACAGGGTAGCTTACTGACATTAAAAATGTTCATCTCCATAGTCATATTACCAAAAGATAAATTCATCACACCATTTCGACAATTAATTATCGCATTAGACGTAGCTAAAAATGGGCGACCTAATATCACAGGTATTTGGTTCTCTGGGTCGGGGACAGGTTGGGTATCTAGGACCACGAAATCCACTGGATAAATAAACTTGTCGACCTCAATAAGAACATCCTCAATAACATCTCGAGGAATTTTAACGGACCTATCATTACACCGCAATGTCATCTCGAGTAGGTTTCATTTCACCAAGTCCTAGCCGTAAGTACACATGGTACGACGATAAGTTCACACTGCTCCTAAGTCTAGTAACGCTTTTTCTACCTGGTGTTTACCTATTGTACAAGCAATGGTAGGGGAACCTGGGTCTTTTTACTTTGGAGTTGTGGTGTTCTGAATGATTGAACTTACATGACTAGCTAAAAAGGCTTTCTTATGGACGCTAAGTTTTCGCTTTCGCGTACACATATCCTTAAGGAACTTGGCATAAGAAGGAATTTGCCTAATTGCATCTAATAAAGGAAGGTTTATGGTAACTTGCTTAAAAACCTCCAATATGTCATTAAAGTTCGATTCATTCTTTGTTGGTACTAATAGTTGGGGAAACGGGGCTCTAGGCACAGAATCAGACCTCTCAGGAACCGAATTGGCATCATCGGAAATTTTATCAGTCCCCTCAGCTAGTGGTGGTCCTGAGGGGTGAGATCCTGAGGGGTGAACTACAATATGTTCACTATCGGGCATGGTTATTTGATTGTCTACTACTCTACCACTCCTAAGGGTTCTAATAGCATTCAACTGATTCGATGGTTTTGTACCTACTTCATGAACTCCTCTAGGGTTGGGTAGTGTTTGACTAGGAAACTTACCTCTTTCTCTCAAAGACTCATTTATCAGACTAACATGGGTTTTCAACTCAGAAATAGCCTGACCATTTTCTTGTCCTATCCTGTTATTAGCTTGTAGACTTTGTTCTACTGATAGCTGAAATTTTGCAGTTTGTTGAGTTAACAAGTTGAGAGACTCCTCTAAGCTTAGGATTTTCTTATCTGACTTATTCTGAAACTGAGCTGGTCCCGAAGGATTCTTATTATAGCCAAAACCTGGGGGAGCATTATAATTACTAAACTGACCTTGATTCTGGCCCTTAGACCATGAAAGGTTCGGATGGTTTCTCCAACCAGGATTATAGGTTTCTGAATATGGGTCAAACTTCTGACGGTTATCAAATCTAGTGTTATTATAGAGAGCATTGGCTTGCTCTTCATTATTCTGGCCTTCCCAAAAAGGCTCCACTCTACCACTAATCTGACCCACTTCTAAAGCTTCTAACCTTTTTTCTATAGCATCAATTTTGGCATCTGATTCATAGCCTCCTTCTACCCTATTAACGTTTCCTATGCCTAGAAGAATTATTTTCTGGGTTTCCCTATTATTTTCCCATTGTTGGGTCTTTTAGGCGATTTCATGCAAATATGTCATCGCCTCATCAACTGTTTGGTTTTCAAACCCACCTGTACACATAGATTCTACTGTGGTCGTAGTGGAATAATCTAAACCCTCATAAAGGATTTGAACTAACCTAACCTTTTCTAAACCATGATGAGGACATTGGGCTAATAAATCATTGAACCTTTCCAAATACCTATACAAAGATTCTCCCTCTTGTTGAGAAAACGTGCAAATTTGCGTCCTAATAGACGATGTTTTGTTCCTAGGGAAAAACTTATTCAAAAAGGCAGATGTAAGTTGTTCATATGTTTCAATTGAACCAGAAGCAAACTATATAGCCACGATTTAGCTTTATCTTTCAAGGAAAAAGGGAATAACCTAAGTTTCAAAGCATCATCATCAAGGTTTCTAATCTTTAGGGTACTACAAATTTCCTCAAAGTCCCTAACATGGAAATAGGGGTTTTCATTTTCTTTCCCTAAGAAGATTGGGAGTAGCTGTAAGGTCCCAGGTTTAAGTTCATAATTTGCTTCTGTTTCATCTAACCTGATACACGAGGGACGAGTAGTCCTAGTCGGGTTCAACAAGGCTTTCAAAGTTGCCATTTCTGGAGCTATCGGAATATTAGGGATTGTCCCCTTAAACGGACGTTCAAAAACGAACTCTTCAAAAACCGGACTATCTAAATTGAGGTAATCGAGACGCTTAGAACTACTAGGTTTCTCTTTAACAAATCTACCTAGGGCGTCTCTTTTACGTTCAGGCGTACAAAAGAATTTATTTCCTAAATTGGAAGGGTAAGCAATCACAAATCAAGGCCGACTCAACCAAATCAAACATATTGATTTCTAGCAAACAAAAAGCATGATGGCTCCACTTAGATTGTTTCTAGACCAGCTTCTACTCTTCCAAGAGGCAACTAGGTACAATTTTAGTAAACCTCGTAGGATGATCTGAAAAAAGTAAGTCGAAGAGAAGTAGGAGAAGCTCTGAGGAGCTTGGATACCCCCACCTCTATGGAAAACGCTTCCCTGGGTTACAAGGCGGCTCTAATCGACTTCCAGTAATCTTCCTGAACTTTGAGTTAGGCTAACAAAATGCCCAATACGATCCTTTTGAACGACTTTCCTATAAGCTCGTTACCTTATCGGTCTAGTTCTAGTCAAAATTTTAAGGCTTAGGTTCGCGTAGGTTACGTGTTACTAAGGCGGGCAAGAAGAGAACGGTGATGAAATCCGAACCCTTATCTTGTATGGCCAGGCCTTGCCCTTTACTAGAAAAATAAATGTCCGTATTCAGTTCTCAACATATATGCATACGAAGGAAGATAGTAACTCGCTGACAGGGGATTCGCGAGTGTTCAGAATATTACCTCCCGTTCCAGATGGGGGATGAATCGGTTGTAGTCGACTTGGGCCACTGACTCCTATGTCAGTGTACGAACCCAAGGTGCAGAGACAATATCGTAATTGTCCTCCTTCTCTGCAAACAGTTTATATTTAAGAAACCCTTCCGTAGGGTTTTAAAAAAAATAATGTCCAAAGTTCAAAAGTCCAAAGTCCAAAAAGAAAAGAAAAATTACAAAAATAATAAACCCTATTACAATTTTTTTTTCCTAAAAATAAACAAACCCTTAAAAAAATGACTAAAATAAAATTGTCTTCTTTTCCGTTCTTTTCGCTTTAATCTTTAGCTCCAAGTCTTTATAAAATCACCAAACTCCTTGGCTCAATTTTCTTTATGGTCCAGAACCTGCAGACAAAAGATAAATACCCAAGAACGTAAAAAAGAACAAAATAAAGAAAAATAAAGAAAAATAAATCTAAAACCCTAAAAACAAGTCCGCGTCGGCGGCGCCAAAAAATGATATGGTTGTGATAGTGGTAAAAAGAGGTTCGATTCTCGAACTTGTGAAGGATTTTTTTAAGACTTAAATTCAAAACTAAAATAGAAAAATCACTAATAATTATAGCAAACACTGAAAAAGTTGATATCAATATTAAAAGAACACCGAGGCTAAGATTCCAATATTTTCCAAGTTCAAAGTGATTTAATCCAATCTTTATATTCATGCAATTTTTTTTTTCATTCAATTTGATTCTAACTATTGCAACAAGTAGATTTTCAAAGTAATAATTGTAAATACCAAGTATGAAGCATCAAAAGTCTTAAACTAAGCATACTCCATCAAAATAGATAACAATCACTCAAATAAAAATCATATTCAATCATAGTTCAAGGCAAATAATCATATAATAATTGCAAATAAATAGATAAAATAGAATATACCACTTCTCGTTGGAAAAATAGCTTCCTCTATCGCCTCAGCAATGGGGTTTAGCTCCTCATATTAATCATGGTCTCAAAATATGTGTTTGTTGCTCAAAAGATGATTAAAAGAGTGAATAGTAATAACACAGACTGTTTGAAACAGTGTATCGGTGTTACAAAACAGCTGTTATAATGGAACTATTACAGAAAACTGTTGTAAATACTATTGCTTTGTCGTTGATTTTAAGACCCCAAAAACGACTGTCTTCAATGGCCTTTTGTTCTTCGTGTTCTTCCTTGTGCACCAGCAGAAACAATTTCCTGCAACTCTTGATTTCGTTCTTTGTTCTTCTCTAAACTTTCCCAAAGTATACGTAACCCTTCTATGACCTATCCCCACTCCTTTTATATATAGCCCACAGGTTGATTATAACTCGATGAAATCTCGAGAATATCTCGTCTTTCCTCTCACGACAAGTTACGGAATTATCGTGTTTCTTTTCTTTCTCTGCACGTCGTCTGACCTCTCCCAAACTCTCCCAGGACTCAATCAGGACTATATACATCCACTCCTCAGCGCAATATCCTCTTCTAATATTCATGGATTCTTTATTCCCGATAATATTTCTCCATGACTCTGTTTGGTCTAACACGATGTAAACTCCTTCTTTCTCGAACCTGGCCGCCATACCTTCCCTGTTTAGACGAAACAGGGTTATACTAATCCATAACACAATAAAAATCCGGCCAAATCTCTTCCAACTACCGAATCAGGATACCCGTGAAGCTCCACACCTCTGTTTCCTTTTTTCGGCTTATCCAGCCCGATCCAATCGAACGTACCAGCTCTGTTATGCTCTAGGAAGTCCAGCCCAATAAAATTCTGAGATTGAATCTCCTTAAATCCATGCCAAAACTCGAGCCCTAATCAGCTTCTTGTCTGTAAAAGTTTTCCCGCCAAAATCTGAAATTCAAATTTAGAAGATGACCTCCTCCTATCATGTACGGGTCTGCCAATAGTAGTTGCCCTGGAAATGAGTTGCCCCTTATCAATTGAGGTGCCCCTTATCCAAAATAGGGATCCCTTTAGTAGTTTTCTCCCAAAAGTGCAAAAACCACTTTTCGAGCCAATTTCGCCGCAAAATCTTATTTCTCCAAAAACACCTACACAAACATAAAATGCCAAAATAAGTACAAAAATGAGCCCTAACAATATATAGAATCGAGACAAATCAGACACAAAAATGTGTCCATCACCTTGCGAGGTTCAAGAGATGTAAAGAGCACGACAGTAACTTAATTGATTGAAGGGTTAATTCGGTCTCAACTACATTATAATCCAAATTACAAGAATAGGATAGTGTGTGTATCATCTTAACACAATTTGGTGTTCAAAGCTAGACAAGGTCCTGGGGGTTTTATGCAAGTGCAGTTTTCCTTGTTAACAAACCTTTTGTGTCTCGTGTTTTTCCTTTTCTGCATTAATAGGAATAAGATAAGTAGTATTCGATATAGGTAGCTTAAGTCCTTATTAATTGTCATCAATAACGAGATTTGTTCTTTTTGAATTTGTATCTTAAAAGATAGATAACAATTTTTATACTTGGCAGAATTCGGATCCTCTTGATTGGGATACAACTAGATTGATCTTAGATATTGATTTGTAAGATAATCTAAGAATTTTTCTACACAATCAGGTTCAAGGAGTTTGTTGTCTAAACATATTGGTCGCGGAAGAGATAATAAAACTCCCTCTCTCTCTCTCTCTCTGTATATATGTACTCACAATTTTATTAGGTTTTGTCCATACATGTTGCCGAATGAAAAAGTTGGTGGTGTACTTGGTGCCCTCTCTTTTTCACTTGTATCTTGTTTTTACCTAAATATCTCTCAAAGAAAGAATATACCCATTACCTTGATTGAAACATATATGAAGGAAATCAATAGATCTCATGCTAGAGTCAGGATAACTCAAATCTTCAATTAAGCCGAAGTAACTCCTAGGCATGTAAAGTGCGTTAGTTAGGGAAATATAGTTCCTAACGTTTTGCGAGGTCCAAAAGATGTAAGTATCACGACCGAAGCTCAATTGTTCACAGTGTTGCTTCAGTCTCAACTACAGTCCAGTCTGAACTCGGATACTGGATTAGTGTTTGTAGTAGCTTAATACAATATGGTGTTCAAACTGGATAAACTTCAGGGTTTTTTCTCTGAATTGCACTTTTCTTTGTTAACAAAATTCTTGTGTGTGTGTGTGTTTATACTTTTTTTCTCATTTGAAGTTTTATTTCTTTTAATTGTTAAAAGTACTACAGAGGTTCATTCTCGTATCAACATGTTTTTTGGTGTTGTACTAGGTACCTTTCATTTTCAGAGAAGGTTCATGTACCGCGGATTCACATCCGACATGACGATCCCTTATTATGATAGGAGAAGTTCATGTACAAATTGTAATTGTGTTATTAAAAATATCTAAGATAACTTGTGCACATGTTGGGTAAAAGTTATCAATACTCTTTATCATGAAAAACATCAATTGATAAGGAAATCGATAAGCTTTTTTGTGGACTTTACATCAAGGATTCTGATATTCAAGAGAAACCAGATGCACAAATCCATTTAAATAGGGATACTCTTGTTGATTAAGCTAGCTGAATTGGAAGCTACTATTGATTACAAAAGTTATTATTAGAGCACTGCTCGGTCGAACTCGCATGCGTTGCTATCTCAAGCATGTTTGTCAATGTTAGTGATCAAAACTATAAGTCTTGATTTCTAGTCTACTATAGCTAAGTCTCGGACTAGGATAGAAAGTGTAGTTGAGCTCAAGAACTCCATGGAGATCATCATACAAGATGAAGAACTACTCAAGGAACTGGTGGAACTTCATCGACTAAAAGGTATGTGGAGACTTGAACTTATCTTTCACTCAAAAGTCTATCTACTCTATCTCTTATCTTGAGACAAAAGTCGTTTTGCTATATAGACTTTGATTATACACATTTGCTATTTCGAGCCGAGTTTATCTCGCCTATCTATTTCTCGAAATATGTGTTGGTAAGCTTTCGCTTTGGCCAAGTTCATCTTTACCTAGTGACGAAAGTTATGTTATGTTTCAATTACTTTGAAAATGGCTTTGACGAAAAATAGTTTGTGAATAACAACTATATAACGTCCTCTAAGAATGTTTCAATGATTGAAATGAGAGTTTAGATTATATAACCATTGTTGGATATAAGCATTGTGTGGAAACACATACATGTATAAGTCCTTATTCCTTGAACCGAAGTATGCTTACTTTGTTGATCAGGAAAACCGGAACAACAGTCCGCGAACCCAGTCCGCGAACTGTCGTAGGTTTTCATCCCGAGAAAATCTGCTGGAGTTTGTAAACTTCTTCCGGGAACTTAAGTCCGCGAACTTAGTCCGCGTACTTGAGTTGGTTATTTCTAAAGACGATTATTTGTGAACTTATACTTATATAAACTAAGGAACGTAATTTGCAAACCGTGGCTATAAAGTTCATGAATCGATTCGAGTGAATCAAATCGTTTTTGCTTCGATTGTGTCTTGTATACTTCTATAAGATCTAAGCAATTGAACAACTCTCTAACTAGTTCATTTGAGTCATTTGAACTAGTTATGGTGAAGAAGAATATGGTTGATATGAAAGTGCTCATATGGCTAACCATTTGGTTAACTATTGTTGAACCAACAAATGTACATGTTTGGGTACAGTTACACAAACCTAGAAACGTGCATTTCATTTGTGTGTAACAAGCTAAGTTTTCGATCCAACGGTTGAAAGATATTAGCTTGAATCTAATCATGTTTTCATCTAACGGTGAATATTGAATGCTTTGTTACTAAGTTAACATTGATTGCAAACCCTGATTTGAAAGACTATATAAGGGAGAACTCTAGCAACTGGGAAACCTAATCCCCACACCTCATGTGTGATACTAGTTGTATAGATAGAGTCGATTCTCCTTTAACCTTAGGTTTCTACCGAGACCCTGTAGGTTAACGACTTGAAGACTTTATTGGGATTGTGAAGCCAGACCGATACTACTTTCTTGTAGTTACGTGATCTGATCTTGCTGTTTCTATCGTATTGAGTACAATCGTAACGATTGGCTTGAGATTGATATCTCCGATAGGCAAGATATAAAAGTAGTCACAAACATCTTCGTCTCATCGTTTGTGATTCCACAATATCTTCTTTCGCCGCGTCGATTAAGATTATTGTGAGGTGATTGATAATACTAGGTTGTTCTTCGGGAATATAAGTCCGGGTTATCAATTGGTTCTTGTTCACCTTGATTTATCAAAAGACGAAACAAAACTTGTAGGTATTTCTGTGGGAGACAGATTTATCTATTACCGTAGACTTTTCTGTGTGATACAGATTTGTTTATTAAAGTCTTCGACTTTGGGTCGTAGCAACTCTTAGTTGTGGGTGAGATCAGCTAAGGGAATCAAGTGTGTAGTATCCTGCTGGGATCATAGACGTAAGGAGCGCAACTGTACCTTGGATCAGTGTGAGATTGATTGGGGTTCAAATATAGTACAGACCGAAGTTAGTTTGTAGTAGGCTGGTGTCTGTAGCGGCTTAATACAATGTGTTTTCAATCTGGACTGGGTCCCGGTGTTTTTCTGTATTTGCGGTTTCCTCGTTAACAAAATTCTGGTGTCTGTGTTATTTCTATTCCGCATTATATTTTGTAATATAATTGAAATATCACAGGTTGTGCGTTAAGTTCAATCAATTAGAATATCCAACCTTTGGTTGTTGATTTACATTGATTGACACTTGGATATTGGTCTTTGGTACCATCCAAGTTATTTCTATTGTATTCAATTAGACTCGCAGATTTCTATTTGCTTGAGTAAGAATTGAATCGAGAAAGAGAGATATAACTCTTTGATATACTTTATTAAGATTGAGTCTAGTTGATTCTCTTGAAATTATATTGGAGTTAGTCCATACAGATTGCTAATCGAAATATTGGGTGTGGTTGTTGTATCCCCGCTTTTTCAATTGGTATCAGAGCAGGCAAACACGTTTAAAGACCTTACAAGTCTGTGTTTGTAGCGATCTGACTCTATGGACAAGAGTACTATCTCTGATAACGCAACATCAGTTCAAAGCCTTCCTTGTGAGTTTCAAAGTCCCGAAGCTTTTAAAGACTATGGTTCTGGTCCTCTGTCTGAACCTGCATTTAACTGGGAAAAATATCTTGATGAACAGTTGGATGATCTTTCGGATGACCGTGATTCAGAAGAAGGACAAAGTATTGATGAGGAAGTCTCTCAATATATCTAGCTTTTTGATCGTGATTTGAAAGATAAAAATTCAACTACTTGCTTGAGTAAATACATGGCTCCTCTTTGTCAAGAAAACAGAAAATTGAGAAAACTCTTTAAAGGATATGATTGTGGATATAAAATCTTACAATCTGTTGTTAAAGATCGAGAAGAATATGTACGCACTAAAAGGTCTGAATGTGATAATCTTCTTCGAAATCTCTTTTTGATGAAAGAAAGACTTGCAGAATCTGAAGCAAGATATGACTCTCAACAACAATGTTTTAATGACAAAGAACTCGGTCTTCTCGCCAAAGAAAAATCCTTGGAGACTGACCTTGTTGCTGCTCTTGATAAAGTGAAATCACTGGAAGAGAGTCTAAGTATATTCAATTCTAGCTCTACAAAATTATTTTCTATGCTTGTAGCATGTAAAGAACATCGTGATACACGTGGTCTGGGCTATAAAGGAATAGACGCTCCAAAAACGAGTAAGATCAGTTTTGTTAAAGCTAATGATAACTATTCATGTGAACAACCTTTTGCATCTTGTAATGAGTCTGGAAATAAGGATTTTTCCCCTCCTAAATCTATCCACACGAGAACGGTCAAGAACAATTCTTTTAACTGCTATTATTGCGGAAATAAAGGACATCATGAGCGAAGATGTTGTTTTCGTTTGAAGAATGAAAAACTTCACAACATTCTTGCATGGATGTCTAAAGAAGTTATTAAACCTGTCTTTTATGTTGTTGGAGTAAAAGGCATTGTCAACAATCAAGAAAAATACCGTGATAAGTCTTTTCTTAATTGTGCTTTTGAAACACAAAATATTGACAATGGTAGAAGGAAAAATGGCAGAAGGGCAACTGACTTCTTAAATAACTCTGAAAAGAGAAAAAGACATAGGAGAAAGAAAGAAAGGTTGAGTTCCTTTTCTCTCCCTGAAGAAGAGACACCTGCTCCAGATTTCATTCATCTCAATAATCGAGTCTCAAAGCTTAAGATCAGCATAAACAGACTCAAACGGAGCATCAAAAAGACAAGGAAAACGGCTGGCTCAGGTATTCCTTGTTCCTCTCTTGATAAAACTTATTCAACCAAGTCGAGTGATTTTTCTGTAAATCCTCTTGAAGGAGAAATAAAAGAAGTCAACATTGATGAGCAAAATGCTCATCTAAATACAACTTGACTGCTTGATGTAGCATCCTTCTTGTAATCAAAAGAAGGATGCTCATAGTTCTCAGGAAGTGTGTCTTGAGAATGCTGTCAAAGTTGAATATTATGTTTCTTCTTTTATTATATTTAATAAATCTATGAGCCTCGGCAACCCAACAAGGAAGACATGGGCTAGAGCTACCTACGACCCGGATCCGAGCCCGCTCACTCGAGCCGTCAAGATCTCGCCTCGGCTACATCCAACGGCCGCTCCATCGCTTACATCTATATCTCGATGATCCGTGCAACACGAGATCACTCCAAAAACCGCTACCAACCTCGACCGTTCGGATCTCTTCGCCTTCATCCTACGCTCGGTGAGGCCTTCTCATCGAGTTTTGCTGTCCGTTTCACAAAGAAACGACCCATACCCTATACCCTAGTCGACTACCTCATTTCACCCTCATCTTCTCTTTCTTCTTCTCCCCCGACAATGCAGCGCTCTCGCAAAACCTCTTCCGCCGCCTTCTTCCCTCACCCCCGACATGCCGCTTCCACCACCTCCATCATCACCTTACCCTGACAACACCATCACTACAGCCCAACAACTCCAACAACCGCACCCCTCTCTAGATTTAGTTTTTCTCTTTCTTAGCTTCTCCAACCCTAGAAGCTAACTTAGAGAAAAGCTAAAGCTAGGGTTTACCTCTCCACAGTCGAAGCATGGAGTAGCTGAAACGATTGAAAGAGGAGACAAGTGAGGGAGCGACGTGGGTGAGATGTTTAATTTGATTTTTATTTTAAAGAAAATTAGGGTTTGAGAGTTTGGGGTTTGTGTATAAATAAGAACCGAGTTCATAGAACGCACGCCGGATTAGCCAAAGTCTTTGTCAATTAGATTTAATTTCGTTTTGTTGTTTTAATTTAGTTTGTTAGGGTTTCAATGAAACCCTAACTTCTGTGTATGATTTCAACTATATGTGAAGTACTCTTGCATGCTTAAACTATAAACTTGTCTTCAATCATAGTGCCCAAGGTTTTTCTCTCACAATGGATGCCCTGTATCCATTGTAGTTAGGTTATAACTACTTTGAGTGTGCTGCAGCTCAATTTTTAGACCAAATGCTGATTCCCTTGACTAGTTGTACTTAATTAGACAACTAGTGCTCGGGTCAGCACTTTAAGTCGTTCTTTGAAGCATTACAGTGAGAGATAGGTGGTGGAATTGACACCGCCTATCTTTCACAGACAACAAGATCCTTAACTTAGTTAATCATACAATAGGAGTTAGAGGTGGATTTGCATACCTTAGCATTCTTTTTATCATTGTTTATACCTTAGTTTAGGTTGATTACATTTCACTACTAAGCCGTATCGGCAAAACATCTTATAAACCATCTCATTGTCACTATGTCACTTTTAGAACTCAGTTGAAGAAGGCCTTAGATCACATAAGGGCACCACAAGTCTCTGTGGTTCGACCCGTACGTGCCCAGTGCTACATCACGACACCGTGCACTTGCGGTATAACCCGTAGGCCGTAAAATAGACACATCTTCGGGCCTACCAAGTTTTTGGCGCCGCTGCCGGGGACTTGGCGCGTGCCCTGTGTTCTTGGCTCGCTTCTCTGTTCTTCATTTTTCCTTGTATATACTCACCGTGCAATCGTTAATTTTTAACCCCGTGTTAGCATAATATAGTTTTTCTCTTGTTTACATTTTCACTTGTTTGTACATCTTTAAGTCGTTAGTTCTCTCGATCTTGTTAATTTTAGCCTTGCATTGTAGTGTAACTTAGTCTCCGTTGTTCTTTGTTTTACTCATTGTTCATTTCACCCTGTCACATTGCATTTTTCTCATTGATCATTGCACTTTGTTCATTCTGCAGCTTAGTGTGTCATCTCTGTAGCTTAGGGTATCACATTGCTCTTATTGGTTCATTGCTCTTTGTTCAGTGCATTTTGTTCATGGCACCTTAGCTGATAACCTGGCAGCTTGTGTACACTGCATGTTAACCTTCACTGCTAGAACCATTGGCCCTGAGCTTGTGAGCCACCTACCACCTTGCTAGCCCCTGAAGCTGCAAGTTGTGAGCTGGGTTAGTTGCAGTCACAAATCCATTAGCCTGAGCTGTCACCACTCTCTCATTCTCTGTGCTTTAACTTGCATATCCTGAGAACTAAAAACCTTCTCTTGAGATAGCAGGTACCACCTGTGCTACTGTGGAGCAGCTGAACCAACCTAGAGAAACCAAGGAAAAGCCCAGGATTTGGGCCTGTGCTGCTATGCATGCTGATAAGCTGAGTCGACCCAGGGAAAGGCTCGGAGCATTACAGCCATTTTAGCTGTGCCGGTTGGTTGTTCTCAGATCTTGTTACAATCTATACTTGCATGAATGATCTGTGTGCAAGCATGTGCTGTTATTTGAGTTTCATTTTGGACTGTTATTTGTGCATTCTTTGAGACTATTCTCGAGATTTGGAATTCCCGTATAATCTCGTTGTGACTCCGTGCGCCAACTTGTTAACCCCGATCGCATGATTGTTAGTTGGCCAACTTGTGTTGGATGCCAAGATTGGTTCATCTCGATAGGCTAGATATTCTCGCAACATCTAGGGTTTGCGTTGCTCGTGAAACCCCTTGCTAGCCCCCGTTGCATTTACCGAGCATCTATGCATGACCGAAAGTTAGCCGAGCTTAACCACATACCCCGAAAATTTTGAGCATTGGGACCGCAACCAACCCACCTCGACCCTCTCGTGTGTTTTCAACGGAGCTATACGTTGTTCATCTGCTGCATCTGCTGACCCAGTGAACTGATTCAAGTGACTAACTCCAGCCCCCTGAAGCTGTGAGTTGAGGTGTGGTTGAACTGTGAAGTTGTGCTCTAACCCCCCAGCCCCTGAAGCTGTTGAGGGTGAGTTGTAACTTCAACAGCCAAGTTGGCCGCAAACCTCACCTGAGCCACCAAGTTAAAGCCCTGTACCTCAGTGCTCTGTGCTGATCCATATAGCATTGTGAATCTGTGTAACTTGTTGAGCCAGCCTGAGCATAGTCTTTTGCATTAATGTATGAATCTGTGGTGCATAAATGTACCTCGTAGCCGCATCATTTTTGTGAGCTAGTGTTAACTCCGTGTGATTTCGTAGACTAGCACAGTGTACTTGTGCACTGCCAAAGATAGGCTAAACCGAGTTGCAAAGACTCGCTTATCTTGTGCCACAGAGCCGCAGACCGGCCTAGCTGCACACAGTGAAGCTCACACAACCGAGCCGCAAAACCTAACCGAGAACCGGGTTTTGCAAAACCAAACATAACCCACACTTTCTGGGCAGTTTCAAACATAACCAGGGGCTTGCAACATCTAAACCGGGCTTGCATACAAATTGGCCTTGCACACAAGCCTCGGGTGTGAAATCAACCCGGCCATGCATTTGCACAAACACCGAGCCCACATCTCGTTGGGTGGGCACATAACCAAACCGAGCCCAAACTCGACCCAAATCAAGCTATGCCAACCTGAGTTGCCCGCAGCTGGGCTGTGCAACTAACTCTGCATAAACTGAGCCCACATCTGTTGGGCTGTGCAACCAAGCTGGGCCAGACCAACTAAGCTACACAACCTGGGCTGCAACCAAATTGAAGCCCAAATCTTGAGCTGTGCATTTGCACTTAGACTAAACAGCCTGGGCTTAAACCAAACAGAGCCCACGGTTCCAATGGGCCGTATTTTCCCAACAAACCAAAACCCATTTAAACCAAATCCCAATAAACCAAATCAGCCCATTTAAACCAAATTTTCCCACAAAAACCAAACAATCACCCCACACAAACCAAATTCCCACATAAACCAAATCCCATTTTCATGTTGATGTTTCTGTACATTATTTTTTTGGGTTAACCCTCAACTTTTTAGGACTTGTTAAATTTTCTTTTCTTGAATCCGGTGAGTCTTCTTGTGCATTTTTGTGCTAATCCGATATGATCACCACCGAGAATGTTGGATTTTGCCTTGATTAATGAAGCTCAACCTTGCTCCGCCGATATCCTAATCTCTTCCCTTTTCTCTTATCAAAGATAGTTCTCTCGGTATGTGACTGTTTAAAATTTCTTCTATATGTCGACACATTGAGGACAATGTTTGATTTAGGTTTGGGGGTGCATTTGCATTTAGAGTTTTTAGTCTTTTATTTTGCATTTAGAATTTTTAGTCTTTTATTTCACCTTTTTCTTAAAAAAAAAAAAAAAAAAAAAAAAAAAAAAACAAAAACTCTTTTTGTAAAAACCTCCAACTTTTAGAGATTTTAGAGTCACTAGCATGCTTTTAGCTATGTTTACATAGAGATTCTGACCGAAATAACAGAACTTGGAAGTGCTGAAAACGCAATCGGGTTCCTTAGTTGATTAGAGCGTTAAAGTTGGATTTAACCATACCGAGGGCTTAATTAGGTGTCATTTAGATATTCGGTAGTAGAATTGTGATCACCCATAGTGGAGACTACCCAATTTACATCAAGTGAGGCACCAACCTTCAATTTTTTGCAACTTTCTAGAAAAGTTGTTAGAGTGTGTGTCACCATACGTAAATTCGGTAGGAATGGTGAGCTACCCAACTTCGCACCAATTTTCAAGACTACTTTTGATCTCTTGAGTGCTAGTTTTTGTCAATCATGAGGGTGACGTCTAAAGAAGAAAACTCCTTCTAAATACCGATTTACGTTAGCATCTCTCTCTCTCTCAATCAGCAAGACCCATAGAAACACATCATCACAAGAACCGGAGCAGAATCAGAATATTGAAAGAAAAATTGATATAGTCCAAGGTTTATGTGCAACAAAGAAAAGAAAATAAGATGAGAATTAATGAAGTTTGTGAAAAATTTAGTTTATCGTTTTATTGTAACCAATTAAAAAAAAAAAAAAAAAAAAAAAAAAAAAAAAAAATTCAAGTTTTTGTAAAGTTCAAGTTCGTCATCAACAGTTGAAGACCGAAGACCGAAGATTGAAGACGTTTCTATGGTTTCTTATGAGAGATTGATGTTAATTGCCGATCGGGTGAGAATTGAGTGAGTACTCCCACCTTTGCTAATGATTGATTTCCCTTCTTAGAGATCATTAGAAAAAGATTCTTTTTGTCCACACTTTTGTGGAGTCTCCAGATTTTATTTCTAAGGTTATCCTTCTTACCTACAACGTGTGCAGGGATTTCTCTCTTTATTCCCGCTCGCACACATGAGAGACTAAAAAAGCGATCTTTTGAGTGCAATTATCATAAAACCTTAATGGTGAGGCAGAAGTTGAGACTTATGATCACAATCGAATCCGAATTCTTTCATATGGTATGGTTACTTCTCGCTCAAAGACTTAAGGATGAGAATGCGTTCTTCGATAGTTCTAACTTCATTACTAGCATGCGAAACTCTATGTCCTCATAGCTTCTTGGAGGCTTGAGACTCTTTTACACTCTGAAGTTGGAGAAGGTTTTGTGGGTACACCTCTTGTAAACCCTCACGAGACTACAACTCGTCCACTAGGGACACCTAGGGTTTAAAGGCTTAGTGCATACGCTAAATGCATTCGAGAGACCTTTATAGTTAGGATTTCTTTATTTCTGTTTCACTTGAGGACAAGTAAAATTCAGGTTTGGGGGTATTTGATGAGTGCCAAATAGTGCATATTTATACATCTATTTATTGGCATTTTACTCATCTTTTGCGCTTAGAAATCATATATTATCCCATATTCTCGTGTTTTCTTTGTTTTCAAGAATAAATATTTGTATTAATTAATTTTGTGTTTTTAGGTAATAAATAAAGCTTGGAGAATCGAGGAGCCAAGGAGCGAAGAATTGGAGTCGAGCATCTATGGAGCGGATAGCCAAAGCCCGCGCGAATCGCTTGCAACCCAACAAGGAAGACATGGGCTAGAGCTACCTACGACCCGGATCCGAGCCCGCTCACTCGAGCCGTCAAGATCTCGCCTCGGCTACATCCAACGGTCGCTCCATCGCTTACATCTATATCTCGATGATCCCGTGCAACACGAGATCACTCCAAAACCGGCTACCAACCTCGACCGTTCGGATCTCTTGACTTCATCCTACGCTCGAGAGGCCTTCTCATCGAGTTTTGCTGTCCCTGTTTCACAAAGAAACGACCCATACCCTATACCCTAGTCGACTACCTCATTTCACCCTCATCTTCTCTTTCTTCTTCTCCCCCGACACAGAGCAGAGCTCTGCAAAACCTCTTCCGCTGCCTTCTTCCCTCACCCTGACAGAGCCGCTTCCACCACCTCCATCATCACCTTACCCTGACAACACCATCACTACAGCCAACAACTCCAACAACCGCACCCCTCTCTAGATTTAGTTTTTCTCTTTCTTAGCTTCTCCAACCCTAGAAGCTAACTTAGAGAAAAGCTAAAGCTAGGTTTACCTCTCCACAAATGGGCATGGAGTAATAAACGATTGACAGAGGAGACAAGTGAGGGAGCGACGTGGGTGAGATGTTTAATTTGATTTTTATTTTAAAGAAAATTAGGGTTTGAGAGTTTGGGGTTTGTGTATAAATAGAAGAACTGAGTTCATAGAACGCACGCCTGGATTAGCCAGTGCTGTCAATTAGTTTCAATTTCTGTTTTTGTTGTTTTAATTTAATTTGTTAGGGTTTCAATGAAACCCTAACTTCTGTGTATGATTTCAACTATATGTGAAGTACTCTTGCATGCTTAAACTATAAACTTGTCTTCAATCATAGTGCCCAAGGTTTTTCTCTCACAATGGATGCCCTGTATCCATTGTAGTTAGGTTATAACTACTTTGAGTGTGTTTGCAGACTCAATTTTTAGACCAAATGCTGATTCCCTTGACTAGTTGTACTTAATTAGACAACTAGTGCTCGGGGTCGACACTTTAAGTCGTTCTTTGAAGCATTACAGGGAGAGATAGGTGGTGGAATTGACACCCTGCCCTTATCTTTCACAGGACAACAAGATCCTTAACTTAGTTAATCATACAATAGGAGTTAGAGGTGGATTTGCATACCTTAGCATTCTTTTATCATTGTTTATACCTTAGTTTAGGTTGATTACATTTCACTACTAAGCCGTATCGGCAAAACATCTTATAAACCATCTCATTGTCACTGTCACTTTTAGAACTCAGTTGAAGAAGGCCTTAGATCACATAAGGGCACCACAAGTCTCTGTGGTTCGACCCGTACGTGCCCAGTGCTACATCACGACACCGTGCACTTGCGGTATAACCGTAGGCCGTAAAATACGTAAATTATAAACATCTTTTCGGGCCTACCACCTCGCTCCAGTTCTTCTCTTGAAGATAATTATGATCATCTTCTTTTGAGAAAAAATTCCCTGTTTAACTGTTCTGTCTCCAAGTAGTTGTTTCTCAACTATTATTCTTGACATAAGAATTTCATCCATTGTTTAGAATGTCTCTTGAGTTCTCAAGAAGCAGTCTAAAGTTGGCTCCTCTATTTTCTCGGTCACATGTCAGGGTTGTGACCACAAGTGCACGAACACCTGACCCACACAGACTGTATACAAGCTTTCCTAGGGTTTTCCATGGAACTCCTTTATATACATTTATGTGTCATCTCTTGATACATAGTTCCGTAAGGTCAAAAGGTTCTACCGATTTTTGGTGTGCGCAATGAATGGAGGCAACAAATATGATGAAGTCAAAAAAGGCAAGACTATCGAGTTTTACAAGAATCCTGTTTTCATAACATGCTATCATACCATTGACCATGAAAACAAACTACCAGTTCAGATTCTTCACAACTGGTAGGAAATCTTCTTCAAGATTTTAAAGTCTTTCGTGAACAACTCGGAATTGCAACAAGGAATCTTGATTTTCTGAAAAACGAACTGAAGAAAGCAACTGATGAGCTCCTCCATGTTCAATCTCTAGTTGCTGACCGGGTCTAGCGCTTTTCGGATCATGTTCTCTAAAGTTTTTTTTAGTCTAGTAAATCTTCTTTTCTTGTTTTGTTTAGAAGAATAACTAGAGTTTGGAATAGCCATTATTGTGATTACACATAGCTATGTCCAACGTTTTCATCTTCATGTTTTTAGGTTTATTTGTTTAAATTCTAAAAAATTGTTTGGAAGATGATTTTTGCAGTATTAATCTTTATGGTTTTATATATTGCAATTTGTTATGGGATATGTGTGTTTGCGTCCGTGAACTATGATTATCCCATACCTTGTCAAAAGTTAAGTCTTTCATATGTCGATATGCATGTATTGATAAAAGAATGAATGAGCTTTTGACATCACAAAAGTTTGAATCCTATTATGTCATTATTGATGGAAGATAGGATGAACTTTTGTTTACGAGGATTATGTCTATTATATGTCATTGTGCAAATAGTGATGGAAAATAGAATGAATCCTTGTTTATTCCGCAGTATTGATCTTCCCTGATCCATATTTTATGTATATACTGTGAGGCTCCGTAAGTTCTCTTATGTTGAGCATTTTCGATTAGATTAATTATGGGTTCTCTTGTGATTAATCCAATTGAGTATTTTTGGATTCAAATTCATATTCGTATGTGATTTTTTATGTCCAAAGAAATCCTTCTTTTCTTTTGAAATTAAGGCCGCTCTTGTTGTTCTTTCGGGAATGACATATTATGGGGGAGAGTTCTTAATTGAACTTGTGCTTGATTGCCAAATCTTTGTGGGGAGTGCGGCTGTGGAATATTATAGGGGTTATCTTGTATCGTTATAAACTCCTTGATGAAAGCATTTAGCTTCGGCTATATGATAGCATCTAAATAAGTTGATATGTGCTTTCTTTTGGTCATGAAATGTCTCTTTGGAAATTTCATTAGGATCCCGTTTTCGTACCTTTTCCAATTTTATTGACAAAAAGGGGGAGAATTAATATGTAGTTCACACTACAAAAACATATGGTTTTCGGATCATTATGTAAGGGGGAGTGGTTTCTATGTGAGATGGAGTATTGACTGAGGGGGAGCGATACATATCACCATAGTATTGTTGTCGAAGTTGTGATACAATTGGAATTTGATGTTGTATAATAATACTATGACACTGTATAACAATGATTGAGAATTCTTGTTTTCTCATTGTTATAGCTACGGATTTTCAACAACGATGATGCTAAACTTACAACCTTTGGGATCATTGGAGTACTTGGAAGTGACGAATATTTCGAGTAATGTTGAAGATTAGGCATGTGGAATAGGAGCTACAAAAGTTTATTTATTTATTTTTGTATTCCATATGTATTGATAGTTTTGTCACTCAAATTGACAAAGGGGGAGATTGTTAGAGCACTGCTCGGTCGAACTCGCATGTGTTGCTATCTCAAGCATGTTTGTCAATGTTAGTGATCAAAACTATAATTATTGATTTCTAGTCTACTATAGCTAAGTCTCGGACTAGGATAAAAAGTGTAGTTGAGCTCAAGAACTCCATGGCGATCATCATACAAGACGAAGAACTACTCAAGGAACTAGTGGAACTTCATCGACTAAAAGGTATGTGGAGACTTGAACTTATCTATCACTCAAAAGTCTATCTACTCTATCTCCTATCTTGAGACAAAAGTCGTTTTGCTATATAGACTTTGATTATACACATTTGCTATTTCGAGCCGAGTTTATCTCACCTATCTATTTCTCGAAATATGTGTTGGTGAGCTTTCGCTTTGGCCAAGTTCATCTTTACCTAGTGATGAAATTCATGTTATGTTTCAATCACTTTGAAAATGGCTTTGACGAAAAATAGTTTGTGAATAACAACTATATAACGTCCTCTAAGAATGTTTCAATGATTGAAATGAGAGTTTAGATTATATAACCATTATTGGATATAACCATTGTGTGGAAACGCATACATGTATAAGTCCTTATTCCTTGAACCGAAGTATGCTTACTTTGTTGATCAGGAAAACCGGAACAACATTCCACGAACCCAGTCCGCGAGCTGTCGTAGGTTTTCATCCCGGGAAAATCTGCTGGAGTTTGTAAACTTCTTCCGGGAACTTAAGTCCGCGAACTTAGTCCGCGTACTTGAGTTGGTTATTTCTAAAGACGATTATTTTCGAACTTATACTTATATAAACTAAGGAACGTAATTTGCAAACCGTGGCTATAAAGTTCATGAATCGATTCGAGTGAATCAAATAGTTTTTGCTTCGATTGTGTCTTGTATACTTCTATAAGATCAAAGCAATTGAACAACTCTCTAACTAGTTCATTTGAGTCATTTGAACTAGTTATGGTAAAGAAGAATATGGTTGATATGAAAGTGCTCATATGGCTAACCATTTGGTTAAATATTGTTGAACCAACAAATGTACATGTTTGGGGTACGGTTACACAAACCTAGAAACGTGCATTTCATTTGTGTGTAACAAGCTAAGTTTTCGATCCAACGGTTGAAAGATATTAGCTTGAATCTAATCAGGTTTTCATCTAACAATGAATATTGAATGCTTTGTTACTAAGCTAATATTGATTGCAAACCCTGATTTGAAAGACTATATAAGGGAGAACTCTAGCAACCGGGAAACCTAATCCCCACACCTCATGTGTAATACTAGTTGTATAGCTAGAGTTGATTCTCCTTTAACCTTAGGTTTCTACCGAGACCCTGTAGGTTAACGACTTGAAGACTTCATTGGGATTGTGAAGCCAGACCGATACTAATTTATTGTAGTTTTGTGATCTGATCTTGCGGTTTCTATCGTATTGAGTACAATCGTAACGATTGGCTTGAGATTGATATCTCCGATATGCAAGATATAAAAGTAGTCACAAACATCTTCGTCTCATCGTTTGTGATTCCACAATATATTTTTTCGCCGCGTCGATTAAGATTATTGTGAGGTGATTGATAATACTAGGTTGTTCTTCGGGAATATATGTCCGGGTTATCAATTGGTTCATGTTCACCTTGATTTATCAAAAGAAGGAACAAAACTTGTAGGTATTTCTGTGGGAGACAGAGTTATCTATTCCCGTAGACTTTTCTGTGTGATACAAATTTGTTTATTAAAAAAGTCTTCGACTTTGGGTCGTAGCAACTCTTAGTTGTGGGCGAGATCATCTGAGGGAATCAATTGCGTAGTATCCTGCTGGGATCAGAGACATAAGGAGCTCAACTGTACCTTGGATCAGTGTGAGATTGATTGGGGTTCAACTACAGTCCAGAACGAAGTTAGTTTGTAGTAGGCTAGTGTCTGTAGCGGATTAATACAGTGTGTGTTCAATCTGGACTAGGTCCCGGGGTTTTTCTGCATTTGCGGTTTCCTCGTTAACAAAATTCTGGTGTCTGTGTTATTTCTATTCCGCATTGTATTTTGTTATATAATTGAAATATCACAAGTTGTGCATTAAGTTCAATTAATTAGAATATCCAACCTTTGATTGTTGATTTACATTGATTGACACTTGGATATTGGTCTTTGGTACCATCCAAGTTATTTCTCTTGTATTCAATTAGACTCGCAGATTTCTATTTGCTTGAGTAAGAATTGAATCGAGAAAGAGAGATATAACTCTTTGATATACTTTATTAAGATTGAGTCTAGTTGATTCTCTTGAAAGTATACTGGAGTTAGTCCATACAGATTGCTAATCGAAATATTGGGTGTGGTATTTGTACCCCGCTTTTTCAGTTATTTTGGATATAAAACATGAAAAGGAAAAGTCCAACTCTTTTGAGATTTCTTATTGTCCAACTTTCTATTCTCGTCTAAAGAATTGTCGGAAATCAGGTGACATGCGCGACAACGTGAGAATCTTTCCGGATGTGAGCTTTATCCTATTTTTCCCTTTCCTACAATATCTGTTGTAGATGAGTTACCTATATAAAGTTTCTTGATATCCCTTACCCTCTGATATGAGGTAAACATATATTGTTTCCACATACATACTTGGTGGCTCCAGAGTCCATACACCAATCTCTCACACTGGTAACTGTTGATACATGAAAATAATCATCCTTAGAAAAAAAGTCCCCTTAACCCTTTAGCAACCTCTCAAGATATGTAGATTTGGGGACTAGGCCCAACCCATAGGGTGATGGGTGATCCTAGCCCAAAAAGTGGAAAATGGAAGAATTGGGCTCACTCCAAGCCAAAAGCCCATGGTAACTTGGATAAAAGAGAAGTGGTAGTTTTGTAATATATTGATCTTATGGATGCTTATTCATAAGAGGAGGAGGAAATATTATTATAAAAGGGAAGAAAGGATATTTATAAAATCATTCTTGACTCATCCATCCTCTCTCTTCACCTCTAAGAGGGTAGGCTTGCTGTGTTGGACTAGCTTCTCTTTCTCACTTTTATCCTATCAACAATAACTAAGTTAACTTCATAGACCATACCACTGGACTCATCCTTGTTTGTTTTAATCAAATTAGCATTTATATTCTTCTCATTATGGTCTTACATTGCCTACATTTTATTGCCATATGACAAGAAACTCTGCAAACATAACAATCGCCCCTTAATTTTAGTAATGCTAGATTCATATTTACGAAATGTACCTTTTTTCAGAGGACTATGCTTAGAGTTACGTTTGTTATTCTCACAATTTTTCAGCTCTGGTAGATTTGTGTTCAGTCATATGAGCCTTGATAGCCATGTACCTTGCAAATGACACATTCTTGTCCTTGGTGCATGACAATTCTTCCACTTGAATTTTTCCCCAATTTTTCCCTACTCACCTCACCAGTTTCGTACCTCAATCTTCATTTGTTCTCTGACCAGGAAGACAGTCATTTTTAATCACAACAGACACTTGAAATGTCTCATCAATCACCATGCCTAAAACAAGAATTTCATTGATAATATGTTGGAGTTCAAGGAATTGGTCAACCACAAATTTCTCACTAGATGTTTTAAATTCCAAAAACCTATTTACCATTTTTTTGTTGCTTCCAGCAGTTCCATCTTGGTATTTTGCCTTTAATACAACCCATAAATCATATTCAGTAAAATTCTACTTTTTGATATAAAAATCATACAATGCATCATTCAAACAATTAAGTATATGGTTTTAGCTATATAGTTATGCCTAAACCCGATCATCCAAATCAACTTTCACGTCCATTATCATTCAATCCCTCGTCGAGCGGTATCACTACATATTCATTTAGCATGTGATAACTCAGAAGAAAAAAAACATCTTTGATTTTCATATTTTAAAGTCATCCTATTAATTTTTCCTGGTCTTTCAACATCATTTTTTCCCATTGTTACATAAATAATATACTTTTTTAAAGATTGTTGGAACTTGTAACAATGAAATATCAAACGATAGATGAGTCTAGTAATACTGAAAAATAATCAACTGAAATTGAATACACAATTTGACATACGAGGACAGAGCCACCTTCTCAACAAATTGTACATAACACAATAGTCTGCGGGCATACCTCAAGAATGAGGGATGCTATGCCCCAACAATGGTGAGGAGCACGATAAATCTACCCACTCTCTGAACTTAGCATCAGGGAATAGAAACAACAAAAACAAACTAAGCGCACAACAAAGCGAGAATAAGGGAAAAAAACGAGGGCTAGTAGCCTACTTTGAGATGTTTTACAAATGGGAAATTAGTTTACTTTTATAGGCAAACCAATGAGGTGAAATCAATGCGAAGTTATGACAAAATAATGTTGCAAGATAATGTTTAAAACGTTTTGAAAAAGATTATGTCAGAACGTTGAAATAAGTTATAGAAATTATTTTTTGTAAGCAAATAATTATTCCTAAGTCAAAAGCCCCAAGCTAAGCAAAACAATTAAAGAGATAATCAAAATTCGTTTTAATATTTCCATAAGAGTAATTCAAAAAAAAAAATTGACCAAGAAGATAGACTTTGTATGAACACACTCCCAAACCCAAGCTTGGTCCGGCGTGCTTCGGTGCGAAACACCGTGCATACATGAAAGTATTACTAGCCATTGCCCAAGTCTTCCATCCCACACAAAAGTGTGTTGACCCAATGATCATATTTAAAATATCAAAAATCCTAGTAATATGGAGGACCTTCATCTTAAGTATTCCCAATGTGGGATTAAAGGATCTATTTCATGCACAAGAATGAAAATAGCCACTAAACCTTAGTGATTCATAGGTCCCAAATTCAAACCATAATACCAAAAATATTTTATCGAAACCCTATTTCCCCCAATATCTAGTGTTAACGAATATAAGGGTGGTGGTGGTGGCGGCGGCGGCGATGGATTTGCGAATTTTAAAGATTTTGCTGATGTAAAAGAAGAAAATTCGTAAAAGAAAATTCAGGTATAATATAGGAGGTGTGGCGCAAATCGTTAGGAGTAGTGTGTGAATAATGAGAAATAGTTTAACAAGTGACACTCCAAATAAAAGGTAATATCCGATGTTGTATCTTGGTGAGAGTTGCACAAACCACAAGATGACATTGTTAAGATCATTTGTGTAGCCCAATATTGTCAATTGTCACTAGCCAAGTAATGTTAATTTATCTTGGTCCAACATTGCCGACGTGACAATGACTAAGCAGTGCCAATTATTTTGATACAACATCGTCAAATTGTCACCATACGGGAGTATCAATTCTGATTGACTCAACACCGTGTTTTAGTGATCTAATAATTAATGTGACTTTTTTTTGGTTCAACATTTTCTATTAATCTAACAGTGTAGATTGTTATTAGTCTCTAATTCGTTAATTCGTTGCTGATCCAGTTTTTTTCGATTATATGATAGGTGTAGAATACACCTAATTTACTATCTAGTAGTTTATGCTTTCTTTGCTATTTTTCGTGTAAATTATGTATTTTACGTGTGTTTTTGAGTTATTAGGTACTCGGGAGTCATACGGAGGAAAAGAAGAAGAAATTACTCTATTTGAGCAAAAAGGGCAAGATTGTCATTTTATGGGCGAGCACTATCCGGAGCCAATCAAGGGTTAAGGGGTAACCTACAGAAGTGCTAAAGGCACCAGGGCAGAAACTCAGGGCAACCAGTAGAGGTGGTACCTATCCCTGGGGCGTAACAATCCAACCTCGAACTACTCTACCCTAAATCGACATATTCATCTCTCTCATTCAGTTTCATTACATTTCCCTGAAAATGAGAAGAAGAACAAAGATTGTTGTTAATGATTGACGCTAACCGAGAAGAAATTGGTTGCCACCGTTAATGGAGGAGAGAAAATAGGTGTCGCTGGCGATAAGTGAATCACGGAGAGAAGAAATTAGGGTTCCGAGTTGAAGACGAAATCAAGAGATGGGTTCTGGCGCTGTCAAGTTAAAATGGGTTCGATCTGTTGCTGGTCCAGAGATGAAATCAGAGATCGACTCAGTAAGAAATGAGGGTGTTAGCGATGAAGGTGGTTCTTTTGAATCGGAGATGCTGCAATCGATTCAGGGAAAGAGGAGATTAAATGGGTTTGTGTTGTTGTAAGCTCAGGTTTGATTGGAATTAATGGAGTTGATTTATCGATTCAATGAAGCTACAACAGATTGGAGCCGGATTTGGGGTTTGAAGAACTCGGGGGGATCGAGCTCGGTTTGAGTGTTATTCAATACGGGGATCGAAATTGTTAACTCGAGCTAGGGTTAGATTCAACGGAGGAATAAGGAGCGATTTGGAGATGATGTAGTCATGGGTATGTGGGTTTAGTTTTGAGCTGATACGAGATGGATATTGCAACCAGAGATTGAGATGAAGAACAGCTCCCGGAAGAGCAAGGTGGTGCGGGACAAGGCCGCTAATGGAGATGGCCGGTGGGATGAAAGGCTAAGAATGAGCTGCGAAATTGGTGTTGCTGCTCATATGGTCATGGCTTGAGCAAGAGGAAGGCTGAGATGAATTACGAGGCAAGATGGGCGGGAGTACACAAGCGGGAATGACTGAATGGTTCGGGTAATGGAAATGGCGGAGTTAGATAGAAGGGATTCTTGGTATTGAGGCTTGTACACGGTGTGATGGTGGTGGTTACGGTGAGTCGAATGAGTGCGGGGCCATTTGGCTGGGTAGGAGTTGATTGAAGTTGCGGGTGCAAGTATTTGCCGATCCGTAGAGGAAATGGACAACGATATGAATCACGGGGAAGGAATGAATGGAGGCACTGGTGGTGGCAAGACTAAGTTTAATTTGCGAGGAGTCTTTGAATGAATGAGCCAAGAACTAATATGCAGCACACCGAGATTACGGGATGGTTGAATGTTGCGGGTGTGTGTGGTCTTGGGATGGACTTAGTGAAGAATTTACGGTCGGTGTTGTTGAGTTACGGGGAAGGGGTCAAGAGTATCTTTATTCTTGTGATTGAGCTGGGTTTCTTTGGTAGAGGATTGAAGGAATTGCTAGAGATTACTGAGTGGGTTTGAGTGCAGCTGATAATTTGAGAACAAACACCGAGAGATTGAATGTTTGACTGAGCCAATTGAGCTAATTGACTTAGATGTATGTTTAGGACAGGTTTGGGCTCAATGTGAAGTTGAACGAAACAGGAAGTGCTAGTGATGACAGTGGAAGCGAGAGAGACCGCAAGGCCGGATTGGCTTGAGTCAGGATTGGAGTTACCTCGTGGTTTTGAAGGATGTTATGAGTCTGAACTGGAATTGAGTGAGTGCTTGTATTGACAGTCTTGTGGTTGGGGATCGTGATGGATGTTTAGGTTGCAGTTGTCTTGGGTTTGTGATGCACAGTGGAGTCTTTGTGCAATGATGCAACTACAGGTATTGGAGCTGATTGCCATAGCTTGATGTTTCTGCAAATGGAGAAAGTGCAAGTTGAGATGGAAATGGGAATGTTTTGTGATGCTTGCCATGGTCACAATGGCCAGCTGAATGGGTTTGAGTTTGCTATACAAAAGGAAGGTGTAGCCATCGGGTGGTAGTAATGCACAAGGATTGTGCTACACACGGTCGAGCCGGTGCAATAGCCTTAGGCCATGTCGGGTTCGATCGGACCAGCTATACGACTACATCCGACATAGCCGACTCGGTTCTTAGGCGACTTGGGTTTAATCGCATGTGACTCACCACGACTCACACAACTCGGTCGACTTGAGTTGACTCGACCGATTCGCTTTGACCGATCCGACTCGAGTTGACCGTTGACCGGTGACCGGTTTGACTTTGCCGGTCACCTGAGCTAGTTTTCCGGCGACTTTTCCGGCCAAATTCCGGCCACAATTCCAGTTTTCCGGCGAGCAAAAATTCCAGAATTTTCTATGGACTTCTCTAATGGGTGTGAAGACTTGGGCTAGGAATTGGATGGAGAATTGGACTCAAATTTGGAAAGAGAAGGATGAAGAGTTGAGAAAAGCTTGGATTTGGAAATTGAATTGCAAAAGAAAAAGGATTCTATTCCTTGGAAGATTTGGAGAATATTGAAGCCTATAAATAGAGAAGTTTTCTACAACTTCTACACCTCTCTACACACACAACACTTGTGTTTTTGCTTGCTTTTCTAAGATTTTTCTTTTTAATTACTTGTGTGAATTTGAAAATTCTTCTTTTAATTAATTATTATTTGTGTGAATTTCAAAAACATGAGTAGCTAATTTTCTTATTGATTAAGGATGAATTCCTAGTTCTTAACATATGATTTAAGTTTTTGTTTTCAAATTCTATCTTGAAGTTTTTCACATAATTATTGTTTGTTTTTACTAATAAGAGTGATCTTAAAGACATTCATGATTGATTGATAGATTGTTTGGAGTGCACGCTAAATTGATTTGTTAATTTGATCTAAAGCTAGTGAAAGTTAGGAGATAAGTAATCGTTTCTTGACTCTTTACATAAGTAGCAAAACACGAGACCTTGCGGAGGGATTCCGTGGAGCAATTGTGTGTAGAAACAACGTTAGCAAGTGGACCTTGAGCTAAGAGTCTAACTACTAATATCAACCTAAAAAATTCACAAAACTTAATGCATGAGACAAGTTACATCTAGGTTGAGCTAATTCTAGGTGGCTTGGTGATTAGAATCCGGTAGTCGAGAACTTCCGTGTCCGATGATACAAGGGATTTAGGGGTTTAGCACTTTGAGCTAGCTGCTTTACCTACGGTTGGTGATAATTTGTGACTAATAACAAGTAGAATAGAACATAACTTGATTCATTGTTTCGTAACGAAGAAGGATTCCTTGGTCTTGTCTCTCTTATTGTTTTTTCAACTTTCGATTTTAATTGCTTTGTTTACTTTCTTTTGCTTTTTACACCCCCCCCTTTCGTGACAACTTTTACAACTAAGATCTCTTGCTCCTCGTGGGAACGAACTTGACTTCCATTATATTATTTTTAATTGAGTGGAAATATTGAATTAATTTGATTGCACCTCGACACGCATCAAATTTTGGCGCCGCTGCCGGGAGCAACGGGCGATTTTTAGTTGTTTTTAATTTTTCTTTTTGCTTTATTCTTGCTTTGTTAGATTCTTTACCGTATCTAACTTAGTTTGTGAGAATCTTGTTTCAAGTGTTATACCTTTGGTGAATGCTAAAGGGGTAGACCGAGTCCAATACGTCTTCGATCCGGCACTCAACTAAAGGATTTCATTCGTACGATTAACACTCCACTTTCTCCTTCTTCATCAAGTGATTCGGACAAAGAGGAAGACACAATGGCTGATCGTACACTAAAGGACCTAGCTTCTCACAAGCTTGATACACAAAAATGGTGTATCCAAACTAACTCAACCTTCGAAAACAAGACGGGGTTGATTAGAGAGTTACCAAAGTTCCATGGCATGGTGAATGAGGACCCAAACAAACATCTTATGGACTTCTATGCCATAGTTATGGCCATGCTTCCACCGGAGACTAATGCGGATGGAGCATTGTTGAAAGCTTTCCCGTTTTCTTTGGCGGGCAATGCTAAGGAATGGTTATATTATTTGCCTTCCCCGAGAAGTATCACAACATGGAATGGGATGAAGAAACTTTTCCTCGAGAGATATTTTCCCGCATCCAAAGCTACTCAAATTCGCAAGGAGATTTGTGGATTGAAACAACAAGTGGGAGAATCATTGTATGAATGTTGGGAGCGATACAAGAGGTTGGTGGCAAGCTGTCCACACCATCAATTTAGTGACGTTATGATACTCCAATACTTCTATGAAGCTCTTCACCCAAGTGATAGGTCTCTTCTTGACGCCGCGGGTGGTGGTGCACTAATGAACAAGACTTTGACCTAAGCTAGAGAGTTGATTGAAAGTATGGCGGCAAACTCGCAACAATTCTACACAAGGGATGAACCTATGGTTAGGCGAGTGCATGAAGTTAGTGATTCTTCATCACATCTTGATCAAAGGATGAGTAACATGGAGATAATGATGCAAAGGATTGCCGCGGTACTTATTCCGGATGGTGAGACCGAACAAGTGAATGCTTTATATCCAAATCAAAGGCCAAGGTACGATCCATACTCCAATACCTATAATCCCGGGTGGAGGGATCATCCTAATTTTAGTTATGCAAACAAGCAAGCGGCGGTTTCTAATCCATATGAGCAACAAGGTGGTTTTCAACAATCACGTTTCCAACCTCAACAACAATTTCAACAACAACAAGTCAAGGAGCGTGATTCTTTGAATGATGACAAGCTCAATGCGTTAATGCAAGGTATGCAAGGTCTTACTTCTATGTTCCAACAAAGCCAACAAAACCAACAAAAGACCGATTCGACCATCAAGGACTTACAAACTCAAATGGGACAATTGGCGACCGATGTGAATTTATTGAAATCTCAAGCATCCACAAAACTTCCTTCACAACCATTTGTGAATCCAAGAGAGAATGTTAATGCGGTTACTTTAAGAAGTGGAAGACAAGTGGAGGGTCCAAGTCATCATGAAGAAGTTATTGAAGAGGTAGTCAATGACAAGGAGGAAACCGCACCAAAGGAGAATTCCACACCAAACGATCAATCCAAGGAACCGGTTTCTACTTTCACTACTCCACCTCCTTTTCCTAGTCGTTTTGCTAAATCCAAGAAAGAAGCTCAAGACAAGGCGCTCATGGATATCTTCAAGAACATTGAAATCAACATACCATTCATTGAGGCCATTAAGACAATTCCAAAGGTATGCCAAGTTCATGAAGGAATTATGCATCAAGAAGGATAGGTTGCTTGATAATGAAATTACTAAAGTTGGCGAGAGTGCGTCGGCTATGCTATTGAAGAAGATGCCTACAAAGTGCACGGATCCCGGTGGTTTCACGGTGCCAATTACTATTGGTAAACAAAGGTTTGAACATGCTTTACTTGATTTGGGAGCTTCCATTAGTGTGATGTCGGCCGAAATATATGACTCCTTGAATCTTGGACCTTTGAAAGAGACAAGAGTTATTATCCAATTGGCAAACAAGTCTAACATATATCCTAAGGGGCTTGTAGAAGACGTGCTAGTGCAAGTAAATGAGCTTATTTTTCCGGTGGACTTCTTTGTGGTGGATATGGACAACAATGAGAACCGATCATCTACATCTTTACTTCTTGGGAGGCCATTCATGAAGACCGCAAAGACGAAGATTGATGTTGATAAGGGTACACTCACTATGGAATTCGACAAGGAGATAATACACTTTAACATATTTGAAGCCATGCGTTACCCAAGTGATGTGCATTCCGTTTACTCCATTGATGTGGTGGATTCATTAGCGCAACAAATGGTGGAATTGAACCAAGAAGATGAACTTGATGTGGTGTTGCAAAGAGCATTGAATTGGACGTCCATGGCTTGTCTAATTTGGATGTTGAGATCTCCAAGGAATTAGTAGAGATGTGTGGTGCTTTGGCGACATTGCAAGAAGCTAAAAAGGGTGATGTTTCATATATTTCTTTACCCGTGAATGATGAAATACTTGTACCATCTATTGTGAAGGCGCCCAAACTAGAATTGAAGCCACTTCCGGACCATTTGAAGTATGCTTTCTTGGGAGATGGAGATGAACTTCCGGTGATTATTTCTAAGAACCTCACACCGGTACAAGAAGACCGTTTGCTTAGAGTCTTGAAAGAGCACAAAACGGCTATTGGGTGGACAATTGCGGACATCAAAGGCATTAGTCCATCCATGTGCATGCATAGGATTCTAATGGAAGAAAACGTGAAGCCGGTACGTGATGCTCAACGTCGGCTTAATCCTCCCATGATGGAGGTTGTGAAAAAAGAGATACTCAAATTGCTAAGTGTGGGGTAATCTACCCAATTTCCGATAGCAAGTGGGTAAGTCCGGTTCAAGTGGTACCAAAGAAATCCGGAGTCACGGTTGTTCGAAATCAAGACGATGAACTTGTTCCTACAAGAGTTCAAATCGGTTGGAGAGTGTGCATTGACTATAGAAAGCTTAATTCCGCAACCCGCAGGATCACTTTCCTTTACCTTTCATTGATCAAATGTTGGAGCGGTTAGCGGGGCATTCTTATTATTGCTTCTTGGATGGTTATTCTAGATACAATCAAATTGTTATTGCACCGAGGACCAAGAGAAGACCACTTTCACTTGTCCGTTTGGAACGTTTGCATATAGACGGATGCCCGTTTGGCCTTTGCAATGCGCCGGCTACTTTTCAAGATGCATGGTGAGTATATTCTCGGATTATGTGGAGCGCATCATCGAGGTATTTATGGATGACTTTAGTGTTTATGGCAATTCTTTTGATGGTTGTTTAAATAACCTTGAACTAATTCTTAAACGATGCATAGACACAAACCTTGTCCTAAATTAGGAGAAATGCCACTTTATGGTAAACCACGGCATAGTACTTGGTCACATTGTGTCCTCTCGAGGGCTCAAAGTGGACAAGTCAAAGATAGATTTAATAAGAAACTTACAATATCCCACTTCGGTGAGGGAAGTCCGTTCTTTTCTTGGCCATGCAGGTTTCTATAGGCGGTTTATCAAGGATTTCTCCAAAATCTCCATGCCGATGTGCAAGTTATTACAAAAGGAGGTACCTTTTCGACTTCAACAAGGGAATGCAAGGATGCTTTTGACAAATTAAAGGATATGTTGACAAGTGCGCCAATTATCAAATCACCGGTTGGAATCTTCCATTTGAATTAATGTGTGATGCTAGTGATTATGCGGTTGGAGCCGTTTTGGGTCAAAGGGTGGACAAGTTGTCCCATGTTATCTATTATGCATCTAGGACCCTTAATGATGCACAAATCAATTATTCTACCACGGAAAAGGAGTTATTGGCTATAGTTTTTGCGTTGGAAAAATTTCGCTCATACTTGGTGGGTACAAAGGTTATTGTGTATTCCGATCATGCCGCACTAAGACACTTAATAAAGAAGAAAGAAGCTAAGCCAAGATTAATTCGGTGGATCTTATTGTTACAAGAGTTCGACATAGAAATTCGTGATAAGAGGGGTGTGGAGAATACCGTTGCGGATCATCTTAGTAGGCTTGTTATGTCTCAAGAGGAACTTCCATTACATGACCGTTTTCCTGGACGAACAACTTTTCTCCATGGACGAATCAACACCTTGGTATGCGGATATAGTGAATTACTTGGTGACAAGGAAAGTACCTAGTACAATGTCTAATTTCCAAAAAGATGAAACTTAAGAAGGTAGCTAAGCAATATGTGTGGGATGAACCATACTTATGGAAATATGGCGTTGATCAAATAATGAGAAGGTGCGTGCCTAATTCCGAATTTCAATCCATTCTCTCCTTTTGCCACACTTTTGCATGTGGTGGCCACTTTGGTTCGAACGTACCGCTCTCAAAGTTCTTGAGAGTGGATTTTATTAACCCACCTTGTTTGAAGATTCATATGTTTTTGTAAATCGTGTGATAGATGTCAACGAACGGGCAATCTAGGTGCTCGAAATCAAATGCCACTCACACCAATTCTCACCGTTGAGATTTTGATGTGTGGGGTATTGATTTTATGGGCCCTTTTGTCAATTCGAATGGGAATTTTTATATACTTCTTGCGTTGATTATGTTTCGAAATGGGTGGAAGCTAGAGCCACCAAAACTAATGACTCTCAAGTTGTTTGTGATTTTGTAAGGGAAAACATTTTCAATAGGCATGGAACACCAAGAGTGGTGATAAGCGATGGAGGCTCACATTTCAAGAAGGCTTTCCACGCTCTCCTCAAGAAGTACAACATAACACACAAAATTGGTACGCCTTATCATCCACAAACTAGTGGACAAGCGGAAATTTCGAATCGTGAGATAAAGTCCATTCTTGAGAAACGGTGAATACCACGAGGAAAGATTGGAGCCTTAAGCTCAACGATGCACTTTGGGCGTATAGGACGGCGTATAAGACACCGATTGGTATGTCTCCATATAGGATGGTTTATGGCAAGGCTTGTCATCTTCCGGTTGAACTTGAACACAAGGCTTATTGGGCGATAAAGAAATTCAACATGGAGTATGATGAAGCGGGGAAACAAAGGAAGTTACAATTACATGAGTTAGAGGAGATACGCAATGATGCTTACGAGAGTGCCCGTATTTACAAGGAAAAGACCAAGCTTTTTCATGACAAGATGATTTCTCGTAAAAAGTTTCATCGTGGGACAAAAAGTCCTTTTATATCATTCTCGCCTTAAACTATTTCCCTGAAAGTTAAGGTCCGTTGGATTGGACCATATGTTGTTACTAATGTTTTTCCTCATGGTGCAAATGAAATTACTAGTCTTCGAGACAATTCGGTTTCCAAAGTCAACGGCCATAGGTTGAAGCCATACTATGAGAACATCGCTTATGTGAATTTGGATGAACTTTCATTTGGAGATGCACTCCCTCTGGAGGAGTAATGTGCCGCAAGAGCTAAGTCGGGCCGTCAACTTTAAAACAAGCGCTTAATGGGAGGCAACCCATCGGTTTTGTATTTCTTATCTTTTGCTTTTTGTTATTTCTTTTTCTTGTTTCTTATCATGTTAAAATCTCCCACCTTGACTTTACTAGGAGGATTCAATTACATTGAGGACAATGTAAGGTTTAAGTGTGGGGAGTGGTTAAGCATTTTTTTTTAAAACAAAAATTACAAAAAAATTAAAAAAAATTTTAAAAAAAAAAAAAAGTTTTACTTAAAAATTCCAACTTTTAAAGATTTTAGAGTCCCTAGCATACTTCTAGGTATGTTTACATAGAGATTTTGACCGACATAATTGAACTTGGAAATGTTAGAGAACTACATTCGGATTTCTTGTTTGTTTGAGTGTTAAATAATGGATTTAATCATGCCAATGATGCGAATTTGGTGCAGGGAGAAATGCGTTATTAGAGTTGCTGATCAATCATTAGTGGAGACTACCCGTATTCATATCATGAGAGGCACCGACCAGAAATCTTCCATCTACTAAAAAGCTTCTTTTGAGTGTGTGTCACCGTACGTTAATTCCGGGTAGAATGGTGAGCTACCCAACCTCCCACCAATAGAAGCACTACTCTTTGATCTCTTGAGTGCTAATTTTGTCAATCATGAGGGTGACGTCTATAGATGAAAGCTTCCTTCTTGTAGTTCGATTTGCAGTTAGCACCATTCTTTCTCTCGACAACAACGGATCCATAGAAACACATTCATCATCAACAAGGAGCGACATCAAAATCTACAAGGAAAGTTGGAAAAGTTTAAGGTTTACAAGCAACGGAACGAGAAAAAGAGCAAATTTCAAATACAAGTAAAGCAACATACAAAGAGCGGATTTTACATATATGTTGAAGACTTACAATACAATGAGGTAATTTTATATTCAAGTATGAAGACTTATTCATAAAAGCGAAGAAAATTAAAAGGTGAGAATTTTTGAAAGTTTATGATTTCAAAGACGATACAAGTTGTGAAGAATCAAGCGGTAAAATACTTCTCCCACGGTTAAATTCTCTTGTTTCAAAAAAAAAAAAAAAAAAAAAAAAAAAACAAGAGAAATATTTGTTTTGTAATAAGCCGTGGGGAAGGAAAATCTATAAGGAAGTTTCAAGCGACAAGGATATTTAAGGTAAAAAGAGTTAAGAATTGTCAAGGATTTATGAAATTCGAGAGTTTATCATCAATAGTTGAAACCGAAGACGAAGATTACGAAGACGAACAAGGAGCGGAAGACGTTTCTATTGGATGCCGTGAGAGTGGTGTTATCATAATTGGCGATCGGATGTGAAGGAGAGTAAGTAATCTCATCCTCGATCAAAATGGTTGATTTCCTTTCTTAGAGATCGTCAGAAAAATGGTTTTTCAAAATGTTAAAAGATGTGGGTTTTTAAAAATATTTCGGGAGTTGTCCTTCCCACCATTCAACGTGTTGCAGGAATTCTCTCTTCATTCCTACCGCACACATGTGAGAACCATAAAAAAGTCTTTTTTGAGTGCAATTATCATAAAATCCTTTTTGGTGAGGCGTGTCGAGGCGAAATGCTTATTGATCGTTTCTCAAACACGCGTTCTCTCATTATGGTGTGATTATTTCTCACTCAACATTTAAGAATGAGAATATGTTCTTTAGTATTTCTAACTTCTTATTACTAGCATGCGTAAACTCTATATCCTCATAACTTTTGGATGCTTGTGACGCTTGAACGCTTTGAAGTTGTGAGTTTTTAGTTTGATTTGCTCGAGGACTAGCAAAGTCTAAGTGTGGGGGAATTTGATAGGTGTAGAATACACCTAATTTACTATCTAGTAGTTTATGCTTTCTTTGCTATTTTTCGTGTAAATTATGTATTTTACGTGTGTTTTTGAGTTATTAGGTACTCGGGAGTCATACGGAGGAAAAGAAGAAGAAATTACTCTATTTGAGCAAAAAGGGCAAGATTGTCATTTTATGGGCGAGCACTATCCGGAGCCAATCAAGGGTCAAGGGGTAACCTACAGAAGTGCTAAAGGCACCAGGGCAGAAACTCAGGGCAACCAGTAGAGGTGGTACCTATCCCTGGGGCGTAACAATCCAACCTCGAACTACTCTACCCTAAATCGACATATTCATCTCTCTCATTCAGTTTCATTACATTTCCCTGAAAATGAGAAGAAGAACAGCAGCTGTTGTTAATGATTGACGCTGCTGAGAAGAAATTGGTTGCCGCCGTTAATGGAGGAGAGAAAATAGGTGTCGCTGCTGATAAGTGAATCACAGAGAAGAAATTAGGGTTCCGAGTTGAAGACGAAATCAAGAGATGGGTTCTGGCGCTGTCAAGTTAAAATGGGTTCGATCTGTTCGGTCCGTGAGATGAAATCGAGATCGACTCAAGAAGAAATGAGGGTGTTGGCGATGAAGGTGGTTCTGTTGAATGGGAATCTTTGCAATCGATTCGAGGAAAGAGGAGATTAAATGGGTTTGTGTTGTTGTAAGCCCGGGTTTGATTGGAATTAATGGAGTTGATTTATCGATTCAATGAAGCTACAATGATTGGAGCCGGATTTGGGGTTTGAAGAACTCAGGGGATCGAGCTCGGTTTGAGTTGTTATTCAATACAGGGGATCGAAATTGTTAACTGAGCTAGGGTTAGATTCAACAGAGGAATAAGGAGCAGTTTGGAGATGATGTAGTCATGGGTATGTGGGTTTAGTTTTGGTGATACAGATGGATATTGCAACCGAGGATTGAGATGAAGAACAGCTCGAGAAGAGCAAGGTGGTGCGGGACAAGGCCGCTAATGGAGATGAAACCGGTGGGATGAAGCGAGGCTAAGAATGAGCTGCAGAATTGGGTGTTGCTTACTCATATGGTCATGGCTTAAGCAAGAGGAAGCTGAGATGAATTACAGGCAAGATGGGCAGGAGTACACAACTGGGAATGACTGAATGGTTCAGGTAATGGAAATGGCAGGTTACATAGAAGGGATTACTGGTATTGAGGCTTGTACACAGTGTGATGGTGGTGGTTCTGGTGGAGTCGAATGAGTGCAGGGCCATTTTGGGTAGGGTAGGAGTTGATTGAAGTTGCGGTGCAAGTATTTGCGATGCAGGTAGAGGAAATGGACAACGATATGAATCACGGGGAAGGAATGAATGGAGGCACCGGTGGTGGCGGACTAAGTTTAATTTGCGGGAGGTGCTTTGAATGAATGAGCCAAGAACTAATATGCGAGCACCTCGAGATTACGGGGCTGGTTGAATGTTGCGAGGTGTGTGTGGTCTTTGGGATGGACTTAGTGAAGAATTTCTGGTCATCTTTGTTGAGTTCTGAGGAAAGGTCAAGAGTCTTTTCTTTTGATTCGAGTGGGTTTGCTTTGGTAGAGGATTGAAGGAATTGCTAGAGATTACAGAGTGGGTTTGAGTGTCACGATAATTTGAGAACAAACACCAGAGATTGAATGTTTGGCCTGATGATAGGTGTAGAATACACCGTATTTAATATCTAGTATTTATGCTTTCTTTGCGAGTTTTCTTGTAAATTATGTATCTTATGTGTGCTTTTGAGTTTATTAGGTGCAATGGAGTCATTTGGAGCAAAATACCAATTGGAACTCGTTCAAATACAATATTTCTACTTTTCATTGTGTAGAGGACGAGAAGATGAGAAGACAATGCCGAAAGAATGGAGTCATTCCGAGTTCGTATGAAGAAGTTATGGGCGAAACAAGAATGAAGCTGGAACTAAACGTCGCCTCTTCCGAACCGACGCTTGAATGAAGATCGCTAAGGGACACCCTCAAGGGGCGGACATTTTCAAAGGAAGTGCTAAAGGGAGTCGAGTCATTTACTGAGGAAGCCATAATTCAAATCTTGCTAAAGGCACTTGGTTTTCTTCTAGGGCCACCATTACCTTCTTTGTCATGTGCACGACAGTCCGGCGCTCAACTTTCTTCCGACTGGTGTTGTTTCTGTGGTTATCGAGATGGAAGAGATGACGAGTTTGAAACTCGTAGGTTTGACGTGGTAGATTGTTCGAGCATGACGGAACCAAGGGAGAAAATGACAGTGATGGAGTCTCGGTGATTGAACGATGGTTTGCTGCCATTATTGGCAGTTACGGAGTTGGCTGTAGTGATGATGTTCGATAATGAAGGTGCTGCCATGGAGCTGGATATGAGGAGTTTGGGTGTTGCTGATCAGTATCGATGGAAAAGAACTCAAGCTCGGCGGTGGAGCTAGAGTTTTGTTGGTTGCTATCGTGATGAAGTTCAGGTTCAGGGAGTTTGCTGCCATCGAACGTGATTGAATGAGGCTTGGAAGAATGGAAGTTGATGGTGCTCGGATGAGACGAAAGAGATATCGGCAGTGACGATAAAAGAGGGAGCTCGAGTTTAAACAGAGAGGGAAGATGAAACGACGTACTACATTTGGCAGAGAGCAAAGCATTGGTGTTATGATCGTTATCGATGGTAGAGAAAAAGCTCACGGAAAACATTGAAGAAAGCATGGAGCTGTGATGGAGGAGGTGTGACTTCTGTCACTGATGGATACGATGAATAAGATGAGTCGATGGAAGTACGTTTCTGCCATTGGAAGTTGACTGGGGCGATGAAGAGTAGCTGGCTATGAATGAGCTTGGCTTGAGTTTAAGGGACTGTTGCCTATTAATGGCATGGGAGTGATGCTGTCGAGAAGCATGTGATGGAGAGAACCAAGACGGGTGACGGAGCTGTGAATGCCACGGTGTTTCTGGATATTTTCAGTCGAGAAAGAAATGGAGTCGCTGCCATTAACGGAGATGCTCAATGACTGCTGGCAGTGGTAACGAGTTAAGGAGATAGATGGACGGACTCGGCTTTGATGAAGAAGATATCGTTGTCTGCTTGAACATAAGGTCGAATAGGGATATGAGTTTACAAGTGAAATCGGTGGATAGAAGTAATCCTGGTCGAGAATGGAGGTTGAAGAAAAATTGAAATGTCGGTTCAGGTGACCGACAAGGCATTGACAAGGAATGGGCTGGATTGGTGCAGGCCCATTGGATTGTTTGGAGATTATCACGAGCAGGACATGGCCGTGACTTATTGCGTGAATTTGGCCAGAGTTTGGCAATCTATTTCGACCGAGGTTTGATGCACGGGGTATAATGCACGGGACACAGTTTTGAGGAGGTGCACTTTCCTATTTTATCTAGGTTTCCTAGTTTCTTCAAGAGGAGGTTACAAAACTCTATAAATAGGGAAGCTTATGTAGAATTTGGGGGATCTCTTTTATATATCTTTTATTATTCTTTTTATCTCTACTTTGTTCTAGGGTTTTACAACCATGAAGTCTTTTCTCTTTCTTCTTGTTATGAACTCCATGAATATGAGTACCTAGTTTTATTATTGGTTGAAGATGTAGTTGGATTTTGCAAACAAGTTATGATTTTTATGAATTAGTTTTCTCTCAATATTATCGTATGATTTCTACGGGTTATAATAATTGCATGATTAATGTATTGCAATATGATTGAATGTTTGTTTAGTTAAGTCTATAATTGATTGAACTCACATCCATATCTATAGCTATTTTAGGGTTTTCATCGAGCGATAACCTTGAATACGAGTAGCATGATATGATTCTAGGTTGTAGTGATACATCCTTGTAATCATATGTAGAAATTGACCTTTGTCCGAATTGTTTGCGCAATGTATTACAATTGCATTGATTAGCCTATTTCAAACTTAATGCTCCTAGGAATTGAACTTGATTAGCGCAAGGCGTTAGGTTATTCTTTAGGTAGATTTCACATACGCAAACCTAATGTGTGTGTTGATAACTTTGGAAATTACTGAGTATTCTTGCAATAAGGTATTCTATGGCTTTTGATGATAGCGAGATTAAATACGAATTCTATTCATATATTCATAAACTTGTTTACAATTGAAGATGAAACCTTTATCCAATATTTCACATCCTTGATTTGCGTACTTTATTTGCTTTTTTGTTTATTTTTATTTACACAATCGAGAAAAATCCTCGGTGTTTTATATAGGAAACCATAACAATTCGACAACCTAGACCTCTCTGTGGGATCGATCCTTTCTTGCCCTTGCTATATTTATATTTTGAGTAGTAAGAAAGTGTAATTATATTTGTGTCGCTTACGACAAGCGATCACCCGAGCCAATTGAGCTAATTGACTTAGATGTATGTTTAGACGAGGTTTGGGCTCAATGTGAAGTTGAAATCAAACAGAAGTGCTAGTGATGACAAAGTGGAAGCGAGAGAGACTCGCAAGGCCGGATTGGCTTGAGCTGTGGATTGGAGTTGCAACTCGAGTGGTTTTGAAGGATGTTATGAGCTGAACCGGAATTGAGTGAGTGCTTGTATTGACAAGTCTTGTGGTTAGGGTTTGGTGATGGATGTTTAGGTTGCGGTTGTCTTGGGCTTGTGATGCGCAAGTGGAGTCTTTGTGCAATGATGCAACTACGAGGTATTGGAGTTGATTGCCATAGCTTGATGTTTACGCAAATGGAGAAAGTGCAAGTTGAGATGGAAATGGGAATGTTTTGTGATGCGCCATGGTCACAATGGCCGAGCCGGAATGGGTTTGAGTTTGCTATACAAAGGAAGGTGTAGCCATCGGGCTGGTAGTAATGCACAAGGATTGTGCTACACACGGTCGCCGGTGCAATAGCCCGGGCCATGTCGTTCGATCGGACGGCTATACGACTACATCGACATAGGCCGACTCGATTCTTAGGCGACTTGGGTTTAATCGACAATGACTCGTACCGACTCACACAACTCGGTCTGACTTGAGTTGACTCGACCGATTCGCTTTGACCCGATCCGACTCAGAGTTGACCGTTGACCGGTGACCTGGTTTGACTTTGCCTAGGTCACTCCGAGCTAGTTTTCCCAGGCGACTTTTCCCGCCAAATTCCGGCCACAATTCCAGCGTTTTCCTACGAGCAAAAATTCCAGAATTTTCTATGGACTTCTAATGGGTGTGAAGACTTGGGCTAGGAATTGGATGGAGAATTGGACTCAAATTTGGAAAGAGAAGGTTGAAGAGTTGAGAAAAGCTTGGATTTGGAAATTGAATTGCAAAAGAAAAAGGATTCTATTCCTTGGAAGATTTGGAGAATATTGAAGCCTATAAATAGAAGTTTTCTACAACTTCTACACCTCTCTACACACACAACACTTGTGTTTTTGCTTGCTTTTCTAAGATTTTTCTTTTTAATTACTTGTGTGAATTTGAAAATTCTTCTTTTTAATTAATTATTATTTGTGTGAATTTCAAAAACATGAGTAGCTAAATTTCTTTTTGATTGAGGATGAATTCCTAGTTCTTAACATATGATTTAAGTTTTTGTTTTCAAATTCTATCTTGAAGTTTTTCACATAATTATTGTTTGTTTTTACTAATAGGAGTGATCTTAAAGACATTCATGATTGATTGATAGATTGTTTGAGTGCACGCTAAATTGATTTGTTAATTTGATCTAAAGCTAGTGAAAGTTAGGAGATAAGTAATCGTTTCTTGACTCTTTACATAAGTAGCAAACACGAGACCTTGCGGAGGGATTCCGTGGAGCAATTGTGTGTAGAAACAACGTTAGCAAGTGGACCTTGAGCTAAGAGTCTAACTACTAATATCAACCTAAAAAATTCACAAAACTTAATGCATGAGACAAGTTACATCTAGGTTGAGCTAATTCTAGGTGGCTTGGTGATTAGAATCCGGTAGTCGAGAACTTCCGTGTCCCTGTGATACAAGGGATTTAGGGGTTTAGCACTTGAGCTAGCTGCTTTACCTACGGTTGGTGATAATTTGTGACTAATAACAAGTAGAATAGAACATAACTTGATTCATTGTTTCGAGAACGAAGAAGGATTCCTTGGTCTTGTCTCTCTTATTGTTTTCAACTTTCGATTTTAATTGCTTTGTTTACTTTCTTTTGCTTTTTACACCCCCTTTCGTGACAACTTTTACAACTAAGATCTCTTGCTCCTCGTGGAACGAACTTGACTTCCATTATATTATTTTTAATTGAGTGGAAATATTGAATTAATTTGATTGCACCTACGACACGCATCATTATACTTATTTTAGTATTGTTGATTTCTCTTAATGAAATGCTATCAGTAGCTCCTAGTAATATCGTTGGCTTTTTTTTTTTTTTTTTTGAACAAGCTTAAATAAACTACCCGAGTGACGTGAAAACAAAATGAATGAAAAAATTCTACAAAATTATGAAAGTGGAACCAAAATAAATATGAAATCTATTTTAAAAAAATGAAATTATTGTATAGGAGTCAGAATTGTGGACACTTATTATTCTAACCAATGTTGGAGAGTGTATGCGCGACATTTCAATCTCTAGTTCTGGGAGTATGTAACAAGCGGAAAGATTTTCTGATTCTCAACACTTATGACAATGCTGCTAATGGGGGTACCATTTTGCTTGGGGGTATACCAAATTGCAAATAAGACAAAAATGCTTTGGTAAGGGATTGTGTCATGTACTTCTCAGCGTATTGGGCTTGTAACTAATAATTGCTTTTAAATTTTATATTACTGTTGGGCTTAATTGTTAGAATAAGAGTGAATAGTTTGATTATTTCCTAGAGTTCTGAGTCTGTAAGTTGATGTAATCCTGGCTGTAGGATTAAGTCAACCAGGAGAGGGCATTTATAAGCCAATAATTGTGTAAGAAATAAACCAATGAATGAAAAAACCCTATTTTCCTTTGGAAGATAAACTAGGCTCTGATTTCAGAGAGAAGGTAGCTTGCTACCAAGTAATTCATTCATCTCTTGTACTAGTTCAGTACAATTGGTATCAGACTCCATTTTGGGACCCGAATCATGACGATTGGAGAGAAACACACTATTAAAGATGTTCACCAAATCGCCCAGGATAATTCCGCTGCAATTCTAGCAATTCGTGAACAATTGAAGGTTCTCACCGAGGAATCAGCTACTCGTACTGCTGCTGAGGCTAGAACGAATGCAAATTTCGAACGCATCTGCAAAGCCTTACAGATCCTTCTTCCTCCTGAGGCACAATCTGATGCAACTATAGATCCTAGTTCACCTTCTGGTTCTAATCAAGATTCAACAAAATGAGCTACAGGAAATCATGAGCTGATCAAATCTCCTCCTCCTAGTAAGTTTTCTCGAACGCCCAAGGTTGATTTTCCACGATTTGATGGAACTAATCCAAGGGATTGGGCTAAAAAATGTGAACGATATTTTGCTTTTCATAATTTTGCCGATTCAGACCGAGTTGATATGGCTGCAATCCATTTTGATTCTAAAGTGGATCCATGGTTCTTAAATTATCAACATGGTAAGCATAATATGTCTTGGGATACATTTGTTCATGATCTGTGTGTTAGATTTGAGGATTTCGCAAATGACAATTATGTTGGTAGTTTTAACAAGCTGTCTCACACTACACCAAATTCTGGGATTAGAAACAAAACTGAGTCGTTACTAAAATGGGTTGTAACGGCTCTTATCTGTTACAAAAAGGGGTATTACAATTTTTTTGTAACATCTTGACAATTGAGCAAATTCAATTGTTCTTGCTATTTGTATTGTTTAATTTTGGGTTGTAACGACATTTGTAACAAAGCTTAAAGCCAAGTTTGTGTTGCCTTAGCATAGATGGCGTTTAGTTAGTTTACAATCACAATTCCATTTAGTCGTAATGTGAACAGAAATCGAGCCGTTATCGACCAGACGCCTGAAATTTTTGTAACTGTCGGTCGTAAAAAGGGGTCTTACAATTTTGTAACGACAATCCAGGCGTTCGATTTTTTTTGTAATCGCCAAAAAATTAACCTCGCACCTCATCAACATTGACCTGGTCAAAATTGGTCAATAAGACCAATTAAAGCAGTTCATTTTCTGCCGGAAATAAGCCGGGCATTCCAAATATCATGCACACACCTTTCATTCCATCCATAATCCACATTCAATACTTTCTTCAATTAATCAATTCATTTCAACATTCAATCAATTAAAAAAAAAATACAAATTCTTTTAAGTACAAAAAAAAATCTGTAGTATCAAATTCTAAGGGAAGTCATAGAAACCTACGAAGTTCCTAAGTTCAGTTCATTCTCACTTAAATCACTATAAGCAGAAAATACATAGAAACTTACTCAAAACTTGCAGCTGCTAAGGGACATAATGGGTTCCATTTAATGGTAGAACCTCTTGCTTGTGTATGATTTCAGGAATATAAGCCCTCTTGTCCTTCCACCAGCTCAAGTTGCTGCAGAAACACCAACGTGGCTTAATTGTTCGAATAAGAGTGAATAATTTGAGTATTTCCTAGAGTTATGAGTCTGTAAGTTGATGTAATCCTGGTTGTAGGATTAAGTCAACCAGGAGAGGGCATTTAAGAAATAAACCAATGAATGAAAAAACCCTATTTTCCTTTGGAAGATAAACTAGGCTCTGATTTCAGAGAGAAGGTAGCTTGCTACCAAGTAATTCATTCATCTCTTGTACTAGTTCAGTACAATTGGTATCAGACTCCATTCTGGGACCTGAATCATGACGATTGGAGAGAAACAAACTATTAAAGATGTTCACCAAATCGCTTAGGATAATTCCGCTGCAATTCTAGCAATTTGTGAACAATTGAAGGTTCTCACCGAGGAATCAACTACTCGTACTGCTGCTGAGGCTAGAACGAACGCAAATTTCGAACGCATCTTCAAAGCCTTACAGATCCTTCTTCCTCCTGAGGCACAATCTGATGCAACTATAGATCCTGGTTCACCTTTGGTTCTAATCAAGATTCAACAAAAGGAGCTACAGGAAATCATGAGCTGATCAAATCTCCTCCCCCTAGTAAGTTTTCTCGAACACCCAAGGTTGATTTTCCACGATTTGATGGAAATAATCCAAGGGGTTGGGCTCAAAAATGTGAACGATATTTTGCTTTTCATATATTTGCCGATTCAGGCCGAGTTGATATGGCTGCAATACATTTTGATTCTAAAGTGGATCCATGGTTCTTAAATTATCAATAGGGCAAGCATAATATGTCTTGGGATACATTTGTTCATGATCTATGTGTTATATTTGAGGATGTCACAAATGACAATTATGTTGGTAGTTTTAACAAGCTGTCTCATCTGACTACTAAAGTTGAAGATTATTATGATAGGTTTTAGCACTTTAAAGCTTATATGGTAGCTAATAATACAACATTGCCCGAGTCTTTCTATACTCTGAGTTTTATTAGTGGTTTGAAGGATGAAATCCGCACTACAGTTCAAATGTTTAAGCCAGAGGATACTTCTCGTGCCTTCTACTTGGCCAGAATGCAACAAGCTTCACTCGTTAACACTACTAAGCCAGTTAAAAACCCTTCTCGGCCATTATTTCCATCACCCATTTCTATTCCTTAGAACCCCTCTGCAGCCCAAACCATTTTTTTTTTTTTCTCCTTCCCTCAATTTCATAAATCTTCTACTTGTTCTACAACCCCTATCATTACTCACCCCCTACACCTACTAAACCTGACCCAACACTTCAACCTATCAAGAAACTTACCCCTCAACAAATGAAAATTCGCAGAGATAAAGGCATCTGCTATAACTGTGATGAATTCTACAGAATTGGCCACATTTGCAAGACTCAACAGTTATTTATGCTTGTTGCTAATGAGGAGGACCTAAGTGATCAAAGTGATGCATCACCTGATAAGCCTATGACATATTCTCCCTCTAGTTCTGTCACCACTATGGATATTTCATTACATGCCCTGACAGGTCATTCTAGTCATCACATTATTCGTATTTCGGGACATCTCAATAATCACCCTATAATGGTTTTGATCGACACGGGTAGTACTCATAGCTTTATCGATTCTCACATTGCAGACAAGCTTGGTGTACATATTTCACCAATAGGTCATATGCTTATGACTGTTACAAATGGGGATAGCACCATCAACAAAGGTATATGTAGCAACCTTCAGTGGGAAATGCAAGGATACGATTTTTCAGCTGACTTACGTGCTCTTCCTCTCGGTGGTTGTGACATGATGCTTGGGGAAGATTGGTTGCGACATCTAGGTGATTTACTCTTTAACTTTAATAAACTCACAATTTCCTTTGTGCATGATGGGTATCAAATTACATTGCGAGGAAGCTCTTCTAAACCTTCTCTCAGTCTTCTCACTGCTACTGCATTTAAGAAATTCATCAAGAGTAAAGCACCAGCTTTGGTTGGTCAATTTTTCACATCAATGCTACTCCAGTACATCCAATTCCTAGTGAAGTTTCTACTTTAATAGACTCATTTACTGATGTTTTTTCTAAACCTACCCAACCGCCACCTTCTCGACCACTTGATCATAAAATTCCACTTAAACCTAATTCATTACATACTTCACAAAGGCTATACAAGTGCCCTTTTATTCATAAAGTTGTAGTTGAACAACTGGTATAAGAAATGCTCTCTACAGGGCTCATCCAAAAGAGTCATATCCCCTTCGCATCACCGATCCTTTTGGTCAAGAAGAAAGATGGTACGTGGTGATTCTGTGTTGATTATCGTAAGCTCAATGACATGACGGTGAAAGATAAGTTTACTATTCCCTTAATTGATGAGTCATTAGATGAGTTGCATGGTGCTACCATTTTTACAAAAATTGATTTAGTATCGGGTTACCATCAGATATTAATTTACCCACCAGATATTCCTAAGACTACATTTCGCACTCATCATGGACATTACGAGTTTCGAGTCATGCCCTTCGGCCTTACGAATGCACCTACAACACTCCAGACATTGATGAATGAAGTCTTTCAGGCATTTCTTCGTAAGTTTGTTCTGGTATTCTTCGACGATATTCTTGTCTACAGCTCCTCTCTTGCAGATCATCTGAAGCACCTTCATCCAGTCTTTTCCTTGTTACGCCAACATTCTTTATACACTAAATGATCCAAGTGCACTTTTTCTCAGCCTCAACTAGAGTACTTGGGACACTTGATCATTGGTAGTGGAGTAGCTGCAGATCCTGACAAGGTTGCTGCTATGGTAAGTTGGCCTTAACCTCAAAATTTGAAGCAACTACGAGGTTTTTTAGGACTGACATGCTATTATCATAAATTTATCCGAGGGTATGGTAATATCAGTGAACCACTCACAGATATGTTAAAAAAAAGACTCTTTCATTTGGAATGATGATGCAATTGCTGTATTTTCTTCTCTCAAGTCAGCCATGACTCAAGCACCAGTTTTGGCTCTACCTGATTTCAACAAAACTTTTACCTTGGAAACTGATGCATGCTCAAGAGGTGTAAGTGTTGTACTTCATAACAGACCCATTGCTTTTTTCAATATAACTTTGGGGCCAAAAGCATTGGCATTATCTACATATGAGAAGGAATTCTTGGCCATTGTAATGGCAGTTCAAAAGTGGAAATATTATCTCAGTCACAGCCAATTTATCATTAATACAGATCATCAAAGTTTGAAGTACTTGATGGAACAGAAACTATCCTCAACACTGCAACAGAAATGGCTAGTACCAAGCTAATGGGAATTGACTATGTCATCAGGTATAAGAAGGGACAAGAAAATATGGTTGCTGATGCACACTTTCCAGATTGTCACATGCTTCTTATTCTGCTTTATCTGTCTCTCAACCCCAATGGTCAGTTGATATTATCTCCAGCTATGATTCAGATGATGTGGCACAACAACTTATTCATAAGCTACTTATCTCTCCAATACTACAACATTATACTTACCATCAAGGGATATTGAGATTTAAAAGGAGACTATATATTGGGTTAGGTAATGACATTCGATCCGCTATTCTACATTCAGTCCACTCATCTGCAGTAGGTGGCCATTTTGGCATTGTAGGTACTTACAACAGAGCAAAAGCCCAAATCTTTTGGCCTCGCATGAAGCAAGACATCATCCAGTTTGTCTCTACCTGCGACATCTGCCAATGCAACAAAGGCGAACAATATTTTCTTGGAGGTCTTCTACAACCTCTTCCAATTCCTGATACAGCTTGGAAGGACATCTCTTTGGATTTCATCGAAGGTTTGCCTAGCTATGTCTTTCCGCAAAAATGTCAGTTTGGTAGTAGTAGATCGCCTGACTAAGTACACCCATTTTATCCCACTTAGCCATCCTTTCACTGCCATCACAGTTGCTAAGGAATTTCTCTCCTATATATTTAAACTGCATGGTTTACCCACTACTATTATCAGTGACAGAGACAAAATATTCACCAGTCAGTTCTGGCAAGCTTTGTTTAAATCTTTAGGTACTATACTGAAACTGAGCTTAGCTTACCATCCTCAGATGGATGGTCAAACTGAAAGAACAAACGCATGTGTAGAACAATATTTACGCTGCATGACACGTTCACATCCTAAGCATTGGGTTTAGTGGTTGGCCTTACAAAATATTGGTTTAACACCAATTATCATACCAGCCTCAAGATGTCTCCATTTCAAGCGTTATATGGGTACCAACCTCCCCATTTGGTATTTCCAATTCCTACTCATACTTATGTGGCTACTGTTGAGGATTACTTACAGGAGAGCGATATTATGCTCCAACTTCTCAAGAATGATCTCTCTAAAGCCCAGAGCAGAATGAAGTTCTTCGCCGACAAGAAAAGGTCAGACAGGGAATTCGCAGCGGGTGATGTGGTATTTCTGAAACTTCAACCCTATCGACAGACCTCAGTTGCTATTAGGAAGAACATCAAGCTCTCTTCCAAATATTCTGGGTCATTTGAAGTTCTCCAGCACATTGGTGTTGTTTCTTATAAGTTAAAGCTGCCAGTGGGTTCTCGCATCCATCCTATAGTTCATGTCTCACAACTAAAGAAGAAGATTGGTCTTACTGCAGCAACTTTGCCTCAACTACCACTAGTGAATCTCAATGTACATTATGTTATTGAACCTGAGACTCTCCTGCATCGCAGACTTACCCTCCGTGGTGGCTTGTCAGTACCTCAAGTCTTGATTCAGTGGTCTAACTCCACCTCTGAAGATGCAACATGGGTGGACACAACACATATACAAGCTCAATTCCTAGATTTCATCCTTGAGGACAAGGATGCTTAAATGGGGGAGGCAATGTCATGTACTTCTCAGCGTATTGGGCATGTAACTAATAATTGCTTTTAAACTTTATATTACTGTTGGGCTTAATTGTTAGAATAAGAGTGTTTAGTTTGATTATTTCCTAGAGTTATGAGTCTGTAAGTTGATGTAATCCTGACTGTAGGATTAAGTCAACCAGGAGAGGGCATTTATAAGCCAATGATTGTGTAAGAAATAAACCAATGAATGAAAAAACCTTATTTTCCTTTGGAAGATAAACTAGGCTCTAATTTCAGAGAGAAGGTAGCTTGCTACCAAGTAATTCATTCATCTCTTATACTAGTTCAAATGTGAACGATATTTTGCTTTTCATAATTTTGCCGATTCGGACCGAGTTGATATGGTACCAATCCATTTTGATTAAAAAGTGGATCAAATGGTTCTTAAATTATCAACATGGTAAGCATAATATGTCTTGGGATACATTTGTTCATGATCTGTGTGTTAGATTTGAGGATTTCGCAAATGACAATTATGTTGGTAGTTTTAACAAGCTGTCTCACACTACACCAAATTCTGGGATTAGAAACAAAACTGAGTCGTTACTAAAATGGGTTGTAACGGCTCTTACCTGTTACAAAAAGGGGTATTACAATTTTTTTGTAACGACAATTGAGCCGTTACGAATTTTGGGTTGTAACGACATTTGTAACGAGCTTAAGCCATTACTCGTGGCGAGTCATATGAGGCACGAGCCGTTACGAAATTTTGTAACTTTGTCGGTCGTAACACCTCGATACGTTACGATTTTTTGTAATGAAAAATTCTTGCTGTCAACATTGACCTGGTCAAAATTGGTCAATAAGACCAATTAAAGCAGTTCATTTTCTGCCGGAAATAAGCCGGGCATTCCAAATATCATGCACACACCTTTCATTCCATCCATAATACACATTCAATACTTTCTTCAATTAATCAATTCATTTCAACATTCAATCAATTAAAAAAAAAATACAAATTCTTTTAAGTACAAAAAAAAATCTTTAGTATCAAATTCTAAGGAAGTCCATAGAAACCTACGAAGTTCCTAAGTTCGGTTCATTCTCACTTAAATCTTATTGAGAAAATACATAGAAACTTACTTTCGAACTTATAAATTTGCTAAGGGACATAATGGGTTCCATTTAATGGTAGAACCTCTTGCTTGTGTATGATTTAGGAATATAAGCCTCTTGTCCTTCCACCGGCTCAAGTTCTTCAGAAACACCAACGTGGCTTAATTGTTAGAATCGAGTGAATAATTTGAGTATTTCCTAGAGTTATGAGTCGTAAGTTGATGTAATCCACGGTTGTAGGATTAAGTCAACCGGAGAGAACATTTATAAGCCAATGATTGTGTAGAAATAAACCAATGAATGAAAAAACCCTATTTTCCTTTGGAAGATAAACTAGGCTCTGATTTTAGAGAGAAGGTAGCTTGCTACCAAGTAATTCATTCATCTCTTGTACTAGTTCAGTACAATTGGTATCAGACTCCATTCTGGGACCTGAATCATGACGATTGGAGAGAAACAAACTATTAAAGATGTTCACCAAATCGCTTAGGATAATTTCGCTGCAATTCTTGCAATTTGTGAACAATTGAGTTCTCACCGAGAATCGACTGCACAAATGCTGCCGTTGAGGCTAGAGCAAACGCAAATTTGAACATCTTCAAAGCCTTCTGAGATCCTTCTTCCTCCTGAGGCTGTCGATGCAACTATAGATCCTGGTTCACCTTTGGTTCTAATCAAGATTCAACAAAAGGAGCTACAGGAAATCATGAGCTGATCAAATCTCCTCCCCCTAGTAAGTTTTCTCGAACACCCAAGGTTGATTGTCAACGATTTGATGGAAATAATCCAAGGGGTTGGGCTCAAAAATGTGAACGATATTTTGCTTTTCATATATTCTTGATTCCCGGGCCGAGTTGATATGGCTGCAATACATTTTGATTCTAAAGTGGATCCATGGTTCTTAAATTATCAACAGGGCAAGCATAATATGTCTTGGGATACATTTGTTCATGATCTGTGTGTTATATTTGAGGATGTCACAAATGACAATTATGTTGGTAGTTTTAACAAGCTGTCTCATCTGACTACTAAAGTTGAAGATTATTATGATAGGTTTTAGCACTTTAAAGCTTATATGGTAGCTAATAATACAACATTGCCCGAGTCTTTCTATACTCTGAGTTTTATTAGTGGTTTGAAGGATGAAATCCGCACTACAGTTCAAATGTTTTAGCCAGAGGATACTTCTCGTGCCTTCTACTTGGCCAGAATGCAACAAGCTTCACTCGTTAACACTCTTAGCGATTCTAAAAACCCTTCTCTAAACCATTACTTTTCCGTGCTTCATTCTATTCCTTAGAACCCCTCTACAGCCAAACCATTTTTTTCTCCTTCCCCTCAATTTCATAAATCTTCTACTTGTTCTACAACCCCTATCATTACTCACCCCCTACACCTACTAAACCTGACCCAACACTTCAACCTATCAAGAAACTTACCCTCAACAAATGAAAATTCGCAGAGATAAAGGCCTCTGCTATAACTGTGATGAATTCTACAGAACTGGCCACATTTGCAAGACTCAACAGTTATTTATGCTTGTTGCTAATGAGGAGGACCTAAGTGATCAAAGTGATGCATCACCCGATAAGCCTATGACAGATTCTCCCTCTAGTTCTCTCACCACTATGGATATTTCATTACATGCCCTGACAGGTCATTCTAGTCATCACACTATTCGTATTTCGGGACATCTCAATAATCACCCTATAATGGTTTTGATCGACACAGGTAGTACTCATAGCTTTATCGATTCTCACATTGCAGACAAGCTTGGTGTACATATTTCACCAATAGGTCATATGCTTGTGACTGTTGCAAATGGGGATAACACCATCAACAAAGGTATATGTAGCAACCTTCAGTGGGAAATGCAAGGATACAATTTTTCAGCTGACTTACGTGCTCTTCCTCTCGGTGGTTGTGACATGGTGCTTGGGGAAGATTGGTTGCGACATCTAGGTGATTTACTCTTTAACTTTATTAAACTCACAATTTCCTTTGTGCATGATGGGTATCAAATTACATTGCGAGGAAGCTCTTCTAAACCTTCTCTCAGTCTTCTCACTGCTACTGCATTTAAGAAATTCATCAAGAGTAAAGCACCTGCTTTGGTTGGTCAATTTTTTCACATCAATGCTACTCCAATACATCCAATTCCTAGTGAAGTTTCTACTTTAATAGACTCATTTACTGATGTTTTTTCTAAACCTACCCAACTGCCACCTTCTCGACCACTTGATCATAAAATTCCACTTAAACCTAATTAAGTACCTACTTCACAAAGGCTATACAAGTACCATTTTATTCATAAAGCTGTAGTTGAACAACTGGTATAAGAAATGCTCTCTACAGGGCTCATCCAAAAGAGTCATATCCCCTTCGCATCACCGATCCTTTTGGTCAAGAAGAAAGATGGTACGTGGTAATTCTGCGTTGATTATCGTAAGCTCAATGACATGACGGTGAAAGATAAGTTTACTATTCCCTTAATTGATGAGCTGTTAGATGAGTTGCATGGTGCTACCATTTTTACAAAAATTGATTTAGTATCGGGTTACCATCAGATATTAATTTACCCACCAGATATTCTCAAGACTACATTTCGCACTCATCATGGACATTACGAGTTTCGAGTCATGCCCTTCGGCCTTACGAATGCACCTACAACACTACAGACATTGATGAATGAAGTCTTTCAGGCATTTCTTCGTAAGTTTGTTCTGGTATTCTTCGACGATATTCTTGTCTACAGCTCCTCTCTTGCAGATCATCTGAAGCACCTTCATCCAGTCTTTTCCTTTTTACGCCAACATTCTTTATACACTAAATTATCCAAGTGCACTTTTTCTTAGCCTCAACTAGAGTACTTGGGACACTTGATCATTGGTAGTGGAGTAGCTGCAGATCATGACAAGGTTGCTGCTATGGTAAGTTGGCCTTAACCTCAAAATTTGAAGCAACTACGAGGTTTTTTAGGACTGACATGCTATTATCATAAATTTATCCGAGGGTATGGTAATATCAGTAAACCACTCACAGATATGTTAAAAAAGACTCTTTCATTTGGAATGACGATGCAATTGTTTGTATTTTCTTCTCTCAAGTCAGCCATGACTAAGCACCGCTTTGGCTCTACCCGATTTCAACAAAACTTTTACCTTGGAAAGCATGCATGCTCAAGAGGTGTGGTGTTGTACTTCATAACAGACCCATTGCTTTTTTCAATATAACTTTGGGGCCAAAAGCATTGGCATTATCTACATATGAGAAGGAATTCTTGGCCATTGTAATGGTACTTCAAAAGTGGAAATATTATCTCAGTCACAGCCAATTTATCATTCATACAGATCATCAAAGTTTGAAGTACTTGATGGAACAGAAACTATCCTCAACACTGCAACACCAAGCTAATGGGAATTGACTATGTCATCAGGTATAAGAAGGGACAAGAAAATACAGTTGCTGATGCACACTTTCCAGATTGTCACATGCTTCTTATTCTGCTTTATCTGTCTCTCAACCCCAATGGACTGCTGATATTATCTCAAACTATGATTCAGATGATGTGGCATAACAACTTATTCATAAGCTACTTATCTCTCCAATACTACAACATTATACTTACCATCAAGGGATATTGAGATTTAAAAGGAGACTATATATTGGGTTAGGTAATGACATTCGATCCTCTATTCTTCATTCAGTCCACTCGTCTGCAGTAGGTGGCCATTCTGGCATTGTAGGTACTTACAACAGAGCAAAAGCCCAAATCTTTTGGCCTCGCATGAAGCAAGACATCATCCAGGTTTGTCTCTACCTGCGACATCTCGCCAATGCAACAAAGGTGAACAATATTTTCTTGAGGTCTTCTACAACCTCTTCCAATTCCTGATACAGCTTGGAAGGACATCTCTTTGGATTTTGGTAGGCTGGATAATGTGTTTAGATTTTATGCCTACATGTTATAACCGCAAGTGCACGGTGTCTAGTACGTAAGATGTATAAGTACGAGTCGAACCACGGAGACTTGTGGTGCGTGTGTGATCAAAGGCTTGCTAGACTGAGTTCAGAGAATTGTAACACAATATTGGTTGTTGTCGATGCGACTGAGATGAAGTTATGACAATGAAATAAATGTGAAATACAACAGTGAGAATAAAGGGGTACTAGGGTTATCAATTCCACCTCTAAATCATGTTATGTGTCAACTAGTTGGAGTATTCTTGTTCCTATGACAGATAAGAGTAGTTTGTCAATTCTACCACCTATCTAAGGAGTTTCTCCTAGTGATAATTCAATACACAAATTAAGGTACTAACCCAGAGCACTAGTTGTCTAATTAAGTACAACTAGTCAAGGGAATTAGCATCTAGTTCTAAAGCTTGAGCTGCAGCACACTCAACACAATTATAACCTAACTACAATGTATACTTGGCATGCATTGTGAGAGAAGAGTATTGGATGCTAGAATTGAAGTTATCTTTATAATTAAGCACTCAAGACAACTCAAACACAGTTGAAATCATAACATGGATTTAGGGTTTCACTGAAACCCTAGCAAATAATTTAGAACATGATAAACAACAATTAACTCTAAATTAACTCTAAATTGGTGCTCTGGCTAGCCCAGGCATAAAGTTTTTCACACACATCTCCAACCTATTTATACATGCCATTCTAAACCCTAATTGACTTCAAAATATAAATTAAAAGTAAACCTCTCTCACCCACGTCTCGAATCGTGCCCTGGCTCTTGTCACTTCAATCTGCAGGCTCCCTTTGATTGATTTGATGTGAAACCTAACTTCAATCATCTCAACCCTAGCTTATAGGGTAAGTGAGAAGCTACGGATGGAGATGAGTGATCACAGGGTGGCGGAGAAGGTGGTGATGTAGCTAGTGGCGATGGCGACAGAGATAGGGTGGTGGTGATGATGGCAACATGGGAAGAGAAGAGAGCGAGCTACGGTTTCTCAAGCCCGAGAGGCATGGGGAAGAAAGAGAAGATGAAGAGAGGAATGGGTTAGGTCGATGGGGGCATAGGTGATAGGGTTTTTCTTTGTGGAGCGGGGCAACGAGAAGACGATGCGAAGGTTGGACCGAGCGTAGGATGAAGATGCGCGAGATCCGAACGGGCTCAGGGAGAATCGTGGTGATTTGGTGTGGAGCGGAGCAACAGAACTGATGTGAGTGATGGAGCGGCCGTAGGATGTAGCTAGGCGTGATCTCAACGACTTGGAGTGGACGGACTGGGATCGGGTCATGGGTCTTGGATGGCTTGGGCCCATGTCTTGTAAATGGTTTGCTCTGATGCGCGCGGGGCTTTGGCTTTCTCGCTCCATAAACGCTTGTCTCCAATTCTTTGCTCTTTTGGTTCTTCAATTTCTCCGAGCTTATTTATTACCTAAAAACACAAAATTAATTAATACAAATATTTATTCTTGAAAACAAAGAAAACACAACTGGGATAATATCCGATTCTTGAGCACAAAAGATGAGTTAAATGCCAATAAATAGATGTATAAATATGCAATATTTGGCACTCATCAAATACCCCAAAACCTGAATTTTACTTGTCCTCAAGTGAAACAAATTAATAAATCCTAACTATACCACCGTCACCGGTCTCTCGTGCATTTAGCGTATGCACTAGCCTCTTTAAACCCCTAGGTGTCCCTAGTGGGACTAGTTGTAGTCTCGTGAGGGTTTACCAGAGGTGTACCCACAAAACCTTCTCCAACTTCGTAGTGTAAAAGAGTCTCAAGCATCCAAGGAGCTATGAGGACATGGAGTTTCCGCATGCTAGTAACATGAAGTTAGAACTACCAAAGAACGCATTCTCATCCTTAAGTGCGAGCGAGAAGTAACCATACCATATGAAAGAATTCGGATTCGATTGTGATCATAAGCCGACTTCGCCTCACTATTAGGGTTTTATGATAATTGCACTCAAAAAAGATCGCTTTTTTAGTCTCTCATGTGTGCGGGTAGGAATAAAGAGAGAAATCCCGCACACGTTGTAGGTAAGAAGGATAACCTTCCGAAATAAATTGGAGACTCCACAAAGTGTGGACAAAAGAATCTTTTTCGATGATCTCTAAGAAAGGAAATCAACCATTAGCAAGGATGGGAGTACTTACTTACCTTCTCACCCGATCGGCAATTAACATCATACTCTCATAGGAACCATAGAAACGTCTTCAATCTCCGGTCTTCGGTCTTCAAATGTTGATGACGAACTTCTGAATTTCACAAAAACTTGACAAACATTTTTTTTTTTTTTTTTTTTGATAACATACATGACATGAAAATAATAATAAAACAGTAAAAATCAATTTTCCACAAACTTCATTAATTCTCATCTTTTTTTTCTTTTCTTTGTTGCACATAAACCTTGGACTATTTCAACTTTTCTTCAAATGTTCGATGATGCTCTGCTTGCCGACGATGATGTGTTTCTATGAATCTGTTGATTGAGAGGGAGAGAGTGATGCTAACCGCAAATCGATATTTAGAAGGAGTTTTCATCTTTAGACGTCACCTCATGATTGACAAAAACTAGCACTAAGAGATCAAAAGTAGTGTTGAAAGTGGTACGAAGTTGGGTAGCTCACCATTCCTACCCTAATTGACGTACGGGGTGACACACACTCTAACAGATTTTTTAGAAAGTTGCAAAAAATTGAAGGTTGGTGCCTCACTTGATGTAAATTGGGTAGTCTCCACTATGGGTGATCACAATTCTACTACCGAATATCTAAACAACACCTAATTCGCCCTCCGGTATGGTTAAATCCAACTTTAACGCTCTAATCAACTAAGAAACCCGATTGTGTTCTCCACAGACTTCCAAGTTACGTTATTTCGGTCGACTCTCTATGTAAACATAGCTAGAAGCATGCTAGTGACTCTAAAAATCTCTAAAAGTTGGAGGTTTTTACAAAAAGAGTTTTTTTTTTTTTTTTTTTTTAATAAAAGAAAGACTAAAAACTCTATATGCAAATGCATAATGCACCCCAAACCTAAATCAAACATTGTCCTCAATGTGTCGACAGATAGAAAAAAATTTAAACAATCACATACCGAGAGAACTATGCTGATAAGAGAAAAGGGAAGAGATTACCGGATGTCGGCGGGAGCAAGGGTAGAGCTTCATTAATCAAAGCTAGAATCCAACACTCTCAGCCGAGATCATATCGGATTAACACAATAAATGCACAAGAAGACTCAACCGATTCAAGAAAAGAAAATTTAACAAGTCCTACTGGATTATATACAATGAAAATTTACCATATACCAACAGTCTAAAGAGTTGAGGATCAACCCAAAAGACGATGTACAGAAACATCAACAGTCTTACACAAATATAACATGAAAATGGGCTTTGGTTTATGTGGGAATTTGGTTTATTGGGCTTTGGTTTGGTTATGAGCAGCCCAAAGAAAGGTGAAACTCAACAAATTCAGCTGCAATGCCCGCATTTGGGCTTCAGTTTTGGTTTTTGGGGTTAGTTGTTGCAGAGCCTAGTTGACCGGTTGTCAGCCGACACAAATATAATTACACTTTCTTACTACTCAAAATATATAATGAAGCAAGGGCAAGAAAGGATCGATCCCACAGAGAGGTCTAGGTTGTCAAATTGTTTCAGTTCCCTATAAATAACACCGGGGTTTTGTGATTTTATAAACTAAAATAAAAGCAAATAAAGCAAAGTAAATGAATCAAATCAAGGATGAGAAAGTATTGGTCATGGATTTCGTTTTCATTCACAAACATGTTTTCACACAATAACTAGAATTGATATTTTAATCTCAACTTTTATCAAAGACCCTAGAATACCTTGATCGCAAGAATATCCCGCAAATCTCCTCATGTCATCAACAAACACATTAAAAGATGTGAATATGAATTCTACCTAAAGGAACAACCTAACGTGTAAAAGCACTAATCAAGTTTAATTCCCTAGATGCATTAGGTTCTATGAAATCAGGCCAATCAAAGCAATCGAACGTGGAAAGCGCACTAATCCGATTTAACAAAGGTTATGGTTCACATATGATCATAAGAATATATCACTACAAACTATAATCATATTTATGCTACTTGCAATCCGGAATTATCACTTTTGCGTATAATAACCCTAATCTAGCAAGAGAGATGAAAACAAACTCAATCGATTCGCGACTCGACTAAACAAGCATTCAAATCATGTAACAATATTCATGGTGAATCATAAACGATAATATGAGAGAAAACTAATTTATTGAATTAAAAGAAGCATGCTTTGTGAAATCCAACTTATTCCATAACCAATAATAAAACTCTAGCTCATATTCATGGAGTTTATAACAAGAAGAAAGAGAAAAGACTTCATGGTTCTAAACCCTAGAACAAAAGTAGAGGCAAAAGATAATAATGGAGATCTTAGGTTTAGAGAAAGAGTTTTCTATATATATGCTTCTCCCATTCCATAAGGATACTCCTTCCAATATTAGGTCTTCTCAAAACCCATCTCCAAGTGGTCCACCAAGCCCATATGTGAGAAAACCCATGTAGAAAATTTTGCCCAAAAACGGTCGCCGGAAAAATGGATTGTGGGTTTAACTTGGCCGAATAGTCGCCGAAACTGTCACACAGTCACTTCTCTCATCGAAACCGTCACTAGCTAGTGCATACTCCCACAGACTCAACTTTACTTTCCGCAATTCAAACATTCACAAAATACCATCTAAGCCAATTCCTTGTTCTTGCGAAACGCACCCAAAAGCGTGACTTGTAGCTCATACGTCCGCTCGCCAACTCTTCCATTCGACTCATACCCCCTTCATGATTCAAAGAAATATTGCGATTCATGCTTTAAGTTCAAATCCGCTATAGAACTATGCTCACCGGCGCGCCATTTTCACCCCGCTTACACATTTATAACAAGACAATACCCTCCTTTCTTCTCAATCCCCATTTGTGGCTCATAATCCCAAATAGGTCCAATTCAAGCATACCACCACCGAATTGCAGCTCCACCTATCTTGTTTTCTCAAATAGCCACATTCCAACTCCATTTGCCGCAAAGAACAACAACATTTCTTGACCAAAGGTACTTCAACAACTTCATTCCCCGATCGTATCGCAACACACCATCCCATTGTTCTCGCCCCGTAGTTTCCTCCAAACCGCAACCCCGACTTGTCCTCTTGCCATCAATTTCTCGCATTCATATCCTGCATTGAAATACCCAACACCAATTCAAACATTGTACATTCAACAACTCTTTGCACTACACCATAACCTTCTCAATCTCCATTCATTTCTCGCTTCAACATTTACTCCACTGAGAACCCAAGATTCAGCTTCATGCCATTCCCATCTCTCGTCTAAAGTTACAACCAAAGTGCACTCTTCTTCGACCGCCAATGAACCTCCTATCGGGCATTTTCTCAAACAAGAGGTGTGCCATATGCAAACGAAAATGGTTGTGTAATGGCCAGACAAAGCCACACAACCCGCTCCTTCCCCCGCAACCATTACATTTAACACACATAACTCCAATCATTCAAGCATGCAAATCAATGGCATAGCTTGTTTTCTTGGCATCAAATACATTCAAAACCAAACCAAACCGGTATAAAACCCTTTCCTTTAACTGCCGACTTCATTCTAGTACAACCCATGTCTAGCCTTGTGAACCCGTCCTAGCCCATCGAACACGACCCTTGGACTTTACATGGTTGCCGGCATGAATGATCTTGGCCTGAGCGTCTCGGCTCAGTGAAGAGAAAATGGAATTCTAGAATAATGATGTTGCACTTGGATTCGACCTGGTGTTATAAAGGGTGAGGTGCCCCGAGTAATTAAACCAGGCGCCCTTAGTAATCTCATTCTGGCTTGTGGGGCTCTGTAAGACCGACAGTGCGTTTCCTACATCATTCTCGTTGTACCGTCGCCTCGAGGAACCGACAAAGCGTAGCTGCTTTCGCCCATAACTTCATCATACGACATCGGATTGGCCTCATTCTTTCGCCATTGTCTTCATCTTCTCGTCCTCTACACAATGAAAAGTAGAAATCTTGTATTCGAACGAGTTCCAATTGGTCTTTTTGCTCCAAATGACTCCATTGCACCTAATAAACTCAAAATCACACATAAGATACATAATTCACAAGAAAACTCGCAAAGAAATCATAAATACTAGATATTAAATACGGTGTATTCTACACCTATCATTAGTGAGTGTGGGCTGAAAGTTTTGTGCACCAAAAGCAGTGGTTCAATTAGCCCAAGAAATTGGCAAACTCAGTTGGAGGCATGCCTGTGTGTATGTGGTGTTGGGCTTGGTTCTATGCGGCTTTCGCTTGTGTGAGCTTTGTACCTTGTGCACAATTTTCACAAATTGACATTCCCGGTTCAGCACACAGAGTGCTTTAAAAATTGCACATCACAAGTCTAAGTGCAGCTAAGGTTGATTGCAAAGCCTAGGTTGTGTGCAGAGGTTGGCAAGTTGGCAGCCCAGTTAGGCACAAAGTCAGGAAAACTCAATTTGGGCACAGCAAGGAAAACACAACTTGACAAGGTGCATTGAGCAAACATGCACAGTAAGTCACAAAGACATCACGAGGCAATTAATTTAGACTTCAAACGAAATACCCATAGTACACCAAGCAAGAATAGCACTCAAACAACCAATGGTTTTGTCAAGACAGGAGGCTAAGCTCAATTGCATCAAAAGCTAGTTTTCGTGGTTTGCGCAAACTCATACACTTTATCACAGAACTAAGCACAAAAACTCAAAAATTCACACACTCTACTCTTGGGCCTAAACACAGAGAAGGGCTTGCTATTGGAGATTTCAAAGCCTTGCCTGGCAAGTTTATGCACAGGTAAGTTGTAGCACAAAGACACGTAATGTCTTTGGTTGGTTTTGCAAAGACACGGTTAGCAAGAGCATAAGATAAGCAAGAACTGAATGTGTGCACAGACTACACGGCAGCTTATAAGGCAGAGCTTATGCACAACACAACACTGGTCAGATGATTTATGCTCAGGTTACACACAAGCACAGTTTGATGTTTGCAGGGCCAGTTGACAGGGTTTCAATAGGTTTGCAGGCTTAACAGATCAAGATATGCAAAGGTTCAGTGCAACCCACTCAGTTGATGTCACTATGGTTAGAGGCTAACTTGGTTAGCTAGGTTGCAGCTGAGGCTCAACAACTCACAGAAGCCGGAGCTTGGCTAACCTAGGCTAAGGGTTCACACGCATTGAGATATTGATCCACATATTTACTGGCGGTGCGAGATATTAGCGAAGAGTAATTATTGACTCAATGTAAGAATAGGCTTCACGGATGCAAAGAAAATAGACAAAGAAATGAATAAAGCTAGTCTTTTAAAACATGCTCAAGGTATCAACAAGTCAAAATGTCGGCAGGGGTCCGAGTATGCTTTCAAAAGTTTCGAGTATAGAGTTCATCCCTATGACCTAGCCTTTAACAAGTGGACCGGTAGCAAGTGACTTCAACAAAGAACCATGTTAAAGCACATGCCTTGGGTATTCGTAACTCAAACTCACACGGCTTCAGGGGGCCTGAGTTAAGCTCGGGGTTATGCTTGCAAACACAGGGTGTGCGAGCTATTAAGTCAACGGTTCAGCTTTAGACGGCAACTAGAGGGGCTAAGTTGCGGCTCAACTTATGCACAAGACAGCTCTTGTTGTGTGGATTTTAACATGGATTTAAGCAAAAACACAACACGGCTTAGCTTAGTTCTCCCGGTTATGCTTAGAGTATGCAAGGTTCACTGGGTCTCGTGGTAAGCTCTTTGGTTTGAGGTGGCTCCACCGTCCAAGTTCAATCTCACAACTACAAGGGGGCTTGAGGTCAATATCTCACAGGAAAAATGCAACCAGCTCAGCCAATGGTTCAATCGCACGTATTATACTACAAATTGCCGCAAATGATGCTAACACAGTCATCTCAACGTGGGTCGGGCTGACCTCAACCAGCCAGTTGATGTCAACAAGGCTTGCGGCAATTTTTGTTAGCTAAGTTAGGGCCATAACTCACAAATGCACAGGGCTTGGAGTCAGTAACAGTGTTACTTAAGCTAAAAGATGAGGCACAAAATATGTTGAAGCTAAGGGTTACAGCTCAGAGCACACATATTTCATGTATATTTAGCAATACAATTGGTTTAGCAGGCACACAAAGCACGGGACAGATGAAGTCTCAGCAGATATCACAGGGTAATATAATGTGCTTGTTATGGCTCATTCACAGGCAGAGATGCTTAGCAGATTTTTAGTGATGCACAGCTTAGCGGCAGAATAGCAAATGAGGTGAAACTCAAAGAACCAAAGGACAAATTCATACATGGGAAGTTTACAAAGCATACATGGCACAGAGCATACATGGCACAGGGCATACATGGGAAGTTTAGTAATGCACTTGGTAGGCTTGCCTCATTCACAGGGCAACACAATATTCAATTACTAACCTCAAGTCCTGCGCTTTCCTTGGGTTGGCTCACTTTGCCACTTGCACCGTTAGCTCAACAAAGATTTTTAGTTCTCCTCGGGATGTACGGGTTAAGGCAAAGATAAAGAGTATTAGTACAAGTCCGAGAGTAATTTGGACTCACGGTGGATTTTGCGGGGTGATAAGATAGGTTCTTCTGACCGACCGGGAACAAAAGTTACAATTAACACCGAGTCAGCAGGTACCGATGCTTATAAAGCCCTAGCTCGATAAAAAAGAAAAAAAGATGCAAATGAGATGAATCAAATGCAAAAATAAATGGATTATGCTAAGCTATACTACAAGGTGCCGATGCGGAGATGAAAACAAAAAAAAGGATTACAACTAAATTACACTAACACAGACTCAAAAAACATAAATTCAAAGCATATATACATACAAGGGTGAAATGAAGTTCAGTGAAGCAAGACAAAGATCGAAACAGCACACGCCAAGTTCCCCGGGGCAAATAAGCGCAAAAAACTTGGTAGGTGGATAATGTGTTTAGATTTTATGCCTACATGTTATAACCGCAAGTGCATTTGTCTAGTCTGTAAGATGGCAAGTAGAGTCGAACCACGAGACTTGTGGTGCCGTGTGTGATCAAAGGCTTGCTAGATCGAGTTCGTAGAATTGTAACACAATATTGGTTGTTGTCGATGCGACTGAGATGAAGTTATGACAATGAAATAAATGTGAAATACAACAGTGAGAATAAAGGGGTACTAGGGTTATCAATTCCACCTCTAAATCATGTTATGTGTCAACTAGTTGGAGTATTCTTGTTCCTATGACAGAGATAAGAGTAGTTTGTCAATTCTACCACCTATCTAAGGAGTTTCTCCTAGTGATAATTCAATACACAAATAAGGTACTAACCCAGAGCACTAGTTGTCTAATTAAGCACAACTAGTCAAGGGAATTAGCATCTAATTCTAAAGCTTGAGTCACAAAGACACTCAACACAATTATAACCTAACTACAATGTATACTTGGCATGCATTGTGAGAGAAGAGTATTGGATGCTAGAATTGAAGTTATCTTTATAATTAAGCACTCAAGACAACTCAAACACAGTTGAAATCATAACATGGATTTAGGGTTTCACTGAAACCCTAGCAAATAATTTAGAACATGATAAACAACAATTAACTCTAAATTGGTGCTCTGGTTAGCCCAGACATAAAGTTTTTCACACACATCTCCAACCTATTTATACATGCCATTCTAAACCCTAATTGACTTCAAATATAAATTAAAAGTAAACCTCTCTCACCCACGTCTCTGAATCGTGCTCTGGCTCTTGTCACTTCGTCTCAGAGCTCCCTTGATTGATTTGATGTGAAACCCTAACTTCAATCATCTTAACCCTAGCTTCTAGGGTAAGTGAGAAGCTACGGATGGAGATGAGTGATGCGAGGGTGGCGGAGAAGGTGGTGATGTAGCTAGTGGCGATGGCGACAGGAGATAGGGTGGTGGTGATGATGGCAACAGGTATGGGGGAAGAGAAGAAGAGCAGACTCTGGTTTCTCGAGCAGAGGTATGGGGAAGAAAGAGAAGATGAAGAGAGGAATGGGTTAGGTCGATGGGGGTATAGGTGATAGGGGTTTTGTCAGGAGCGGCGCAATGAGAAGACGATGCGAAGGTTGGACCGAGCGTAGGATGAAGATGCGCGAGATCTGAACGGCTCAGGGAGAATCGTGGTGATTTGGTGTGGAGCGGGAGCAGCGAGAACTGATGTGAGTGATGGAGCGACCGTAGGATGTAGCTAGGCGTGATCTCAACGACTTGGAGTGGACGGGATCGGATCCGGGTCGCGGGTCTTGGATAGCTTGGGCCCATGTCTTGTAAATGGTTTGCTCCTGATGCGCGCGCGGGCTTTGGCTTTCTGCTCCATGACGCTTGTCTCCAATTCTTTGCTCTTTTGGTTCTTCAATTTCTCCGAGCTTATTTATTACCTAAAAACACAAAATTAATTAATACAAATATTTATTCTTGAAAACAAAGAAAACACGAGAACTGGGATAATATCTGATTCTTGAGCACAAAAGATGAGTTAAATGCCAATAAATAGATGTATAAATATGCAATATTTGGCACTCATCAGATTTCATCGAAGGTTTGCCTAGCTATGTCTTTCCGCAAAAATGTCAGTTTGGTAGTAGTAGCCTAACTAAGTACACCCATTTTATCCCACTTAGCCATCCTTTCACTGCCATCATTGTTTCTAAGGAATTTCTCTCCAATATATTTAAACTGCATGGTTTACCCACTACCATTATCAGTGACAGAAACAAAATATTCACCAGTCAGTTCTGGCAAGCTTTGTTTAAATCTTTAGGTACTATACTGAAACTGAGCTTAACTTACCATCCTTAGGCGGATGGTCAAACTGAAAGAACAAACGCATGTGTAGAACAATATTTACGCTGCATGACATGTTCACAGCCTAAGCATTGGGTTTAGTGGTTGGCCTTACAAAATATTGGTTTAACACCAATTATCATACCAGCCTCAAGATGTCTCCATTTCAAGCGTTATATGGGTACCAACCTCCCCATTTGGTATTTCCAATTCCTACTCATACTTATGTGGCTACTGTTGAGGATTACTTACAGGAGAGCGATATTATGCTCCAACTGCTCAAGAATGATCTCTCTAAAGACCAAAGCAGAATGAAGTTCTTCGCCGACAAGAAAAGGTCAGACAGGGAATTCGCAGCGGGTGATGTGGTATTTCTGAAACTTCAACCCTATCGACAGACCTCAATTGCTATTAGGAAGAACATCAAGCTCTCTTCCAAATATTCTGGGTCATTTGAAGTTCTCCAGCACATTGGTGTTGTTTCTTATAAGTTAAAGCTGCCAGTGGGTTCTCGCATCCATCCTATATTTCATGTCTCACAACTAAAGAAGAAGATTGGTCTTACTGCATCAACTTTGCCTCAACTACCACTAGTGGATCACAATGGACATTATGTTATTGAACCTGAGACTCTCCTGCATCGCAGACTTACCCTCCGTGGTGGCTTGTCAGTACCTCAAGTCTTGATTCAGTGGTCTAACTCCACCCCTGAAGATGCAACATGGGTGGACACAACACATATACAAGCTCAATTCCTAGATTTCATCCTTGAGGACAAGGATGCTTAAATGGGGAAGGCAATGTCATGTACTTCTTAGCGTATTGGGCATGTAACTAATAATTGCTTTTAAACTTTATATTACTGTTGGGCTTAATTGTTAGAATAAGAGTGTTTAGTTTGATTATTTCCTAGAGTTATGAGTCTGTAAGTTGATGTAATCCTGACTGTAGGATTAAGTCAACCAGGAGAGGGCATTTATAAGCCAATGATTGTGTAAGAAATAAACCAATGAATGAAAAAACCCTATTTTCCTTTGGAAGATAAACTAGGTTCTGATTTAAGAGAGAAGGTAGCTTGCTACCAAGTAATTCATTCATCTCTTATACTAGTTCAGTACAGATTGGTACACCCCCAAGCAAAATGGTACCCCATTAACAGCCATGACTTATAGGAGTAGGTTCAATTGCTACCTATTTAAAGGAATAAGTGATTACCCCCAGACCCAACTGAGTGTGCACAAAAATGAATTGTGTAGGTGCCCAATCATAAAAAGAAAAGTCTATGTAGTATTCTAGTGTCACATGTTCGCACAACCCAAATGCAATACCAAATTGACAATGACAATTATGCTCCACAACACAATCTCAACCAACTCGCTCTTAGCCAATACTTCAACTTCTTAACTAAATCTCTATTCTGCCCATAATAAACATAGGTTCTGATCACGAATCTTCCAAGCCTTCAATAAAATACACACACTCCGCTTGATGCATAAACAGTAAGCCAAAACAAGGGAATATGCACCAACAAATTTTAGCTTTAAACTAGGTCGTAGCCGTTTATTTATTGCACACTTAGGGTTACACACTCTTCTTGTTCCAGATTACTCAATCCCTTCACAAGATCAGGCTTATATAGCCTTACAAAAGCTATGTACAAGTAACTGTCAGGCAGTTCCAGATTTAATTTATGCCAGGCAGTTAGCCAACCGTGCCAACTGATCCAACTATGTTCTAAAGCTAAACAAACATGTCCTAGCCTTCCGAAATGCATAAAGCAAAACAAATTTCGTGTAACCAACTCGAAACCGTCAAGTCCATGTGCCTGGCACATGTCATCCAGCCTTGTTTGCACAATGATAGCGTCTGCTAGCCAAAGTGGCGCCATCATCGTTGAGCATCATTCTCCCAATGATGCAAGTGTGCTAATGCAAGTCTTGCTCGCATGCCTGCACGCCTCATGCATACAATTTACTTGCCAAACTTATTTGGCATCTCTTGATGCTAATCTCGCATCATTGGCCACGTCCAAACCCTGTTTGCACATGCCGTTGTCTAGCTACAACTCAGACATGCACTCCGCAAATCTGACCTTGGCCAAGTCATTGATAATGCGCAATTGTTGTGCATCATCACTTGGCCACTTGACAGCCACGTCATATCTAGTGAGTACTGAACTGTGTAAGCTGAGCCAAAACCGCCCAAGCCCTAAACCTAGATAGAAATTTTTAGTCTCTCATAAACGAAACTTCGTCGAATTGGTTTTCTATCTTCTTCTTCTTTGCTGTGAAAATGGTGGTAAGATTAAGATTCTCTCGGCTTGTGAAACAGACCATTTTATCGAGTCGTAGCTGCTGACAGTAGATCTCCAAGAAATGGAAAACAGCTTGAAGTCTTAGGTCATTATGATCCATTACCTGGTATGTAATAATCATGATTATTATTTTTTCTTAACGAATTTTTGTTTCTTGCCATACCCTTTTCTTGATTTTGTTATCGAAATCGACCCATTTATTTGATTAATGCCCATTGATGATGAAATTTTCATTTTTGTAGGGCAGGATGGAGGTAAAAGAATGGGTCTCAAATTTGATAGAATCAAGTAAGTAGTACCAATTTTCTTTTGTCTAGTTTTCCTATGTTATCAATAACCAGTTGGATTAAGTATCAGGGATATATATTGGGATATATTTTGAGGACCCTGTAGCATAAACACTGAACTTGTTTTATCCTCATTCTTGCTGCCAAAATTATGAACCCCTATTTGATTCCTTCGACTCTCTAGCCTTGCCCGTCCTTTACCATATCAATATCATTGATTAAATTCCAGTTGGACCCTTTAAGATTTATCTATCAAATAACGTTGCCACTTCGATTTTAGTTTAACTTTGTAATTGCAATCTTCTTGTAATCACTTTCTTATTACTGTAGTATTATCTTCTCCGTTTGTTTTATTATGGCTTTCTTTCCAATAGATAACAATGCTAAGGAAGAGATGGAAAAAACATTTGTGCTTAGTTAGCAGTTTTGGCTGTATATTGATTACTGGATATGAACATGCTAGGTTTTTAGCTTGATTAGGTTAATGCGTATGAACATCCAAAAATTATGGGGGTTTGAATCATTTGATATGGGGTGTTTCGCTCGACACGTCTAAGTTTGTAAGCATCTTAGTCAGATCTAACATGCCTCATGAATCTTGGAAGAATGTTTATACCAAGCCACTAAAATACCTTGAGCTTATTTAGTTAGTGGAAGTATTTGCATTTTGCAGTGAGCTTCTTTTCTAGTAGTGAGATAAACACCGACGACATAAACAGGAATCAAATGCCAAAATGATATCTCAGGATTAAATCTATACTTTTTCTGATCATTTTAACATAACTTTAGACTATAGACCAATTTAGCCATGTATCTTTTTGCAAAAAATATTCTTGGCGAACTGGTTGGCATAAAGAAAAGTTTAATTTTCTGTTGGTTGGCGTAAAGAAAAGTTTAATTTTCTGTTAAGAGTACGATCTGTGTAGCAAATGATTTCGCTAAATGTTCTTAGTTCTTTTCCAATAGATAAAGATTATCACTGTGGTACTGGCAATTGCTTTTTGTACTCCTTATATTATGTTCTCCTGACTTCTTATGGTAAAAACGGCCATCCCTTTGGACAACACAGTTCCAGTGATTTCTCTCTTTACAGAATCCATGATAATATATCTGAGTTTTATGGATAGATTTTGAGGACCCATAGCATGAACACTGAACTTGTCATTCTTGCTGCCAAAATTACGAACCCCTTTTTGATTTCGCAGACTCTCTGTCCTTACCTGTCCTTTACCATATCGTCGCTCAAATTCCAGTTGGACCTTTTATGATTTATCTATCATAATCACTTTCTTATTTGTAATTTGATTTTAGTTTAACTTAGTTATTGCAATTTGTTTCTTATAATCACTTTCTTATTTGTATTATCTTCTTCGTTTGTTTTATTATGGCTCACGTTCCTGTGGACAACAATGCTAAGGAAGAGACAAAAACAAATTTTGTGCTGTTGAGCAGTTTTGGTTGTATACTGAGCTAGGTGTTTTAGCTTGATTAGGTTAATGTATGTGAACATAAAAGAGTTAAGGGGGTTTGATATGGATTCTTTCGCTTGGCACCTCTAGTTTCTAAGCATCTTAGTCAGATTTAAGTATCTAATATGTCTCATGAATCTTGGTGGGAGAATGTTTATACCAAAACCATTACTATACCTTGAGCTTATTAAGTTAGTGGAAGTGTTTGTAGTGAGCTTCTTCTCAGTCAGATATACTAAGTCATCTAAACAAATTGAGTCAGCTAAACTGACTAGGCTGACAAACAGATCAAAACACAAAAGATGCATTTCTATTTCTATTTGTAAAAACACACAGTTTAATCATCTCCTCATTGTATCAGTTCAAACTCTGAATTCACCAACTCTATTTCTAACTCCAATACATAATCTTGTAGCTTATACCACTACAATCCTGTAGTTTCAGTTCAACTAACTATTTCAGTTCAATCTGAAATACTTCAATCACCCAACTCAGTTCAGTTTAAGTATCTACACAAACACTCCACCATTGCTTCCATTTCACTTCATCTTAGACATGTACTGCAACACCACTTAGTCACAACAGCAACACCCATTCTGCAATTACTACAGCTCCACTAGTTCAGCTGAATCAACTATTCTTCATTTTAACTGTGTATTTTTTTAACTGTGTATTACTACAGCTCCAACAGCATAAACAGGAATCAATGGCCAAAATCATTTTAACTGTGTATTTTTTTGCAAAAATAATCTTGGCAAACTGGTTGGCATACAGAAAGATATAACTTTCCGGTAAGAGTACAAACTGGCAATAGATTCAACTTTCAATCTATTTGTGTGTGTTTTATGGAATTTCCAAACACGTTACCAACTTTTTAATCTTGCTAGTGTTCTACCTTGCTACCTCAATCTATTTTTTCCCTCTCGTTTTCGTTGTGCAGGTACTGGTTATCAGTTGGTGCCCAACCATCAGATCCTGTTCAACGTATTCTTTTCAGAGCTGGAGTATTACCTCCACCACCAATGTCTGCCATGACACATAAAGGTGGACCCCGTGACAGTCGTCCTGTTGATCCTTTGACTGGTTGCTTTGTAACTCCGGTGGAACATACCAACACTGATTTACCTAAAAGCTCCCAAAGTGCTGCATTCAACTCTAAAAGCCTGAATATTGCCAAAGCCTGAATATTGCCACACTGTTTGACAACAACTAATCAGAGAGGGAAGTCTAGATGAGTCAGTATTGCGCATCTGATATGTAATTTCTGTTGGGACAAATATATGACACTACAGTGTAGTAGAGTGTAGTTGCATAGTTATGCTCCTCTAGGTAAGAGTTTCCTGTAGATAACGAACTTGAATATATTGTGGCCGATTTAGCAGAACCCGATCCGATTTAGCAGAACTTGAATATATGGTGAAATTGTTGTACTGTGTGGATTTTTTTGTTGCTCTTGCACTACTTCACCGTTGATGATACCTAGCAATGTGGCCTTACACTTAACAAATTGTAAATCAATTCAGTGGATGTCTTTTATACTCTTAAATGGTGGACGGAGATGTTGCTGCATCATCAATGCTGCAACGGCAGTGCGACTGCCAGAGCAAGATGATGGAGGCATACCAAGAAGAAAACTGAAGGCCCGGATTTGAACTTTTGAAGCTTTTTCATTATTTTAGCTGAAATTTGGAGCAGTCTGCCAGTCTCATATTTGGCTTGAATTTTCTTTGCTTATTTAAAAAAACCTAACCTAGTTTAAGTTTTGTTTCTGACTTCTGAACATCTATTTATGCTTTGAATTTTAGACATGGAAATTGGTAGAAACAAATAACAGTAAATTCAAAATTTGATTTTCTTTAACCAAATTTATTTATTCATTAAAATGTGGAATCCATCCAGGTACATATACAAATACAAAGTCAGAAATTTACATTCTTCTCTAATTTTGCAACATGCTGAACAGCTTTGCCTCTTCTACTTTGCGTGACATGAAACGGAAGACGTCTGCCATGATCGTTTCTTCTTATAATTCCTCTCTTTATCGTCTTCACCCCAATCATTCCCACGACATGGTGCAACTCTGCTCCTCTTTTTCGTCTGAGATGCAGCACATGGCAATTCATACCCTCCTGGACCACCACCAAAGGGGCTCTGATTTTGAGTGAACATTCCTTCATAAGGACCAGCTGCATAACCCATGTAACCATTATAGGGAGCCATAAACCCATCCATTCCCAGCTGCATACAATTCCAATATGGGTTGTTATAGGCTGAATTGCTAAAAGGCATCATACAGTTATTGGCTCCAAAAGCTTGAGAGGTTCCCCAAAATAGGTCTCCAGGTGAAAGTGGCTTGCCATCAACAGTGAAGTTTGCAGAAGCAGGGTCCTGCTGTTGCACTTCCTCTTGCCCCAATGCAGCATTAGTTTGTACCATATTACTCGTTGACCCGGCTACATCTTCAGATAAATCAAGACTTGATGCAGACTGGCTATTTTCATGTGCCTGCTCTAGCAACCCATTAGATACCATCCTGTTGCCATCTGAAATTTCCGCTTTAAGACATGATGGAATTTTTTCATTCTTTGAAGTGCAAGAGAGACTGGGTGCTGAGATTTTTGGCGTTGAAGAACGAGCAGTTCCGACATCTTCAGCAGTAATTGAACTTTTTGTATTCCCTGAACTAGTATTACCTGACTCAATATATCTGTCAATTGTGTCCCTAATTGTTTTGTTAGGAATGAGGTCATCCACAAGTATTCTAGCTCCACACAAACACATTGATTTTGAGATAATGTTGCCTCTAATACATCCATCACAGAAACTCTGGAAACAACACTTGCTTGTAAGCACAGCAAATTTCATCACATCTCTACACATTGGGCAGTGAAGTTCTGGTGGAATATCGATAACCCGCCTACTAATAGTTGGTATGCCTTCAACTAACTTCTCAAAAGCCACCTCATTAGCAGCAACAGAACCTCCAGGCAGTGCATATGAACCATCAGCAGTCTCCGCCAACATTGATTTGGGAATACCAGTAGGTGGCCTCAGCTTTTTAACATCATAATCAGGATCACCATTAGTAGGACAATGCTGAATATAGTGCCCAGGAACTTTGCATCTATGACAAGTGTAACCCTCTGGTGGTATCCTCCAATCCAAACCTCCTCTTTGCCCCATTGCTGGCTTTCCACCCACATAACCATTGCTGTAACCCCTTTGATGTGCAGAGTTTACTGCAGCAGTTCCATTGTTTGCATTCACATAACTAATTGTTTGTTGGCATATCTCTTTGATTTTCTCATCCTCTTTGTCTTTCTCCTCCTGCTCTTTTGATTTGACGACTATTGATTTTCCAGGAAATCTAGGAATTCTCCGAACAATGACAGAACTATTTCTAGGAATAAGGGTTGAATCATCTTCATAGTCCTCGTTAGTGGATGAGTTTGTGAGCATCAAATCGAAATCTTTTCCATGGCCAAATTTTTTGGATTGAAAAATTAAATCTTTAATCTCAAGAACAGACATGCAAGGGCTAAGAGTGGGGATTGAATGAAATTCTTTCCCACTCTTGAACTTATAGTAAATAGACATAATGTGAAAATTATTCAAGAATATCAAACCTAACAAAGACACGCTCAATCTGCAGAGAAAAACGAAGAAAGGGGATTTGTTTATAAAAAACTAAGATGATGAGTTTGCTTTGGGTCGCAGGAAGGTATATATAAGACTCCAGAAGCAATTTCCTAATCGAACTCGACAAACCCAGAAGCAATTTGGCGGTGGTTTGAAATTTGGAAAGTGGCTTGTTTATAGCAGCAAGAGTCAGATTGGGAATGAGTTCGTTTAAGAGCCGGGTAGAAATAGAAACCTGACTTATGAACCGATCCCATAATTCTAATGGCTAGTCAGTTTGGTTAGGGGATGTCTTACTCCTAGAGATATAACAAATGTCTAAGTTACCCTTTTATCAATCAAACCTTAATCCGAATCAACAATAACCCAATATCAATCGATTTGAAACAATATCGAAAGACTTTCTCAAACAATGTCGAAAAGAATAGTAAGGGGATATCCTAAATGTACAGTAAATGTCTATGTAACCCTTTCATTAGTCAAAAGATAATCAACAATCTTATTATAATAAAAAATAACTCTCAATAGTATCTTCACTTGTAGCTTTCTTACTGTTGGTGTAAATGCCTAAGAGAATATCAATTTCCTGTTTTCATCACGTCGAAGCCCAGGACTTATTGAGCTAGCTCGAGGTCGAGACCTAGTGACACCGAAAAGAAAGTCATACTCAACGTCAATTAAAACAATTACAATAGTGCCGTGTTAGATATAAAGAAAAACATGAGTCATTGACTATAAACATGAGAGACATGCCATCAATGAAAGACGTCGTCGCAATCGAAAAGCAACAGTTGATGCACCAAACCTCCAACCACATGACCATGAAGCAAGCGGTAAGCCTGGAACCGAATTACCTTTATAGTATAGTTAGATCTTATAGTAAATGTCACGAGTAGTTACTTAACTTATACATCATTGTAAATTAAACTGTTTCTGAAAGATTTAGAAGTAGAACAGTTCGAAGAAACTGAGTTAATGATTTATTTTTATTTTGCTTTTTGCTAGATAAATAAACTGAGTTGCATAGGGGATTAGGTTGTACGTACACTAGTCCAAAATGCAGAAATTAGGACATACCGAAACTGTCGAAAAAAGAGTTATAAGACAAATATCATCCCTCCTAAAATTTGTCATATATTTGGTGTATTATCTATTATAGCGCAGTTCGTTTATGACCAAAGTTAACAATGGACTCTTTTTGTCCAAATAGAACGTCTGATAACGATAACTGATAACGATTGTCAAATTTTTATAATTCAGATATTCAGCCGATTCTTATCCAGGTGAATCAGTTTCAATTGAATCTAATTCGGGTGACTCAATTTCAGCGGAACTGATTCAGTCCCTAAGAAATTATTTTTTCTTATTGTTTTTTTTTTCTTTCTTCGTTTTTTTTTAGATTCATAATAGACAAGCCAACATAATAAATTTTGTAAGCAAATGCAACCCAAGTATTAAATTTGGTATTGAATTTCTTTTTAAAATCCGACGGTTTTGATTTTATTATAAAGATGTAAACATGGTGTAAGAATAATAGAAAAATAACTTTCGTCTCTATATTCAGCTCTACGTTATATAAGACAATTTATGAAGCACTTCATGTTAAAAAAAAAAATTGTTACACACTTACCCATGGATCCGAAAACAACATTGTATTGCAATAAGAGAAAGTCGAAGTTCAAAGTCTAAAAATGAAAAATAACGACTCCTTGAATTAGCGTGTATGGCTTATGAAACACATAGAATAAAAATAGGTGATGCAACTAATAATGAGCACGAAGCGGGCACAAGTAGTGGTAAGTTTTGATATTTCTTTATAGATGTCGATATGTATCACATGTATAAATTCTGTGTTAGTTTACTATTTCTTTCCACATATAAATCCCATGTTAGTTCATTGTTTCCTTGCATCCATGAAACAAATGTACTTGCAATAATGGATTAGTTGATACTTGAGACATTACTTCAGCGTTACAGTTACTTTACCAGATATAGGGGATCATATTATTATTTAACAATCTAACTACTCCACAATTCTACGGCTTACCTAAAATTTGATTTGATCCTTAACTAAATTTTTTATGATGTGATCCAAACTTTCAAAACTTTTACAAACAACAGATTTTATTTGTCATGTTAAGATCCTTTCTATTTGAGAATAGTCTAACTGAGTCTAAACCATCGTTAAAGCAAGGGCTATGGAATGAGTGTTTTTACACTCATTCCCTGCCCAAACGAGTGACACTTGAGGCGAAAGAGTGAGTTTGTGACCGTGGGGAGCAAAACTATAGACTAAGCGGCTGAAGATCAGCCGTTCGCTTCTTTTTTTTTTATTATTAAAAAATTACGGGGAGGCAGAACTTCAGCCGCCTGGAGAAAAACCCCATAAAAACGATGTCGCCCAAACCCTTCTTTCCACTTCATCTTCCCTCTCTTTTCCTGTAAACCCTTATCTTCAGTAATATCGATTTCATCGAGAAAAAAAACTGAAAGCAAGCTATGATCTTCTTAAAAAATTGATCGGCGTCAAAAATGTGAATCGATTACACCCAAAATTGAGGTTTTTCATTATCTTTTTCCGATTTAAATATCCTAATTATTTTTCTTAATTTTTTGTTGTTTGAAGGTTTTATTCATTGATTACTCAAATCCGTCCAAGGTATATCCCTCTTTACCTCTTGTTTATCTATGTATGATTTGGGGTTGAGAATCGTTTTTGGTTAATTACTGAATTTTATTGAACTAGGGTTTATGATTTATAGTTCAAAATTAAAAAATTGCATTATGATGCATGAATGTTATTGATTTTGATTGTTCTAGGTTCTTAACCAATTTAGAATTTATCATTGTTGATTAGTGATTCTTTTTCTTTGTATGGTTGTTTATGAATATAGAAAAATATGGATTATGATACGGTTTCTTCAATGGAAGGAGACACAATACATGTATGTAAACTAGAAAGTGTTCTTACAGGCAAATATAGGGGTGGAATGACACACGTCAATAGAATGTATAAGATCGTAAGGCGACATGAAAAGTGTAAGGAATACATCCATAAATGCGGATTAAGACTGTTCTTCCAAATAGATGTTAGAAAAGGTGACCGGAAACTCACCGATGCAATTGTTGAGAGATTTTGGGAGTCTACGGGCACTTTTCATTTTCCTAAATTTGAAATAGGCTTCACTCCCAATGATTTCACTTGGTTGACCGGTGTAGGAGTTGGAAAAGGAAAAGACCTAGAATGTTTAGAGTGGGTCGACGACGAAGATAAAGAAATGTCTAGGGGTTACCTTTCGATATATTTGCCTACATTTGTTGCATATATCAATGCTCGGCAAAATGCAAAGATAGATGATAATCAAGATGAGAAAGATGTAGGGATAGACAATATTAAGAAGGAAGAGGAAACGAAAGAGGGTCTTGACATTGTGGCGTACTTGAAGCGCGGCGGTGGTGTTCCATGTGGTATTATGTATGATTGGTTACTATTGTTCGAATATGAGAGTGTGGATATAGAACCATATTAGGAGGAGGTTACCCGTGTTTTTCTTTTATGGACAATTGGTCAAGTTTTTTTTCCGGATAGTGGATCCATTACAAAAGTTGGATGGTTGGTGTCGTTTGAAGATTTACAAGATAAACGTACGTTTGATTGGGGAAGTCACGTATTGGCTAATCTTTACAAAGCCTTAGGCGATGTTAGTAGTGGGCGTCTCAACACCTTCAATGGCATGTGGAACGTGTTAGAGGTATGCATTACTGCTCACTCGCCTTGTTTCGTTTTTTGATGTAACCCTTTGGATATTTTTATATTGTCTAATGTTACCTATCATTTTGTTTTTTTTTTTTTTGCTTTTGTAGTATTGGTTCTATTATTATTTTCATACTTTGGCTCTCGCAATTAAAGAAAACCCACCAGTTTGGAAGGACGAATGGCACAAGATGAAGGTATTCAACAAGGATGAATTAGATATGATTCAAGAAGATTTGGGTAGAAACTCAAGGTCCATCTCTCGTAAGCAAGCAAACCTTAGATCAATAGAAGGAACAATATGGCAACCATGGGAGGGAAGTGTGCATGCCAATTACGAAGCCATCCGTCGCAGTTTGAACTTATCAATAGGAAGATGTGTTTTCTTGAGTATCGAAAACAAAAAAGGTTATAGGTACTTGGGGGAGAGATGTTTGCACCAAGTTACCGGGGAAATTGCAATTCCTCACAACCCACCTCCGCAAGCATACATGCGAGAATTAGAAGGATATGCCTACAATGAGTGCCAAGCTTGGGAGAGTTGTGAGAACTATTACACGGTCACAAGTGTTGAAGACTATATGGGTTGGTGGACTAAAGTCTCGGTTGGGTTATACAAAGAGATAGACATCGACTCCGAAAGCCAAAGCAAGTTGATTAGGAAGCGCAATCGCGATGACATAGCTTCAACATCACATGATCTACCCACCATTCCATATCCTCCTCCTATGCAAGTAACATCATATGCATATGGATCACAAGAGAGTGATTGCTCATTAAAAAGAGAGAATGAGATGTTACGAGGACAACTTCAAGATCAAGAAAGACAACTTCAAGAACTGAAAAGAGAGAATGAATTACTACGGAGCAATTTCAATTCTCAACCATGTTATGATCCGATGGCGGGCGGTCCTTCTTATCCAGATTTTCATGGCATTTATTCTTCGGAAATTGTTAATGAAACTCAAGTCGTCCAATCAGTTGAGAACAACCAAGCTTCCAACATGACTATAGATGATATTATAGACATGATAGGCAATCAACCAAATGTTGTTTAGTGAACTTGTTTTTTAAGATGCATTTTGTGTACGGTGAAGGTGTTTTATTTTCATGTAGTCTTGGTTTGAAGGATATATAGATTTCGGTTTCTAAATATTTATTCGCATTTTCTTATACTTACTTTATGTTTGAGTATCAATGTTACTATTATTTTTTGGTTTTAGATATGTTTATTTTTTGTATTGTTGTAGTTTTAGATAATTTTCTTATATCACTATCAATTTACTAATTTTCTTAAACATTTTGTGTAGGTACAATGAGCGATTCGGATTCTGTTGATTCCATGGATTCACTTGACATTGTTATTCGTGGACGTCGAAAGAGGAGAGCACAACGGATGCAGAGCATTAGGGTGGGAATGTTATTATGGCAACAATCAGCTGCGTTAATAGCTCTACAACCCGAACCTAATGAGGTAAGAAGACGACGACAATGCATAAGGAATATGGTACTTCATGATGCAATTATGATGAGAGACTACTTTATAGGAATACCAATCGGTTATTCCGAACTTAATTTCCATGACCGTATGCGGATGAGAAGATCTTTGTTTCTTAAAATCAAAGATGATATGTGTCAAATTGATGAACAGTGGCCTCAAGGAATAGATGCACTAGGAATCCCTGGTCACTCTCCATATATGAAAACCTTAGCTTGTATTAGGCTACTTGCCACGGGGGTTGCGGCGGACACCATCGATGATTATGTGAGAATGGGTAAAACAACCTTATACAAATACTTGAAGAGGTTTGTTAGAAACATAGTTGCACTTTATAAGAGTACTTACTTACGAAAGCCTACACAAGATGATATTGATTGGTTATTGGCGGAGAATGAAGCAAGGGGTTTTCCGGGAATGCTTGGGAGTGTAGATTGCATGCATTGGCCTTGGAAGAATTGTCCTTCGAGTTGGGCGAGACATTACGCATCTTATAAAGGTATACCGACAATTGTGTTAGAGGGGGTTGCTTCGTATGATTTATGGTTTTGACATGCGTATTTTGGGCCGCCCGGTTCAAACAATGATCTTAATGTGCTAAATTCTTCTCCGTTGTTCGATGATATATTCAACGTAACTGCCCCAGTAGTTCATTTTCGAGTAGATGGAGTAAGATATGACATGGGATATTACTTGGCGGATGGAATCTACCAAAAATTATCAACTATTGTTCAAGCTTATAAACATCCAACCACCAAGGCACAAAGATGTTTTACTAAGATGCAAGAAGCGGCTCGAAAAGATGTTGAGCGAGCATTTGGCGTTTTACAAGCAAAGTGGAATATCGTAAGAGGTCCGGTGAAATATTGGGATGAAGATAAATTGAAATACATAATGTTGGCTTGTGTAATCATGCATAACATGATAATTGAAGACGAGCGTCGAGATGGGGCTTGGAAAACACTTGGAGATGACGACTATAGAATTTTTCGTGATGAGACACCACGGCAAGGCGTCAACTATCATGAGTTAAGTAATGAACCAATGTATAATCATCTTCGCAAAGGTTTAACAAAACATGTATGGCAAAAGTTCGGTACGGATGTGGAGCCATGACTAACAATACAATCACTTGAAAGTCCGACGAGTATTTTGTTGTTCTTTAACTGCTGCCTTTTATCAACATGTATGTATTTCAATTTTGTTTTTTTGTATGAAAGCTATGTTTGTCTATATTTCTAACTGGTTGAGTTTGCTCAGTTCCATAATGTATTGAATCCTAGGGAGCAATTTGAGCGACTGTTGCGCAAACTGCAGATTTTTTGTATGTCTACTGTTGCCTTTGGACCTGCTTGTATGAAAAGTATACCAAACGATGTTGGAATTTCAATTTTCTTTTTTTTTTTGTATGAAATATATGTTTGTCTAGATTCCATATTGGTTGAGTTTGCTCAGTTCCATAATGTATTGAATCCTAGTGAGCAATTTGAGTGACTATTGCACAAACTGCAGATTTTTTGTATGTATACTGTTGCCTTTGGACCTGCTTGTATGAAAAGTATACCAAACGATGTCGGAATTTCAATTTTAAAATATTGTTTGTCTTTTTTTTTTTTTTTTTTTTTTTTGTATGAAAAAAATATTATTATTTCATTTTTTTTTTTTTTTTCATGAAAATTTTTTAATAAAATAAGGGAAATTACACACTTTTGGTTGGTAACCTAGCAACAAGTGGGCTCCAACTGAGTTTAGTCTATGAAAAATAAAACTACCAACTAATGCATCATTACTAATCTTTAGACGCAAAAAAACATTTCATCTCCCGAGACCTAAGGTAGAGAAAGCCAAAACGCCAAGACCATAACCAAGTGTTGTAACTTATCCGCAGTGCGATTCCATTTTGTAGTTTGCTGTTGTATTGAATCCTAGGGAGAAATTTGAGCCTTTGGTATGTTTACCTTGCCTTTGGACCTCGCTGAAAAAGTATACCAAACGATGTCGGAATTTCAATTTTATTTTTTTGTATGAAAGATATGTTTGAGCGACTGTTGTGCAGATAAAAATTCTGTCCGAATATTTAGAAAATGTAACAACCTTCTTTTAATTAAACCTTGCAACATAGAAAACAAAACATGAACACAAAAAGTAACAACAAACGTTACCACCTACTGTTGACTCGAGTTCTTCTCAAGTATCTCTTGTTGTTTATTTTCAAGCCATTCTTGCCCGGCCGGAGATAACTTAGACCAATTGGCCATCATCACCTTTTCGTCGCGCTCTTTTACTTTATCTTTTCTTCGTTGCTCGAGCATTTCATTCTCTTTTATTACTTGTTGTGCTTGAGCAGCTTCTTGTTCTTTGAGATAATTTATGAACTTGTCATTGCTTTCGCTAAATATAGATTCAAACGAATCGCTAGAAGTGCCATCATATTTTGCTTGTTTTAAAGCTTTGAGCTTTTTCTTGCCAGGTCCCCTTTGTTTCTTAGTTTGAGCATCATCTGTATTATTTGTACGAGTACCGCCTTCCATCTCATCATTGTTGTCAACATCTTCAACTACAACCGGTGGAGTTGGCGGGGTTGGCGGTTCATCGGTGAATTTTGTGTAATCATAACCGGGTTCATGTTTGTATAATTCATAGCATGCATCAAGGATGAATGGTTTCTTATAAATCCTCAAGTACTCTATCCGAGCGTGAATCATCTACGATGCAAACATAAAAAATTAATCCAAAATAATAGCAACATAAGTAAAACAACAGATAAAAATACTTACCAAGTCTTCGGGTGCCCAACCACTCTTCCCTCGGAAGAGTTTTCCGAGAACTCCGGCGAATTGTTTCACATCTTTTTTAATTGCGCATATCCGATTTTCTAAACTATCCTTTTCTCTACCATTTGGATTACCTTTTGTTTTCTCTACAAATAAAGGAATAATTCGATCCCAATATCGATTGTTTTTTTGACTAACACCTACGCTACCATCACCCGTAATTGCAAGATGTGCTTCACAGATTGCTATGTCTTCTGCTGTGGTATAAATTATTTGTTGCTTTCTAGGTTTCTTGGTTTTTGAGGTAGACATAGTTGTAAACAAAGAAAACTAGTTGGGTAGAAGAAGAATCGAGAAGAAGAAACTGTGAGAAGAAGAAAACTAGTTGGTGTAAATTTTGTGTTGAGAGTGCTCGTATATGTAGTGGAAAATAGAGTCGTTGGTTGCGCAACGGTAACTTGTTTTTTTTGAAAATTTATGTGTGCAGGCGGCTGATGTTATGCCTCCTCAGATGAAAAATATTGTAAACGGCCAATGTTCAGCCGTTTACTCTTCTTTTTTGCTGCAACGGCAAATCTTCAGCCGTTTATGGACTTCAAACGGCACATTTTCAGCCGTTTGGCTTGGGCGGATGAACTTCAGCCGTTCAGTTAAGACTTTCCAGCACTCTTTTGCCCCAATGAGTGTGCCAGTGATTATGGTAAGAAATGGACTCACTCACTGCCCATAGCAGCACCAAATTAGACCAAAATGGGTGAGGGTCATTCATAGTGAATGAGGATCCTCACTCCATAGCCCTTGCTCTAAGTGAATATCTAACTTAACCATTACTGACGTGGTAGTAATTTTCCATCGTGTGTAAAATTCCATTACTGCCAGTGACTATAATATTGTTACCCGTTAGACGTTGCGGTAAGCAGGGTGCTATTACCAGTTAACAACTTTTTTTGGGTGTGATTTTTACTTTTCTGCGTCTTTTGATTGTTAAAAGTACTACACAGGTTCATACTCATATCGAAATGAAAAAGTTGGCGGTGTACTTGGTACCCGCGTTTTTAATTGGTATCAGAGCAGGTTCGTGTACTAATAGTGTCACAACCGACATGACGATCTCTTGCTTTGATAGGAGCAGTCAATTTACAGATCCCGAGTGCGTTCTACAAACCATCGATGTTGATCTGAATATTGATTTGAATAAAATCATTGATAATCTTTGTCATAGGAAATAACGATTGATAAGAAATATTGATATACTTCATTGTTAAATATAAATCAAGAATTCTGATCTTCGACAAAGATCCGAAAGAGAAAAAGTTCTTCAAAAGGAACTGGATAATCAAATTCGTATAAACAATAATATTGTTGCCATGTTAGATGAATCTAAGGTTACCTTAGCAAAAGTTCTTGAGAATTTGAAATCTGAAAAGGAAATACCCAACTCCTTGAAGAATCTAAGTCATATTTCTCTTGACTATTTAGTTTGTTGTTTCCTAGTTTGAGTTGGCTTCTTTAATTCAGTATTTATTTCGTGTTTACCAAGTAAGTTAAACTATAAATACTTGCTTCATAATTCTGTTTTGAGCATAGAATTAATAGAACTCAGTTTTCTTAAATCTTCTTCTTATTTTCTATATTTAAACTCTCGTCTCAATAGGTGGTTAACCTCCAATTCAAAAGGTTTCTCTAGAGTTCTTTAGTTTCTTCTTAAGATATAGCTAGTGTTTGGTTAAGAACTCTAACAGTTTACTGCAGCAGTTTCATTGTTTACATTCACATAACTAATTGTTTGTTGACATATCTCTTTAATTTTTTTATCCTCTTTCTCTTTCTCCTCCTGCTGTTTTGATTTGATGACTATTGATTTTCCAGGCAGTCCAGGAATTCGACGAACAAGGACATAACTATTTCTTGGAATCAAGATTGTACCATCATTGTAGTCCTCGTTAGTTGATGGGTTTGTGAGTATCAAAACAAAATCTTTTCCATGACCAAATTTTTTAGATTGAAAGATCAAATCTTTAACTTCAAATACATACATGAAAGGGCTATGTGCTGGGATTGAATGAAATTCTTTCCCACTCTTGAACTTGTAGTAGATAGATATAGTTTTACATAATGATGATGATACTATTCTTCTTCTTCCTCCTCTTGAAAATAAGCTGAATTTCTCAGAGAAAAAAAACAAGAAGAAAGGGCTTGTTTGCAGAAAGATTGTGTGTTGTGAGCGCCCAAGGATACATATTTATAGAGCACAGTAATGTCACTGCAGGTGAGGTGGTTGATTTGTTGGTGGATTTGAGAGAATAGAAGAGAAACTGGGGCTGATGTGATGCTGCAAGACTTAGAAATGGAATGTTTGTGCTATCTGCTAAGAGTTACGAAACTGCATAAGTTGGTTGTGTTGGTGAGATGAGATGGAACTGAAGGCCTTGGAATAGGAAGAAGATGATGGTACCGAGATTGCAAATGTGTTGGTTGTGGTTTGAATGCAAAAAGGAATGACAGAGTTGGCTTTGCAGGCATGTTACATTGCATCTGGAACAGTGAAGGACTTTGCAGGATATTGCAACATCTTGGCGCAACATGAGTATAGGAGGCCGTGCAAAATACTTAAGAATGAAGCATGTGCACATTGATTATGGGTTTCAATTAGTTCATTTCATAAAAATATCGTGTTTCACCAATAATATATTGGATTTGAAATTGATTGCAAGAATGTTATTGTTATGAAAAGAAAGAAATTTAAAAATGCTGGAGTGGTAATTGACCCACAAAAAATTATCACTTGATGTACAACGCAAATATGGCCAGTATGTCAAAAGGGAATAACTGACGCCTTACATCTCCGAGCCCAATTGTTGGTGCCATCACGGTGTCCAGCGTTGTATTTTTATCTGGGTGGCCTAGGCCGAAGGCGTGGCCTAGTTCGTGCACCACAACACTTTCAAAATCATATTTGTCTTTGGGGATGGTGGTTTCCTTTCCGTAGAAGAATTTGGCATCCTCACGGAAAGTTACCACGCCGGCAGGTGGAGCGTATGTTAGTCCCAGCACATCTGGTTCAGTAATTTCTGTGAAGACGAATAGGAGATGAAAGACTAAACTAAGTCCTTCGAGAATTATGTTGTTGGTACACTCAATGCAAGATGAAAGACTAAACTTTTGCAGAGTGCTATGATTAAAAAATATAGGAAACTATTTACCTGACGAGAGTTTCTTACTTCCAAGCATAGCAACCCTCTTGAATATTTGATTATTCTCCTACGAACACTAGTATAAACTTCCCCAACGACTACTAATTTCTTGAATATTTTCATTTCTTTAGAAAACACATATTTTTCCGAATAATTGTATGTTTGTTTACATGTTATATCAAACTTCCTTTTAGTTTATGTTGTTATGTAACGAGAAATGAAAACTTTAACATGTATGATAATGAGAGTAATCGTAAATTACTTAACCATGCAAAATTTATATATGTTATATTAACTCTCTTTAAATGATGAACCCAGAGTTTGATTTTTTTTTTCAATAACTATACTATTAACTGCTATAATTTACCGAAAACTACAGTTATATGTGGATGTCTCTTCTTCCCCATGGCCTTATTGAACAAAAAAGGTAATGAAGCAAAAAAAAAAAAAAAGATTATATAATCAAGCAAATTTTTTTTATTGGATTTCATTTTAATTATCCATCAAGTTATTTTTTTACAATAGAATTTCCATGGTATATCGTAACTCTTTTGTTTTATATTATATATGATTTGAATTTTGAATGAAAAATTACATACTTACTTCACCTCTTATTAATGTGCAATAGTTATCATTTGAAAATTAGGTGGTTGCTTCGAGGGTTAATTCACTTAATGAAGCAAGATCTGCCAATTGGAAAGTTCACTGCGTAAGATGTCGTTTGATTAGAAAATGACCAATATTTTGAATATCCCCAAATCATTGATTGCTTGATTATTGAGCGTGGTATGTATTTCATATTTATTGTTTAGTTTGAAAGTTCTTTTTACTTTAACGTCGATATTTCCATTAATGGTTTATAAGTGTTTGGTTATATTGTTCAGAATTTGTGTTATTGATCAAAACTTATGAAGTTCATGAAGACGATGACAAGAAGAGTACTACAAATATATATAGAGAGATTGGTAATAAGAAAGACTGAACAATCTTATACCTTACGTAGTTGTGTGGATAGTGAGTGCAAATTCAACATGTAAAAAACAATGATGAGTTCCTGATAATGTTTGTGACTGATGATTGTTACGAGTATAGTGACTTCAAGTTTCAAATTTCGGAGCAAAAAATATCACAAAAAGTTACCAAATTTTATGTTAGATAGAATCGAAGGTAAATTTCAACTAATCATAAATGTATGTTTATCATAATTTGAGATATTGTAATGACTATGTTATCCTAGAAAATACCTCATGAGGCAGACAATAAAGTAAGTAAGTAGTGTGCTTGCTCGAAGAAAAAAAAATCGCAAACAAATGCAACAAGTAAATCGCCAGTCCACAACATTCAAATTAAGTCCAACATGATGCTTTGTATTTAATTTAGTTGCTAAAATAAAAATTACACCAATAATAATCATGTTTATCCAAACATATCGTCCAACATGTATAATGTGTCAAATATGAAACTCGCTGAACCACAGTCCTGTGAGCAACTTTGAACATACTTTTCACAAACCAGTTGAATTTAGAGTTTGGATATTTTAATTGCATACGAAAGATGAGTTTATGTAATTTCCAGATTGGGGTCAAATATTGAACTCCGATTTATAACTATAGGTCGTCATAAATGCATATTTGGATTTCTAATTTTAGAATTCTTTTTTTAAATCAATGGATCGTCTTAGTAATTGTTCATTTAAATCATGGTGATAACTTAATATTATTAAAAGGTTAATTATGTTTGATATAAGAAAATTAGGAACATAAATTATGAGAAATATTTTCAGAAATCTCGTTCCAACTCGTAACTCCTTGAGTTCGGATCTCCATTTGAATTAAACTTGACCTGGAACTCGAAGTATTACATAGACTATAACCAAATATAAAAGGGATACACAGTAAGATAAAAAAATAAAACTATTTATCTCGAAACAACCTGAGAAGTGACTCGTCTCAACACTGTGTTTTAGTGATCTAATAATGTGAGTTTTTTTGGTCCAGCATTTTCCATTTTTTATTAATCCAACAGTGTCGATTGTTATTAGTCTGTCAGTTTCATCAGTGATCCAGTTTTTCCAATTATACTTATTCCAGTTTTGTTGATTTCTCTTAATGAAGCAATATCAATCACTCCTAGCAATGTAGTTTTTTTTTTTAAACAAGCTTAAATAAACTACCGAGTGATGTGAAAACAAAATGATTGAACAAATTCTACAAGATTATGAAAGTGGAACCAGAATCAATATGAAAACTATTTAGAAAAATGAAATTGTTATGTCCGATTTTGTGGACACTCTCTTCTCTAACCAGTGTTAGAGAGTGTGTGTGTGACATTCAATCTCATCTTTTAGGTTAATTTTGGGAGTGATCTAACAAGTGAAAAGGTTATTAACACTTACAGGGGTGGGGTCATTGGATTTCTTAATTTTACGACACTTAGCTTAAAGAAGATTCTTGTATCCAAGTGATACAAAGATCTTGGAGCCATTTGCATGGAGGAAACCCATCAAATGTTCTGGACTCAAACCTAAAAACTCTAGGAGTAAACCTATTAGATTGGAAAAAGAACATTTTTGGCCAACCAAGTAAGAACATAGCAAGACTTATCGAAGAAATTGAAAGGATTAAGAACAAAGGAATTTCTGAACATTCTAAAAAACTACTTAAACGAAAACTAAATCAGTTAGAAGCTCTCTATGATTCTCAGAGGCTATATCAAAACATGAATCTAGAGACAATACCATAGAATTAGGAGAACAAAATACAAAATTCTTTCATACAGTCACATTAAGGATGAGGAAATGGAATAATATAGAGTGTATTACCAATAAACAAAATGTTGTCACTCATAACAACAGTGAAATAGGAAAAATTCTTACTGAATACTTTCAAACTCTCTTTACAGAAGAAAACATAGACCTTTGATTACATGACACAGTTCTTGAAAATATACCTTCTTGTATTTCTGATCTTTAAAATCTTTCTATCTCTTTTATCCCATCCAAGGAGGAAATTTACACAGTCCTAAAAAATATGAAACTTAACAAGTCACCGGGACCAAACGACTTTCCGGTGAGTTTTTTTGAAAACAATTGGAGAACTGTTGGCAACCAAGTAATACTTACGGTCCAAGATTTCTTCGAAACAAGAAAAATGAACCCAAATCTCAACAAAACACATCTTTTCCTCATCCCTAAGGTAAAACACACAAAATACCCAGTTAAATTTAGACTTATTGGTCTCTGTAATACAATCTACAAGTTCATAACTAAAATTTAGCAAATTGAATAAAACCTTACTTGAAAAAATTATATCTCCACACCAATATGCTTTCCTCTCTTCTAGACAAATCTCAGATAATATGATAGTGGCTCAGGAAATAATCCATTATTCCAAAATGAAAAAAGCTAAACTTGGTGGCTTAGGAGTAAAAATAGATATGTCTAAAGCATTCGACATAGTCAATTGGCAGTTCCTTCTAAAAACTTTAGAAACTTTTGGTTTTCAACCAATAGGTTTGCTCTCTTATCGAACAATGTATATCTACCTCCTCAATAGTTGTTCTTCTGAATGGATATCTAGGAGAGTTCTTTAAACCCACTAGGGGATTAAGCCAAAAATATCCTTTATCTCATTATTTTTTTTATCATTTGTATGAAAGTTTTCTCTAGACTTTTACTAGCTCAAGAAGATAAAAAAATCCTACATGGACTTAAAATAACTCCAAAGACTACACCTATCTCCCACCTTTTCTTTGCGGATGGTTGTCTCCTTTTTGTTAAGGCTGACCTAATAAAATGTAAAAATCTATTATAACTATCAATTTCTTCGGCCAAGTCTCATGCCAATTGATTAATTTTGATAAGACATGAGTCTTTTTTAGTAAGAAAGTTTATCCTTAACACCATAAAATGATGTCTAAATTACTCAAAATAAAACACATTGATCTAAAAGATTTATACTTAGGGGCTCCTCTTTTCATAGATAAATCTAAGATTAAAACCTTTGATTTTATACTAGAAAAGATGGAACATAAATCTCAAGGTTGGAAAAGTAAGGTTCTTCCCTGAACTAGTAAAATGGTCATAAATAAATTTGTTCTAGCTATTATGTCCACATTTAAGATGGGATGCTTTATCTTACCTAAGAAAATCTGAAACAAAATAAATGCCATACATAGAGATTTTTGGTGGGGAATTGAACCAAATGCTAAAGGATTTTATCCAAGAGCTTGGACGAGTCTGTGTAAGCTTATGTATAAAGGAGGATTAGGTTTTAGAGATGCACATAACTTTAATCTATCTCTAATAGCTAAGGTAGCTTGAAGATTATTAAAAGAACCAAATTCACTTTGGGCTAAAATACTTGTCCCAAGTACGTCAAAAACAAATCTCCCCTTAGAGATAAACCTCCAGATAGATGTTCATGGACTTGGAAATGCATATGCACATGCCTAAATTTAGTGGCTCAAAATAGTATTTGGGAAGTAGGAAATGGTACTAGTATCAATATATGGGAAGACAACTGGATACCGGTTTAGCAACCAATCTAATGCAGCTCAAATCCACAACTAACGATACCTTATCTTTGGTTGCATATTTAGTTGACTTGTCTAAAAAAAATGGAACAAAACTCCTATTTTCTCTTGTTTTCCTAACAATATAGCTTAACAAATTTATAAAATCAACTTTTTTCTAGACAAAATAAATAATCTCAAGGAGGATAATCTAAGATGGAAACTAACCAAGCCATGAAACTTTAGAGTTAAATCAATATACAATAAGCTAAATGAGAATAGTATAAATTCTTCTGACCTGTATTTGGATGACAATTTCTGGAAATCTCCATGGAACTTAGGAGTTTCACTTAGAATCAAGCCTTTTTTGTGGATATATTTACATACTACTCTGTCAACTAACTTGAAATTAAAATGTATCATTAGAGACATTAACCCAAAATGCAACTTTTGTGGTGAACATGAAAAGACTATTGAACACCTTTTGCTACATTGTCCCTTTGAAATGAAGTTTGGGAGTTAGGACCAAACCCTGTCCATATAAGATTTAGTTCTTCTACGAAAATAGTTGACATATGTAAGGATTGTTTCAAATACCTGATTCGGTGATACCCTTAGAATTGGTGGCTATGAAAATGGGGTTTATTCGGAAAGATGATGTAATAAAACTTTCTGAGGAAACACACATACCCCACCAACAACTACCAAAAGAAATCCAAAGACATGTAGACTTTTAAACAAGAAATGAGAGACCTATAAGTAGCTTAAACAAAAGAAAAATAAGAAAAAGAACATTTTATGGACACCCTCAGATAAAAATACAAAAAATAATATTAATATGGATCCAGTTTTGCTTTAATCTTATGAGGTGATACATGAACTTTTTAAGGAGGATGAGCATGACCATCAGCTTGTTCATATCCACAAGAGGCACAAGCATTAAGACTTTTGCAGGTAGCACTATCAAATTTCATCATCGAAAGTGACAACGAAGTTTTAATCAGAAGTTTAAATGGCCCTTCAACAGAAATTTCTTGGACCATCATCAAAGCTATTTTGGAGGAAGCAGATAAAAAAAATTCTAATTATGCAAAAAATTTAGGTTTTCATTTTGTTCGTAGAACCGGAAATGCAGTAGCAGATACTCTAGCTCAAGAAGCAAAACAATTTCAAAGTATTATCCCTTCTTATGTATTATTCTTAAACTCCAAGTAGATAAATGGATAAACGGATTCCAGGGAGGGTTATTCCCTTATCTGAATCCTTTCCCAAAATCTCCAAAAATCTAACACTTGTTTCGGAACTAATCAATCATGACACACAAAAGTGGAATCTTGTTACTCTAAATGGTCTTTTTAGCATTGCTATAGCGAAATTATTAATATCATCAGGCTCTACACAACTGAGAATGGTCTTCTAAAAAAGACAACTCAGAAGGACCCTCACTAGAAATGGAAACTTCTCAGTTAACTCTTTATATGCTAAGCTTCAATATCCTACCAATTTTGTAACTGCAGAATCGAAGTAATTTTGGAAATCTTTGTGGAGTATGGATACCTCTCAACGGGTAAAATTGTTCATTTGGAAATGTACAAGATACATTGCCAACAAGATACAATCTAGGCACTGTTCTAGATGTAAAAACTGAATGCATTTTCTGTAAACAAGTTGTAGAAACTACACAACATCTATTTTTTGAATGTGAATGCCCAAAAGCAGTTTGGAATCTGGCACCTTGTGCATCCCAGGAAGTACATTCTAACTCAAATTATATCACTTCTTTCTTAGATGTTTACAATGAATGGAGAACAAGAAATGAGAATTCAATTTACATGGCTTTAGCCTCTACAAAATGTTGGTTCGTTTGGAAGGAGTGATGCAATAGGATTTTTGAAAAAAAATCTTGTTCTTCATCTCAATTAGCTCTATCAATCATACGACATTATGCATGCTAATACCCCTCTCAATCTTTCTATGTTCAAAAGCATATTAAACAAACCACAAATGTGATGGACCAGAAAATTACGCCTATCATGCACTAGTCTTGCTCGTGCCAAGGGTGCATCAATCGGGCTCATGCCGTACTCTACTTAGGCTTACGAAAGCTCCGCTAACTTGCATATTGATGTAGCTTACGTCCATGGCCATCCCCAATGGGACATTGACACATATGCCAACTCCCTGTAGATTTATAGGCAGTATGAGCATCCAGTGAATGACACGCAACTAGCCTCATCATGTGTGGCCACAATCATCTCTTGCTTCACAACACCGAGCCAGATGATATGAGAGGCTAGTATGTCGTAATCATCTCGCAATTAGATGATATGAGCGGCAAAGTGCTGGACCGACAATGCTGCAACTCATTGCGGCTGCCTACGTACCCTTCCCTACTCTAAAGGGATCAAGCACTGACCTTAGTTCATCCTCGAAGGGACAACAACTTAGGCCAACTCGTTTGCAAGGCCGTGGCCAAGCAATCATGGTAATGGCCTCGTCCGTGTAGTACGTTCCGTCAAAATGCATCTAAATGATGCATATTTTATCCGCGGCATGGCATAGTGACCATGCTTAATATGCTCCATTTACAAGGCTACGCAGATTTAAATGAGGCATAAGCATAATTTATACTCTTTCGGCTAAGCTATGAAGCTTACTTGGTGTATAGTTATCATATGCACCTTCAACCAAATACCCCTCCCTATATATGTTTTAAAGACATTTTTACAACTTAAATTAGGGGAGGAAAATGACATTCACCAAGTACAGGCCGTGATGGATGTACATTACCTCGGCCAACTGCAATGTATGATGGTTGTACATTCAGTTATGACTCACGTGCCAATTCCAATATCCGACCATGATGTTTGCACATTGTCAAGGACAAATTGCTTTTGCCTATTGCACCATTGTGGTACGAGATTGGCCTTTGGCCAATATAGCTTACATCTTACACCCTTTTGGTGCCATATTGTCCTTGACCAATATGCCCAACATAATGCGCCACTTTGGCGCGTTATTGGCTTTTAGCCAATATGCCAACGCAATGTGTCATTTTGGCACCATATTTGGCATAGGCCAACGTTCCCTATACTATGCAACGGAAGCTTTGGATGAAGCTTCATCTCAGGCCATGACGCATCTTTGAGCATGCGGCATGCTAAAAACACCGGGTGTTACAACAAAGAGAACTACTATGGAAATTTCCTGCAAAAGATACTTTTAAGATTAATTGTGATGCTTCTTGGATATCAGACATTTCTAATTCTGGCTATGGTTTTATTTGGAGAAATCACATAGGCAGTTTCAGAGCAGCAGGTTTGGGAAGCTTCAGAGCATCATCAGCAGAAGAAGCAAAGGCAATAGCTCTGCTAATGGCAACTCAATGACAATGTATGGCAATTTTGGATGAAGTAAAAAGGTTGGCAAAACACTTAGCGTTTTTTTTTTTTGGGTTTTCAAGCTATAGATAAATGGAACTGCTGATATTACGGCAAAAAAAGGGAGGACATCAACAACAAATATCACTTGGGAAGAATCTGCATCTTCTTGTTTAATTCCTAAAATCACTCTTGATTATGTAAAATCTTACAAAGAAAACTCTTTATTTAATGTTGACATTGTAACCCCCGATGTATCTAATCCATCTGATTCAGACATTGTTGAACATCCTCAGTATGAGATGGCCTCAAACGAGACTGAATCAAATGATTAGGTACTCATTCTATGATTTATATATATCTTACTTAAAGAAAAAAAGAGAGTAGATAAATCGAATATAAAGAATATAAATATCCCGATATTAGAGGGCTCTACTTCAGATATAATCACCGCTTTGGTATTTTCTTAGTTCCTTGGTGAAATCTTACTTGCAAAAAAAACAAAAATTAGAGGGCTCTATGATAAGCATGTAAATGCTACATTTTATACCCATATTTATATTAGCTAGGATACAATATTTTAGTTACTAATACTATTTTAGTGCTTTTGTAGAAAGTACAAGTGAATTCGATCATCCAACGAATAAAAAACAAAATGTGAGACTTAATGGTGTTTGCGACAAAAATGGCAAAATGTGGTTGGCCTGGTACTTCCATATATCAGCAACCATGATGGTGAAATGTGGTTGGCCTGGAATTTCCATGTATCAGCAACCACAATGATCAAATATGTTGGCCTTGTATTTTTTATATATCAGCATCACTTATTATGCTGGCCTGGTATTTCTATATATCAGCAAGACTTATTACGCTGGCCTGGTATTTCTATATATCAGCAAGACTTATTACGCTGGCCTGGTATTTCTATATATCAGAGAAATAGGGTTGGCTGGTATTTCCATATATCAACAACCACAATGATGAAATGGGTTGGCCTGGTATTCCCATATATCAGCAACCATGATGGTGAAAATGACAAAATGTAGCTGGCCTGGTATCTCCATATATATCAACAACATAGAATTGTTTCATAGGCGAGGCAAAAACGCAGCAAAGGAATTGAAATCAAAGTGGGGTTGGCACATGGAAACTGAAAATGGGAACTATTTTATCTTTCTTACTTTATTACAAATATATTCCACCGAGAAAGATAATTTATTTGTCATGTGAAGAATTAATTGAGGAATATTTACACGTGACTAATTTGGAAATAAAATAACTCTTTCTTCATTTGGGAGATTTTGGAAATAAGGGGAGTTTATTATTTCATTGGAAGAACGAGGTGGCAATACTATTTGGGGAAAGATACTGATGACGACATCAACTTGCATGCAAGATATTTCATTGAATAATTTATTTTCATACTTTGATTAATGAAATAAAAGAAAAGGAAGGTGTATAAGAAGGGCGGTGACTATTTGAGAGGGGGGGCCCCGGCCATAGTGCCGCAAGGAGAGAAGGATTTTGAAGTTTTGTTTTTGATTCTTCATTTTTCATTAGCTAGAGTTTAATTTTAATATGTTTATGGCTTTTGAGAAAGCCATGTCTAGCTAGAGCCATGTTAGGGTTTAGGTAGAAACCAATTTTATTGTGTAAACTCTACATTGATATATGCTTAATAATGATTTGATTGATTAATAGTTCTTCTTCATATAGCTTGGTATTTAATCGTTTATGTGATTTTCTTGATTATTTATGCTTTTGAATTGATATTTCGTGCTTCGGTTAAATCCCTAGACGTGGTATGCAAGGATTGATAGGTAATGCTTTAGAATCACTACCCATGAAGCGAAGGAAACTATAGCGGAGAAACAATATTTGATAATGCATGAAATATATTTTTAAATATTAGTAGAGTTTGCATAGTTAATTGGTGGAAACCAAAGACCCTAGCAACCCATTCTCATTTTGTTTATTGTTAGAATTATTTTTATCTCGTTTTGCTTCATATTTCTGAAAATCGTTCAAACATCATCTCGTTGGTTACTTAATTTTTGATATTAGTTGGTAGAGTATTTCACACTTCTCGTGGGAACGACCCGCAGTTGCTATCGATACTATAATTGACCCGTGCGCTTGCGGATATAACTAGGTTTTATTTAATCGTTAATTTGGTCAAATAAAATCTACATCAAGTTTTTGGTGCCGCTGCCGGAGAGTGGTTGCAAAATACTCTCTGATTGATATTTTTGTTTGTATATAATTTTATTTTCTTTTTCTTTTAGATTTTTTTTAGATCCTTTTTACGCAGTTTGTTTGATATTTTTTTTAGGTACCTTAGCCTGAAGTGTTGCGGGCGAAAAGAAAATATGCACTCGCAAGGGTTTTGCAAGAGCCACTCGGAAGATCCATTAGAGGTTTGCTTAGCTCATTTTGGGTATGGTTTTGATGATGATAGTGTTATTTGTGAAGTCAATGCTTTACTAGACCCCACACCGCTGCTAGACACTAATAAATGGAAACCCAAACTAGATTCTATAATTTTTACTGAGTCTCGACTAGTTCCATTAGTTGAGAAAGCTCTGACCTTGACCCTTAATAATGAAACCGTTGTAGATGATAATGGGCCAATTAGTCACGATATCATTGTTCCGTTGAGCCCTTGTTTCTCGGATCGTGATTTCCTAAAAGCTTATGTGAATGTTCCGAATAAGACTGAGTTTAGTTTTTGCTATCTGGGTACTAATCATCATCACTGCAGGATCATCTTTTCATCAAAACTGATTATTTGGGTTGATCCCCAACTTTTCAGGCTTTATATATATGATTCGCAGCTTACCTTGGGGTACCAACCCCACCTTATTTGAGATTGTGTGCTACCGAAAGCGGGAAACAAATACATTTCGCTTCATGGGAGTCAACCCATCGATTTGTTCCCTCTACTCTATCTCTTATTTTCTTTTTTTTATTTTTTCATTTCCCATCTTAATTTCTACGTTGGATGACTCAATTACATTGAGGACAATGTAATGTTTAAGTGTGGGGGAGTGGGTAATTTTCCATATTTTTTGCAGATTTTCACTTTTCTTAGGAATATATATATATAAAAATATAAAAAAAAAATCAATTACATTATATCTCTGTTTTGCTCGAGGACTAGCAAAATATAAGTGTGGGGGTGTTGATAAGCATGTAAAATGCTACATTTTATACCCATATTTATATTAGCTAGGATACAATATTTTAGTTATTAATACTATTTTAGTGCTTTTGTAGAAAGTACAAGTGAATTCGATCATCCAAATAATAAACAACAAAATGTGAGACTTAATGGTGTTTGCGACAAAAATGGCAAAATGTGGTTGGCACTGGTACTTCCATATATCAAAGAACCATGATGGTGAAATGTGGTTGGCCTGGTATTTCCATGTATCGGCAACCACAATGATCAAATATGTTGGCCTGGTATTTTTTATATATCAAAGATCACTTATTATGCTTTGGCTCTGGTATTTTTATATATCGAGCAGACTTATTACGCCGCGGCTTTATTATTTCTATATATCAAGAGACACTTATTACGCTGGCCGGTATTTCTATATCAAAGAAATGCTGGCCTGTATTTCTATATATATCAATGATGAAATGGGTTGGCTCGGTATTTCCATATATCAAGAACCACAATGATGAAATGGGTTGGCCTGGTATTTCCATATATCAAGAAACCATGATGGTGAAAATGACAAAATGTAGCTGGCCAGTATCTCCATATATATCAACAAGATAGAATTGTTTCCTAGGCGAGGCAAAAACGCAGCAAAGGAATTGAAATCAAAGTGGGGTTGGCACATGGAAACTGAAAATGGGAACTATTTTATCTTTCTTACTTTATTACAAATATATTCCACCGAGAAAGATAATTTATTTGTCATGTGAATATTTACACGTGACTATTTTGGAAATAAAATAACTCTTTCTTCATTTGGGAGATTTTGGAAATAAGGGGAGTTTATTATTTCATTGGAAGAACGAGGTGGCAATACTATTTGGGGAAAGATACTGATGACGATATCAACTTGCATGCAAGATATTTCATTGAATAATTTATTTTCATACTTTGATTAATGAAATAAAAGAAAAGGAAGGTGTATAATAAGGGCGGTGACTATTTGAGAGGGGGGCCCCGGCCATAGTGCCGCAAGGAGAGAAGGATTTTGAAGTTTTGTTTTTGATTCTTCATTTTTCATTAACTAGAGTTTAATTTTAATATGTTTATGGATTTTGAGAAAGCCATGTCTAGCTAGAGCCATGTTAGGGTTTAGGTAGAAACCAATTTTATTGTGTAAACTCTACATTGATATGCTTAATAATGATTTGATTGATTAATAGTTCTTCTTCATATAGCTTGGTATTTAATCGTTTATGTGATTTTCTTGATTATTTATGCTTTTGAATTGATATTTCGTGCTTCGGTTAAATCCCTAGACGTGGTATGCAAGGATTTATAGGTAATGCTTTAGAATCACTACCCATGAAGCGAAGGAAACTATAGCGGAGAAACAATATTTGATAATGCATGAAATATATTTTTAAATATTAGTAGAGTTTGCATAGTTAATTGGTGGAAACCGAAGACCCTAGCAACCCATTCTCATTTTTTTTTTGTTAGAATTATTTTTATCTCGTTTTGTTTCAAATTTCTGAAAATCGTTCAAACATCATCTCGTTGGTTACTTAATTTTTGATATTAGTTGGTAGAGTATTTCACACTTCTCGTGGGAACGACCCGCAGTTGCTATCGATACTATAATTGACCCGTGCGCTTGCGGATATAACTAGGTTTTATTTAATCGTTAATTTGGTCATATAAATTCTACATCACTCTACTTCATATATAATCACGACTTCGGTCTTTTCTTAATCCATTCTCCGAATGATCTTTGCTTTAGGATTTTAAAATGTAAGTATTTCAAAGATTACTCTCCGTTGCATTATGATTTGACAGGGGACTGCTCTTGGGTTTGGAAAAGCAATTGTATAGGTTTCGATTTTATTCTCCATAATGCTGTTTGGGACCTTAGAGATGGCAATAGCATTTTGCCCTTTTAGAGATAATTGGATTCCCAATGTTTCTCAGCCTTTATGTAATGCTTATCCAAATCCTAATCTTCCAGTTTCTGATCTGATAGATAAAGACATTAATAGCTGGAATCTAGATCTAGTTAATGCTTGCTTCACTCCTCAGAACGCTCAACTCATTCAGAGTACTAGAATCCCTCTTTCTGGTCATGACAGACTGTAACACCCAACTTCTAATTCTAGGTCGGCCGCCCTAAAATCCCAAGTGTGGTATACTCATGGACCATTTTACACACTCAAACCGTCATACCAACAAATGGAGATCAGGCTATTGTATGGAGCACATTGACAACTATCCATAATAAATGAATTTATTTAATAAAATATATAAAAGTTATAATGCTTTATAAAATCTTTAAAACAGAATTTATCCTCGACACGCAGGTCGGTCTCCCAAAAGAATGCTAAAAATTTATTCAAAGGAAATGAAACTCTGGTCCGAAAAGAGAAATAAAATAGCTAACTAAACACCTTAAGGTACTTGGTGAAAAAGCTTTTCGAATCGAAAATGCAATCTACAAAGCTAGGTTGCTCCACGGTCACCGTTTCTGAGAAAAAAATAAGTTGGGTCGACCCCAACTAAAAGTAGACTTTCAAGCGCTTATATTCTTTATGTATAATCTAAACAATCCCGAAATTCCTTATAAAAATATGTTGCAAGGAGAAAACAGTTTACAAATCCGATCTTTAAAAAGAAACTGGTAATGCCTAGTACTTAGAAGTCCAGTACCCTACAGGCTAGTAAAGACGCATGGTTAATAAACAAACTGTTTAGAAAAAGAAAAGAAAAACAAGGCTACCCACCCTCTGATCAAACATTCAAATTTTAACGGCTTCCCCTCTCTACACATTTTTCTTTCTTCCTAAATGATTAACGTACGTACCGAATCAGCCCCCTAGTAGTCCAAATAATTCTCCGACCGTGCGCCGGAGAAATTAAATGTTGTCGATCCCAATATAAGACAATAGATCCATATCTTTTATTAAACGACCCCTCGGTCATCGCCTAATAGTCCATGGGAGTCGAGCCAACTACGGGCGATATACAACTAAATACACTATTCGTCTTCGCAAAGCGTTGACACATCAACTGTCCGCATACATACACACTTTATATCACTGAACAATGGTAGGCACTAGACTTCACGATGCCCCCAGCAGCCACTAACAGAAAGCACTACAGTTAGCTAGCTCCACTAGCCTACTCAGAAACTGGGAATACAAGACTCCCTACGTACTAAACTAATTGCAGGTGGTGTATGATCGTTGTACATCTCTAGTGCTCTAAAAATAATCAAACATTCAATCAACACACATGACACATCATGACTCCCTTCTACGGATTTATTCTTACCAACAAGAGTCTAACATCACTAACCAGCTAATTTTCTTTTAGTTACTCAAGCTAGCCTATTTCACGAGGCAAATGACCATTTTGGAGAGTCCAGATCGTACAGGCAATGAACATCAATGGCCATCTACTAAATCACGCACTGGGGTCAAGGACAAACGACATTAGGCGAACGTAAAAAAAAGTGCAAAACCAATAGCCAGCAACATCTATATATCGGCAAAAGTAACGAGAAGCATTTCTGTACACGGATACTAAATACGTTAGAAGCAACTAAGTCTAAGCTACTATCTCACCCAAAAGAGACATACTCCAACAAGATTTAAATCTCAATCTAACACGTTGATTAACCATAAAGTACACAATAAAACACAACAAGGCTGTTTTAATGGGAATCCAAGTACCCCTCCCCTTCTCTATACGTTTCTTCGCAATCTCCGAAATAGAATACCTGCACCTCTACTCCTTCTCCTCCTATCTCTTCTAAACGTTTTATAGAACTTCTTAAGACCGATTAGAAGACACGGTAAAGGAAATAAGAGCAAGAAAACCTACCCAGTAGGAAGCAATAGCGATCCCCCAATCAAGAATAACAGACCCTTTGCCTCAAATCAATCTCCTTTCTCCTTCTTTTTCTCTCACAATGAGCTAGGTTTTCAAACAAGAAGGTTTAGTGCGGCTCTTGATTTTTTTTTTTTTTTTTTGAGAAAGAGAAAACATTCAAAACCCTATTCCTTCACATAAACTATATATGCGTTACTTATTTATTTATTTTTTATCAAAACTTTCCAAACAGGCGAGATATTTTCCTCCAAAAATGATCACACGCCCATTATTGCTGGTGAGATAATTATAGACACTACAAGACTACTACTACTAACCCACAACACATTTAGGATAAGGGGATTTTACAATCTTCCCTCCTAAAAAGAAAAGGATTTCGCCCTCGAAATTAGATTGTACTTACCGGATTATCAAAAAGATCTGGATAATGTTTGAGCATGTCATCCTCACGTTCCCAGGTGACTTCCTTATCATTATGATGTTGCCACTGTACTTTAACCATCGGGATGGTTTTCCTTTGAAGGACATGTTCTCTACGGTCGACAATCTTATACGGTTTCTCCTCGTAAGACGCATCTTTTTGTAACTCCAGATCATGATAATCTATCAATGAGTGTTGATCCGTATCACGCACATTCTTTCGAAGCATAGATACGTGAAACACATTATGAACACCAGCTAATTTCTCCGGTAAAGCAAGACGGTAAGCGACCTTCCCAATCCTTTCAGTAATGGCGAACGGTCCAATGAAGCGAGGAGAAATCTTTCCCCTTTTACCAAAACGCAAGACACCTTTCATAGGTGACACCTTGAGAAGCACTAGGTCCCCTACCTCAAACTCTCTGTCTTGACGTTTCCTATCCGCATAGTTTTTTCTGCCTACTTTGCGCCGTGCGCAACCTCTCCCTAATTATGGCAATCTTCTCGGACGATTCGCGAATAATGTCTGTGCCCAGGAGCTTGGAAGCTCCAGCTTCTGCCCAACATGAGGGTGATCGACATGGTCTCCCAAACAATGCCTCAAACGGAGCCATGCCAATGCTAGAATGATAGCTATTATTATATGCAAACTCTACCAAGGGTAAGTGATTCTGCCAACCACCACCAAGGTCAATGATGGTGCATCTCAACATATCCTCAAGCACCTGATTCACACGCTCTGTTTGCCCGTCAATCTGAGGATGAAAAGCTGTGCTAAAGTTCAATGAAGACCCCAAAGACAATTGAAAACTCTTCCAACGTGATGTGAAAGACGAGTCTCTATCCGAAACAATTGATACCGGCACACCATGAAGCTTGAAAATCTCACTCATGTATATTTGAGCTAGTTTATCACCAGTATCAGTCTTCTTGACTGGTAGGAAATGAGCTGACTTTGTCAATCTATCAACTATCACCCAAATCGCATCGTGACCCTTACTCGATCGCGGCAACCCAGTAATAAAATCCATGGATATGTTTTCCCACTTCCATTCCGGAATAGGTAAAGGTTGCAATTTACCAAACTGGGTGTTGGTGTTCGATCTTAACTTGTTGACAGTCAAACACTTTTGGACATAACCAACCACATCTCGCTTCATTCCCGTCCACCGCATTGTCGCTTCAAATCCTTGTACATCTTATTTCCGCCAAGATGTATAGTGTACTTGCTTCTGAGCTTCATCTAAAACAAACTGTCTCGAGATCATCACCTTTGGGAACACATATTCTTCCACGGAATCTCAATCCACCATCTTGTCCCACGACATAGTTTTCATCCGCTAACTCCCGAATTTTCTCAAGCCGATTCTTACACCACTCATCTTCATCCGAGCTTCCACTATACGACTCAACAGGATGGTTTAATAACCATGCTACCAAAGAACAAGCCTTGTACTCCCATTTTACTCATGTCGAAGTTAAAACAGTAACCTCTTCTAACATACTCCACTGTCGTAACATCATTGAAGCCACAATTCCCATTGGTTGTCGGCTTAAAGCATCAAGAACCACATTAGCTTTCCTGGATGATACTCCATTTTGAAGTTATAGTCTTTAATCAACTCCATCCATCTCCTCTCGACGCATATTCAACTCTTTTTCCGAGAAAATAGATACTTGAGACTCTTGTGGTCGAGAAAGAGCTCAAACCTTTCACCGTACAAGTAATGTCTCCAAATCTTAAGCGCGAATACCACAAATGCCAACTCGAGGTCATGTGTAGGATAGTTTCGCTCATGAGGTCTCAATTACGCCGCGAAGCATAAGAAACTACCCCCACTCACTCGCATCAATACACATCCCAACCCCGAATCGAAGCATCGGTGTAAATTACCTTCTTAACTCCACTCTGCGGGATGATCGGAACCAGTGCGAAGTTAGTTTGCTCTTAAGTTCACAAAAAGCCTTCTCACAACAGTCCACTTGAAAGGGACATCCTTCTTCGTCAAATTTGTCAAAGGACCAAAGAATAACCGAAAACCCCTTGATGAATCGGCGATAATAACCAGCCAACCCCAAGAAACTCCTGATTTCGATTCATCGACTTTGGTTGCCTCCAATCTATCACAAACCGCACCTTAAAAGGGTCGACCGATATACCGGCTCCCGATATGACATGACCAAGAAATTTCACCTCTTGCTTCCAAAACTCACACTTCTCAAACTTAGCATACAACCGATGATCTTTCAAAGTCCAAGCACTAGATGAAGATGTTTTGCGTGATCTTCCGGAGTCTTAGAGTAAATCAGGATATCATCTATAAATACGATTACAAACTGATCCAAAATTCCCGAAACACATGGTTCATCAAATCCATAAAAAACGCAGGTGCATTTGTCAACCCAAATGGCATCACCAAAAACTCGAACGAGCCATAACGGGTCACAAAAGCTGCTTTTGGGAACATCACCTTCACGAATTAACATCCGATGATACCCAAATTCTCAAGTCGATCTTGGAAACCCAATTAACCCCCTTCAATTGATCAAACAAATCATCAATCCTCGGTAAAGGATACTTGTTCTTAATTGTAACCTCATTCAGCTTACGGTAATCGATACACATCCTCAACGACTCATCTTTCTTTGCTACGAACAAAACCGGTGCACCCCAAGGAGAACTACTTCGTCTAATGAATCCCTTCCCAAGTAATTCTTCAATTTGCTTTTTCATCTCACTCAATTCTACCTGTGCCATTCGATAAGGAGCTTTGGCTATAGGTGCAGTACCAGGTTCCAACTCAATACAAAATTCCACCTCCCTCTTTGGCGGCAACCCTGGTATATCGCTAAACACCTCTTGATATAAACTTACCACTTCAATAGACTCCAATGGTATACTCTCCTCCGATGAACCCTCTAGCAAAGCACTACACAACTTAAGAGTCTTCTCGAACTTCCCGACAAGTCGACACAACAACATCACTTTCCTCCGATCGAAAAAGTGGTCGTCTTAGCATAACAGATCTAACTTTGCATGATGGGCAGCAAGCCAATCCATGCCTAAGACAACATCGTACACATCTAGATTAATGACAAAAAGATCTCACAAACTCTATCGTGCCCAAACGGATAATGCACGACCTACACATGTGATCAATAGACGCCGAACCACCCATCGGTGACATAACAACATAAGAGCATCGCTCCAACACAACAGCAAAGTTTTCACAAACATAACAGATATAAAAGAATGAGTAGCTCCAAGATCCAACAAAACTCTACCATGACGAGTGTGAATAAGGAAAGTACCTTCCAACATTACCACCGGTCCTTCGCCATTCCGAGGCAAGACAAAGATTCAACCGAGGATGAGGTCCTCGACCTGAGGCTGGTTCTGTACTTGTCGTCGCTCATACTCAGCAGGGGCTTTGACCTTACTTGGACAATCACGAGCCTTGTGTCCTTGTGCATGGCAGTGATAACATGGTCCCTTAAATACATAACCCTCAGTTCTCATGGGATGAGGTGCATGAACCATGGTTCCAGTACCCATGTTCCCTTCATCTGTTCGTGGCTTCTTCCATCCTTGATCACCTTGGTGAAAATAGCGTTTCTGTCCATTGGCATTCCCACCCTTATTATCCTTCTTCTCCGGTGACCTTGATATCTAGTTTACTAGCTTTCTTCTTCCTTGCCTCTTGGATCTTCAAGCAATGTGCCCTAGCACAATTCACAACCGCGGCATAAGTATTGAAACTAGGATTCCCAATAATGTGTCGAGAAATCCCGTTATGCAATCCACCCAAAAACCTTTCGATCTTGTCTGCTTCGGTAGGCATAAGATGAGCGGAAAAAATCGACAAACGATCAAATTCGCACTCGTATTCGACCACTAATTGATTTTCCTTCTGCTCTAGTTCTTCAAACTGCCTAATCATAGATTGACGCTCGGACGGAGGGAAAAAGTGTTCAAGGAACAATTCTTTGAATCTTGTCCAAGTAACTTCCATTGCATCAACTGTCCTTCCCATCGACTCCCACCAAGTTGATGCATTCCCCTCCAATAGGAAAGCGGCCATCCTCTGCTTATAATCCCCGGAACAATCAAACTGAGCTAGTATCCTATCCACTTTTGTGCACCACTGATGCGCTTCGGTTGCACCACCTTTTCCTGTGAATGTAGGGGGCTTCATCTTTAGAAAATCTTGGTAATACTGAACCCAAGACTTCACGTTTCTCTCTACCACTGCAGGTCCATTCATTTCCGGGGGTGCTATATTTTCAGGACCTCCACGTGGACCAAGCCTCTCATCCAATGCCGTTGTGATCGCAAAGTATTCAACATTGTCTCAAGGTTATCTAACGTTAAGGCATTAGGACCACCCTCTTTCTTCTGTATGAAAATATCGAGAGCTACCGGTGGACCTAGTCCTACGAGATCGAGAGCCACTTGTGGACCTAGTCCTACGAGATCGAGAGCTACCTGTGGACCTAGTCTCATCTCCCCTACGAGATCTACTACCAACATTGCTTGAGTTACTTTCTGCCACAGAATCCTCAACAAAATTCTCACTTCTTCGGCCACGACCTCGGCCACGACCTCTACCACGACCACGGCCTTCAGTATTACGTCTACCGCGACCATCCATCCTCTAAGAATGGAAAGAAAGACAAGAAACTATCAACACATAATCACAAAGAGAAAAACAATCAAAGTGCTCCTACAACTCGTGCCTAACGTGATCAAACAAGACCCTACACCCGCTCCCAAGGATTTATGTTACCAGGGCTCTGATACCACTCTGTAACACCCCACTTCGAATTCTACGTCTACGCCCTAAAATCCCAAGTGTGGTATACTCATGGACCATTTACACACTCAAACCGTCATACCAACAAATGGAGATCGGGCTATTGTATGGAGCACATTGACAACTATCCATAATAAATGAATTTATTTAATAAAATATATAAAAGTTATAATGCTTTATAAAATCTTTAAAACAAAATTTATCCTCGACACGCAGTGTCGGTCTCCCAAAAGAATGCTAAAAATTTATTCAAAGGAAATGAAACTCTGTCTGAAAAGAGAAATAAAATAGCTAACTAAACACCTTAAGGTACTTGGTGAAAAAGCTTTTCGAATCGGAAATGCAATCTACAAAGCTAGGTTGCTCCACTAGTCACCGTTTCTGAAAAAAAATAAGTTGGGTCGACCCCAACTAAAAGTAGACTTTCAAGCGCTTATATTCTTTATGTATAATCTAAACAATCCCGAAATTCCTTATAAAAATATGTTGCAAAGGAGAAAACAGTTTACAAATCCGATCTTTAAAAAAGAAACTGGTAATGCCTAGTACTTAGAAGTCCAAGACCCTACAGGCTAGTAAAGACGCATGGTTAATAAACAAACTGTTTAGAAAAAGAAAAGAAAAACAAGGCTACCCACCCTCTGATCAAACATTCAAATTTTAACGGCTTCCCCTCTCTACATTTTTCTTTCTTCCTAAATGATTAACGTACGTCACCGAATCAGCCCCTAGTAGTCCAAATAATTCTCCTACCGTGCGCCGGAGAAATTAAATGTTGTCGATCCCAATATAAGATAATAGATCCATATCTTTTATTAAACGACCCCTCGGTCATCGCCTAATAGTCCATGGGAGTCGAGCCAACTACGGGCGATATACAACTAAATACACTATTCGTCTTCGCAAAGCGTTGATACATCAACTGTCCGCATACATACACACTTTATATCACTGAACAATGGTAGGCACTAGACTTCACGATGCCCCCAGCAGCCACTAACAGAAAGCACTACAGTTAGCTAGCTCCACTAGCCTACTCAGAAACTGGGAATACAAGACTCCCTACGTACTAAACTAATTGCAGGTGGTGTATGATCGTTGTACATCTCTAGTGCTCTAAAAATAATCAAACATTCAATCAACACACATGACACATCATGACTCCCTTCTACGGATTTATTCTTACCAACAAGAGTCTAACATCACTAACCAGCTAATTTTCTTTTAGTTACTCAAGCTAGCCTATTTCACGAGGCAAATGACCATTTTGGAGAGTCCAGATCGCAGCAATGAACATCAATGGCCATCTACTAAATCACGCACTGGGTCAAGGACAAACGACATTAGGCGAATGTAAAAAAAGTGCAAAACCAATAGCCAAAGAACATCTATATATCGGCAAAAGTAACGAGAAGCATTTCCTTCACACACGGATACTAAATACGTTAGAAGCAACTAAGTCTAAGCTACTATCTCACCCAAAAGAGACATACTCCAACAAGATTTAAATCTCAATCTAACACGTTGATTAACCATAAAGTACACAATAAAACACAACAAGGCTGTTTTAATGGGAATCCAGTACCCCTCCCCCTTCTCTATACGTTTCTTCGCAATCTCTGAAATAGAATACCCAGACCTCTACTCCTTCTCCTCCTATCTCTTCTAAACGTTTTATAGAACTTCTTAAGACCGATTAGAAGACACGGTAAAGGAAATAAGAGCAAGAAAACCTACCAGAGGAAGCAATAGCGATCCCCCAATCAAAGAACAAAGACCCTTTGCCTCAAATCAATCTCCTTTCTCCTTCTTTTTTCTCTCACAAAGAAGCCTAGGTTTTCAAACAAGAAGGTTTAGTGCGGCTCTTTGTGATTTTTTTTTTTTTTTTGAGAGAAGAGAAAACATTCAAAACCCTATTCCTTCACATAAACTATATATGCGTTACTTATTTATTTATTTTTTATCAAAACTTTCCAAACAGGCGAGATATTTTCCTCCAAAAATGATCACACGCCCATTATTGCTGGTGAGATAATTATAGACACTACAAGACTACTACTACTAACCCACAACACATTTAGGATAAGGGGATTTTACACAGACTAATTTGGCCTTTTACTAAAAATGGACAATTTTTTGTCAAATCTGCATATAAAGTCTTGTCTGGTCAATTCGAGTACATTCATAATCCTCAGAATATTAATCATGTTTATAAGTCCCTTTGGAAGCTGCAAATTATTCCTAAAGTCCAGATTTTTGTGTGGAAGTGTTACGAGAATATCTTGCCTGTAAAATCTATCATTTGAGGATATAATTCTCATGATATGAATTGTAATCTGTGTGGAACTGTTGTGCCTGAAACTGCAGAGCATCTGATCTTACATTGTCCTTTTGCTCAAGCTGTTTGGTCACTAACTCCTTTTATAACTTAGTCTCTCATGTTAGGGATTCTACACAGAACTTAAAAAATTGGGTTGCTCAATGGTTAACTTCTATCAACTTTAAATACAAAGCTGTTGCTGTTTTTTTCATTGCTTGGAGTATATGGAAAGACAGATGCTCTTTCATCTTTCAGGAGAAAAATATAAATTATTTCACTACTGCGAGACTAGCTCTCAAATTTGTGAATGATTCTGAAAAGTATCTTAGATCTGATCCTGCTGCAAACTTGTATGCTAACATTATAGCTGTTGAAAATGATGATTCCGTAGTAGTCTCTTTGCCAGAAGACTGCATTATTGTATACAGTGATGCATCATTTGACATAAATACTAATCTTTCTGGCATTGGTTTGATTATGAATGACAAAACAGGTAACTACATTGGCTGCAAACTCGTCCCAGGAGTAGCTAAGAACGCTGAAGAAGCTGAATGTTTAGCCATGCTAGAAGCTAGTCTTTGGGCAAAAGAAAGAAACTACAGCAAAGTTTGCTTCATCAGTGATGCTCAATTAGTAGTAGGATGTTTCAATTCAAATAATAACCAGCTGTTCTGGTATAACAAAATAATTATGGATGACTGCAAGTTGATTCACAATCATTTTTCTTTCTCTAGAGTAGAATATCTAAAAAGAAATTTCAACAATCATGCCGATGCTGCATCTAAGTATTGTAATAACTTAAGAATTCAGAGAGAGTGGTTGGGTATAATCCCACCATTCCTGCCATAACTCTTGTAATAACTTAAGAATTCAGGGAGAGTGGTTGGGTATAATCCCACCATTCCTGCCATAACTCTTGTAAGTTTTAACTGGTTTTAATAGAACTTCTTTATTTCTTAGCAAAAAAAAAAAAAAACAAATGTGTGGGTGCTCCAAAAAGAAATTGTCCGACCCATTATAAAAAGAAAAGTCTATGTAGTATTCTAGTGTGTACTGAACTGTATAAGCTGAGCCAAAACCGCCCAAACGCTAAACCCTGATAGGAATTTTTAGTCTCTCATAAATAAACTTCGTCGAATTGGTTTTCTATCTTCTTCTTCTTTGCTGTGAAAATGGTGGTAAGATTAAGATTTCATCGGCTTGGTTGTAGAAACAGACCATTTTATCGAGTCGTGGCTGCTGACAGTAGATCTCCAAGAGATGGAAAACAGCTTGAAGTCTTAGGTCATTATGATCCATTACCTGGTATGTAATAATCATGCAGTTTTCTTCTTCACAATTTTTGTTTCTAGTCATACCCTTTTCTTAATTTTGTCGTTGAAAATTAACCCATTTGTTTGATTCATGCCCATTGATGATGAAATTTTCATTTTTGTAGGGCAGGATGGAGGTAAAAGAATGGGTCTCGAATTTGATAGAATCAAGTAAGTACAACCAATTTTCTTTTGTCTAGTTTTCTTATGTGAACCAGTTGAATTACGTATCAGGGATATATTTTGAGGACCTTATAGCATAAACACTGAACTTGTTTTATCCTCATTCTTGCTGCCAAAATTACAATATCATTGATTAAATTCCAATTGTACCTTTTAAGATTTATCTATCGTTGCCACTGTGATGTTTGATTAACTTTGTAATTGCAATCTATTTCTTGTAATCGCTTTCTTATTACTGTAGTATTATCTTCTCCGTTTGTTTTATTATGGCTTTCTTTCCAATAGACAAGGAAGAGATGGAAACAAAATTTGTCCACAGTTAGCAGTTTTGGCTGTATATTGATTACTGGATATGAACATGCTAGGTTTTTAGCCTGACCGGGCTAATGTTCGAACATTCAAGAATTATGGGGGGTTTGAATAGTTTGATAGGGATTGTTTTAATCAACGCATCTAAGTTTGTAAGCATCTTAGTCAGATCTTACATGCCTCATGAATCTTGGAATAACGTTTATACCAAGCCATTACAATACCTTGAGCGTATTTAGCTGATGGAAGTATTTGCTGTGAGCTTCTTTTCCTAATAGTGAGATATACACCTACTTAAACAGGAATCAAATGCCAAAATGATGTCTCGGGATAAAAACTTTACTTTTGCTGATCGTTTTAAGATATCTTTTGTTTAACTTTGTATCTGCAATCTATTTCTTGTAATCATCTTCTTTGTTTGTTTTATTATGACTTTCTTTCCTGTAGATGAACAAATGCTAAGGAAGAGATGGAAACAAACTTTGTGCTTATTTAGCAGTTTGGTTGTATGTGTATGAACATGCTGCTAGGTTTTTAGCTTGATTAGGTTAATGCATGTGAGACGTTCAAGAATTATGGGGGTTGATATGGATTATTTCGCCCGACACCTTTAGTTTGTAAGCATCTTATTCAGATCTAACATGTCCCATGAATCTTGGTAGAATGTTTATACCAAACCATTACATTAACTCGAGCTTATTCAGCTAGTGGAGAAGTATTTGCAGTGTCTAGTAGTGAGATAAACACCGACCCAGACAGGAATCAAATACCATGAACGATACTTTTGCTGATCATTTTAACCGTGTATCTTTTTGCAAAACATTTTCTTGGCAAACTGGTTGGCATGAACAAAACTTTAACTTTCCGTTAAGAGAACAAAGAAATGATTTCGCGAAATATTCTTAGCTCTTTTCCAATAGATAGATTTTCATTGTGGGACTGGCAATTGATTTTTATACTTCTTATCATGTGTTCCTGACTTGTTATGGTAAAAAAACGGCTATCCCAGATGACAAAGTTCCAACGTTTCTCTATCTTAAGAATCCATGATTATATATCCAAGTTTTTATGGAATTTCCAAATATGGTACCAACTATTTAATCTTGTTAGGCTGTACACAGTTTGTATTGACCTCATCACCTGACTCAATCTATTTCTTCCCTCTCATTTCCGTTTTGCAGGTACTGGTTATCAGTTGGTGCCCAACCATCAGATCCAGTTCAACGTATTCTTTTCAGAGCTGGAGTATTGCCTCCACCACCTATGTCTGCCATGACACATAAAGGTGGACCTCGTGACAGTCATCCTGTTGATCCTTTGACTGGTTGCTTTGTAACTCCAGTGGAACACACCAACACTGATTTACCTAAAAGCTCCCAAAGCCTGAATATTGCCACACTGTTTGACAATTAATCAGAGAGGAAAGTTTAGATAAGTTACTATTGTGTATCTGATACGTAATTCTGTTGGGACAGATCCATGACACTACATTGTTATCATTATTAATGCAGTTAGTGCAGAGTGTAGTTGCAATGTTATGCTCCTCTGATTAGGAGTTTCCTGTAGATAATGAACAACCACAGCTACAACATATCTCAATCCTTGTTTTGCCTGTCTTCATGGGTCGGGAATCAGGACTCAGGTGTGTAAATGTGAAGAGCCAGGAGTGGGATTTGGACTTTTGAAGCTCTTTCATTTTCTTTAGCTGAGATTTGGAGCAGTCTGCCAGTCTCATATTTGGGTTTTGTTAAGCTTGAATTGTCTTTGCTTATTTAAACAGACCTAACCTAGTTTAAGTTTTGTTTCCGACTTCTGAACATCTAATTATGCTTAGAATTTTAGACATGGAAACTAGTAGAAACAACAACTTAACAGTAAAACTCAAAATTTGATTTTCTTTAAACGAATATATTCTTTTCATTAAATTTACATTCTTCTCTGATAAGTTTTATACAAGACAAAGACTATCAGAAATTTACATTCTTCTCTAATTCTGCAACATGCTGAACAGCTTTGCCTCTTCTACTTTGCGTGACACGAAACAAAAGATGTGTGCCATGATTGCTTCTTCTTATAATTCCTCTCTTCATCGTCATGACCCCAATCATTCCCATGACATGGTGCAACTCTGCTCCTCTTTTTCATCTGAGATGCAGCATATGGCAATTCATACCCTGAACAACCACCAAAAGGGTTTTGATTTTGAGTGAACATTCCTCCATAAGGACCAGCTGCATAACCCATGTAACCATAATAGGGAGCCATACACCCATCCATTCCCAGCTGCATACCATTCCAATATGGGTTGTTATAGGCTGAAGTGCCAAAAGGCATCTGACAATAATCGGCTCCATTAGCTTGAGAGGTTCCCCAAAACAGGTCTTCATCTGAAAGCGGCTTGCCATCAACAGTGAAGATGGGTTTCTCCATTTTCTTGTCCTCACAAGCAATATACTTCTGTTGCACTTCCTCTTGCCCCAGTGCAGCACTATTTATTACCTTACTACTCGTTGATTCGGCTTCATCTTCAGACAAATCAAGACTTGGTGCAAACTGGCCATTTTCATGTGCCTGATCTAGCAACCCAACAGATACCATCATCTTGTTGCCATCTGAAATTTCCTTTCCAAGACATGAAGGCTTTTTTTCTGCCTTTGAAGCGCAAGAAGGACTGGGTACTGGGATTTTTGGCAGTGACGAACGAGCACATCCTACATCTTCATTACTAATTGTACTTTTTGTATTCCCTGAACTAGTATTACCTGACTCGATATAGCGGTCAATGGTGTCCCTAATTGTTTTATTAGGAATGAGATCATCCACAAGTATTCCTCTAGCTCCACACAAACACATGGATTTTGAAATAATGTTGCCTCTAATACATCCATCACAGAAACTCTGAAAACAGCACTTGCTTGTAAGTACAGCAAATCTCATCACATCTTTACACATTGGGCAGTGAAGTTCTGGTGGAATATCGATAACCCGCCTACTAATAGTTGGTATGCCTTCAACTAACTTCTCAAAAGCCACCTCATTAGGCTTCAGAACTGCAACAGAACCTCCAGGCAGTGCATATGAACCATCAGCAGTCTCCGCCAACATTGATTTGGGAATACCAGTAGGTGGCCTCAGCTTTTTAACATCATAATCAGGATCACCGTTAGTAGGACAATGCTGAATATAGTGCCCAGGAACTTTGCATCTATGACAAGTGTAACCCTCTGGTGGTATCCTCCGATCCAAACCACCTCTTTGCCCCATTGCTGGCCTTCCACCCATATAACCATTGCTGAAACCCCTTTGATGTGCAGAGTTTACTGCAGCAGTTCCATTGTTTGCATTAACATAACTGATTGTTTGTTGACATATCTCTTTGATTTTCTCATCCTCTTTGTCTTTCTCCTCCTGCTCTTTTGATTTGACGACTATTGTTTTTCCAGGCAATCCAGGAATTCGACGAACAATGACAGAACTATTTCTAGGAATAAGGGTTGAATCATCTTTGTAGTCCTCGTTAGTGGATGGGTTTGTGAGTATCAAACCGAAGTCTTTTCCATGACCAAATTTTTTGGTTTGAAAGATCAAATCTTTAATCTCAAGAACAGACATGAAAGGGCTAAGAGTGGGGATTGAATGAAATTCTTTCCCACTCTTGAACTTATAATAGATAGACATAATGTGAAAATTATTCAAGAATATCAAACCTAACAAAGACGCTCAATCTGCAGAGAAAACGAAGAAAGGGGATTTGTTTATAAAAACTAATAAGATGATGAGTTTGCTTTGGGTTGCAGTATATATAAGACTCCAGAAGTAATTTCCTAATCGAACTCGACAAACCCAGAAGCAATTTGGCGGTGGTTTGAAATTTGGAAAGTGGCGTCTTTTTAGCAGCAATTCAGGACTCGGATTGGGAATGAGTTCGTTTAAGAGACGGGTAGAAATAGAAACCGGACTTATGAACGGATCCCATAATTCTAATGGCTTGTCAGTTTGGATAGGGGATGTCCTACCGAATCAACAATAACCCAATATCAATAAATTTGAAACAATATCAAAAGACTTTCTCAAACAATGTCAAAAAGAATAGTAAGGGGAATATCATAACTGTACGGTAAATATTTATGTTACCCTTTCATTAGTCAAACGATAATCAACAATCTTACTATAATAAAAAACAACTCTCAATACTATCTTCACTTGCAGCTTTCTTACTGTTTGTGTAAATGCCTAAGAGAATATCAATTTCCAGTTTTCATCACGTCGAAGCCTGGACTTATTGAGCTAGCTCGAGGTCGAGAGCTAACCCAGAGTGACACCGAAAAAGAAAGTCATACTCAACGTCAATTAAAACAATTATAATAGCGACGTGTTAGATATAAAGAAAAAAAGGAGTCATTGACTAAACATGAGAGACATGCCATCAATGAAAGGCGTCGTCGCAATCGAAAAGCAACAGTTGATGCACCAAACCTCCAACCACATGACCATGAAGCAAGCGGTAAGCCTGGAAACGAATTACCTGTATAGTATAGTTAGATCTTATAATAAATGTCACATGTAGTTATTTAACTCATACATCATTGTAAATTAAACTGCATTTACTGAAAGATTTAGAATTACACCGATTGAAGAAACTAGTTAATGATTTAGTTTGCTTTTTGCTAGATAAACAAACCGAGTTGCATAGGGATTAGGTTGTACGTACACTAGTCCAAAATGCGAAATTAAGACACCGAAACTGTCGAAAATAGAGTTATAAGACAAATATCATCCCTCCTAAAATCATCATATATTTGGTGTACTATCTATTATAAGCGCAGCTTCGTTTCTCGACCAAAGTTAACAATGGACTCTTTTTGTCCGATAGAACGACGGATAACGATTGTCGAAATTTTATAATTCGTATATTCAGATTCTTATCCAGTGAATCGGTTTGATGGAATCTAATTCGGGTGACTCAATTTCAGCGGAACTGATTCAGTCCCTAGGAAATTATTTTTTCTCCTTGTTTTTTTTCTTTCTTCGATATTTTTTTAGATTCATAGTAGACAAGCCAACATATAAATTTTGTAAGCAAATGCAACCCAAGTATTAAATTTGGTATTGAATTTCTTTTTAAAATCCGACGGTTTTGATTTTATTATAAAGATGCAAAATGGTGTAAGAATAATAGAAAAATAACTTTCGTCTCAATATTCAGCTCCACGTAATATAAGACAATTTATGAAGCACTTCATGTTAAAAAAATTGTTACACACTTACTATACATTATTTAACATGTGCAACAAGTGTTTTCATTTCCTCGAAGAAAGAGCATATAGAATAATCAAGTTTCATTCCCTACCAAACTTTTGAAATTGAACCGCAACAAGAGACAACTTCAACTAGACAGTGCGACCGCACAAATGGAAAGACGAAGTTCAATGGGAAAATGAAAAAAAAAATGGATCCGAAAACAACACTGTATTGCAATGAGAGAAAATCGAAGTTCAATGTCTAAAATGAAAAATATCGACTCCTTGAATTACGGCGTATGGCTTATGAAACACGAGAGAATAAAAATAGGTGATGCGGCTAATAATGAGCACGAAGCGGGCACAAGTAGTGGTAAGTTTTGATATTTCTTTATAGATGTCGATATGTATCACATGTGTAAATTCGTGTTAGTTTTACTATTTCTTTCACATATAAATCCATGTTAGTTCATTGTTTCCTTGAATCCTTAAACCAAAGTACTTGCAATAATGGATTAGTTGATACTTGAGACAAGACTTGACCTTACAGTTACTTTACCAGATATAGGGGACCATATTATTATTTAACAATCTAACTACCCTCGTAGCAAAAAAAAAAAAAAAAAAAAAAAATATAAATACCCCACAATTTTACGGCTTACCTAAAATTTGATTTGATCGTTAACTAAATTTTTTATGATGTGATCCAAACTTTCAAAACTTTTACAAGCAACACATTTTATTTGTCATGTTAAGATCCTTTCTATTTGAGAATAGTCTAAATGAGTCTAAACCATCGTTAGTGAATATCTAACTTAACCATTACTGACGTGGTTGTAATTTTCCACCGTGTGTAAAATTCCAGTACTACCAGTGACTATAATATTGTTACCCGTTAGACGTTGCGGTAAGCAGGGTGCAATACATTATCAATTAACAATTTTTTTTTGGGTGTGATTTTTACTTTTCTGCAACTTTTGATTGTTAAAAGTACTACACAGGTTCATACTCATATTGAAATGAAAAAGTTGGCGGTGCACTTGGTACCCTCGCATTTTTAATTGGTATCAGAGCAGGTTCGTGTACTAATAGTGTCACAACCGACATGACGATCTCTTGCTTTGATAGGAGCAGTCAATTTACAGATCCCGAGTGCGTTCTACAAACCATCGATGTTGATCTGAATATTGATTTGAATAAATTATTGATAATCTTTGTCATAAGAAACAACGATTGATAAGAAAGATTGATGTACTTCATTGTTAAATATATATCAAGAATTCGATCTTGACAAGGATCTCGAAAGAGAAAAAGTTCTTCAAAAGGGACTGGATAATCAAATTCGTATAAACAAGAATATTGCTGCCATGTTAGATGAATCCAAGGTTACCTTAGCAAAAGTTCTTGAGAATTTGAAATCGAAAGGAAATATCCAACTCCTTGAACAATCTAAGTCATATTTCTATTGATTATTGTATAAAGAATTGTCATCAATCGGGAGATAAACGAGGCCTTGGCTTTGTAAAACCAAGACTCGGCAGATTTCATCGAAAGGACTCGACAATGCTTTAATCACTCCGATTGGTTCCCGTATATTTTATGGTTCTTGTAATCATTACCAACATACTTATAAGCTCTTAAGACAAAAGTTAAAAGTTGTTAGTTTTCTACACAAAAAGGTTGAGAAACTTCTGTCCAATATTGAAAGACTTACAGAAGGAAAGACAAGATATCCTAATCCAAGGGAAAGTAATGTCATTCTCGGGAGCTTTTGCATTGAAATCTACCTCACCCTTTCTGGGGCTTCTTGATAGTGGGTGTAGCCAACACATGACAGGTGACATTTCATGGTTCGTGAATGCGAACGATTTTAAGGGAGGGCTTGTGACTTTTGGAGATGGGAGTTTTTTCTACATTAGCAAAAGGGGATGATCAAACTTCGGGGAGTGCCTAAAATTCATGATGTTATCTACGTCAAAGATACGTGCTCGCTAATCTACTTTTTTGTCGGTCAAGTTTGTGACAAAGGCCATAAAGTTATCTTCAATGCTAATGGATGTGATATTGAAGATAAATCTGAAAAATAATTTTTCATGGCATTCGTGGAAAGAATAATTTATTATCTTCTTGATATTCGGTTTAATCTTTGTTGCAACTTGACTAAAGTGGATTCTACACAACTTTGGCATGAACGTTTTGGTCACATCAATTATGGCCTCCTTGGCAAGATCATTAACAAAGAACTTATTAGAGGTGTACCCAAAATCAGTGCCAAAGTGGATGATGTCTTTGTTGCATTTCAAAAGGGTAAACAAGCTAGAGTTCCACATAAGTCGTCACAAAACACTGCCACTAAAGATCCCCTTGATTTAATTCATATGGATTTTTTTTGGGTCCAATCTAACATTCTACCTTGTTGGAGGAATAAATATGCCTTGGTAATGGTTGATGATTACACTAGATTCACTTGGGTGTATATTACAAAATTCATTATGCGAACTTACTTAACGAATGTATTCGCCAAATTTCAGACTAATTTTTATTTCCTTTACAACAACCGAAACATGATGTACTACTAATACTCATAACTAAAAACAAATCAAATATAGCTTTTCTAGAGTAACAGAAATTCGTTTAGAAAATGAAAATTTTGTTTGCATGACATATCTAAACTCGTAGTAGTTTTTCTAGAATCCCAGATCCAGTCTTGATGTTAAAGCGAACATATGAAAAAACTTAAAAACTTACATAACTTTCAATATTACTAATATTTGATAACAAGAACTTGATTTTAAATAACTATCACTTCGTGGAGTATGTTATCCCCCGCTCGCCACTTGCTTCTCCATACAAAATATTGGGTATTTTGTTAACTTAGATGGTTCCATATTCATTTCCTCTTTTACACGATGTTCCCTCAACCACTCTGTCGGTATATTCTTCTCAAGTCCACAAGGATTGATATAACATTGGGTAACAAGTCCTACACTTCTAGTTATCTTCAATTTATCTAGAATTTCATGCACAATAGAAATTAACCTTTAAACGGTCCTTTCCTAGACTCCCAAAAATATGTTCCAAATTATTTTTATAGTGAGGATAAACTTGCACAAGTAATACCTTCAACTGAAACATGTACAACCGAAAACCCGGTGACTAAATAAAGGTTACAACTCGTTGGGAAGTACAATGCGGATGAATGTGCTTCAATTTGTATTTGATATAAAGTTTTAATTCTTGGTTGGCACTTGTGATTCTTCATCAAATGGTTTAAAACATCACCATTTATAAATCACCAAAAGAAATTTTAAAGAGTAAGAAATTTTGCATCCGCCCAAAATTATGGATAACATCTCCAATTCCAACACAACTTCCATAAAAAAAAAAAAAGTTATTGTATTTTCCGTGAGTCTTTCCGTTTTTCGATAGTAGATTCTATCCAAATATGCACTTTAATATCTTCAATGCACCAAGATTATGTCAACTTCTCTTATGATCTCTAAAGAGGGCAAAGAAAACAAGATCTCTTTGATTATCATGCATTCCAGTTAATATAGTTTTTTCGGTGGAATATTATGATCGTCCTCACAATCACCACTATTATAATCATCACAACAAAATTAATCTTCATCTTTACTATCACCTCTATCTAGGTAAAGTAAAACAATTTCAAATATAAAGAACTGTTTGTTTATCCTTTATAATTGTGGCTACTTGATACATATATATGATTCATATATGGTATAAAATAAATGATAGCAAAAACAAACAAAATCAAATTAAATTTATAAATTATTTTCTCGCAATGCGTATAAAGAGCAAGAAACAAAACCTCATGCACAATTTATACATGGTATAAGATATATAGTTAATCTTATTGTGTCTATATGTATGTCATTAGTCATGAAATTATTCTATCATCAACTTTTTAACGCCAATTTTTCTTTTGTATATTATTAACTTTAAACTACATGATACATTTATGGTGTTATCAATGCATTTCTCTTGAATTTAATTAAGTTGCTTCAATTATAAGTGATGATTGATTTTTTTTTTAAAAGATTTCGAAGGTAGTCAAAAGAATATCAGCAGAATTATCTGTGTAGTCCTCATAGTTGATGGGTTTATGAGTATCGAATCAAAATCTTTACCATGACCAAATCTCTCAGATTGAAAGTTTAAATCCTTAACTTCAAAAACAGATATGAAATTATAACAGAGGATTGAATGCCACCTTGAATTCAAAATATATAGACATGGTTAGGTTAGAAAATTATTGACAAACACTTACTTTATTTTACAGAATGATGAATTTTTCTTTTCTTGAGAAAGTTTTCTTCACCAATAAAAATATCTTTGAGTTTTATGTTGCAACCAAAGGGTATTTATAAACCCTGTAGTTTCCTAAAAGACTATCGACAAGCAGTTGGCGGTGGAAACATTATTTAAAAGGTTTGAAAACATGTGTAAAAAACGCAAGATTGCTAATAGGTGGTATTAACTTACTTGGTGGTGTATCAAATAACATCTACAATATAAAGCACAGTTTGTTTCTGAGTGGTGGCCAGGATTTATTCTGGGCAAAGATAAATCTACGGTCGTGGTTGTGCAGACCACACCCATAACCCACACGTGCGCCAAGGCTAACTTTGCCTATATGAGTGGTGGTCAGGATTTATCCTTGGCAAAGATAAATCAAAGGCTGTGATCCTCCGTGCCACACCCTACAAGTCGCACACGTGGTGTTCATTCCAATATTATGAATTAAAAATGAATACTCAAGTCAAGATATTGAATTTTAAAAATTATAACGGGAGGTTCGAACTCATGACCTATTGTGTCATAAGAGTGGCCTCTAACCATTGTTCCACCTTGGTTGGAATTGATAAAAAAGATAAATCAACAGTGGTTATTTGTTCAACTTAAATATTAATTAGTATAAGTATTTTATTAATTAGTATAAGTGATTTGTCTAGAGAGAAGATAAATCTATGGTTATGGTTTGTTCAACTTAAATATTAATTAGTATAAGTGTTTTATTAATTTAGAAACATTAATTTCTCATGATAAATGATTTATTAATGTTTACATCATAAATATCCCTTAATTAATATTAATACATATCTCCATCAATAAGTAATAATTTTGACAAAAATTATTTCAATAGATATTAGTGGTGGTGGTGGTAGTAGAGGAAGAAGTAAGTGGTGGAAGCGGTGGAATGTGTTACAAAGTGGTGGAGGCGGTAACATTAGTTTTGGTGGAAGAAATAGTGGCGCCGGATGGTTTTAATGGCGGTGGTATTAGTTTTTTTTTTGAATCAAAAATAATAAAAAAAAATTACATGATGGGTAACATTGTATTGTGAAAAGTATAGTTGGTTGTTTTTGACACGATCAAAAAAGGCGGATAAAAATACTTTTGGGATGATACCAAATCATATAAGACAAAATGGTTGTTTTTGGTGCCATGCTATCTTTGGTAACCGTTCGTACGCATGATTTTCGAGTATTAACAAAAACATATAGTTGAATAAATTAATTGACGACCTAAGTTTGTTAAATCTAAACTTTATACATGACGTGTGGGATTAAAAGTTATAAGTGCGCCCAATATTCTACGAGGATGGAAAATGGTGGTGGTGGAGAAAGAAGTAATATCTGGTGGTTTGTGGTAATGCGGCGGTTTTGATGAGTAGTAATTGACTATGTTAATTATGTGTTGCTACAAAAGGATAACACTATAAATTAGAAATGTGGTTGATCGTCTTAATGCTAATATAAACTCGGTTAAAATACATGAAAATTAAGAAGAAGAAAAAAACATTTGGATGTCACGTTATATAATAAATAACACTAAAAACTACATATTTAGTATCAAGGTTTCTCCGTCCAATAGATAAATCTAAGGTTGTATTGAGATCCCGTAAGCATAGGGCGAGTTGGTCTTGGATTTGAATGATAATGAATATAATGAAACGCTCCCTCTCGGTTTGTCCAATGAAAACCGAAACCTTCTAAAAAAATAATCAATCGAACAACACTTAGATGGAACGCATCACCACCGATGTAAAACTTCTCTGAATTGCTACATATCCGGTGAAATTTCTACAAATTAATCTGGTGATTTCCTCCTACCGTTGCGGGGCATGCAATTAAATCTCTAATAGTGATTTTAAAGGTATTTAATAATTATAAAATTCTCTTATAAGTTTTGTTTATGCAAGTATTGATTTAACTTGGGTTCTTTTATATTTTTGTGTTAAGTTGATGACTTTTTAATTTGAATACATGTTTGGTTAACAAACTTTGATACATATAGGGTATTTTCTTTGTAGAACCGATGTTAGTCTCTCATTTTCCCGTTATCACATTGTTTCGATCCCGTATTTGTAGACATTATTTGACTAATATTGGGGTATTTGTTTAATCTCAAGGCCTATTAAACCCAATGTGTGTTGTATACATTGAAGGCGAGGTGTCGGCTCTGCCTTGAAACTAATAATTTTTCTTCGGAAGGTTAGTTGAATTTATGTAGATACAAATATCAATATGACTATGCTCTTTAAAACTCCAAATTACTTGAGTAACACTAGATGTGAGAACGTCATTCATGCACTACTTAGCATAGTTGGTGTGAAATCTTTTTATCCACGAATTTCTTCAATATTATGTTATCAATATGATTGAGAAAGAATCTTACACATGTTTTGATTTACTATTATAAGTTTATTTTTTCAACTCACATGTGTATATCTCGGCCTTCCAATAGCCAAGGGTTCTTCATTTTTATAACTCTCACATTTTGCAAAAAAATAAATAAATAGTGTTTATCTATAGTAGGGAAAATATTATGGGTTTTTGCTTCACTCCTTAGAGCCTTAGTTATCAATAATTTGGAACAAAAGTATTCATAAACATCATGGAGTTGGATTGGCGGTTTAGGTATATGTACTTTACATTAGATGAAATATTCTTTTTGAAGTTTGAAATTATGGTATGATGGAACAATAAATAGGAAAAATTTTATTTCTTGTATTTTTTATTTTATTTTCATGTTGGCACAACATTATTACTCCGTCCGATAATAAATTGGAATAACATGCTTAAGTAAAAAAATAAAAGATCGAGTAACCCATTTTGTTTCCCAAAACCTATTTGAATATCAAAATAATTACTCACGAATAAAATGAAGCAAGAAAAATGTGAACAATATCGTATTAGAGACAAAACATCCCGTGCCGTTACGGCACGGGTTAAGATCTAGTATTATACAAAACATCCAGTATATTAGTGATGGCATACCCCCAAGCAAATTGATACCGCTATTAGCATCCATGAAAAGAACGGGTATAACTTGGGACCTAAACTATGGGTTAATCTAAACTTGACCTGATACTTTTTTTAACCTGGTATTTGATCCATGTTTGATCAAAAAAAATATGGGCAAGTTTTCAACTTTAGAATTATTTAAAAAATAGCTAAATTTCTACAAAATATAGTTATCGGTTGCTCTCACGTGAAAGAAATTTTGAAGTAATCTGTGTTAGAGTTGCTCGGTCGAACTCGCAAGCGTTGCTACCTCAAGAACAGACATGAAAAGGCTAAGAGTGGGGATTGAATAAAATTCTTTCCCACTCTTGAACTTATAGTAGATAGACATGGTTGGAAAATTCGAATGCACCAATTGCTTTTACCGAGTGATGATACTTTTTCTACTTCTTAGTACTCCAGTGCAGAGAACAACGAAGAAGAAAGGGGGTTTTGTTTCCAAACAGATGGTGAGTTGTTTGGTACCGCTGATCCGAGTATTTATAGACTCAGTGGTTTCCTAAAAAGAAACTAGGAAGGAATTGGCTGTGGAGAGTCTGGAGACGATATTTAGAAAGTATACCAAAATCGTGAATTTTTTTTGGAAGACTCGTTAGAAGGTACAGTTTCGAACTGCGAACCGGTCCATCTAGATTTTCAGATCAGTGTGAAGCGGTTGTCATATTTGCTTACTCAGTGATGATATGCACAAAATATGCATTTTGAAACCCAAAATTTTATGGGAACATCTGCCACTATAACGCAAATCTACCATCATGGTCCAAAAGCCGACCATAACTGTGACCGAAAATCCGCTAACCCTAAAACTACTTCTACCAAATTTACTAAGTGACCTAAAATCTGTTTTGTATTAAATTTGTCTTGTGGCCCGAATCTCTCCATGTTACAGAAAATTCCCTTTGAGATGCAAAATATGCCGCGTTACCTTACAGTGGGTTTGTAGCATGTTTAATTGTGTCTTTCTAACCTAAAATTTTGACTCAGAAAGTTACCTTGTTGGTATAAAATTTGTCTTGTGATTTAAATCAACAATATCACCATGGTAGTTATAGGTGTACATTTAGAGTCATCTTATATTCGAACCGACTAATTCATTTTTCATATGATCACACTTGATCCAATTTCAGAAGAAGACTAGGACTTCATTTAATCTAATTTAAATCGGCTTAAATAGCTGGTTTTGTTGTTCATGATGATGATCGAGTGAAGGTTAGTGATAAAAAAGAACTTGTTTTTTTTTAAATTGTGTTAGGTTTTTGGGTAATGCTAATGGTCATCTTAACAATGTAAACAATTAACAAACAAACGTCATGTCTAGCACCGGCAACGCAAATCAATGTTATTTTCAGGTACCAACTATTACGTTGAACAAATATTAGACCAAAAACTAATTTTCAGGTACCAACTATCAATTAACCATCGAGAACAATTATTGATTATGTATGCTAGTACATGAATTTGTTTTTGTTAACACTAAGAAAAAAATTAGGGATAATTAGATTTTGGTACTCAGGTTTTGTCCAAGATTAGGCTTTGGTCTAACATTTTTCCAACGTTAGGGCTTGGTACCAGGATCTGCCGTTGACTTTCGTTGACTAAGTTAAGTCCTAACTGTTTAGTAATGATTAATAAATTCATTGAAAATGTAATTAATTAACTAAATTATAGTAACACCCTTTACTCTACTGATATTTACACATCAACTATTTTATTCTTTCACCTTCTCCTCCTTCTCCAAACCGTCACCGCAACCATTATCAGAGAACAAAACAGTTAAAATATTGCCACCAGCTCATCCACATTAAAACCCAAAACCAGCAAACCAATATTCCATTGTCTTAGATGAACGGCAGTGACACCCTCTCCACCTTCAGAACCATACAATCCCTTTTCTTCCCCTTGTTTTCTTCTCAAACTCATAGCAACAGAGGTTTTCTTTCCATCTCTTCTCTACACAAACATCAATTCCTCTCAATACCTTGACAATCAGCCACCGCAACTCTTCATCCTCAGCAAAAAACAAGCATCAACAAACTCCATCTTCTGGTAACACTAACTATACCAGAATCATGTCCTCTCAATCCATTTATTCTTTTCTCCAAATTGGTAATGAAGACTGTCGTAAGAAATTATTTTGTTCCTAGGGCAAAATCCCCAAACTGCATCGAAGTTTTGATACCTATTTGTTGATGGTGGATTTTCGTTTAAGGTTAAATTCGTAAGTAACCAGAAAATCATGCGCTGACATCTTGTAAAAGATAAAGCCGTTTATAAGTGACGGATACTCCTCACTTAATTCCTCCAGGTCGGAGCATGCAGCAACAATCCCTTCCTGTGAATTTCATATCAACCTTGTATTTCCCTGTACCCATTATCGGTGTGGCATGACGGCCGAGTGTTACTCTTATGAGTAACACGAACCTCAAGCACTATAATGAATCCATGTACGAAATACCCGTATAAAGGCGATTCTCGGTGTGTTATACTAGCCCGAGCCCTCTCGGTGTGTTATACTAGCCCGATTAGCCTCTCGGTGTGTTATACTAGCCCGATTGAGCATCCCACTTGACCGTGTCGATCTCCGGATATGATCTAATCGCCATCCAACTCCGCAAGCATGATTGGATGACCACGGATCAATTCCATCACCCCCAAGCGGTATGGAATACACGGCCTTAGCTTTGCCAAATATGATTCGATCGCAAATCATCCAACTCCGCAAGCATGATTGGATGACCACGGATCAATTCCATCACCCCTGCGGTATGGAATACACCGCGGCCGACCCGCATGGTCGACCATTGGCCTCGCTTGCCAAGAAACCGTCCATACCAAGCATTATGGGCGGAAAACCTAAATTAGGTTTGCGGCATATTACATGTGTCGCAAAACGGTCTCAACTGTCCATCTTCGCAGGCATAGATGGAGGGTGTAGATGTAGACTCAAAGGGCCGGAGCATGTCGACACAATCACCATGTGACCGCCACATACTTGGCCAATCGGTCAAAGCCAACCATGGTTGGTTACAACAAAACCGTCCGCCCAAAAGAGCATGGTCGCGCGCTTTGAAAGCCAAAACTAGGGTTCGAGCCATCACGCGCGTCCATCTTCTCCGGCGCGAATGGAGGGTCACCGAGATCAAATCGAAAGGTGTCCGGTCATACTGACATGACTACCGTGGGCCCATCTAACTCTCCATACGGTCGGCCAAGGCGTATCATGCCCGGCCAATCCAAAACGCCCGCTCAAACATGCGTGGCTACACTTCTCAAATCAAGCGAATCGATCTCGACCACTCAACTTCACCGGACGAATTGGGTGGCTTAGATCACGTTTCATGAGACAGTAAGACATAGGCGTGAACATCGACCTACCGTCTACACACCAAACCAACTGGCCAAGACCGACCAAGCTAGGTCGTCTTGGAAAACCCGCCAGAAAAGGGTATGGCGCGCGGCTTCTTTGCGGTAAGAGATGTCTACCGCAAATCAATCTCGACCGCTCCTCTTTGACGGTCAAATCGAGTGGCCCAGATCGCGCTTTCATGAGGGAACGGAATACAGGCACCTACACCATCATGCCGTCAACACGCATGTATGGTCGGTCCTCTCCAAAATTCTTCCCACGCTTGGTTTCGACCAAGCTAAAGAGTGATGCTTGCGCACCTCTTTAAAAACCCTAATTTCACCAACGGTCGCAGATGAGTGTCTCAAACATCATCTCGTCCGTCCGACCTCACCAAACTTGGTTATACAACCACAGTCAGAGTTATTTGGTCGGTGAGGAGTCATTACCCGTCACTTTACCACACACCGTGTCAAAGACTGCATAAAATACACACGATACTCCACAAGTATCGACTTTAAAATAACGCGATTTATTCAATTCAGCATTACATGCTATCTTCCGTGGATCCACGATCCACATTCCGTACATCAATCATGTCACAAATCGGGGATACTTCATCGGGGTATTGGTCTGGCGGTTTACTGGTAAGTGCGTGCAGTAACGCGCCATTACAAAACGTGTTAGGAAGTCATGGACGGTTAGAGATGAACTGGAGAAGTGGGCAAGACCGGTCGTATGCTACCGACACACAACTCCACCACTCCATCATTCCATTACCTCCACTTCCCACGAAAACGTGAATGAGGCTCAATGACTTGTATAAATAGGTTCTCCGCCTATTTCAAACAACGGCAAGAAAAACAAGGCAAAATCGACATCCGAGCCTCCTTACATTAACCGTAAGCCTGCTCACTTTTCTCGTCACAAGTCATAAGCAAGCCAACACCTTCACAATCTCAACACCTTCTTCGCTTCCCTCCCTAAGATCAACCCCATCTCCTTCACTTTATGCGACCAAAACAAGTCTGGGAACGGCCATTTCTTGGTTTAGGCCAGACTTGCACAGTTGATCTCTCGAATCTACAAGCACTCACCGCGCAGCTGCATTTGTTGTAGGTTTAAATTCATTCCTCATCACACCCCAAATTACCAAATTCGGCGGAGTAATTTTCACCCATCAACAATTGGCGACCACGGTGGGAGATTAATCTCTCGGTCGTAAAATCAATTTCTTTGAAATCCGATTCAATTTCATCAATTTCAAAAAGGGTAGATCTTAGAACCAATTCAATCAAGAATTCATTTCAAGATGGTGGAACTCAGTGTCCGGATCAGCAATCAATTCGGACGGAGCTAGCGTGGATAACACTCCGGTGTTGACGTGCACCAGTCGGTGGAGCTACCGTAGCCGACACATCTCGAGAGCCGTTACCTCTGTCTGTGATGACAAGCGGAGCAGAGACATCCCACAGTGTAACACCTCCCATCACTGCAGAGCGCAGCCAAACCCCCAGCATCTCTTCGAGCGTTACGCCTCCGGTGGTTACCGGAGCAACAACTTTCACTCCTCCATCGGACGAGGAGCCGGAGACACAAGAGGAAGACCGTAAATGCCAGTACCATTGGGCTGGAGACTTGATGGAGAAACAGAAATTCTTGCTAAAACTCAAGCAGACATGGCCGCAACTCGAAAGAGGTACTCACTTTCCTTAAAACTTTGATGAGAACGATTGCCGCAAGATTCACGGCAACCCTCTGAGTCGGCAAGAGATGCATTCAATACACCGGAGAGCGAGTGTTTCCACTCGGACTCACATGAATGAAGAAACTCGTGTTGCTCCCGAGCGCCAAGGAGAGAGGCCGGTCTTCCAACTTCATCACGCGTGAAGATCTAGAGCGACTTCTCCAAAATCGAGGAAAAGGGGACCGAACGGACGTACACCCAACATCGGCCCGCCCGTACCCTCAAGATGTGCAACGGATTCCTCTACCAAGAGGTTACACCTCTCCCAGCTCTCCTCTATGACTCCAGATCGGGTAATGCTCGGAACACATTTCTCGATTCTTGGAAGCCTTGGGGAACATGAATACAATCATGTTTTACGCCTAAAAGAATTCTCAAAATCACTCACGGGGAGGGCATATACAGTACAACAACATTGCGCCCTAACAAAGATATCCAATTGGAGCGAGATGGTCAGGTGCTTTCTCGAAAGTATTTCTTCGTGTCTCAACAAATCACGTTTTGGACTTGGAAGGATTCTCCAAATGAACAATGAACATCCCAACGACTTCGTTAAAAGATTCGAGAACCCAAGCCTTTGGACTGCACGACCGATGTTACCGAACTCGGCAATTGGTGGAATCATGCATCAATGGGATGATACCCATATACCGCGCTCTGTTAGAGAATCGGGCTTTCAAGCGTTCTCACGAACTCCATGAAGCCGCAAAGCGTTCGCAACAACCGCACCAAAGATTACTAGAAAGAACCCGGTTGTTCGAAGTGAAGATTTGAAAGTCGAGGAAGCGGGCGTCACAAACAAACAATACAACAACTGCCCTTCTGAGTGTGGTAAGCGGAGGAGAAAAGAGGAAAGCTTCGATAACGGAACAACAAACCAAGCGAACATCCTCGGCACACAAGACTTCGTCTCGAAAAGGAACAGACAAAACTCCCCGCACAAAACGACAAAGACACGGGTTTTCCTTTTCCCATGAATGAAGTGATAGAGCTCCTGGAAGCGTGGATCCAAGACGACGCCGTAAAGCTCCCCCTATCAATCCTCCGACCCGAGGAAGAGATGGAAGATCCCGAGATCATTGCTATCACGTCTTCGTCCATCATCCAACCAAAGATTGCAACAAGTTGAAACAAATATTCGGGAAAAGGTAGAGACAGGGGAGCTCCAGCTTGGAAATGAAGGTGTTCATAGAGATCCTCTACCTATCGAAATCGCATGATTTCTTCAGGGACTCTTCGCAAGACCGTGCAATCTATGATGGAGCGCATATGAAATCTTGTATTTCTCCAAGGACAGCGTCAAGACATATTTGCGGCCCTCAATCACGTTGTCGAGCGGCGTTTGCATCCGGAGCAGTTCAAGAATCTCGAGACTCTCCCCGCAAGACGCGAGCAAGGGAAACTGGGGACTCTAACCGTCACTTGTTTAAGGGGCGTTAAGTTCGATAGCGTGTTAATTGACACGGTTTCCGAATTTAACATCATTCTTTATCCAAGACCTTGAAAGCGGCAAATATTTGAAGCGAGAAACTTCTCGTCACCCAACCGTGGTCAAAGATTCGGGAGGAGAGCTTAGAGATGCGTATGGATACGTCAATCTTGAAATCAAAATGGGAGACGCCTCGACGCAAGCAAAATTCTACGTGGTCAAAGATCATCCCGGCTACGACATGATCCTAGGGCGCTCTTGGATACAGGACAACAAAGCCATACCGGAAGTCCTCCTCTCTACCGGTCTCGTGCTGAAAGAATCTCAACATGCTCTGTTGGACCACCTGATATCCCATTGCCAGCACCAAAGAACTTTCAACATGACGCAACTTCCCGAGAGAGCACACAAGATACATTGAAAAGTTCCAATCTCAAGTAAGTCTCGTCACGCAACCTTCCTTACAACCTACCGCCCCTCATTCGACAAGTCCTGGGACTGGCTCCAACCAACAAGCCAACCCCGATTTGGGATATGTGAATGGGAAGCCGGCCCTTTCAAACGTTTTATCAAGAGCGTAGAGGCTGTCTTGGTCAAAGACAACAAGGTCAAGGTCCAAGTGTCCGCACGCTCAAACCCATTCGGGTTGGAGACACAGTGACGAAGATGACTACGTTCAATGTTGGAAGCATGACGGTGAAGATGACCACTCCACGACTCACCCACCAAAAGAGAAGATGAACCGTACAGTAGCGAGATGTTATCTTAGGTGGCTCTTGCCAAGCTCATCAACGCTGATAACTGGAGGGCATAACGGTTCACTCACGATGGCTCAAACCTTACCGCACTTAAAATACTCGTGCTATCACTTTCCAAAGATCCTCCACACTTTAAAAAAAGCGTCGTGCTATTTTTCCAGTGTCTCCTTATTACAATTTCGTGTCACACTTGTAATTCCTCCTAAAATGATTGCAATACTTGCATTCATAGTTAGGGTTTCAATTTTCAATTCTCAATTCAATTGAAGTATTATTTCCATCTAGAGAATCTCTACTCTCTAAAGACACAAAGTCACGGGGTCAGCCTAAATCAACTGGAGCAAAAGGAAACCCTAAGCAAATATTTGAAATAGGAACGTGTGCGCAAGAAGTGATTTGAGCCATCCATGCAAAGCGTGAAGATATCGCATCACAGTCCGTAAACATCCCATCATGATAATTACTTCTTTTATCACAAAGAATCACGTGTGGAGGAACACCCTTGTTCCTGAGAATATTCATTTGCAATTTTGGCAAAGGATTATAAAAAAAAAAAAAAAAACTTTTGTTCAAACCATAAAACGAAAGGAAAACTTGAACTCAGCTGCCACTGAGTGCAAGGGAGATATTCAAATGTACGGAACATGCTTGGAAAAGAAAGAAGGAAAATTCTAATCGCTTGAGAGTCGGCCCCTCGCCCGCATCACCGTCAGATTCTCGCTCCATCACCCGTTGATGCGCCTCCCTCTGGATCTTCCTCAACTTCGCATCGGGCATCCCGCACAGCTACAGCAGAAAAGCAGTGCCTCCATCCCAACATCTTCAGCAGGAGCATCAAAGGGAATAGCAACATCGGGGGCGCGCGGAGTTGCTTCCAAACGTTCAAGCTAAATCCTCAGTATCGGAATCAAGTTATCACGCCGTCTGAACCGGGTAATCACACTTGCCTTCATTCGAGGTCGTTCATGCTCAACCTCCGCCTCTTCAACCGCATGGCCGCAAATCTCTCTGCCCTTGCGCTTACTAGTGTTCCGCAGCGTTTCCTCGCGCCTCCGCTTCGCTCCTCCATGTCAATTGCGGTGAAAGTACATGAATACGTCCTCTCACAATACGAAGGTGGGAGATAGACATCCACTGTATAGCACAGCCGACTTCACGAAGAGGAAGATCGATCTTAGCCATCACTTCTCCATGCGCATGGTTTTCAGGCTTGTCAACTTCAAAACTTCTTTCTGGGGAAGCAACAGAATGAGCGTCTACCGCTTCCATGATAATCTGCAGAGAAGAAGAGGTTATGAGCACACAAAAAAAAAAAAAAAAAAAAAAAAGAGGATCATCAAATCCATTGATCAATTAATCAGAAAAACAGAGAAGACTGCACGAGATACAGGATAAAGAATAAACGACCACGTTGAGATGATTCTTTATAATCTCACAAGTCGACGAGAATCCCGAGAGGAAGAGAAGTCTCTACTTACCACCTATGAAGGCTACTAGTCCGGGATAACAATCAACAAGGCTTATCAAATTCACCTGAGGAAGGCCGTGTATAACTAAGGAAGTACACCTGAAGGGGCGGACGATATCATACATGTACAAGAGGAACCAAAGCGACTCACCGGATCAAGTCCTGCCTCCTTCGCATCCTCATTCAAGACCAACCAGTTCCAGGGAAACGCCTGACAATGTGAAACTATCCGGTAAATATGTATTCACTCTAGCTTGGTCATTTCTCGTATGTCACCATCTCATGCCTACCACACAATAGTGTAACCATTATGTGCTAGGCGGGGACTTAATGTTGATGGTGGATTTTCGTTTAAGGTTAAATTCGTAAGTAACCGAAAATCATCTTGTTGACATCTTGTAAAAGATAAAGCCGTTTATAAGTGACGGATACTCCTCACTTAATTCCTCAGTCGGAGCATGCGTGACAATCCTTCACCGTGAATTTCATATCAACCTTGTATTTCCCAGTACCCATTATCGGTGTGGCATGACGACCGAGTGTTACTCTTACAGAGTAACACGAACCTCAAGCACTATAATGAATCCATGTACGAAATACCCGTATAGGCCGATTCTCGGTGTGTTATACTAGCCCGAGCCCTCTCGGTGTGTTATACTAGCCCGATTGAGCCCCTCTCGGTGTGTTATACTAGCCCGATTGAGCATCCCAGGACTTGACCGTGTCGGTCTCCGGGATATGATCTAATCGAGTCATCCAACTCCGCAAGCATGATTGGATGACCACGGATCAATTCCATCACCCCCAAGCGGTATGGAATACACACGCCTTAACTTTTGCCAAATATGATAAATCGCGGTCATCCAACTCCGCAAGCATGATTGGATGACCACGAGATCAATTCCATCACCCCAAGCGGTATGGAATACACACGGCCCGACCCGCATGGTGGACCATTGCCTCGCTTGCCAAGAAACCGTCCATACCAAGCATTATGGGCTAAAACCTAAATTAGGGTTTGCGGCATATTACATGTGTCGCAAAACGGTCTCAACCGTCCATCTTCGCGAGCATAGATGGAGGGTGTAGATGTAGACTCAAAGGGCCGGAGCATGTCGACACAATCACCATGTGACCGCCTACATACTTGGCCAATCGGTCAAAGCCAACCATGGTTGGTTACAACAAAACCGTCCGCCCAAAAGAGCATGGTCGCGCGGCTTTGAAAGCCAAAACTAGGGTTCGAGCCATCACGCGCGTCCATCTTCTCCTCCGCACGAATGGAGGGTCACGAGATCAAATCGAGCAGTCCTGGTCATACCAGCATGACTACTGTGGGCCCATCTAACTCTCCATACGGTCGGCCAAGGCGTATCATGCCTGGCCAATCCAAAACGCCCGCTCAAACATGCGTGGCTACACTTCTCAAATTGCGACCGATCTCGACCACTCAACTTCACCGGACAGGTTGGGTGGCTTAGATCACGTTTCATGAGACAGTAAGACATAGGCGTGAACATCAGCCTCACCGTCTACACACCAAACCAACCGGCCAAGACCGACCAAGCTAGGTCGTCTTGGAAAACCCCTTGAAAAAGGGTATGTGGCGCGCGGCTTCTTTGCGGTAAGAGATGTCTCACCGCAAATCAATCTCGACCGCTCCTCTTTGACGGTCCAAATCGAGTGGCCCCGGATCGCTTTCATGAGGGGAACGGAATACAGGCACCTACACCATCATGCCGTCAACACGCATGTATGGCCTGGTCCTCTCCAAAATTCTTCCCACGCTTGGTTTCGACCAAGCTAAAGTGATGCTTGCGCACCTCTTTAAAAACCCTAATTTCACCAATCTCCGCAGGATGAGTGTCTCAAACATCATCTCGTCCGTCCGACCTCCAAACTTGGTTATACAACCCCAGTCAGGAGTTATTTGGTCAATGAGGAGTCATTACCCGTCACTTTACCACACCGTAATGCAAAGACACGCATAAAATACACACGATACTCCACAAGTATATGACTTTAAGAATAACGCGGTTATTCAATTCAAGATTACATGCTATCTTCCGTGGATCCACGATCCACATTCCGCATTATCAATCATGTCACAAACTGGGGATACTTATCAAATTGGTCCGGCGGTTTACAGCGTGCGGCGTGCAACGCGCCATTACAAGAACGTGTTAGGAAGTCATGGACGGTTAGAGATGAACGGAGAAGTGGGCAAGACCGGTCGTATGCTACCGACACACAACTCCACCACTCCATCATTCCATTACCTCCACTTCCCACGAGAAACGTGAATGAGGCTCAATGACTTGTATAAATAGGTTCTCCGCCCTATTTCAAACAACGGCAAGAAAAACAAGACAGAAAATCGACATTCAGAGCCTCCTTACATTAACCGTAAGCCTGCTCACTTTTCTGTCACAAGTCATAAGCAAGCCAACACCTTCACAATCTCAACACCTTCTTCGCTTCCTCCTAAGATCAACCCCATCTCCTTCACTTTGCATCAAACAAGTCTCAGAACGGCCATTTCTTGGTTTAGGCAGGACTTGCCTGATTGATCTCTCGAATCTACAAGCACTCACCGCGCAGTGCATTTGTTGTAGGTTTAAATTCATTCCTCATCACACCCCAAATTACCAAATTCGGCAGGAGTAATTTTCACCCATCAACACTATTGTTTTCAAAATTGATCAAATGGGTTTGTAGAGCAAGACTTATTGGCTGTAAATCTGACATCTAATCTGATTCTGAATCAAAAATTTAGATGAAAAATCGATCTTTGGTGAAGAACAACTAAAGTTTATATGAAATTATTTTTCAAAATTTTATTTTAAATCATTAGATCTGATTTTTCAACAACAAATCGTAGAAATAAAAGAAGATTAAATCTCTTAAGGACTGTTGATTTCACTTTGCCGAAGATTTTCTTTCTTCATGCTCCTTCTTTCCACAAACAAATTTCACTTTGCTCAATTAGCGAAGAAGAAAGATGAGCCGAGATGGTGATTTAGGGTTCTTTACGTAAAGATTTAGGAGATGAAGCTTTGGGTTCATATGTGGTCTGAATCGATGGTTCAATTGAAGACAGTGGTGGTATTTTCTAGTATGGGTTTTGTCTAAAATTGATTTTGGTTGTGATTGCAACAACAACGTCAATAGTTTAGGGGGTTTATTTATGGTCTAGTATTGATGTTGTTATGATATTGATGTTTTTTCAAATCTATGGCTTTTTAAGGCTTTTTGTTTTTGTTATTATCAATTTTAAAAACTTCTAAAGGGGTTGGTGATAGGCTCGAAAACCTACAATAAAATATCTTTGCAAGTGCCACAAGTGTCTAACTCGTAGACAATGGCAAGTCACAGTCGTTCCCGAGAGGAGTGTGAAATACTCTACCAACTAATACCAAGAATTAACTAATTAATAAGATGATGTTTAACGATTTCAGAAGTTCGGAACAAAATGATATAATATAACGGGTTATTAGGGTCTTCGGTGTCCACCAATTAATTATGCAAACTCTACTAATCGTTAAAAATATATTCCATGCCTTTTAAAATCTTGTTTCTCATTGTAATTTTCTTACTTCATGGGTAGTGATTCCAAAGCATTATCTATCAATCCTTGCATACCACGTCTAGGGATTTAACCAAGAACAAAATATCAATTCAAAAGCATAAATAATCAAGAAAATCACATAAACAATTGAGTACCAAGCTATATGTAGAAAAACTACTAATCAATCAACTCATTATTAAGCATATAAATATAAAGTTTTCTTAATAAAATTGGGTTCTACCTAAACCCTAACATGGCATGGCTTTATCAAAAGCCATAAAAAGATTAAAATCAAAATAGCTAAGCAAAAATGGAGAAGTAAAACTCCAAACCCTAGACTGTGAAACGGATGTGTAGCCGCACATCCGCCCCCTTTCTCTGTCTCTTCTTCGTCCCCATATAAAACAGTGTTGCGAAAGAATTTCATTAAGACCTAACCTAGTGGGTTGCCAAGGACCAGTCCAAAATCTCAATTCCCGAATCCAACCTCTTTCCGAAGTTCAACCACAAGATGCAAATCCGGTTTTGACCAGTACCAAAATCTGGCCACTTTCCGTTCTCCATTTTATGTCCGTTTACATCTCGTCACTGTCGCTGCCTGCAACTAAAACACACTCCGGACTCCATCTAACTATCACTGTCATTCAACATTTCTCTCAACTGCTTCTTTTTCTTATTTTCTGCACTATTGAAAGCCATCACTGCCAAGGATCCCACAAACAACAACGGACACAACCCTTTCTACTGAACTTCATCACTGCCGCTACTTCTCAACCGTTCTTCCATTTTCTTCTTGTCTTTCATTACAGACAACACCCGACGAGAACCAACACAGTTCGACCACCATTACTAGTCACCATCAGTTAGCTTCGACTCGATTCCATCTCCATTTCGCCGTCTGTTGCCTTCTCTTCCTTCACGGCCATAACAACAGAAAGTTCTTCTCCTAATCCGTCGTTTACATCCATGAGTCAATGGCAGCAACACCAGCTCGACAGCAGCTTCTTTTATCTCCTCCAATTCTCACGAACAACTGCCCTTGCATGGACTCATTCAACTCCATCATCTAGCTTGGTTGCTTCCGGTTCTTTCTCACAGTTCAAAGTCACCACAAACCCAAGTTGTAATCGATAAGTCAAATAACTCATACAAACTCTTCTTCTTGTCCTACACAAACCGGCACCGGCTTCTTCCAAGTTCATCCCAGTACCGAGTCCGACAGCAATTTATCTTTCGACTGAATCACAGTCCATGCCTCAACTCCAACTAGCTTATATTTCTTTCGAAACAAACCCATTACCATCACTTGTCGCTACCATATGAGAAATGAAGCATCACCCATTTCTGCTCGTGTTGCTGTGTGTTCTTCTCGGTTAAGAACCTAAGCTTGCTGCAGTAAAAAGAACTCGGACCTTATTCACTGAGTTTGTAAATTTCGTGAATGAAAGCCCCTATCTTGGAATCTCAATCTCGCAACAAGAATGTGAAGACAACAACAGCTCTTGAATAATTCACAAAGATGATGCTCATCACCCTTTTCTCTTCATAAGCTTGAATAAAGAAATGAGATTTATTTTCTTTGTTTTGATAAGGAATATACTCTGGATGCTTGAAATGTATCCCACAGAACTGTGGTCAGAGGGTACCACGATTCACTTTTCCTTGATGGCTCCATGTGTTAGAGTAACTTGAATGGTTGCTGATATATAGGAATACCAGGCCAACCACATTTAGTCGTTTTCATCGCAAACACCGTTTAACTCCCAATTTGGTCATTTATTCTACGAAAGAGTAGAATTCACCTGAACTTCCTACAAATAGCTCAAAACAATGTTATTAGTCAAGATATGAGTCCTAACTAATATAAATATGGGTATAAAATGTAGCACTTACGTGCTTATCAGTTGGGTTAGTTCCGGAAGAACAGAAGAAGATAAAATGGACAAGGAATGAAGTTGAGATTAAAGATGATGTTCATGTGGCCTGTAGTTGGTGGAGAAGAAACGGGTGAATATAGTAGGGGTACACTTCTAAACTCTGAATTTTAGGTTATTTTTATTTTATTAAATTAACTAGAGTCTGGTCATAAACAGTCAATGGAGGTCAACATCCAGTCCAAGTACCAAACCCTAACGTTGGAAAAATGTTAGACCAAAGCCTAGTGTTGGTCAAAACCTAAGTACTAAACACCAATTATCCCAAAAAAATAAGAAGAAAAATTCTAAACAGGGATTGATGCTACAAAACTTGATATGTCGATAGCTTTCGACAAAACCGAGGTTATCATTATAATCAACTAGTTTGCGGGCACGCGCTTCGCACGTGCTTTATCTCTTACTCTTGATTTGTTTTTCTTTTACTTTTACCTTTATAGCCTTATTGAATTTTGATTGTATGTTTTAATAGAGTTATAACACTAAGGGCAACATCGGAATATCAAAAATTCCATTTCTCACGTGCTTTCCTGCAAGCTCACGCCCCTCATGGGACCACCGCACACGTACTCTCTTTTTTTATTTTTCTCTTGCTTTGATTTTGCATTTTTACCTTTCTAGCCTCACTTAATTTAGGTGAGATTTTTGGCAAAGCTATAAAACTAAGGGCAGACTTGGATTTTCAAAAAGTGCAGCTTCAAGTACTGTTCACGAACAGTACTAAGGGAAGTTGGCTTTATAATAGTTATAGATATTACTTTTTCACAAAAATATATAAATATATTTCTCAAAATAGGCATGTTACCTATGAGCCCAGGCATATAATCAAAGAAAAACGATTGATAAATCTTACTTAGTAATCATTTTAAGGAATGATTATCATAAAGTATAACAAGTTACGATGGATGCATGAATTAACACGCTAATTTAGAATGGATCTGATTGACCTCTACCAAGAGACGAAAACTAAAGATTTGGCTTCACATGCTATAAAGTCATGGGGAGATTAACCATACAATAATAGCAATGTTCAACACAATAAAACAATAATTACAAATTTAGCAAATTTGACAGAAAGACATTATCCCGAAGTATGTCATTCCCCCCTTCATTTGTTTCTTTATACAAAATATTGAAGAACTCTCGGTATTGAGTTAACTCGACAATTAAATCTCATTCCCCCTTCTACACGAAGCCTCCCTAGCCACCACGTCGATATATTTTGAACCCACACGAATTGAAATCATATCCGACACCAACTCTCAATCTTCGATTACCTTCACTTTATATGAAATTTCAACCATGATATAATGAACTATTAAAAGGTCCTTACCTAGACCCACAAAAACTATCTCTTCTTTAATTATTTTTCGCGCTGAGGATAAACTATGCGGCAACATTATCAAGATGGTAACATAAACAACTTTGAGCCCGAGAATTAATTTCTTAGGTTTGAGTATTAGTAGTTAAACTCGGTTAGCTCAAGGTTCACTTGCTAGCGTTGTTTCTACACACAATTGCTCCACGGAATCCCTCGCAAGGTCTCGTGTTTTCTACTTGTGTAAAGTGTCGGAAACGATTACGTATTCCCTAACTTATACTAGATATAGATCAATTAACAAATCAATTTAGCTGTGCACTCAAACAATCTATCAATCAATCATGAATGTCTTTAAGATCACTCCTATTAGTAAAAACAATCGATAATCATGTGAAAAATCTCAAGATAGAATTTGAAAACAAAAACTCAAATCATGTTAAGAACTAGGAATTCATCCTCAATCAATAAGAAATTTAGCTACTCATGTTTTTGAAATTCACACAAATAATAATAATTAAAAGAAGAATTTTCAAATTCACACAAGTAATTAAAAGAAAAATCTTAGAAAAGCAAGCAAAAACACAAGTGATGTGTGTGTAGAGAGATGTGTAGAAGTTGTAGAAAACTTCTCTATTTATAGGCTTCAATATTCTCCAAATCTTCTAAGGAGTAGAATCCTTTTCCTTTTGCAATTCAATTTCCAATTCCAAGCTTTTCTCAACTCTTCCACCTTCTCTTTCCAAATTTGAGTCCAATTCTCCATCCAATTCCTAGCCCAAGTCTTCACACCCATAGAGAAGTCCATAGAAAATTATGGAATTTTTGCTCGTAGGAAAGCTGGGATTGTGGTGGAATTTGGTCGAGAATGTCATCGCCGCCGCCACTGAAAATTTCTCCGTCAAGAGAATATTCGACGGAATATTCAGTCGATCCACCGTTAGGACTAACGGTCAGCCAGTCAGCCGATCGATCAACGTTAGTCAACGGGTCAAGGAAAGTCAAGGGAATTACTTGAGTCGAGGCCGAGTCGGCATTGAGTCCGACTAGCTCAGGTTTGACTGGTTTTGGCAAAGGCTGCTGCAAGTTGCATCATGCTCAGCCATTATGGCTATGCTCTTACTGTCACTACCAGTGTAATCCAACCATCTTGGCCAATTGCACCACCTGCAAAGCCTCAGTTCAATGCATCTCTTGCACTCTAGTTCCATTTCAAGCCTGCAATCTCCTAACCATTGCTTGTAATTCCCTGCAAAACTACCACCAGCTCCACTTCCACAGGCATACCACCACAAACCCAGGCCAATTCCTACGGCAGCTCATCGGCTTCCATCATCATATCACGAGGCTCAAATATGAGCTATCTCCTACCATTCACAAGACCCACAACACTAACTTAGTCTCCATGGCTCAAGCCACACCTTGCATTCTTACAAACACGTTAACCCTCAAGCCATAACTCCACCAATCTGTAACCCATTACTGACTCTCTCACACTACAACCCAAGTTCCACTCAATTGCATTCCCTTCGATCCACTTGCCACTGAGCTTCCATTCCATCTCCGATTTACCCATTAGCTCATCTACGACACCAACTGCACTGGAAAAACCACGCAATTCCATGGCTAGAGCGACAACACTTTACGCCCACGAGCAATCATCTCCGGCTCGCACCTGCTATACTCTATCACCATTGTAGCGACGACCAACACCAATCCCTCCATAACTCACAACTCTGAGCTACATTGCTCAACACTATCTGCTTCAATTCTCACCACTTGCATCATCCGAACTTAACCCAAACTTCAAATCGAGCTAAACTCCATCAACAACATCAATCTCTCTTTATCATCTCGGATTCACAACTCTAGCATCACTAACCATACCAACGATTGCTGTAACCCATCTTCTTAATACTACGGACCTAAATTAGCATCACTCGACTATCAACACTCGGTTCTTCTTTCAGCTCAGCTCCATCTCTTCCTTCCTGCTGCTGCCAGATTCAATTTTTGAATCAACCCTGTCTTGAATTTTATCAGCCACAAAACCCATCGAGCTTTATCCTAGATTCAACAGCAAATAGCCACCAGAACCCTAAGTTCTTTCTCCAAACAACTAGAACCACCTCCAACACCTTCTCACTGAGTCGATCTCACAAACCCCTCTCACGATTCATCTTCTTTAAACATCGGGTTCATCTTCTCCACGAGCTTCAACTCGGAATTCTCATCTCAAATCAACCATAGAAACTAGCACGAGACCCATTAACGATGAAGCGACACCAGTGTCGATTTTCTTCTCAATTTCTTGACGCGATCTTCATTGCTACCCTCCGATTCCTCAACACGGACCGAGATCTCCTTCCTGGATTCAAAACACCATCTCCATCTTCACCACCAAATCACTCGAACTCGGGACCCCATCGAGATTCGATCCATAGAATCCATGTCTCTCGTTCTTCTTCTTCTCTGAGTTTCTCCGATTCTCGGGCAATCGGCCATGAGTCTCTCGACTTCGGGTGAAAAAATGATTGGGATAATAAAATGAGAAACTTCTCTCGATTTTAGTTTTAGGATTATAATTACACGGATCGGGTCGGGTTTGGATCAGTGCAGT